>OV816024.1:188042565-189267326 GCA_929113105.1 Agrypnus murinus
TTGAAATCACTTTTAAAATTGAAATCTTAATTAAGTTTAATTACTACTAAATTGTTCAAATCACTTAATTACACCTCACAAACGATAGTCTTTTCTTCAGCAGATACTAATACATAAAGTAAATAACTTCCTACCTCTTTTTATATCCTATATAGTTGCTTCTTTCCTTTTAGTCTAGTCCTCGTATCCAAACCATTGGCAGAGTAAGTCACTTTATGTTGTCGCAGTGCTGGTTTCCAATTCCGGTTGACTTTCCTTTGCATGGATTTCCCATATAACACCATCCACACACTTGATATTGATTACACAGTTTTGGTAATACACTTTTATTTTAATTAATTGCGGGTACTTTTTCCCTTAGTCGAAGAATATTCGTCGTAATTTGTTTTATGTGTTTAATTAAATAAAACACCAGTTTATGGTTTTAACGTAGATTTATAGACTAGCAATAACTTTAGCTAGTAATTTATTTACTAATCGCAGGCGGTTTTTTATAACCATATAAATATTTTTAAAATTTATACAGACTATATACTTTCGACGTATTTAATTCACCAACCAACTTAACTGTCTATTTAAGCCTAGTCTATTTAAATTTTTTTACAATATTATTTTTCACGACTTTACTCTGTCGCCGTTTCTTAAAGACTGCTTATTTACATTTGTACTATTTTATCTTACACGACTTTATTCCGTCGCTTTATATCAGTAAGTGTCCATTTTACATATTAATTTGACGACTGTATCTGTATGCCGTTTATCATGAACTTTACTCTTTCGCTTTATGTCAGGAAATTTTATTTTTACATTTATACTATATTGTTGTTCACGACTTTACTCTGTCGCTTTATTTTCAGAAGCCTCTTAAAAATATGATTTTCTAAGCTTATATACTATTTACTATTTACATCATCACGTTATCTAATTTGACGTCATCTTACGATCTAATACAATGACTATACTATTTACAAACATAATAGCAGATTAAAACATAATTATAATAGTTGACTCAATCTATTACAGTTTATTATACAACATTTTAGACAAAAATGATGATCTATTTACATTAACAAAAAACCTTAAGAGAATCTCATTACCCGTCGAATATTACTCATTTGAAATTTATCATGAATGAATTACATAATATCAATAACTTGCGCACAACTGGATGTTACGTATACTTAACTATTTGGTAAACTGTTTGATAATAAATAAAGAAACATGGATTATTTAATCTTATTAAAAAGTATACACATTGATTGTATAATGAATGGCACAAACGTAAATAACTTAAAAATGTTTTTAACTGGAAAAGTTGATAAAAATATTTCTAAAGTTTTAGTTTTTAACAAAGATTTTAATATTTTACAAAATTTTCAATAATATGACAGATTTTCCAAAATTTTGAAACTACCATCCACAGCAAAATATATGATGTATGAATTCAATGCAGAATTTTATATTAATAATAAGGCGGTGGGATGAGTCCGAGTGGGAGATAAGTCGGGGGTGGGGTTAGCCGGAAGAGTGGGGTAAGTTTTGGAAGAAATAAGTCGGAGGGGCAAGACGGAAAAAGCAGTAAGACGGGGATAACTAAAGAAGGAAGATTGAAACAAGTCGTGATTGATGTGAGAGAGGTTAGGGGGGTGTTTGTTAAATAACGCGTTCAAAAGTTCGTCTGAGAATGGTAAGCTTAGAATTTGCAACTGTTTTTGTTCGATTACGTTTATTTAACAAATGTTACTATTAAATAGTCACTCTTAGGCCAGTAATAGACGAGCGTACAACACGCTGCGTGCCGCACGCTCCGCCCCCGCCGTTGAATACACGGGCGCGTTTTTTAACCACTTTATTTGTGAAAACTACAGTCAGTATAAAAAGGGATACTGTGCAAGTTGGTTGCATTTCAGCTTTGTACTAGTGCTAAAAGAATGAAAACGAAGACATCGGCGCTAGTGGTTACATCTCATCATCAGTACCAGGTTCCAAACAGGATATTTTCATTTGAAGTTTTCCGATCACAGAAAATATCCCAAAGAATTCTTCTCATATTATCGCATATTTGTCATATTATCTCAATTATAATTTTTTCTGTTGATTTATACTTTTTTTTTAATTTTGTTTTATCTCTCCACTATAATTGACATTACAGTTATTACAGTTAATTTAATAAATTATATTTGTTTCATTTTCTATGTCTGTTTTATTTTTTAAATCACTGAAAAATTTTTTTCCTATTGTGTTATGATTCCTGTATGTAATTTTAATGATATTTTGTTAATTGTTTGCTATTGTTTGAGATAGTTTAGGAATAAAAGGTAGAACTATTAGTTTTGTTTCCATATTATTTTGGTTATTAATAAATTCTTTAGGGCCGTCGGTAGACGAGTGGTGTCAGTGCATCACTCGTGTTCCAAGAGTCGTGGGTTCGAATCCCACTTGGGGCGACGGGATTTTTCTAATTGGAAAATTCCGCCACCTCAACTATGGGTTTGTGTATTCGTGTTGCATGTTAGATGGGGGACAGATGACCTTAGCAGTTGGTTCCCCAGTAGTGTAAGCGTGAAATAAAAAACAATTCTTTATCAAAAAATTTTTGCTGTAAGTTTATTGTTTGGTTTGAATTTTTAAGTTTTATTTTTTTAAATCTTTTTATTATACTGAGTTATATTTATGAAGGTTAAAGTATATGAATAAAAATAAAAAGAAACATATTCTTTTAAAAATTACAGAAAAAGTTAAAAATAATCAATTTATATCTAGTATCAAAAATACTAAAAGTATTCTATGTTACTATACTATTTCTTATGGTACATCCGCATAGATTGCCATAACTGTATCACTGAATGTATAAAATTTTTTGTCTATTTCGCGTATACAAAGGTTACTTTGTGACACTGTTTTTGCGAAAAACAGTTACACAAAGTGCTACTTTGTGCAATTGGAAGTAGTGATTTTTTTATTTGTAAGGCTGGCAGCAAGTAAATTTTGCTGCCAGCCTACTCTGTCAGTCTGTCTGTGATAGGTACTAATAACTATTCATTAACTGGCGCCGTTTTGAAAATTTGAATGTTATGATGCTCAGAAATAACAGCGAGAATAATGAAACATACTTATTTTTATTATAAATAATTATTTTGATAAGACAATCATGTACTCAATCAAGGTTTTACTGTTTCTATTACAATAAACATTTTTTATCTTATATCAGAAGAAACAACTAAGCTGTCACCTTTTTTTAAACTTGAATTTTTTCCTGCCTACGTGATTTTTTCAAAATGACAGTGGATGTCATTTTATGCGTTATCAGTTGTTACCAACATTACCACATCGAAAATACCCGTGTGTACATTTTCCCATTTCTTTAAAGTAAATTGTAAATTAAGGCGAAATAGACAAAGTAGTATGTAAAACACGTGTTACAATTCCTTTTTGTAATATGCGTATATTGCTTAACTTGCCGCCTCGCGGCTCGTTAAGCAAACTTATACTCGTATTACAAACATCGTTATTATAACACTAGTTGTACAATATACTATATATGAGGTTGTAAAGTTGCTACAGTGATCATGCGGTTAAGCAACTTAATGGGATAAAACTTAGCAACGGGTTTAAAGGAACCAATCACACTACTGCACTTGCTAATGATCAAGTAATCACATAAGTTAACAACGCAAACTAACAACAGGTAACAAAAAGAGAAAAACGTTCATGTATTGGTTTTTTGCCTACATATAGTGAACCATGTATTTTTTTCTATTACACGTTTACAAATTCAATTTTGTGACACTGTTTCTGTGGTCATTTGTATTTGTAAAGTTGTAGTTGTATGAAATTATTAATTTAATAATAATGTCAAAAAATTTAATTTCATATGTTTCACATGTTTATTGAATCTATCAATGTTATCAACTTCACATTTTCAATTTTTTTATTAACAAAATATCTACATTTCTAATGACAATTAAAAGTAAATTAATACGTAATGTGAAAAATACTATGAAAAACGTATTATAATGCCCAATTGAAATACTCGTACTTTGTTCTGTACTCGTACTTTTCAAATTGTATTTTTATAACAGTAACGGGCATTGTAACACTTGTTTTTCAATATATTTTACAACTGCAAGTGAAAGTATAATTTTGAGATTCTAAACTTGCGTAGGTATTGGGTAATTAAATTATCGTCATTATAAGATCGTTATTCTGCGCATTTTTATGGAAAATACAGGCCATATTTTTTATTTTGTCTCCAAACTATCAGTCGTAGCTAAGTAGAACAAAAATCAGTTTGTAAAGAATTTTACAATTAATAACAAGGCTATCTTGTGTTTTTTACGTAAAACCTACAAAATCGAGAAATAACCATTTCAACCGCCATATTCTCCAAGATGGCGGCTCGAGAACAATTCGAGACTCAGCAGTTTCTTAAACAGTATATATTCGCAAACATGTATGCCAATCTTCAGCTTCTTATTAATTAGCTTTGTATTTCCTTAATTTTGGCTGATATTACTATTCTTTTGGTGGTTGATCTTTTCATAGCCAAGGCCCCGAATTATATGCCAATGATAACTTAAAATTACCTTCTTATTATATTCTTTCCCATTTTTATATTTTTTTAATATGTAGAAAAGACTAATAAGAGATTTTTATTCAATCTACATTTTAAATGATATACGTATAATATGACGTATTTTAAGAGTCTCTTATTTAATATTTTTACAAGTTAGTTTTTAAGCAGATGATCTTTTTCATAGTATTTAATAGATTTTCATATCATTATTCCAGAAAACTTTTTAAAGTATCCCTATAAAAGTTTGAAACCCATTTTCTAATGAAAATAAATTTAAGTTTTTATAACTTTTTTCAAACATAGTACAAAAAGTATGTTTTGTCGTATAAAACAACAGACATTTTCCATCCAACATTATTTTACGAAATTGGGTACTAGGTTTAATGTTTATAATATTACAAATCAGGCACGTTTTCTCATATTTTGCCTAACAAAACCGCATGCTAGGTATTTATAACGCAATAGGTAGGGTAGGTAGTACAAGTAGTAAACCTGCTACCATTGTGGTTCTAATGATATATGGGATTACCCTCCGTAAATACGCGCTTCTCTGATAGGAAAGCACTACTAGCATTTAAAATCGATTTTGGTGCTTGTATTAGAAGTTGGTATCTTATTAAGAAAAACCAAACTAGAATAAATAGTCATATATCATAAGTCGCTATCTGTATCTGTTTACCTATTCATGTTTTATAATTCCAATTTCGATTTTAATCGTCCTAAGTAAACTTTTTCGCGCATAAAACATTGATTTTCTTATTTTTTGTTTTGGTATATAAACAACCTACATTACGAGTAGTTAAAAAAGTAAATACTGAGTACGTGTTTAAATTATATTGAAGGTCGCTGTTAAAAGCAAACAATATTCCAACTATTATATATGAGTAATTTCTTTTGAAATAGGAAAAACGTAATGGATATTTTCTAGAATATTTGCTCATAAAACAAGCATTAACTATTATTTTCTATTGTACTGGGAAAACTGTTTCTAAAACACTTGAAAGATAAAAGGGAAAATACCATAAAGCTTAATATGTGGTTTCTATAACAATTCGTGGATGAAGGAAGATCGTTAATAAATATTAGAAAAAGTAAAGGTCCCAAGTTGCAACCCTGGTGTACTCCAGACGTAATCAAAAATGTTCGAGATGACTCTGCGTTAGTCTGTGCAAACTGAAATGTATTATGTAAATATGATTTTAAAAATCGCACTAAACTTGCCGAAAATCCGAATGAATGTAATTTAAATAGTAAGATGTTATGTTTAACATTATCGAAAGCTTTAGCAAAATCTGTGTAAATTGCTTCAAACTATCCTTCTTTGTCTATTACTATAAGAATATTCAATAAACGTAATTAAATTGGTGACGATCGATCTTCTATTTAACTACGTACACTTTAAAAGCAAATGCCCAAAATTTTTTGCTGGAGCTGATTGTATATGGCCTATTATTAGTAACATTCAATGTACCACCTGATTTACGTATGGTAATTACTTTTGCATTTTCGTCTATTCAGAAAGGTGTATGTTCTTATGGATAAGTTGAATATATCTGATAGCGAATAGCTCAAGGTTTCCCAGCACGCCTTAAAGATATAGTTAGGAATTAAGTCTAAACCAACGGATCTTTTGGGCTTAAGCTTCCGCAATAGAGTTGCAACATCCTGCATACTTACCTCTTCTGTATTTATATTATCATTGTTGGATTCCAGTTGGATGGTGAAAGTATTTGATCCACTTCAGGACAGGGAATTCTGAGTATAAACACTTTGAAGGCATGCTGTGAATATTTAGTTTCAGGAATAGGAATTTCAGTAAGAATTTCAGTGTCTACACAGAGAGAAATACTTCATAAGAGCTTTGCACAATATTGTTCAAAACGGTGTTGGAGAAATTTATATTATAATTGTAGAATCGTATTGTCCAGCGTTGTGTAGGTTTTCGTTACTGAATTATCTAACAGGAACGTACGACAATTATTTAACACAGTCAGATTTAGTTCTGCATTCTTTGGAACAATGTTGTAGAGGATAAGCTAGCATATTATGTTGAAGTATAATTGTAAAACATGTTTAGAAAAATACAATATTTTGTTTGAATGAAATCATAATCCAGTGTTCAAACTGCTTGCTACTAATTATTGTGTTTCGCAAAGTTTATGGATGACATCCTATAGATGTCACCACTTGTAATTATCGCTATTAATGTAAATTCGAGATTTATACATAAACAGGCGACGGCAAAAGGAAATTTTAGTGTTATACGTGTATATATTACACGTTGTATAGTATGTAAATACTATACATTGTATAGCTATATACATATTAGTTATATATATTTTAATATATGTAAAAATATATATTTTATTTGTGATACCTAACCTTCTGTATACAATATTTCTGCCAGAGTATTGCACAATTTGTATAAATGTGAACAAGTAGTTGTGTTAAATATTATTAAGTAAATGTGGCACAACTAGCTCATCAATTGTACAATTTTGTATAAAATTGTATGCAATAACATTACACATTCTGTTTTAATAAGTAACACAATTTGTTATGGAAACTTATAGACAACTATTCATTTGATTCTACAAAATTACTATTGACTTCCACAAAATCTTGACAAACTAAATGACACAATCTTGTTTTATAATTGTACACAAATTGTCCCTGTCACTTTTTTAAGACCAATTTGTTTTACAATACCACACATTTGTTGATGAAATTTAAATACATTTCTCTCTTAGTAGAGTACTATTCTTGTTTTTAAATTTATATGTGGTAGCATGACCGAAATCTTTCTTTTTTTATTAATAAAATTCCAAAAACTATTTATATCACTCCTTACATTATTTTCAACTGATAATACGCAATTCTTAGGTACATATAAAGGTATATAAAAATAGTAAAAATTATTTTATATTTATTTATAGTCCTAATATAAAAATGGCTCAGTTAGAATATTTAAATGAGATTAATCAATAGAATTTAAATGAAACTCTAATTCTTAAAGATAAATATATTTGTAAAAATAAATTAAAAGACGGCGACACCAATGTAATGCATCTAAATATAAGAAGCGTAATGATAAATGTTGATGACTTTTTAATTCTACTGGGTGTTTTAGATGCAGAACAATTGCATGTCATTGTTTTGACTGAAACTTTTCAAATTGCAGACATAAACAACTTTTTAATTGAAGGTTTCCACACTTATTACAATTTTGGTAAAATAAATAGAAACGATGGAGGTATAGCCTATGTTAAAAATACTTTAAATGCTAATGTTGAAATCAAACAATTTTTACATACATCTGTTGTAAGAATTACCTACACAAAAAGTAGTAACACTAAAATTGGAATAAGGGCACTGTACCGATGCCATGATATTTGTGTAGATGACTTGTTAGCTGACCTACCCAATTATTTACAGACATGCAGAGAAGAGGTAGAAATTTTTTTGGGTGATCTAAATATAGATATTCTTGATTTAGGTAATGTATCCAATGTTTATTTGAACAGTCTGTATGAATCAGTATTTAATTCAGTAATTAACGGTTATACTAGAGAAGTAAAAGACAGTAAATCATGCTTAGATCACATATTTCTTAAATTTAAAAAAACAATTATTTTTCAAAAAGGTATAATTCTAGAAACAGATATTACTTATCATTACACTATTCTTTTACGTATGAAAATTGCTAATAAAACTGCAAATAAAAGAAATCCAAATACAACGGTAGAGTTATGTATTCTCAATCGAAATAAATACTGTGATCTTGCCAGTAAAGAATCCTGGCAAGAAGTGATACATAATAATCACCCAAACATTGCCACAGAAATGTTTGTTGATATATCAAATAAATTAAAGCAAGCAGCTACTGTTCGAAAGAGCATCCCGTTAAAAATGCGTAAAAGAAAGGAATGGATTACCGATGAGTTAGTAAGATCAATAAATATAAGAGACCATTTAAAACAACAAGTTTTAAAAGAACGAGATAACATAATTTTAAAAGATTACTACAAAAACTACAGAAATATTATAAATAACTGCATTAAAGTAACAAAACAAAACTATTATAAAAATAAATTATTAGAAAAACCTAACGATATCAAGCATTTTTGGAAAATATTAAAGGAAAGTGTAAGTGATTGTAATTCGAAAGTAGAAATTACCTGTATTAATCTTCAGGCAAAGATAATGTAACAACAGAAATGATAAAAATTGTTAAAAAAGATATTGCAGAGCCTTTAAAGCATATTTGCAACGTAATCCTAAGTACAGGCGAATTTCCAACAATATTGAAAACAGCCATAATAGTTCCAATCTTTAAATCTGGATGTAAAAATAGTGTTATTAATTATAGGACAATCGCGTTACTTAGTAATATATCTAAAATCATAGAAAATATTATTAAAAATAGATTAGTTCACTTTATAGAAAGTAATAAACTGTTACATAAAACTCAATTTGGTTTTAGACAAAATAAAAGCACAGAGAATGCAATAGCCTTACTTTCCTCAAAAATATACGACAGTGTAGATAGATCGGAATGCTGTGCGGCGGTATTTCTTGATTTGGCAAAAGCTTTTGATACGGTAAATCATGAACTGCTGCTGCAAGCATTAGATAGACTTGACGTTAGGGGAATTGGACATAAACTATTTAAATCATACATAGAACATCGGAATCAACAAGTCAAAATCTCTGGAGCCTTAAGTGAGATAAGAGAATTCGAATACGGAGTTCCCCAAGGCAGAGTTCTCGGTCCAAGACTCTTTAGAATTTACTTAAATTGCCTAATTTCGTTAAGTGATAATGACATTATATCGTATGCAGATGATACAGTAGTCTTTGTTCAAGGACATACTTGGGAGGAAGTCTATGGAAAGGTTAGTGAAAAAATGCCTACAATAATGCACTGGCTCCAACATAATTTGCTCACTTTAAATATAGAAAAGACCAAATGTGTTCCATTTACATCGTACAAACACGGGTTGCCATCGTTTGGACATATCAAAGTTCAGAGTACCGATTTATCTATATCTGTCGTAGAAAATACAAAATATCTAGGGATTTATATAGACTGTTACTTGAAGTGGAATATTCAAATCTGTAAAAGTGTAGAAAAGTTGCGGAAATTGTTTTTTATATTCCGGAGAATCAAATGCTTTCTTAATTCGGACGAGTTGAGGATTGTATATATGGCATTAGTACAACCAATACTACAATATGGGATAATTGGCTGGGGAGGAGTTTATAATAATGCTTTGCAACATCTTGAAGTAGCACAGAAAACAATTATTAAGATTATTTTGGACAAACCTAGTATATATTCTACAAAGTTGTTATTTAATGAAATGAATGTACTTGATATTAGAACACTGTACATAAAAACAGTAATCTGCAATTATCATATCCTTAACAAAAATTTCATTCAGCATAACTACCTAACCAGGCAATTTGCAAAAAAAATCAGTGATATCTACAGCTGCTCTAAAAACTATTGGCACAAGATGTTTTAAATTTCTAGCACCCGGATTTTACAACCTACTGCCGAGAGAGTTTTTATCCATTAACAACAATGTAAAATTTATAAAAGAATTATCAAAATATCTTCTTACAAACGATCTGAGTGAATACACTAAATATCTAGATTAATTTATCTAAGCTCAAATTGCAAAATACCGAATCTCTAACAACGACTAATAATAATAATTATTCGTACACTGATTTCGCTAAGGCATCAAAAAGTGCGGTACATCGCATATTATCTGAAAATTTGGACATGAGAAAGCTGTGTGCAAGATGGGTGCCGCGTTTGCTCACACTCGAGCAAAAACAGTGTCGTGAAAATGTTTCAATTGAGTGTTTAGCGAAGTTTCACAGCAACAAAGCAGGATTTTTGAGCCGTTTCGTAACAATGGATGAAACATGGGTCCATCATTTCACACCCGAGACAAAAGAACAATCGAAACAATGGACTCAAAAGGGAGGGAGAACCGGCTCAAAAGAAGGCGAAGACCGTTTCATCTGCAGGCAAGGTTATGGCGTCGGTTTTTTGGGATGCGCGTGGAATAATTTTTATTGACTATCTCGAAAAAGGAAAAACTATCAACGGCCAGTATTATGCAAACTTATTGCAACATTTGAGAGAAGAAATCAAGCAAAAACGGCCGCATTTGGCTAAAAAGAAAGTGTTGTTTCATCACGACAACGCGCCAGATCACAAATCCGTTATTGCAATGGCCAAAATTAATCAATTAAAGTTTGAATTGCTACCTCATGCACCATATTCGCCAGATTTAGCCCCCTCGGATTATTTTCTGTTCCCAAACTTGAAAAAATGGCTCAGTGGTCAAAGATTTTCCAACGATGAAGAAGTGATGCCAGCAGTTAATGGCTATTTTGAGAAGCAAGACAGTTCTTATTATAAAAAGGGTATCGAACTTTTTGAACACCGCTGGGAAAAGTGTATAGAGCTGAAAGGAGATTAAGTTGAAAAATAAATAAATCTTTTTCCAAAATTTTTGTGTTTTCTTTGTTGGGTCGGGTACTTCTGGGACCACCCTCGTATTTTATTTATTTTAATTATTTTAGAATAATTATGTAAGATATTTTTATTCTAATATTCACATAGGTTTACTTTCGTTACAATTACTTTTAACAGATATTTCTTTTACATTAATTTCTTAAGCACATGTTTCGGTAACACGATATAATTAGGTAAATTTATTTCAATTATTTATTAATTGTACTAGTATCTTTTTCATTTCTGACATACTTTATCATATTAAATTCTGTTTTTTCATCTATCTTTTATTAATGAACTACTAACTAAATTTTAGTTAGTAGTTCAAACACCTTTTAGAACAAAATCACACAATGACTCCTCAAAATAATATTAAATTCCTACATTTTTGTAATAACAAACGCAAATTAGACATTTTAGAAGCCTTTGAGATATACAAACACAAACTCAGGGTAACTTTAATGAATGAACAACTTGAGCTCAGTAATTCTCCGTTACTGGAAGTATTAGATGTTTAATTATGATTTTTATTATTAATTTTTATTATTATTATTATTATTTTATCTAGTTACCTATTTTGTATCTACCTTAGCGACGTGTTTGTTTATAATTATATTACCTTTGATAATGACAGCATAGCTGTCGAAACAATATTGTCAGGTATATTTTAATAAAACTGTGAAACTTTTAATAATCTTTATTTATTTCATGATTATGGAGTTCCACAAAATAAGGCTGGAAACAATAAACAAAACTAAATTTTATTAATTATTTGTTGTTATTAATTTTGCATAATAATAATTATTATTAAAATAAATTTGGCAGGATGGTATTTAATCTAATCTAATTGAATTTAACTTATTTTACAGATTTAATCATTCGTAATTTATTTGAATTCTAAAATTATGATGTATATGTATTAATATTCTTTGTGTTATTATTGAATCACGTATCACGTTTTATGTTTTAGGTTCTGTATTATTAATGATATTTGTTGCATATTTCCTGTAAGTGGAACTTTGTTCTGTTGGAATGAAATAAATAATTTAATTTAAGTAACAATAAAATGCATATAATTGGGCGCCATCTGATTATGAAAGTTTGATAATGATGGTAATTAGAATAATGACCTGGCACCATTAACCATTAACTGGAGTCAGATCTAATAAATTTAATTCAACTTGTTAGTCATAATCGGCGATGTCAAAGTTAGGTTGGATAAAATATAAATAAAGACTTTCATAATTATATGGGTCAATATTATTCAGTCTAATTGAGTTTAAAAATTATATTTATTCATAAACCAAAAAATTAGAAAAGATAACAACTAAGAAAAATCATTAAGTAAAGTCACAATACTCTGCATAAGAATCCTTATTAAATGGGAACGTTTTCATATAACAAAATAACAAAAATAGTCGGTACATAAGCAATATACAATTTACGCAATGTTCACAGAATTCAAAGAGTCAACAAATCACAATATCCTGTTTAATTCACAAAACTGAATCAGAACAAACTTACACTATATTGCCCTTTTACCAACGCAGGTATAAACAGTTATCACTAAACTATAGAAACTGGAAACTTCATAAAACTCTGCAATCACTAATAACCTAACTGCGAGAATTAAAATTCACAATACTGTAGTATAAAGAGGTATTTATTAGTAGAGTTTATTCTTTCAAGTAACCGATACAACCAGACAATTCAGATAAAATCTACTTGTTTAATTATCTTGTAGAAGGAAGAAACTGCCATTATTAACAGTCACATCCGCTAAAACATACGATTTAAGTTTTATTTAATTTTAACATTACCCGATTTCAAATTATATCCGAACGAGATTTTATAAAAACCTAATTCAACGAGAATTTAACTAGGCGGCGATATTGCGCAACTAAATTGCGACCACCAAAACACTGATTACACTCTATTATTTTTATCGGGAAACTGTACGGTATTAAACTTTAGGTTTGGGTAAAAAATTAATCTCCACAATCACTGTATTTACTGTACGTTAACATTAACTAAAACGCTGCAAAAATATTCAGAAAATGCCCTCGGCAATTAACTTTAAAAATACTAGTTCATGGCACGGGGACCGAAACTCCGGCCGGATACGTAAAGGCGTTTCGTCCTGTGTGTATTCTCTCCTTGCTTTATTAAACCCTGACTGTAAACTGACTATAAAAACTAAAGATATTTTGACGATAGACGGAATTTTAAGAGGGGTACGCTTTCAAATAGATCAATAAGGGAATGATGTGACTTTTCTAAGCCAACCAAAATTAGTGTTTTTACACAAAGAAAACTCACAGCCCGGGGTTTCACAACAAGATATTCCGACATGATATCTTTCGAAGCGCAGATGTGTTTATTTGAAATTTACCAATGAGCACGTTCAAGGAAATCATAAATTAAGGCAGGAGAGATTTTAATGATATTTTTTTCATAGAATTCCAACTGGTTTAGATGGGAATATTTGCATATTCTCTTTCACATTGACGAGAATAGCTGACAATTTAAATTTTAAAAGACTAATCTATTTGAAAATATTATTTTTCCCACGAACAATATGAAATGGTAGATACTATCACGTGTGGAAACAGTACCTTTATTTGAAATGAGGTCCGTAAATTCTTATAAAAACAATTTTATTAGTCTGGAGTGCTTCTTTGAGATGACCTTTAGTATTTTATGGGGTTTATTTTATGCAGTATACCCACGGTGATTTTATATGATGAAGAAAATATATGAATACGATAGACCGCATTTAGGGTTTTTTTTAATATGCATACTAAATTGCATTATTTGAAAACCGACAGAAACGTAACGTTACATTCTGAGGGTGTTATTTAGTCGCAAAAGTTAAAACTTCGCAATAAGACGAATTTTAGAGTAAAATCGCAGTGAATTAAAAGCAATGAATTATAATGTTTACTTTGGTATAGCACTAGCGTCGACAATATAAGAAGATGAATAGCAGTCAATGTAAAAAGTGGAAAGATACAATAATGTAGTATGTCAAAGAATAGTTTCTAATCATAATGATTAACTAGGATTAATTAAATAAAACAAGATTTCGAGGACTTGTAATTTGGTTTAATGAAAAATAAATCTATTTGGCGTCATTTCGCTTCTAATTTAAAGCTTTATCAAGCTACACATATCATTTAAAATAGAAAAAATATAAAAATGTGAATAATACTTATTAAAATCTGAAATACAAGAAGTTACCTATATTAGATTTGTAAATTTTTCTTATAAGCTTTAAAAAGGTTAGATGTTCACGAATTTAAAGTGTCGTGTACCTCTTCAGAAATAGTAAGTCGCACTGATATTTTGTTTAATTGTTTATTTAATTACAATTACATTCTCTTATATTAATAATAATTTCTTTAAAAGACAAATTTTGTTTACATATTAAGGGGATGAACTTTGACTAACTGATATGACTAACATTCTTCAGTAATCAAATGATAATAAATAGTTTTGAGAAATGTAATTACATGAATTTATAATTATAACATAAAAATAAAACCAAATCAATTAAATATTGTCGAATAATCATAGTAATTGATTAACTAGAAAATTGCAATAAAACTTATGTAGTATCTAACAAATGTGTAACCTTTTGTATTTCATTATATTATATTATATATCATTAACACTTGTATATTTTTAAGCAAATTTAAATTACAATATGGCTTGATGAAACTTCGAATTCGAAGTGAAACGTCATTTAAGTGTATTTTTTATTAAACCAAACTGCAAGTCCTCGAAATCTTGTTTTGTTTATTTAATGATATTTAATCAAACAGCTTACAAACCAAATTAATCAAAAAATAATTATTAATCATTCGAAGGAAGAATTCGTTCTCAAATCTTCCATTATCAAAATTATTGTAACCTCGTTAATAACAAAGACCTGAAATAAATATTCTACGGCAGTTTAAAGTTTCACCGCAATGTAAAAATTGCTTTAACGGAAAATTTATGTTTGGTGAATAAAACATGGGTAAAAGTAAGCTAATCAGAATTGAAGAAAAAACACACATAGAAGGATATAATAATAGTAAGAAAAGAGACCTAGTAGACAATTCTACAACTGATTTACTATTATCGACAGGAAACTAAGTAGTTATCAAAAAGAAGCTTCAGATAGGAAATGGCCCGCATTGCACAATATCAGATTTGGTACAGGTTTTGCCAATAGGTATTTCAAGAGTACAACAGTCCAAGTGCAAAAGGATTTAGTGACCGAGTTAAGGAAATTTTAATTTATTTTTAAAAATGTTCGCCCTACAAAGTATTGTAGGATTTGCTTTTAGTGTGGCCTTTTTTAACATTAGTACTAGTATTGACCCATTTGCTGGACGGATTACGATGCGTCCACACGTTCGTTTAGGTCGCGCGGCGAGTAATATAAATTAATGTAAAATTTAGCAGGAATAGTAAAACTGCCTAGAATTAGTGTTATACAATACTGGTGACAATTAAAGATATAAATTGAAAAGTGATAAAAATAAAATTCAGTGGATCGTATAAAACTAAATGTCGACGTCCATTACCAGCGCACTGTCAGCTTACCACCAATAACAACACTAATATCAATAATTGTAGCATAATATCAAAATATATTCCAAACAAATCATAGCTACTTAATTTTTTAAAAAGCTAAAAAGTTATTAAGAACTATAGTTCAACCAAAGTTACAAGAAATGAGTCATCACAAACACGTGGTCGATAATGTAAAATGCATCTAGAATTACACGAAGGCCACGCTGTAATCGAAATGACAAAATAAACAATAAATGAGCTAGAAAAACTCATTAGCGGAACAAACCCCTTTTTAATTAAAAATAAATGTGAATGAAGCAATGAAAATCTGTTGGTTCTAGCGTATGTCACTGAATTCTTAGGAACTTGAAATTTGCACTCTTATCTTATCTCACCTCGGGTCGTATTTGTTTATTCCGGTGTGATTAGGAAAATGACTCATTTCATGTATTTATGGTTGAAGTATAGGAGTTACAATAGAACACAACCCTTATTAAGAGATATAAATTAGAGTGATAAATTAACCAATATGGAACAACGGTCAGAACGGATAGACAAGAAAATTGATAATATGCAGGAAGACTAAAAAAGGTTAATGAAAAAATAGAATTACTGAAAGAATAAAACACGACACTAAAAATACAGATCGCAGACAAGACAATAAAATCGAATTAATGGAAATAGAAATAAGGAAAAACAGAATATATATCCAAGGAATCTGATAACCAAGCAAGAAGGAAAACACATAAAAGCAAGACCAATCCAGTTAGAACTCATTTCATGGAACAAAAAGATGGAATAATTAAAGGTCTCGCGAAAGGATAAAGGCACAGTGATTTGGGACAGTTAGTGACCTGTCTGCACAAAATGAAGATCTAACGAACTAATTCGAAAAACTAACTAGTAGCACTCTCAATCAATATTATACAGATGACGACCCGCAATGAAATAAAGATCAATGAGTACAAGAAAACAGATGATGACACTGGCAATTCCACGGCATACAATCTAAACATTAGAACAAATTTATACAGGAACAAAAAACAAAGAAAGAATTTAGAAAAGAAGGGAAGACATGGAATGTTAAAACACTTCTAAAAGCAGCAAAAGATGAAAGAAGTCTCAAAAGAACTAATGTGATACCACATGGACATAACAGCAATTCAAAAACACGGGTGGGATGAAGTTGGATTATAGTTTGCTGATAACTGCAGATAAATATCAAACCAAAAAGGGAAAGCATGGGTGAAGTGGTTGCAACAAGCGCACAAAGTTATAAGTCTAACAGAAAATGCATGTTTAAAGATGTGAAGAAGCTGAAGATACACAGAAAAGCGGATAACTTACGGATAAGTACAAATTACATTGAAAGAAACACAAGCCAATGTGAACGCACCATATGGAAATACGGAAATATATAACAATATATCTGGGGTTAGACAAGGAGATGATCAACTCAACTATTCAATATAATGGTGGAATGGGTCGTAAAAGAATTAAAAATAACAGGCACAATAAAAGAAAAAGATGATATAAGTTTGTGCCTACGCTGAGGATTTAACAGTTATATCTAGATCAAAACGGAATTTAATTGATACGGTTATTAGTTTGGATAGAATAACGAATAAACTACGTATCAGAATAAATCAACACAAAACTAAATATATGGAATGCACTAAATAAGAGAATACTAGTAATAACTTCATAGTAATAGGGCGACACAAAAATAATGTAAAATCATTTAATTATTTGGGAACGATACTGAACAATAAAAGTGAAATTTCAGAAGAAATTAAAAATAGAATATAACTAGGCAAATTATAATAGAAACTAACTATTTAGTAAAAAAAGTAGAGATGAATATCTGTAGTAACGTAATAAGACCGGTGTTGACAGACGGTTCAGAAGCTTGGATATTCACAGAATCAGAAGGGGAAACATTAAAAAAACAAAAGATAATACGAACAATACTAGATTCAAAAGGAGTAGAAAATGATGTATGGAGAATGAAGATGAATCACGAAATTGAAAAACATCCTAAGATTTCTAAAAGTTTAATGGCTAGGCCACGTATGGCGAACTGACATCAATAGAACCATTACATTACTAACACTATGGAAGTAAGAGAAGAAAAGAATGAAATGGATGCCAAATATTCACTTGGTTGGAGAATGTAACAGCAGATCTGCACAAGATAGGAATAGAAAAATGGACAGAGGCGGCAAAGATACACCAACAACTCTAACTAAAGATACATGCTTATTAGTGAATGTATAAAAACATCAAAAAGTAACAAAGCCTTCAAACAACTTCATTCCAGATTAGAGAACCTCTATAGCAGACCACGCTCTTTAATGGAGTAAAATGGCCAACTCGAGATGATGGTATCTAGTATTGATCAGAAATCTTTAGATAACTATGAAGTTTTCCAAGTAGAGCTGAAATAAATAGAATTACCTGTTTTATATTTACGTACAAAATACTCCAGAATTTGAAGCTAGAAACATATTGTGCATAGATAGTACTGGTAGTAGATTGGCATTGACTTGTGACCTCCAAAAAAGTGTATGAATGAATTTCTCTCAAATGGTTCTGATAAAAACATTGGGGCTAATATGAGCTAAATCTGAGATTGCGGGATTTAGAAGTTATTTTTAGTATGTCTTGTCTAACCGTGGTTTATAGATTTGTATGTAATTTTTTCTATATTAAAGCTTATATTAAAAAGCATTTTACTTTAATAACGTTACCATTTTTGGTGAAAACATTAACAGTCGAAATAAAGTTAATTCTATTACTATAAGGTGTTTGCTGTAGTATTACTTCATAAACATGACTAAACCTATGTCCAACGCGACAACTCATAGCTTTATTAAATTTCGACCCATAGACTGCATTATTAAGGATACGTGCCTACCTACTCGTATCCAATATCGTGGCTTGATTAAAGAGTCTCTGTGTAAATTCCGATAAACCTTAGCTTAGATACCGAAGCATACGAATAACACCTACCTAAAAAGATATTTTTTAACCTTGCTGAGTACCTACCTTCGTTTATTGTTTTCTTGCATACTTGTCGTGTTAAAATTTTAAGTTTATATTAAAAAAAGTTTTTCCATATATTATCAAATACAACGAAATGACTAGACGTATTGTAGAGTGGAAATGTATGAAACAGTAAAAGGAATAAGTCAATCAAGTCTGCGCGATATAACATCACGTTTGGAAAACATTTACAGGAAGTTTTATGCGCAACATTCCAATATCCGTATCGCTGTACTTTCATTATGTTTGTGTTTATCCCAGAATATCAATAGTGCTTAACTTAACAATGAAAATGCTAGCAATTTTGCAATAATGTTAAAAATACATCAAATACCTCGTATACGTAAAATGAGTCGCGATTTCATGAAAATATTTGAAACATCAGTAATGAATGTTATTTATTTGTAAAATCTTGTTAAAACGATGCTGAATATTAGAACAACATTTATAGATGGAGAGCAGAACAATGGCCAGTTGACCATTGAAATTAACTCTACGGGTCCATATTCCATGCCAAATCATCACAAAAATATCTGACTTTTCAATCTGACCATCTCAGATTTTCGTAAGATTTGGTAGGATGGTAGACGACATAAAGTAACTTACGTATGTAAGGTAAAGTTATAGCCCTTAGTGATACAACAACCGTTTTTTGCATTTAAACACGCTCTAAAAATTAATATGCAATTAGTTAACAGTTAGTACGTGCGTTTCACAAAAAGTGCATTATCGTCATAAGCCGGGTTTCTTCGGAGAAGGTCACAGTTTTACTGAAAGTACATTTGGTATGGTAGTAACACTCTAGAAAGCTTCTGGAAAGCATTTTCTTTTGGTAGGTAATTACATTTTTGCACAAAAACCAACTCAATTTAGAAACCAACCAAATGTCAGATGGTTAAAAGTATAGTATAGTATAGTCGAAAGTCACGAAAGTGATATTCCCACTTATGTATGTTAAGAGCGATCTGACATTCATGCATGCTTCTGGTAACGATGGTTTAACACGCACGACTTCCTAATGATTCTGGTAGTGATATCTTGATATTCCTTAGGATCTTCTTATGGCCATATCTTGATCCTCGTGTTCGATATGATAAAATTAATACTTTTCGGCATAGTAAGAAATACAGCAATGATTTCTCATTGCGACTCTCTAACTATATAAACTTTCGTTTAAAACTACGTACTTTTACTACTACTTACCAGATTTTATTGGACAGTTATAACCACAAATCGAACAATGATCTAGAAGTTAAGTTTCTGAAAAAAAAGAGAAAAAGTTTAATGTTTTGTAGGCATAAGATAACGTAGGTGGTATATCGTTTGTTGCAATTCACACTTCGTGGTTTGAAACAGTTAATAATCATCGGAAATCTACTCGCAGTATGAATTTCTACATTTTAACTTAATTTGGGATCCCATTTTAAATACATTTCATTAAATTCCGGAATTAAAACCAATATATTGTAGTGTTACACATAGAATATTTTATAAATAAATACAAATTTAACACCACAGCTATTCATTTATTGTAACAATAAAAACTTAAAAAATTTAAACAAGCATGAACACAAAAAAAATAACAACATTAAACTCAAGGTAAATATGTGGAATTAAACATTAAATTCAATTAACAATTCCTATTAAATGATTTTTTTTATTCACAGTTTATTGTTTTAGAATATAAAAAGGTCTTATTTAAAACTATTGTGTTCCTTTAGAAATATCTTCTTAAAATTTGTAAACTTTAGTACGAGTTCCAATTCCATTTACCAATATCTACAGACTGGCATTATAATAACTATTTTTTTCAAATTAAAGTCTCTCTAATTTTCATAAGTCAATATTATCTTTTTTTATTATCTCTTGACACACTTTTATTTTGTTTTCCTAGATTCCTTGTCTTCCTTATTTCTTTATTTAGTTTGTCCCCTACTACATTCTTACACTGTGTTTCCGCACTACCTACCTAGCTAAATTCGTTTTAACAATTTCTCTATCTATAAAATTTAATCTTCTTTTACCCAATTTTTCTCAAATTTTCAGTAAGATTAAGTAACTTAATGAACACAAAACCAATAAATATATAAAAACTATGTATCGACCAATAAACACAAAACTTAACAATACTAATAAATGGAATAACACAGCAATATATTATTTGTTATTGAAATATGAAACCTCAGATAATATAGTTACAAATAATTTATTGAATTTAAATACAATTCATTAAATTCCATAATTAAAGCCAATATATATATATATATATATATATATATATATATATATATATATATATATATATATATATATATATATATATATATATATATATTATTTGTTATTGAAAAATGAAATCTCAGATAATATAGTTACAAATAGCTTACAGAATATATGCATGTCAGTAATCTTATACTAATAGTATTCTAGTATTCCTTCAATTAACCTAACATTCACAGTCAACTGAAGTTACTTAGAGCACTTACAGCTCACCGAATCCTGAATATTTTATTTAAGAAGGCGGAACCCTCGAAAGCAGCAATGATTTCTATTTATAAATCCGTTAACATTTTAAAAATTTAGTTTTACTATAATTAGTTATTATTGGATTTAACTCAACAGCTATTAATGATTCCTATTACAGAAATTATTAATTTTATTAAAAAAAAGAAATTATTTTGTTAGGGATATTTTGGTAAGTAGCATAGCAGTTGGCAACACTAGAAATTATGTAATTTTGTTTTTTACATAACCTTGCTTAAATTAGGTAATCCGCGCGACGTAGAAATTCCCATTCTTATCTCATACACACAACGCCTGCTAAGCAGCAGGACCTCGTTCAAATTTGCCAGGTGTATTATACGTACTGTTGAAAATTATTATAAATTCAAAGTAGAATGTATGCCAATATATTTGTGACATAAATAATTGCTACTTAATGAATTAAAAACTTGGATGAAATAAGAATAATTATATTTAATTTCATAGAATAAATACCTTGTTTGTTAAAGAAATGAATGAGGTATAAATACAATAGTATTTTCAGCAAAGAATGATTTTTGTTAACCAAAATAATTATTCATTAGATCTTTTGGATATTATATCTTATAAGGTAAAGATATTATGTATAATTTTATAAAATTTAATTTTATTACGTTAAGTTTATCGTGAGCTATTAATACACAACACAATGCATCCTTACGATGTCAGTAGTATCAAAATTTACAATTTGGTTAATAATAAAGTAAAAACTGTTACGCCCTTATTAAGACTAATTATTATTTGCGCGCATTTATGTAGCCTGCAATACTAGTTTTGCAAGCGTTGCATTCCAGTTATAAGAGTTCACTGCGTAAATAACATAAGTTTGACATTCTAAGAACAGCTGTCTAACAGTGATATCAACTTTAAAAAATAAAATGTTACTGTTTCCAGTATTTTAAAAAATTTCATTAGGACACGCAAAATGCGTGTCCTAATGAAGCCATTAGGACACACCAATATAAAAAATTATTTTTTCATGTTACTGTAAGCTCATACTTTCTCAGAGAGAGTACATTACATATCGCACATTTTTTAACATTTTTCTTTGTTATACGTACTGTAAATAATCCTTTGTTAAATAGAATCTAAAGTTTTGCAAGAACTACATATATAGGTTAAGGAGTTAGGTACTGCTGAGTGCTTGTGTTAAATTCCTTATTATGATGTACTTAAATAACATTCCTTATAAACTATGCGAGCAAGCATTCAAGGCATAGTGAAAAGTCTTAATGGCTTTTTCTTTGCAAATTTTTGCTGTTCGGATAATACCAAATAAAAGTTCAATAGAATTCTTGGCGTGTTTGTATTTCATACTGCGTGTGGTATATCCGCTATTGATAGCGGATAACACCATTGATGAATTATTAAAGAACAAATTCTTGCCATACACCTACAACCTATATAAGATGACGAATAACGTCACGTTCAATAAAAAAAAGGATGATCCAGCATACGCCTATTTTTCTTATAAGATAACATTAAACTAATACCATAATACCAAACATGGTAATAATTTTCCATCACACAGATTAACTTTCGATTAAATTAAAAATCCCAAGGTTTTTCCAAGTTAAAAATAAGTTCAAGAAAAGTCAAAATAATCAATATGGAATGGCTGTTGCTGGGAAAACAGTTTGGGTCGCGTGCAAAACTAAACAAATTAATGGTATACATGCAGACTTAGCAAATTAATGATTTTAATTATTTAGTTGTACTTGGAGGTTTGTTTTGTAATATTTGAATTTTCCCTAAAATTAATTTTGTGGCTCTGATCATGTTAAATACTAATGAATTATTTACACGCTTGTTTCTTTATTCTTAAGCAGTAAATATTTGTTGAGACTAATTAACCGGAATTCCTTTTATTCCTCCCGTTTGTTTTCGCCCAAAAGCGTTCCTAAACACAGATATAATTGTTTTCCTCCTTCAGGGATTGCAAAAAGATGCATGTGCACCAGTACGAGAAAAAATCAAATACAATTTTTACAAGTCGTTGATATATTTCATCGCCCTTTTGGTTTTGCTTTATCTTCCCTTCTAAGGAAATCTACGATCAAAACTGTTGCAGCTGTACCTATATAAATATTTCTTTATTTTGTAAAAATGTGTTAATTCAAATTTTTTGAGATAATTTTATTAAAAACATTTAGGAATTTTAGCAGTAAATGGTCAAATATGCCTTTTGCCTTTAAAGTAGCAAAAGCTATTTTTAAATATTCTTTCGGTAAACACGCATTCTTAGGTTAATTATATAAATTGAGAGGCTTCAGGGTACTCTTGTTTCATAAACAAATTGAAGGAACACTAAACATAGAATGCCTCTCAGCAACGTACCTAGTGTTATTGGGCAATAACAACAGATTTTAATAAACTTACTTAATAAAAACAACAATAAAGAATCAGCAGAAATAAAGCAGCAAACACAAAGCACGGGGCAATAGTATTTTTCAGCATATGACCTTTCATGCAGAATCTAGTGACTAAAATCTAAAGGATCACCGCATTGTCCAACTACTATCCTCCTATCAAATCATATTCAGTGTGGCAAATTCAGATAGCTTACATAGGATGCGCCGGATATACCAGTTATAAGCTTGGTGTGCCTTCAACAGAACCTTTGTTCGACTTTACCTAAAAGTAGAAACCCGACGGGTACCACGAGGAAAGGTAAAGATTGTCTAAGCTATGCTAGTCTAAGTATTCATTTCAATATTTCTTAAGAGGAGTGATTCCGAAACATGTCTCCACAAGGCCAATCTTCCTAGTAACACGTACTTCTAATGTTTCAATCGGTAGGGATACTACTAACCGAGATAGATCTGAATAGATTCTCGTACTGGAGCCTGATTTTCAGGAAAACATCCGCTGTACAAAGGACAGAGCAGCTTCTAGTAGTTATCGAAATAGGCCCGAATAAACCCCCAGGCTGATCCAGGAGATGCCACAACCCGACTGAGACGCTATTGAATAAGCTTCTGAGGACTATGCATCTTCGACCACAACTGCGCGCAACGGGGACAGGCAAGAAACCCAATAGAAAGGACCGCCATCCAGATCTATTAATGTTTAACTTCTTATACAGTACATTTCTTCAATATTGTACATGTATTCATAATTAATACGAACGTACAATAGTACGCAAGACAAAATATTTTGGCTGAAAGCCTTCTATTAGTATCTATATACGTGTATGGACACTTCACTTCAAGTCTATCAGTAAAAAGGCTAACGTCAAGCACATATTCACTGTTGATAGTGTCGTCAATGATGGGTGGTTATAGTTGGATGTTAAATATGGTTAGCACCATGGAAAAATCTATATCTGTTCTGATAGCCAAGCTACACTAAAGGCAATCTACTCATCCAGGACGAGATCAGCTCTCGTGCAGGAATGTCGGGATGCTTTAGCAAAGTTGGCAAGGGAGAAAGAGGTTTTTGAAGTAGGTAATAGCGGAGGTGGTTAGGCGGATGTAAAGGGGTTGGCAAAAAGGGCCTATAAAGGCCTACTTGCTAGACTTCGGTCTCCTCATAACTACTACTAGTACCATCAGTCCACCATATGCCAATTGTTAGGGGTGCACTGACGGGAATAAACCTGGCTAGTGACTCACTACTAGATCCAGATTTAGTTCGTTACCACTAGTCCACAGAGTAGTGGGGGGGCAGCAATGAAAGAATGTCCATAGTCTGTCCCATCCCCCATACCCAAACACGTGCCTGCATATACATGCGCACTCGCCCGCACACTCCTCGCAATTACACACGCACATGCACATAAGGCTAATCCTCCGGGCCGAAAAGTAACCATCCGACGTAGCATCGGATGAAACTAGGTCATTTATCTAGGCTTTCCTTGCCTGGTCAGCTCAGTTATTCTGCTGCAGTGTAACTACACAATAAAGTTTAAATATGTTTTTAGATAACTATACAACAGTGAGTTTCCAAAAATAATTTACAAGTGTCAGTCAGCAGAGTACCAGCCCATCTCTGGTATGCCAATACAAACTGCCGATAAGTCAGCGCCTTTACAGATATTCGCCAGTATTTCTCCAATAGTTGAACAAAATTTCGTTGACCTATCGCTCATTTTGACTGTGAGCAGTGTTGCTAATTGCCGAAGCTCCGTCAAACAGTAATTAAACGGCTAGAATATTTTAACAGAGGCTGTTGCATAATTACGAGAAACATTTTTGAAATTATAAGTATGAGTTTTTTGCAACTGTTCATTTTTTCTACATCGCTTTGCCGAATGTTCGCAAATGCGTCTTTCCAAAGACTTGCCGTCTCTTTTCGAAATGGAATAGCACTTTGTAAATCACGATAGAATTCGAAAGAACGAGTGTATCAGTAATAACTTTGGATTTTGTCGAAAATAAGTAAACCTGTGTTTGATTATAACGAAGGATAGAAGATTTAACAAGCAAGCAAGATTGTTTACTTACTGCGGTTGTAGGAAACTCCACCACTCATTCAATGTCGAAAGCGAAAAAGGACTGTAGTGGAAAAACTATGTAAGGAAAAAGTATGAGATTGTTCAAAATTAAAACTTATTAGCGCAACTATTATCACGAGACAGTTATTAAGACAAATGCTTATTTGTGGCAGTAATGAAAGAAAGCTATAACAAACATTCTTTGCTTTTTGAATAAAAAAGCTTGTAGAACTTTTTAAATTGATAAGAACAATATTCAAAAATACCCAAAATAATAAATTACCAAATACTAAAGCAGGAAAACAAACAAAAGTCAAACAAGGTGCTTAGAATAAACGGTCAGGGCATTTCAATGTAAAAGGTTAGAGATTTTCTCCAATACAATCCCAGGATTATCCCCGATGTTCATTAATTTATGCTTGTGTCAGCAGCTGCATTTAGGGGCATGACCTTGGCAATGAATCTTATTGTATGATAGGCCACTACAGATTGTCGTTTAGGTGAAGTAATCGAAAGTTATAGATACATTTGTGCATATTGTTAGGTTAAGTTGCAAGCTAAATTTCAATCTGCATAAACATGTAAGCCACATACTGCTTCTATTTATCTTATCACAGTATATTTAGGTGTGTTATCACCTATCACGGTTGTCTCTGTATACGCATGCATATTTTATACCTAACTTTAACGTCATAGCCATGTTAATACTCTTACCGACATTGAAGCGATAGCTAAATAGCTGTAATTAATAAATAGATAATTTTGTCTATACCCTTATAATAGATTTAACTACCCTCGTTACTTCATCGCAACAGCGTTAACTTAGGTCAGTAAATTACTTTTATCGCTGTTTAAGTTTGTTGGTTTATTTGTAAATTCCCAGTCAAATGACTCGGTAATGTTCACATAATCGCTTGCATTATCGAATAGAGTTTTTGTGTAACTTCTTAATATTTTGGTATATTATTGTTTATTTATTTTAATTAAGAAAGCTATACTATAAAGTGCTTTTATAGTCTACACTCTAAAAGCTAATAACAACAACCACAAAAACAGTTTGCTGTAGTTGCTTGTTTCCTTGTAATTTGCAAGTAATATAATAACAAAGTTAGTAGCTAAGTTCTTCATTTTAATCGAGTTTTACTGCTTTTATAACTTGAACCTTTTTTACTCAATTTCCAGATTTTTACTTCTATTTAGGAAGGTTACACAGTGGCATCGTTTTGTAAATGGGCGATCTTTCCCCCGGGACTGTGACATTCGAAGTTTAGGGCATCCAATAATAAAGTAAATCCTGATTATTTCATTATAAGTCGGGTCTTCGAAACGTACCTCTAAACTGCGTGCGTTTCCATAGAAACACAACGTAGAAGGGTTGAGAGTGCGAATGGGCTGACGTCCACTGATTTCATTATTATTGGTTGAGTATGCAAAACTAAAGCTCTTCGTAGCTTATAGACCCATGTGTTGCTACACCAATTCCAGGATATTACCGACACTATCGGACTATTGAAATTTATGTTAACGTTGAAATAGGGCACTGACTAGCTTTACGAATCCGAAATCGAGTTCGTTTTGTGTTGTAAATGAGTTGGATTTCGTAGATGGACTTTCGCCCCAGATAACTTATGCGATTAAAGAAATGTAGAGGTTGAAATTGAAATGCGTGGTTTATAGCTACTCTCTAAGAGACAATATGTCACCGTCTTACCAGAAACATACATGCGAGACGTTTAGAATTACAATTACTACTATCAGATCATTATGGGATGTAAGCAGGGAGGGGAACAAATATGTATGTGTAATAGTTTTCATTTCTATTACTTTAACAGAATAATAAGATAACAATTTAATGGACATGGATGCAACATACGGAAAATCCCAAGAAAATTATTAAATTGTAACTGACGTCACCACATTGGTAATCCCTTTCAGGAAAACTAAATAGGACTATAAATTGATAGCCCGACTGACAAATTACAAAGCCATGCATCAAAATTTTGACAGCCTATAAAGGGTGTCGGAAGTGTGAAGACATTTGTGATTCTGCTACTGAAGTAACAGACAGGGTATTCAATATAAAATGTTTTCCAATTTTTAGCTAAGAAAGCGTCTGCTAAACTGTAGAAAAAGTCTCGCAGCCTGAGTTTTTTTATAACAGTTACGAAAGCCGAATAAAATCATATACACTATAGTATAAACATTCAAAAGCTAATTATTTAGATTAATAATAATAATAATTACTACAACCCATAACCTAAACCAAGGCCCCAGAAGCTATAAGCTTGTGCGGGAGGGAGGGGGCGATTATTATTATTATGTAGGCCCAATATGCGGCTGCAGCCGACTTATAGATGGAACAGCGCAAATCCCACATTTGTGTTACAGCTAAGGAAAACTGCAGAAAACCTTAACTAGATCTGCCAGCGCCGGGAGTCGATCCCGGGCCGCTTGGGCGAAAGTCCAGACATTACACCACCAAGGCTGTTATTATATTATTTTATAATATTATAAATATATAAATATATAAGATTATAAATATTTTAATAAATTGAAATTGTGTGTAGTAAAATATACAGTTGGCTACACGTGGCGCAAAATATGCTTATATTAAAAATGAACATAGCCAACGTATATTTGGTTTTACATCATTAATTTTATTATATATATAGAGATATACAAATAGATATACGTATTACTGACCGAGTAAATATTTATTTTTCACATTACCTATTATTTGTTGTTTATAGTTGTGATAAGAAATATACGAGCGTATAACACATTATAATAGTTCGTACATTTCTGTTTTTCTATTATGGCATCGCGGAACCTTTACTTTGAAAATTGGTTTCTTGATCCACGATATGGCAGTTTCTTGTTGCTAGAGTGAAGTATTGCCCTACACCTACACCATGCCAAGTTTCATGTATTTTATAAGGGGGTTCCCTCACACCACCCCTTCATTGTTTTTTCGGCACTCTGTTAATATGAAACAGTACGAGAAAATTCACCATTAGAATTTAATGAAACTTGCATAAGAAGCAGCCATATAGTGGACCAAGAAAAAAAATTCGAAGTAAAACTTTCGGAATGTTCTTTAACAAAAATAGAAATTTACGATTATAATTCATAACGCCCGCTCATCGTTACCTTTGCACACGACGTTGAATTTAAATAGTATATTATGCATTAAGGGCTTAATTGAGTGTCTTAGAGCCCGTAAAGACAGTTTTAGCGCCTGAAGCGAACGCCGAAGGCTCTAAGACGAGGAAGGGTTCTAAAACAGTAATTAAGCCAGAAATGCATACATTAGTTTATATCCGGTCTAAGTTTGAATTAATATTTAATTTAAAATTAAAATAATTTGAAAAGTGCAAAACTTCAAGTAGGTACGTGCAGTGGTCTATAATTACTTTTGTTACTATGAAGACGGTGTCAACAAGGGTAGTACAAGGAGTTGCTCTAATTTAGCAACTTAAACTCTAAAAACAGACCGCTAAATAGGTCATAATCGCCCGACCGGATATAAATAAATAAAAAGCACAGCATAACTGTTCTTCCAACAGCCAGAGAATACAATAAGGTCACACACGGCGGCTTTCAATATTTACGAAAGTGCACGAACTGGTTGTTATTATGCTATGTGCTTGCATGCACCACGAGAGTTACTAAATGATAGTGCCTATCCGGCGTCACTCATCCTTTGGGTTGGAATATTATCACCCACCGGACATTATCATCATCATAACGCCCTTGGTGTCTAATAGTAATTAAAGTATTACGGCGGTAGGTACGCTTCACCAGTCAAGGCTAATACTATAATTACCGCCCTGAAAGCAGAGCTTGTAATAGTTATTTGCACTCCAAGTAGCGGTAATAGTAGATAAAAATTGAGAGTTCTGAACCCACCCCCCACTCCTGACCTTGACCTTGAACCTATCTATCTCTAACACATGGTGACCTTGAATCTATCTCTGTCACGTAAACGTGGCAACACCGCATTCTCAAGATCAACAATATGGCAACAACGCATTCTCAAGGCCATCAATATGGCAACACCGCATTCTCAAGGTCCACAATATGGCAACAACGCATTCTCAAGGCCATCAATATGGCAACAACGCATTCTCAAGGCCATCAATATGACAACACCGCATTCTCAAGGCCATCAATATGGTAACACCGCATTCTCAAGGCCAACAATATGGCAACAATGTTTTGACCTTGAACTCAAGACCACTCTTCAAGGTCATCAAACACCATTCAAGGCCATGCTCAAGGTCATCAAACACCATTCAAGGTCAAGCTGTAGATATATATATAGCAGGTTGCATGTATGGGAAGAGTAAAGCGTTTGCAGTTGCAGTGTACAGTGCAGTGTTACAATGGAAAGCCTCGCTAAATCAATTGAGAATGCGAAAGCGCAAGCTCTAGAAAAGCAGTTGATGGTTCCAAACGAGCTTCCTAAGGATGCTAAATGGGCACCGCTAGTGAATCAATCAGTGTTTTATTTAAACAAATCAAAAAGTAAAGTTGTATTTGTTGGATTATGTGCTCATTTGGGATTCACTCCTGTAATAAAAGTAGCTGGAGTAAAGAATCAGTGCATGCTGTTTGGTGAAACGGAGTGGAACGCGTTAATAACCAATGAAGGAGTCATTAATAAGTACTTTAAAGCAGGAGAAGAGGTCGGGGTTCCTTTGAAAATTGGTACAAAAACTATCTCGTTTGAGCGTGTTAACAGAAATTACGATAAAACAAAAATCATAAAGATAACTGATGCAGGAGATGATGAATTGTATTTAGCGTGGGAGTCCTTATATGAGCTGTGGCAGTTAATACCGTTACTAACATATCGATTAAACCTTCTGAAGGGTTTGGGATTTTTTAATTTCTACCATAGCATAATAGATGGTGTTGTAGACATGCCGGATGACTGCATAGTGAACATCACAAACATATTGGAACCATTAATGAAGATGCAAATCCCGAACGTGTTTGGAATGCTAGAAGTTGTGCATTATCTACCAGAAAAGGTAATAGTGGATGTGGAAGTCAAAAGGTGTATTGCGTAATGGAAGAATGAAGAGGGGAAAGGGTGGGAGCCGGTGAATATAAGAACACACGATCTATGCGTAACGTAGTGAAACAGAATGGGGACGCGTAACAGTGAAGACGTATCAAGCAAAGCTATTGATAAACTGAATGCTGTGGAGAAACTACGGTGTGAATTAGAAGCGCTAGAGGAGGATGCGGCACACGAAGCTGTTCATGGTACGGGGATATTGAGTCCGGAATATTGTCAAGAGTTAGCAGAACGATATAGAAAAGGCGTGCAGTTGTGACAAGACTTCATTAGAGGCGTGATTTGTGATGAGTGTTTGGTAAAAAAGCTCATTGAGCAACAGTTAAGGGACTTTGCATATGACTTAATAGAGGAGGGATTAAATGGGTGGTTTAGTGACATTTGATGAAAGTAAAAACAAAATGCATTACATGTTAATATGGGAGTATGCACATCGTCAAGCACGCAGAAGTCAATGGGAGATAATAGCAAGGGATAGGGTACGATTTCAGAGACGAATAAGCTACGTGGGAAATGTAATCGCTCCAGTTTTGAAAGAAGAGTATAGAGAGGGTATCTATAATACACGTTTTAAAAGTGGTGGGGGTATAGTTTAAATAGTCACATCAGTCGCTTACCCTCAGTTAAAGAAATGGGTTCAATCAAAGTGGGTTGGCAACATTACTGGGTTCTTGAAACAACAGATAAGGGTGAAATTTAATTTTCGCGTTATAAAACGCACAATACTGGGTTGTTAATCGAAAGAGCTATAGTATATTAAGTATCAAGAACAGTAAGGACAGTTTACCGATCGACGACAATATTGGAGGAGATACTTATACTATTTTTTGTACGACCATTATGAATACAAAGGTATTAACTAAGGAAATATCCCCGAAAAAAATAGATTTAAGATAATTTATTTTTGCCCTGTATATCACATTAAGTAGGTTTTGTCGTTACCATGGATACGTTTGTAAATTACTATTATTTCTGAATGTCACGATATTTGTCAAACTCGTGAGAATGAGTGAATCTGAAAACGAATATAATTGGGATATTGAAGAGGCCTGAGCAAATTTAAATAAACAACATACATTTTTTTAAATAGTCCAATTATTTAGAAAATAAATGATTTCTCGCGAAAGAGACATCAAAAGATCATGCATTTATTTTATAAATTACATATAATTTACTTACCGTTCTGTTTTTGACAGAACTGAACGGTAAGTAATTACTTACCGACGCGTTTTTGCTTAGCAACCAGTAAATATAACCTACTGTTCTAAAACCAAGTATGGTAAACAATCCGAAATAGCATGGTCGTACAAAAAACTATCGAACACTGTGGTTGTACGTAGTGAAAACGATTATCGACACACTTCGTGTGCAGGTCCATTATTTGTTAAGAAATGGTAAACTTATAAATATACAAAATTCCACATGTACAGAACATGGTTTGTTCCAACATCGTCATACTATTATCGCATTGACACGGGACCTACAGTTCTACTTCCTATCCGAGAAGAAGGCGTTTTTAATTTTTCTCCGCTATGAAAAATTACCAGCTCGGCTGGGGATCGAACCTGCGATCCTTGGATTATGAAGCAAACATGCAAACCACTAATCCACCGAGGCTGGCAAAATTTATAGTTTATAGTTTTTTAGTATATCTCTTATCTACTGTCAAAATTGATGTTTTGACATTTTAATTATTGACATTCAGTAAATCAGTCCTCTATTGTTGCTTGTCAGCGCTTCAAGCGTTTTATATGTATAATAAGCAATGATTCATTTCAAACAGTTTTATTTCTTCAATGGCTTTTTAAATCTAAGACAGCTGTGAAAGTCCTGCAGCGTTGAATTTCCAGCGTTGTATTGGAGGCACCCATTGGCTCCTGGATTTGCTGTATCAATATAATACGTAATGCATTATATTAAAACTTATGATTTATCGTCTTCTTTAAAAACGAAAGTATTGTTCACGCTAGGACAACATCTAGAACCTACTTAGAAACGCACAACCAAAGTTCTTATTCGAATTTAACCAGAATTTATAATTAAGTTTTATAAATTATAGTAAATAAAGTGAATGGTCGATCGTTACGAACTCCATAAGCGGTCACATTGCATTTGGTAGTATTCACTATTCACCCACAAACTTCCATTGAAAAGTTTTGAGAGATGTCACAAGCATCTCTTGTAAATCGGCCCAGTTTCCTTGTTAAGTGGTGATCTTATGCTGTTAACTTAGGGTGACCCAACAAAATAATCTAACATTTACACGTTAAACATTATTGATGATCATTAGTTGTTCTAGAACAGCCATAAAGAAAATAATGCAGTTTATTCTAATTCTAAGAAGTACTTGTGTTAGTGGTAGAATATCAAAAAAAAAGTATTCAGTAAGTACTAGACATAACTAAGTAACATTTCTTAAGTATTTTTTTAATTACGTTAATATGTTCATGTAATCAATTGAAAGGGTTTTTATTTCGCTTTATTGCCAATTGGAAACATTGGAAATAGGGATAATTAAAGCAATAAAAAATGTGTTTAATTACCTTAATGAAGGACATTTGTTATTAAGGCTACAAAATGATATTGTAGGAAAATAGTTTTATCAACCACTATTAACTACTATAACCAGTTATTTACAAAATTACTTCAGAAAACTCATCAGGAAAAACCAGTATTAAAATACTCCGAATAAAAATTATCCTTCAGAGGTTTACGTCAAACCTGGTATTTATTTTTTGTGAAACATTTTATTTATGTTGCATCTGATTATTTGTAATGTTTTTTGAATCTCGAATTCTTCATAACGATCTCCTGCAAATAAAAATCGGACTAGGCCTCGAGTTCAATGTTTACCTAACATATTTATAACAGTTTTTTATCCAAGTTTTTCAAAACAATCTATGTATATAGTAAAATTTACTAAAATTACATTTAAGATATTACGTAATATACATTATTTGCTAGTGGAGTAAGTTATATTAACATAAATAAATTTGAGTTCCAAGATTTCAGAAGTAATAAGTAATCTTTGGGGTAGTCGCGTTGCATTCAGATCTCCCTTCTCAGAAGGTATTTTAAATAACTTAAACCAAACATAGCTCTTTTCATCATATCTTTTCTATATTATTATCCTAATAGTCCTGGTAAGGATATATTTTGTTTTGTTTGGGAGAAAACTGAATTTTTGACTTCTCCCTGTAGCAGGCGATCTATAGTTGTTGACCTCCTATAATGTCTCGATGACTGGATATAATTTATTATAGACGAGACTAGAATTGAAATTAAGATTTCTTAGAAATGTTTGTTTTAATTTACTGTACGTGACAAAGTAGTAAATGACAATAATAAAGTTATTATACTAATTCATTTGTATCATAGTCTAGTAATTTCGAAGTAGGGGAGAGTCTGGAACAGTGGCTATGCAGGAACAGTGGCCACCTTCCCGCCATTTTCTTATTTATAATGATTAGGAGTTGTCATCTACCACAGAATGTACCAATAGGACGCTGAATATATTAACAGTTTTTCCATTTAAATCTCAAGATTTCTATTTTAAAACAAACACAACCTGAAATTGTGTACTTGAAGTAAAATACAACAGGCAAGTGAAATAATTGTTAGTGGCTAAATAAATAGACGTCGAAAGGAACTAGCGTTGACCGCTTATACCTACTACATGTAAATATTTATTGGTATAATAATATTTTGATTGTGTTGGGTAGTTTTTGTTTTTTCCTACTTTTTTAAAAAGCATGCAGTTGATGGTACAGTGGCCATGTTAAATGTAGGTACAGTGGCCACTTCTTTGTTATGTAGGTCACTGTACTATTATTTAGTACAATATTTTATTTATTTCAGATATTATTTCCTAGATGTGTCTGATGATTTGTACATTATTTATCTCAACCTGTAAAAATAGGCGGCACTACTAGAACAGCAAATCTGTTATTTCCATTAATTTATCTATGTATAATGTTTGTTAGCTTTTGGCTGGTTTTCTAAATTTAAGTTGCCTTTTTTTTAATACAAATTATTTTTTACAAAATAAATCATTATTCTGTAAATGTCTATCTACTTGTTTTTACTATTCACTGTCTAGAGTGCTGGACTTTCACCCAAGCGGCCCGCGGTCGATTCCCGGTGCCGGCAGATTTGGGTAAGGTTGTCTGCAGTTTTCCTTAGCTGTGACACAAATGTGGGATTTGCGCTGTTCCATCTGTAAGTCGACTGCAGCCGCACTTAGGGCTTACGTAATAATAATAATCGCCCCATCCCTCCCGCACAAACTTATAGCTTCTGGGGCCTGGTTTCCAAGATATGGGTTGTAGCAATTATTATTATTATTATTATTCCCATCTACACAGTAGTGACCACAGTACCATACTCTAATGGCGACTGTATCATCACTGTAGGTACAGTGGCCACTTTTATCTTAAATTATTCCAACTCCAGAATCTGTGTTATAATTTTATTTTTTCAGTTCTAGAATGTAATGGTGTAGAAGTAAAAACAGTATTTGTTATCTAATGGTAACAGATTCTATAAAAACGGGTTAATTTTGGTTGTTATTGATGTTATTATAAAAAGGTGGTCACTGTTCCAGACTCTCCCCTACACCCTACATATTCTTTTACAGCGTTGCGCAAACCCAGTATTAGTATCACAAATATAAATCCGCCATTTCGTTTTACCTCTAGCCATCAGTGTGGCCTTCAGACTTCTGTGAAACCTTTATACCATGCCATTGCTTTGTGGATGATAAGTCGTGGTACGAATCTTATTACAATCTAAAATTCTGACAATTTCAATTACTGCCTTCAAATTGTTTGCCTTAATCCATTGTAATAGTAACTGGTACACCAAAACGAGAAATATATTGTTAACATAATGTTTTTACTATAGTGTGTTCTGTTATATTTTTCACAGGAAAACCTTCAGGCCAACGTGTGAAACGATCAACTGTTGTTAAAATATACCGGCCTCCATTTGAAGGTTTCATAGGTCCAATGAAATCAGCATGGATGTGTTCATAACGGCATTTTGGAATATTGAAACTAGTTATTGGAGATTTCGTGTGGGTGTACACTTTCGAAGTTTGACCACCTAAACAAGATCGAGCCCATTGTGTAATATTCGTGTTCATACGTGGCCAGTAATATCTACTACCAATTAACTAGTATGTTACACGTATTTGAGGATTAAGTATACTATGTAAATGATCAGACGATGAAGTTGCTTAGGAAGAGATTTTGCACCATATTTTGGTGTTGGAAAATGGAATATTGATTTCTTTAAAAATAAATTTTGATGTTTCTTTTTTGTTCGGTGATTAGGGACAAAAAAGAATTTGCCTTACAAAAGGTGGGGTAGTAACGATTTTGATATATGTTGTTTGGGTCGGGACGAAAGATGCAAATAATGAGTTTTCTCAAAATAATTAGGTAACGGTAGATCATGCGAAAGAGATGTCTTTAATAAACTTAAAGAATATAAAATTTCGAACATTATTTGTATAAAAACTTTTTTTGGAAGTCTAATATTTAACGAGTTACAGTGGAGGAAAGATCTAATCTATGTTCGTGGACATTTTATTTTTTCAAAAGGACAAAAACTACAATGTCAACATCAACCGACCCGACACACCAAAACGGAAAAAATATAAAATGACTTCAAACATAAATTATCAAATCTTCCGTCTGCTGTAACTTAAACTGTACAAGTTTTTAAATAAAGAATATTGGTAATTTTAATTTCTTTAAGTTTGTTCTGGACATTTTTTTGTAGGATCTACCGTTGTGTAAATTATCTTGAGAAAAACCATTTTTTGCACCTTTCGTCCAAGATGGTGGCTCGTGCCTCCCCCTCCTCATGGTCGAAAACCAAGAGACCTATAACATTTCCGATTAGTAAAGTTTCAGGATAATGCAAGCCGGTCAGGAAGTTTCCATTATAATCTCCAAATCTAGTTCATAGTACGTTTCATAATTTCATAACTTTGGCGTCTTGCAGTTATTCGTGATATCTGATACCGTTAACCATATTTACTGAATTTCAGTACTCTTGTAGCCCTTGATCATATAAATCACTTTTAAAAAAGTTGGGAAAATTCAAGTTTCTCAACCCCCTCTAAAGGAGTCAGTTGATTAGGTCGCAATTAGAGAAGCTTATATCCTTTAAGTATCTGTACCACCACCATCTAAAGAACACAAAAGTTTATGTAGCCGATCACGATTTTTATTTCGTTCCGTCATATGTCTATGGCATTATAAAACTTTACACAATGATTTCATGAAAAACGTCAGCAATTATAACATGTTCCGGAATTCTAGTTGTCCTATATTTTAGGGCTGAACTGATTGTAGTCAGAAAATAACGTATCATGCACACAGTAACAAATTTAAGAGGGTGATCGATGCGATAGGCCTGGCATCCCCTCAAAAAAGAAAACATTATGTTTTCTGGATTTAGAGACACCTCCACGCATTAAATTATCATGCAGAAGAATAAATAAAGATACAGACGGATGACAAAAAAGATCAAGGCAGAAATATTTATACGATCAATAATAACAATATATCAATATATTTAATATGTAAGACTCATTTTTGTTCCACTTCGTTTGAGAGTTCTACTGAGTCGCTTTACGGACTTCCTTTTTAAGTTAAATGATTTACACTGTAGATTTGTGAGCTCTCGTTAGTTTTGCGATTTTTTAATTATAAATATTTTTAAAGGCAGTATTTGCAATCGATGCATTTCAATACGCTCGAAACCGATTGTCAACTTTCAGCGCTCGCTTCGTCGTGTTTCGCAACTAAATGTCCACCTATGTGTACTAATGTAAAGAAATTTTTGTTCGTGATTAATTTGTTTATATAATTATGTAAGGCCCTTCGTGGTGATGTGGTAGAGATCCTGCCTCACTATCAGAAGAATATGAGTTCAAATCTCGGTTGTGACCGTATTTGAGCTCATTAGGATAATGTATAAAAGTTGTGCAAATGATAATATGGGGGAGCGTAATGTGCTTGCTACAATACCCCATTACCTCCATTGCACTACCATAAGCGTTTGCATAGAATCCCGATATTGCAGATGAGGTAAAAGAAGGGTATGTATAATTATGTAAAGACCCATACATTTAAGAATCTATGACAAAAATAACATTTTATCGCGGAAATCCAATAATTTGCTTCACATCCACATACATTGAAATAAATCTATGTAAATAAGAAATATTTTCTAGATCATAAAATATTTTATCGTTTATAGGATATATAAATACCTAGATATAATAAAGCGGAATGGGACGTTTCAGCGCCGCCGATTCATCGCCGCCGTTTCATCGCAGCCGGTTCATCGCCAAGCCGTTTCATTGCCGCTGTTTCATCGCTGAGCCATTTCATCGCCGCCAATTTATCGCCGTCGTCTAATTTTATGTACATGACTTATAATATGTACACTGAGAAAAGCATTTAGTTGGATCAATTAAATTTATTTAATTTAACTAAATATTTAGTTAAATAAACAAAATTTTATTTGATTTAACTAAATATTTAGTTGAATTAAATAAATTTAATTGGTCCAACTAAATGCTTTTCTCAGTTTATGATGCCAATTTACTGCAGTTTTAAAATACGGAATTCGAATGTAAAATTATGTATTAAAAAATGCATTAAAGATGAGTCTTTTCACTTTGCTGTAACTCTGTCTTACTTATAATTTCCAAGAAAATCATAAGTACAATTGTTTTTATTAATTGTTTTAATTAATTGTTTTAATTAATTATAAGTTAATTAGTTAATTGTGTGTAGTCTTAAATATTACTTCTATCTATTTTCAAATGAAGAGAATTTCTGAAGTAAACTCATATTTTATATAATTTAACAGTAGTGATATTCTGTTAACGGCTTTTTATTAATTTAGTTTATCAATAATCCATCAAACAATAATCTTAAATATCGATTTTTTTAAATAAAGTGATTATTTAACTATGATAAATATAAAAAAAATATATAAAATCTGGCGATGAACTGGTGGCGCTGAATCGGCGGTGGTGAACTGGCCCTGGCAATGAACCTGCGGCGATGAAACGGCGACGATGAACCGGCGGCGCTGAAATGTCCTAGACAGATAATAAGGGTCATGTATTTATTAAATCATTGCTCCAACAATTATGACCTAAACTAATTCAATGTATCTTAAACGAAATCAATCTATCGAATATAATGTAAAAGAAATCTAAGAAAACAAAAAGGGAATTGCTAGACAAATAAGACTGTTAGAGGTTAACCTTCCGATAGGTCGGGGTGGATGGTACGTTTCAACTGCTTTTGTTTGGCTACTTTTATTTAATCACTCGTAGAAATCCAGAGGATTATATTGTAATCACACAACGAACGCTGTATAATATAAAGAAGTCTTTCAATAAATTAACTTTTGACCGTCAAGCGGACCTTTTGCGTATAATTTTGGTGTATAATTTTTTAAATATTGCCCAATAGGACAATTATTATGACATCTTTGATAATAATCTTTGAGGATTTTGTAACCATAAAAAGCATTTGTTTTCATTATTTTGTTTCAATAAATATTAAAAATATACTCCAATCTATGCAGAGGACCCAGTTAATTTGTAGCGCAATATAGGTATACAGGGTGTATTTTAATTGAAGGTTTTTGGCTGAATGGTAGATAGGTGGGATATAGTAGAGCAAATTTTCCTGATAAAGTTTGTTGTTCAAACGAATAGTTTTCGAGAAAATGAATTTTAAAGTTTTATTCAATTTCGAGTTCGGGCCTGTAACACTAACCTGCCTTAAGTTGTACAAATTTAATTTAAAAAAGTGATACCCTTTTAGATAATAATAATAATAATAATAATTGCTACAACCCATAACCTGGAAACCAGGCCCCAGAAGCTATAAGCTTGTGCGGGAAGGAGGGGGCGATTATTATTATTACGTAGGCCCTATGTGCGGCTGCAGCCGACTTACAGATGGAACAGCGCAAATCCCACATTTGTGTCACAGCTAAGGAAAACTGCAGAAAACCTTAACCAGATCTGCCGGCACCGGGAATCGACCCCGGGCCGCCTGTGTGAAAGTCCGGCACGCTAGACATTACACTACCAAGGCTGTACCTGGCTTTTAAAAATAGTTGTTGTATGGCATATAAAAAAGCTAATTTATGGCTGTCTTGGTGGTTTAACGTAAATTATGTGGTCGGAAGTTATTACTGAGTTAATAAATCCTTTTTGGAAATATGACCCGATCTAAAAACCTTAACAGATGTTGGAAAGAAACATGGCATTTATTTCTTACACCTAACGTAGGTAATTAGTAATTACATATTGTTATGTTGGTTTTCCAATTCGTCTTTTACCGCAATTGGGTGTAATTAATTCTTGCACGAGTGGTGTCATATTTCCAACGATTTGAAGGTAGATTAGGAATGTAAGAATATATTTAAGGAAGTTTTATACATATCCAGATGACAATAATTTCTGAAAACTGGTAATTCGATAAACAGATCACAGTACATTTGAAAGGGATGCGGTACTTTCCCTTCTGCGAATTCTTAATACCTATTTTGTTTAATATTTAAAATATAACTAAAGTTCTTTTCAATGCGGTAGACTTTCAGAAAAATCATATTGCAACCAATTTGTGTTTGTCACTTACTATTTATTGTTAAGAAAATAAAATAAAGATTTATGCATTTAGTGAAACCTGGAGTATTTTTTAGATCTAACTAAGTATCTTCTGAATGAATTAATTATTACGTCACGTCATTAATTATTACGCTGCTTTAATCGATGGAAATGATCGTATTATACCATTACCATATCATTGTTCTTTTTAAAATGAACGATCTTGTACGTTTTTAGTAGTTTAATTGCAGTTATGCAAATGATAATTTCGGGGTAAGGACATATCATGTTTTTAATATTCGTTTTACAGCAATCTTAACTGTTACTTGATTTTATTAAGCTACCGATTTACTTATTATTTCTAACGATATCCGAGATTAAATACAATTCAAATTCATTATCATTAATAAGAATAACGATTTGCAACCTAATACGGAAATGCAGTAGTTAACAAAAACAATCCAAATTTATTTAGGTGCTGTCATTGTATAGTCTACTTGCTGACACATTTATGTATTTATTACTACCTATAAACAGTTTAAATAGTAAACTTCTTTTTGTTTGAGATAAATTAAATGACTGATCGGCATAGAAATAATACTTCCTCTAGACACCAGGTCCGTTTTCAGTTTGCTTAATTTTCCGGGTGCCCAGAAATTTTCAGTGAAAATTTATTTTTGAAATAGTGCGGAATTTTATTGATTTCTGCCTTCTTCCTTTATTCATATGTTACCATATGTAACCATTATTTAAAAACCACCCTGTATAAGATCTCAACATTTGGAAAAAATATGAAGTTCATCTTGGTTGCCTAATGCTAAAGCTTGTTACGTTTCAGGTGGAAAGTATGTACGTTAGATATTAGTTAAAGTAATGTTAGAGCAGACGAAGTTAAAATGGTTATTACTAAAACTAAACATTTGTACATCAGTATGTTTGTCTCTTTATAAGCCAACTATGTGGTTGGACTGAACTTAGATTAGAAGGGTAAAGATAGTGGATCTGTTGCTGTTGGCCGTGATAGATAGGTACAAATCATCCTGTAATTTTTAATTAAATATTTTATTAAATAAAGTGTATTAACTATTCAGCCTGGGGCTAAAATTTATAGTGTTGGGACAGTAGTTATAACGTTAAGTTACAAAAATTCTATGTATAATTAATTACATATAATATGATAAATAGTGTGTCCAAGGAAGTGTTTTTCGACAGAAGGACGGGGCTTAAACCTAGTAAACAATAAAAGTTACTACTGTTATTTATTTTCGTTTCTCTTCACATCATACCACGTAATATCAATATTATATTTGGGATTTGATCTCAATAAGCAATACGTCTTCGTATATTTAGTTGATAAAATCTGTATAGTTAATATAAATGTAAACACTGCACTTAATATAAGTAAGAACAGTGCACAATTTGCAGGATGCAGGATGTTATTCTGCAAGAATTTTACTCATTTCTTCATGAAACTGTAATGTTTGACCCAAATAACCGTTGTTTTACATGTAATTAAAACATTAAATTATCATCCAGTACCAAGAAGTTTAAAAAGTTAAATGAGCAGCAAAAGAAGCGACGGTAGTTTTAATTTCATAATCTTAATAAATTGGCAATTTGCAAGTGCTTAAAATCTCTAGTCTTCGTAGATTTATATACCAGCACGAAGTTCATAGCATTTTAACTAACTTTTTTCTTTGCGAAAATGAGTTATTTCAAGTTAGTTTAAAGTTTCCTTACTTTAGTGAACATCAAATAGAATAAATAATAACGTTTTCCGTTAAGAATTGCTAAAGTTACTAGAAAATCTTCATTCTTAAACTTACCAATTATATGTAATCTTTATCTCGATATTTAGACTTTTAAATTATTTCTCTGCAAAGGGTTGATAAGGAAAAGTTAGAAAGGGGCTTAAAACATGACAGATTTTCAGGAAAATGCTTAATTGGTTAGATTAGTGTTCTTCCGTAAATCTTTTAAAAACTACATTAATGTTTTAGAAACATCCCGCTTTAAATTATGAGTTGGTAAAACTATTAAAGTAAGTTAACCGGAAGTTAATTTAAATTTTACTTAGCAATAAAACTTTAAGCGTAAACCACAGACTAAATTCATTTATTTTAATCGTACAGTACAACTTTGTACCTAATGTTAAAATAATTGTTATCAAAAGCAAATACTATGTTGTTTGGCTAGTTGGTAGTGCGCTCTTCTGATGACGTAGCTCTTTGAACACTGCTCTTTAGCAAATTATCGGTGAAACTTTGCCAAAACCTAAGCTAACATCAACTAAAATAGTACGTATTCTAAACAAGCCGTGGGGGTTTCACTGTGCATGAACGATTTTACAAAGACTTTGTCGTCTGACTGACCTGTTTACGATTGTGCGGATGCATATATACAAATATTTATATTGAGAACTAAATATCTGTATATGTACCACAAAGTATTGATCTCTGAAAAAAGACTTCAAATCAAACAACAAGAACTGGGTTGCGTCATAGTTGAGCATGTAAGAGGCCTACACTATATATATATTAAGGCCAGAAGCGTAATAGATTTTAGTAGCCACTCAAGCATCGTGACGAGTGCATAAAATATCGCAGCTAACGAAAATTGAGTACCGCGCGGTCGTATAATTTTTAACAAAAGAAGGGCACACGCCTAATCAAATCAAACAACGTTTAGACGGCGTTTATGATTATTTATCTCCTTCATATTCCAGTGGTCAAAATGTTTCCGTTTGGGGCAAGAATCTCTTGAAGATGATGAGCGGCACCGGTCGGCCAATTAAAGCGGTAACGCCTCAAAAAGTTGCAATCATTGAAGAAATGGTATTAGAAGATCGTCGTTTGAAAGTTAAGGAGTTAGCGGTGATGTCTGACATTTCGGAAACAAGTGTTCGCCGAATTCTTCATGACCACTTGGGTATGAATAAAATTAGTGCAAGATGGGTAACGTCGCGTCGCGTCGAATGTGCACGCTCGTTTTTAAACTTGTGTGGAGACGACTCAAAGCCGATTTTGGAGTCCATTGTCACTGGAGATAAAACAATGCTTCTGTATTATGATCCTCTATCCAAAAGGAATCGATGGAATGGCGGCGACCCGATGAACCTCGTCCCAAAAAGGTGAAAGTCATTTAATCGACAAAGAAATTATGGCAACAATATTCTGGGATTGTGACGGCATTTTACTGATTGATTTTGAAGAACGCAATACAACTGTTGACAGTACATATTATGCGTCTTTATTGCATAAATTGAGAAACAATATTCGTGAAAAACGTCGAGGGAAATTGACAAGAGGTGTTCGATTATTACACGACAATGCCGTTCATAATGCCGCAATTTCACAAACTGCCATTCGCGAATGCGGCTGTGAAGCATTGAATCATCCACCGTACAGTCCAGATATGGCTCTTGCTCTTAGTGACTATTATTTATTTTCCAATTTAAAGAAAGACCTTAGGGGACGTCGTTTTAAGGACGAGAACGAGTTGCAAGCAGCTGTAATTGAACATTTTGAAGGAAAATTATTATAAGGAGGATTATTTTTACAAGAGCATTTAATTATTAATTCCACGTTGTAATAAGTGTATTGACATTAGGGGAGATTATACTGAAAAATAAAAATTATTATATTTTACCAAGTTTATTTTTTTCCTATACTCTTTGAATTTTTAGTTAGCAAATAATTTATTTTTTATAAACTTTACGAAACTCTACCAATTTTCTACTTCATCTGTCATCCAACGATTTAAAAAATAGTTCTCTAATACATATATAATTATGAAATCTGATTTGCACGAAATTAACTGGCAGAGGTTGCTCGGGATCTATCATTAGTCCGGAGCTCACCACTGGAGATATTTCAGGTAAATCGTCTTAAAGCAATGTCACCACAGAAGTTTACTACCCTTTAAAGACGCACATTTCACAGGAAGCCACATACATATGTTTTCAGAAAAATAAATCTGCGCCATACTTTGTTAGTTTTCACGATAAAATTATCTAGGACGAATAATAGTATATTATATACCAAGGTTGTAAAGAGTTTTTTCTAGAGCCGAGCATTATTAGATCCCGAGATGCGCAGCATCGAGGGATATAAGATGAGAGGCTCTAGAAAACACTTCACAACCGTGGTGTATATATTATTTTTTTCACTACTAGTACTTTTATTCCTTTTATTCTTCTCACATAAAAAACGTACTATCGCGATCACGGATTTTTTCCTGGATGCCAGTGTATAATGGGATGAATTTTTGCCCCGTGTTACACTAAAATCTGGATTATTGACTAGTAGTCAATAATAAAAAATTATTTACCACTAGGCAAGAAGGCTAACTTCACAAGGTGACAACAGACTAGATAATAGTATGTTTTAAAGCTAGTAGTGAAAAAACAGATTTAAGGTGGAACCGAAGCGTCTGACCAAAACCTTCACGACTACACAAAATATAAACCTCGGTAAAACAGTTATTAAAAGTCTATAGTTTCCGATTTTTGTTTCCTAAATTTTGCTTATTTTTCCGGTGATATCAATGACAAACACAAACAGCACATATAAAATAAGCACAACGACTTTTATGGCCATAATAGAAGAAACATGAGTTTGGATTGTATCACACTGAGAACAACAAAAAACTCTACGTTTCTACCACAACTGCATCTTCACATTCTTCTTCAAAAAGATAAATGCGCTTAATAAAACAATATCTGCGGAGAAACGACACAAAGACAGAACAAATGGGATACAAAAATGAGTAGAATTTAGATACAGAAAGGGCACAAAGGTTCTTCTACAAAAAAAGTAACCGAAATAAAAGGCGCAATAACTCAATATGTCGTATGATTTGACCTAAATTTCTTTAGTAGGTACGTTTACTAATTTTTAAAAGATTATTTTCCATTGAGCTTGGATTGCACTGGATTGATATCGTTTTGCGTTAAACGTTTCTATCCGTAGAAAACTTGATTATTATTGACTTATATTCGCGCAATTAAAGTATTTCTTTAAATCACTTTTACTGTTTTCTACTGTTGTCTTTCCACGTTTGAAGCAGAATTTGGGAGATTACGACGTTGACGGCATTCATACGTATACGATACATACAGCGTGTCAGGTGTTAGAACGCATTAGTTTTAAGGGGTGATAGAAGACATCAAAAGGAACAAAAATATCTTGTACAACTTTGTTCTAGAACGTACTACTTTTTCAGAAAACAATAATAAATTTGGAAACTTTAACATCATTTTGCCGCGTTAATAATAATACTTTAATTATGGCGCTTTGTCGGCAGATGCATCTCATCTATCACAACAACAAACCTTAATAACGTTTTATCCTATCGTATGACGTTTCCGCGTAAAATTGACTTCTTTTTACAATTACGAATTCATTTTACTCAATTAAGAAACGTGGCAACCCTGTAAAGTTTGTAATAACATTTGCTCCATATTCGAACAAAATACCGATGTGGAGGTTTCTTGACATTGAAATAAAAGCACGTTTTGAAGAATATTTGGGTCAATGCCTGACCGCAACTGTGTAAATAATACTCTTTTATTATTATTAGGTGAGATCATATTGAGTTGGTAGTTTGTTGAACTTTGAAATAGTAATTTGTCAATAAAGCAATTGTTCTTCTAATAACAGTTTTTGATTTTATAAGAGAATATCTTTTAAAGAGAAGATTTATTTAATTTAAATTAGATAATTAGGTTAATGGATTTTGCTGACACCTCGTTCTGGCTACATTAGAAAATCTTTAATTTTATTTTAATTCGGTGCCTTAATCAAATTTCTTTACATAAGATAGTATTTTTTATTAAAAAAACAAATACGTCAAGAAATTTTGAAAATATTCCGGAAATTAATAAATATAAAATGTAGATCAATGATTGTCTTATTTTTACAGTTGGTTTGTTATGAATCAGCGTGATTTTAACGTACAACGTACAAATTTTGTTTACGGTGCCGATTACAATTTTCGTAGAATGTCACCCGGCTAATTTGCTTGGGATGTTTATTATTTTTAAACAACAGCTTTCATCATCAGTTTGTTTGTTTGATTTTCTAAAACAAGGTCAAGACCCAGCTGCGATTATACTTAAGCAAGGTTGCCAGAGATGGCAATGGTTTTTTCTAAATTACTCGAAAGCTTATTAACATAGAAAAAAATTTATTAAGACTTTTTTTCCTTTTGATGTCTTCTATCACCCCTTAAAATGAATGCGTTCTATCTCATGACACCCTGTATATCACACGTGGACCTTTACAGTTGTGATTCCGGTCCGGTGATGCTTCATACCCATATGCTTAGATGCTGCACTCCAGTTTGTAGAAAAGTTAGACCGACATACTTAGATGTTACCAAAACTTAGGGCGTGGCCTACAATACTTATAGAACAGGTAAATCTATCTGCACGAAGTTATTTTTGAAACATTATTGCTGAAATAGATTTATTGTTGAGATTTTAAACGATGGTCTTAAGGTTGGCATACAAATATTGAATTAATTTGTACCTTTAGTTCTTTTTAATTGTTTTACGCGGCCTATGTGCCGCCCCGTTTTACCAATTTACCGTAGTCCGGTTCCACCAACAGCGACATACATTAGCTGTACTTAGCAACTATAATTAGTTGTTTTTAAGAGGCTGTCTCCTGGAAACCGAATTTTTGCCTTCAACGGAAACAAAAAAAGATTTGTTATCCGATTTGCTTCCAACTGGAGATGATTTTTCAGCCTTTAAAGCTCATATCGCCCAAAAAAGGTATCACTTGTATTCATCAGCTGGATGTACCAGGCCGTAAGCGAATCGTCTGATTATGTGCTATAACTCATTTTGACGGGCTCAGTGACTAGAACATTTTAAAAACACATTTCTCACCATTAGTTACCATATTATGTCAAAATCCAAAAACCACGTATACCATGGTGTAACTGTCGTTGGGACGCTTCGAATGACATAAATGCCGCTGCATAGTTTGGAGCGATATTGGTCGAAATAGACAAGAAAGAAGATTTTTTTGTAGTTTTGTACCGTATATTTTGAACTAGACCTCCCAGGCGTCTCGGACCCAGTTCTAAACCACGACGAAACCAAAATTCTAAAGATATGCAGCTTATGGTGGGAGCCATTCTGAAGCCATAAAAAACGCTTAAAACCATCGCAGATTCCACTTTTTAGTAGTTTTCTTGACAGAAACTTTTTGCAGAGTAGGAATTTCCGGATGCACCAAGTGACAAAGTTGTTATACTCACCGAGCCCGTCATATTAATCTATAGCTATAAGTAGGCGATGCTTCCACGCAAGTTAGCATTTTGATCTTTACCACCCTGGTAAGCCAGATGATCTAAGTGATGCCTCTTACGGGAAATATGGCCTTTATGTTCTAAATAAATGTCCCTAAAAGTTTGAAGCAAATTGGAGAATACAAGATTTTTTCTGTATCCATATTTAAGCAGTTTCCCGAAAACAATCTCTTAAGTTTTTAACTAACAAGTAAGTAACTTGCTTGCTGTATGCAAAAAATCTTGCCTTTATTCATTAACAATTAGCTGCAGAGAGTGTGTGTAATTATGTTACGAAAATATTGGTGGAAAGTGGTGTTCTGCTTATGGTTTATTTGTGTTACACCTCTATCTCTTCTTTCCTATTGATTACTAGTAACAGAATTAAAGGACTTTGATCTATCACAACAACTATATTTTAAATGGTACCTTCAAACCATACGTTGGTATTCAATTTATTGCAATACGTATTTCGGTAACTAGATTACTTTTTTTACGGCGAAAAACCGTCTGATGGTTTAACCAGTCTGACTGTTTAAAAGACAATAGTTTTTTCTATGTACACATTCTCTGTGGACTATAGAGTAAATTATACTCATGTCAATGCTGGTACGTAATGCATTTCGGATATTCGGATGACTCTAACACAATTATCGCTCGACATATATTACGGTACCTATTGCAAATCATTGCATAAAAATGAGCGACAGTGTCCACAACGGCTCTCGAAATTATATTTGAATTCCAAATTATATTAGGACATATTTCTATTGATTATTACTAAATGAATAACTGCTGCTTATCAGAGTCCTAGAAACCGTGAATATTGAAAACAGCTTTCATATTAACGATTCGAAAGAAAAGGAAATTGTTAAATTGTATTTTAATAAATTCTCTTACTGCAAACGCCCATCTACGAGTATATGTGCGTGTGCATATATATACTTCCGTGTTTCCCGATTTCTCGTTGCTTTTTAAAAGTCTCTTCAGAAAATATAGACATTCCCATTTTCTCTTGTTAATAATTTTACTTGAAAAGACAGGAGTACTTTAAAAATGAGGATAAGATATTCTGATATGTAAAAGTCTCATGATGATAAAACTCTATTATTATTCTCACGGAAATGAACAATTGTACATACAGACATACATATTGTTTGTGCACCGTGTCAGGGTTGCTGTTATTTTCAAATGTTGTGATTTGCCGCGCTTTGTGATGCATGGCATACTGCTGCACCCAAGCGGAAACAGTGTGACGTTCATTTTTTTAAAAATAATTTTGCAAGCACGCACGCGCATGTCAAAAATATAAAGTGCAGATTTTCCATAATTGGATCAGTGCAATTGTCAATATTATAAACTCCAATAAATCTAATTGGCCAAGAAGAGACGAACTGTCCAAAGGAACCCCGAATCGAGAATCGAAGCAACGGCGAATAATTCGAAAAGGTAGGTGGTATGTTCATGCATTACACGTAATGTTAAGTATAGAATTTCAGCGCTCTTTTATGCACGAGTTTGTGCAAACACATATATATTGTGAAATCCTCACTGACGCAAAAGGAAAGGTTATTTTAAACAAGCACACTAAATACACACGCATAATCAAGGTAAGCGTGTATCCTTTACAGTTTCCTTAGGGAGATGTATGCTGGTTAAGTTAGATTTTGGTTTGTTTTGCACTTTATGTAATAGAGCAGTAGTAATTTAATATGGAATTTTAATTGGAATATTATACAACTTTCTTACACTGAAAAAACTTTGTTAGTAGTATTGACAAAATATGTTTTATCAATTCCTAACATAAACATTTTGTTCGCTTTACGAAAATTTTTCATTTCTATTACACAGATTTATTGGTTGAGGAAAGAAATCAAAACCTGAACACACAGCCGCACTGAAAGATAAGGTTTTGGGCTAAATCCGGGCAGGATAAGCACAGTCCTAGCGGGAATTACTCATATGATACATCAGAAATGCCCTCGATTTTCTTCTGGAGTAGGGAAGCGTGCTACGACAAAATGGTAATATAAAATATTGTCCTGTAGGTTTTGAGAAATTTGTAAAAAATGAGAATCCCCCATTTTCTGAAAATGTTCCAGCATTCAATCCATGTCTTTACATCAGATCACCCCTGTGGTTCTCTAAATAAATTATCTGGACGGACATTGTTAGATTGATTGTACCATAGACATGTCTAAGATATAACAGTTGGATCAAGTACACTTGGACGCAGCGCGCACGCCGTTTGGTATAAAAATGGTACTTGGACCGTATTAATAGTTCATCAAAGTTCACTTAGACAAGGATGTTACATCGAAGCTGAGTAGGACAGCGGCCTTAACTTAGCTTGTGCAATTAAAAATTGTACCAAGTGAAATACTGAGGCCGAAAGCCAAATGAAATGTTAAAAGAAAAAAAATTAAAAAATGAGAAAGTGGACTGATAGGCAAAATGTAAGGTTGATTCATGAAGCTATACGAGGCAGACAGCTCTAATTCTCAAACATTGCTTGTTACTTTTCGTACAGTTCCAGTCCTCCTTTCCAATAATTTCTCTTCAATAAGTCTTTGAAATAATGCTGTACACTGTTCTCCTCGAAATACCCATCTTAGTAAAATGTTTAATAGTAAAAGACTTTCCTTCCACTACATGCTGTTAAGACCTTCCATAGCTATATCAAATTTTAATAGTTCTAAAATGCAACGTACTAGAAAAATGTTTTTTAAAGCCTGTCGTTTAAGTGGCTTTAATAATAATTTAACAAAAATATTTTAACTAATATTTATTTATTTATTTTTAGCGAGGAATCAGGATGACGGAGCATCCTTCGTACCTCATGGCACCGATTGCTATGATCATTTGGCCGACCCTACTAGAATTTAGCCGAATCTGGGGAAATTCCACCCCCAGTAGGGATTTTTAACGTGCCAAACATCGCATTGACACGAGACCTACAGTTTTACTTCCTATGCGAGAAGAAGGCATGTTTTTCATTTTTCTTCGCTATGAAAAATTACCAGCTCGGCCGGGGATTGAACCTGCAACATTTAACTAATACTATCTGTAAAGAAAGATATACTAGAATAATTTCTATAAGATATAGTTGGTGTTAACCAGAAACAAATTTTGAATGGCTTTGTATACACCATCAAACTTTTAATACAGGTTTTAAAAACACCCTATATACATGGTCATTTGTTATCAATTGTGTTAAAGAAGCCCAAAATTTTAACGTAATTATACGAACTAGTCTTATTAAAATAGAGATTTATAATGTAAAACTACAAAACTTTTTCTTGACTAGTCGACTTCAACATGTTTTTACATTAAAGTTTATTTTATTGTATAAAAGAATTTTTTGTAATAATTATATTTGAATTAATATATTACATATCTCCTGTAATAAAATTGTTTACTCCTTAGAATCCCTTTCAGCTTTGTATTGATACGGTTCTACTATCGTGCGAAAGAAAAATCATTTAATCTCACGTAATTTTAGACCAACAATTTGTCTATATTCCATAATTGTGTTTCTGCAACAAAAAAATCCCTCTAAAAGACTATTTTATACTAAATTGTACCGCCTTATTAGCAGAAACAAGAACGGAATTCGATCTAACAGATAGCGCCCGAAGGAATCATTTATCCTGAATCTTTCCTATTATTTGCAGCTTTTAATAAACATGTTTTTTTTTCAAAATATACATGGAAGTTTTACTATAAGTCATACGAAATATAGAAATTATTTTAATATATTTAGTAACCACTATAACATAATTTCTTCAAAAAATATATTGATATAATACCACCTTCTGCCATTACCCCGTGCGTTACTTTTTGTTTACCTTTTGTTTTATTTCTTCAAAAGAAGCTTACAATTGTAGGTGAAACATTGAGTTATGTTGTGTACTGTTTCGGGCCTTATTTGGTAAAACAATATTATCATGAAATAAATCAAAATGATCAGTAAAAAGTTTTACAAATGTATTATTTTATAATAATATTAATACATAATAATAAAAAGATAATATTAATATTATAATAAAAAGGTAAATATATTACCAGGTCAGGTAAATTATAATAAATTTGTAAAACTTTTTACTAATTATTTTGATTTATTTCATGGTCGATTTATTTGTTTAGTCTCAGTATGACGCAGTCCATTCCTGGTAATCACAGTTTATCCGTTGCTGTAAATTCGAATTATGCACCTTTCATCTCTATAGAGACCACAGTTACTGATTAGAGTATTGTGTTAACTGAGATATCTTTGTTCTTCGATCACGCCAAGAATGTATATACTGCTATAGTATCTTCTCATGCATATAATATTCATATATGTAAAAGGATATTTTGATTTGTTGAGAATTTTTATTTAATTTGATTTTATTGTATAAATGACCATTCAAAACATCCAAATTACATATGCTATAACAGAGAAAATCTTTGTTAGATGCAAGCATCATTATATACCACCACCTGCAATAAAAGAAAATATCTTAATACGAGGTTTTCTATAGTGAACATTATATTATAATAAAGGTTTCTAAGTATAGAAAATTAAAATAATAATTTATTATCTATTAATAAGAGGAAGAGATAAGTATAGAACAACCTAGATACAGAAAACAAATAAAAATGTAAAACATGTTAAAATTTGTATAAAACTTAATTTAAAAAATTATTAGAAATTATGTTATAAAACTTTCTCTTTGTGGAACTGTAATATGAAATGGTCATGATATAAAATATGCAAATCTCATGCAAGTTACTAGTCCCAGAGTTTCGATGTATAAATAAAAAAGTATAAATAAATTAAGAAAGAACTAAATTCATTTAGCCAAGAGAGGAAATATTGAGTCCAGATGGAGTTATGGCTTCATGACACAATTTAGATTGTGTTACGCACGATAGGCAGGAGAGACCTGATATGTCATCCTAGAATTTTGGTTTATCTGAAATATACAAAGAAGAGAGGTGAATAGTTAATTGTGAATTGTTTGCTTATTTCTCACCATAAAACAAATATTCCATATATAACAGGTTAGTCAAGGTGTGGTACAATAAACCTAAATACAAAATAGTTATTGTAAAGCACATGTAATTTGGTAAATGCCGATTGGCTTTAGTTTTCACCATAAAATATTGTTTAATTAAATTAATCATTGTAATGTGCTAAAAAATTCAGATTCAATTGTAGTGTATTCGTAAATAAAATTATAGAAATAATCTGAGTACGATCCTGTATTTAAGGAAAATATTTTGTCTCTTCTAAATATTAAATGTTTTCTCCTTGCAATTTTAAATAAGCAGTTGAAATTCCCATTTATAAAAATTATGTTGGGTGCAGATTTAGTTGAAAAAACAATCTACAGTTTCTTATCGAAGCATTAAAAACTAAAGAATATTTAGTTTATCAAGTTCCTTCAGTTGAAAGCACGTACTAGATAAATAAAAGTTAAATTTTGAACAGGCTGCAGTTTAATTTCGTTATATCCCTTTGTCAAAAATGATATTTCGATCTTGCTAGGCATTTTTATTATAAGAATTTTATATTTGTGCCACTAACAAAACAGTTTAATGTGTCTAGGCTTGGATTTATGGCTTTGGTTTCCGGCGAAACTTTCATAAGTGCAGGTCTTAAATATAATATGAGATTTAAAATGTAGTATTTTCTTATTGGTCAGAATTACCGTCATCTTTCACACTAGTGGTTGTTTTAAGAATAGCCCTATCGGAATGTATGTAAAGTTGAGATAGTTTTTCGAATTCCCGAGTTAGTTGGACATCGGCTCTCAAAGCTTTAAGTTCAGGGGCTAGCCCCAGGGCGTAGCTCGCGGCTACGGTGGTCATATGCGGGTGACAAGACCGTCACACATATTTACAGCAGCGTTTCGAATAAAGCAGAGTTTACTGTTGTACCGTACAGATTTTATTGTTAGAGGACTGATCCTGTGTTAGGGACTGTTCCGAGATTTTAGTTTGGTGAATTTTCATTCACGAAAAAATGGGTCCAGTGCCGCATATTTGCTAGTAACGTAAAGTGTTAATTCCATCATATATAAATGTTCAATTGGATTAAAAGAATTTGTTTAATGCTAATCATCAGTGGACTTTTATATTAACAGTGACAAACTTATAAATCAGCCCTTTCAAGCAGCATTCAACGTAAATAGTTTCGTATCGTTTTAATTATCATTCTTCTAATAAAGGGTTTATTGGTTAAGGAGTTTATTGCAGTTAGTGATGTTAAGTTTTAACATTAACATAAGATGAAATAGTTCAGAATTTAAATTTAAAAAGTGTTCTCGTAATGTTACAGTTCAGCAGTTTTGTACTGAAAAATTATGTGTTATGGTGGTCATTATTGTGTAATGTGTTTGAAGCCTTTCATTTGCGAACTGAGAATTTTCTTATGAACATTATTTTGGATTATGGATAACTGTTTAAGGTATTGTCTGGTTACTGATGTTTATGTAAAATTTATTTGGGATCCGAAATTATGTAATAGTTATGATAGATATTTTTTTATTCAAATTGGTTATTGTGAATATTTCCATCCTTTTTCTATTTAATATTTTTTTGTTTCAATACAGACTTCAAATTTATTTATCGTTTTGATATAGTTAGCCTATAGTTGCTGATGTTTTCTTTGGTCAATTAAAATTTTTTATCAACTAATGTGTTTGAGTAATTAACGTCAATTTTAAATGGGAAGTCATTTCCAGTCTGAGACTTCCCGAATTTAGTCTTTAAGATCATCAGTCTGGTGGCGCCCACTATGTTTTATTTGTTCCTAATTCTCTTACTTAATCTGAAGCTTTTGGGGTTAACGCCCACACCTGTATTTAAATTTGCATAATCAGAGATCTCAACAGCCGGAGCATTCAGTTCGGTAAGTATCGTTTTTATTGTGAATTTTATTGAGGTTTAGTGACGTCCATCGCGCGACGTATATCTTAGTTATAGTATTTTCAGTATAATTTAGTGTCAAAAAAGCGATGTTATAAATGACGGTCCAACACAACGTGGGCCTTGATTTTAAGATGTTATATCATTCATACTTTATATTCAACAAAAATTAAGAATACTTAGACAGTAGGACCTGATATCAGTAAATAAAATTTATATAAGTTAATTTCAAGACTCTCACTGCAATATTAAATAAAATTTAATATCTAACTGTCACAATGCATAAAATATATACTTGATAGTAGTTGCTCCAGTTTATATATATTTACATAAGTTTGTACAGAAATTACAATCTGTAATCTGTAAATATACGCTAATTGGTTGGTTAATGCCAAAACTGTAAAAGATTCCGGAAATGTCCTTTACAGTAATGAGGTCTTAATAAAAACTATCCAATTTATGGATTAACTTGAAAATATATCATTAGTTCTGTCTGAAATATCACTGAAAAACTCATGATTCAGTGGACAAACTTCAGCTTTCTCTTCCTAATAATAATAAATGATGCCGTAAACCAATCTTGGATAGAATTTGGTTGAAGCTTATCACATTCTCGTTTCAAGATTTTTTAGGTTAATTGTAAACTGTAAAGTTATTTTAAATTCTCTACTGTGGTATAGTACGTAATGAAATATCTTTTGAAACATTTCAAAGAATTTTTATTAAAGTTAGCTTTTTTATTATGTTTAATAAAGTCATAGAATGCATAAGGTGATGGTCGTAAAAGTAAATTTCAACATGGGGTGTCTGCTCAATAAGCAATGTTATACATATTATCTATCACAATTTAACGAAGTGACATATTATCTACGTTTGAACCATTAGGATATCCAGTTTCAGCACAAAATCACAACACTAAAACACCATACAAGCAATTAATACACAAGATATATCTGTATGCTATTCTGTGTCTCTTTCCCTTTCTGCCAAACCTCCACCCCACCACCGCTGAACAATTTCGCCAAGGGTGATAATTCGAAATCAACTAGGGAGCATCGTAAATAATATTCTCCAGAAGGACCTATGTAGTGTTTCATCAACGGTACTGATCCTACCAAATATTCCACCTAACACGACCCTGAAAGGCACCCCTCAAAATACGCAAATCAATACAGAAAAATCGATACCATCTGTTAGGCTTAATCCGCTTGCTAAAGGATGTACGTGGTTAAGTAATGAATTCAACAAGCGTGTCATATTTTCAAACAAGCACTCGTTCGGAAAGTTGTGTTAGTTAATAATTTGGTTTTAGTGTTAATCAAGGGTTGGTTATGAATTTAGATACCAAAAGCGCACTTCTGTAAAATGTAGTTATCACTTTTATGATTATACCTGCTGTTGTAATGATATAATATTTAATATTAACGCGTTCACTCGACATTAACGTTCTCGTTAAGTTTCTTTTTATGTCTACGTAAATTTTTATATTCCTCCATTTCCTTCTCAAAAAAAGCAAAGTTAAATCATTAAAGTAGTCAGTTATTGCATGAACTTAAGTATGAAATTATTTTTACGGCTTTATTTAAAACCAAGGTAAATAACTTAAATACATTTATAAATACTGTTTAATATAATTGAATTAATTGCAACGGCAAAGAACGCGATTTTTAAATAAATTAATAAAAATCTCTGAAATTTATTTTATTTAGGTACATGTTTATCTACATACAAAACTATTAATTCAGAATAATAGCTACCTAGCTAACATTAATTATTTACGAATGTTAGTGGATACCATCGAAATAGAACATACTTATAGGAATTGGGTAGTTTATTGTAGTCAAATCTTGTAAAGTAGATTTCCAAATTGATTCTGGCATTGAAACATTAAATCCATGAATGATAGAAATTGTCGTTAAAATGGTAAGTAATCCTAAGTAATTTGTTTTTGTTACTTTTGCTGGCTGTTGCAAAGTTGTTTGTACTGTTAATGTTAAAGAATTAAAAGAAACTATACAGCAGAGAAGCAAACTCAAGCAAAACAAAATCCTATCATCTATTTAATGGTAAGTCTTAGTTACTGTACTTAACCCTACACCTATACTTTGAGGCATCTTCGAGTCATATCTGTAATTAGAGTTGAGAAATTGTACCTATTTTAACATGTTGTTCATCACGGATCGGACCCGTCTTATGTTATCTTCACCAATATTACTATGATAATAATTACGGATATTGCACCAGACGCTACCCGAAGGGTAAATGTTAGTGTGTTTTCGGCCTACAAAGTATTACGGAAATACAGGACTGAACACTCTTGCCATTGCCGAAAGAAAGCCAAAATCCGTAAAAAACTATTAGATGATGTTGACAAGTACTGCAAAGACATTATACGAAACAAACTTCATTCATGTTTTTTCCAGCTATGCCATATTTGCAATATGCATGCATATGCATATTTCCCCGCTTTTAATAAAATCGGGTGTTCGCGAGACCACACGACGTTCACCCTTAAAACTGGCTGTCTTCTACCCTATCTCGCTGACGGGCAACGAATGAAGCTGTCAAATTAAGTGTGTGGTAGAGAAATTCGTGAGAATTCTCGACGGTAACTCATACCGATCAGGGGGAGCCCTGGTATATGAGACCGGTGTGGGCGGATTCGAGTTTCGCCTGGGATAAGGTCACTTATGGTCACCAACGGAACCCGCTGCTTGACCGAGGTCATTTATGGTCACCAAGGAACCCGCTGATTGACAGAGGTCAATTATGGTCACCAACGGAACCCACTGCTTGACCGAGGTCATTTATGGTCACCAACAGAACCTGCTGTTTGACTGAATCTCAAGTGCGAAGAATCGAAGTGAGGTTTATCCCGCTTTTGGGCATATGGGAAACTGCAAGCCACCAGGTAAATGTGCTTAGGAGCTATCCCGACCACCCTATGATCCGGATTGCAGCCGGGTACAGTGATTGGGAGACGCTCTGAAAGCCATTACACTTAAGGAGAGTTGAAGCGAATACATAGCCTCTCACCATCAAGATAACTTCACCAAATACGGGTACACACCGGGAGTCTATAACGTGTAGACTTAAACGAAGCTCTGGCGAGGGCCCACCAAGCCTATAATTGGTAGATCGGGGTGGCAAAACCATTAGAAAACTAAGTCCCGCCACAATTGAGGTTGGATTCGATCGGGCAGTGGTCCCACTTAATAACAGAGTTAAGCTGGGGAATAGTCCTATTGCTGGACGAGGTACTTCACCCCGTATGAAAGAGGACGGGAGGGTGCCGGCGGGTGAGCAACGTGTTAAGTCATGGCAGACTTTAGTGGTTAAGTCAATTGCTCCGGCACTATGCCTGCGATAGCTAGTAGAGGGTGGATAGGCAACCTCGCTCCGACCAGTGAGCTGATCTGGTAGCAATTGCTGTACTGCCGGTTGCGCGCTGATTGGGCGTATCCTAATCACTTCCTTCTGGAAGGGAACGTGGGGGTATGTTAACACGGGTACCCCACGTAAAATAATCTTGACATTCATTTTAATAAAAGAAGTTTATTTTTAACTTATTAAAAACAATTAAACTTCCTGCATGCAAAACCGGGTCGTAACGTTATTTTAATGGATAAGATAGCTAGCATCTTTTGGCGGAGAAATTATCTGCGTAGCAAAAATATTATAAAAAAGAAGGTAAAAAGATTTATTTTCTGGATGAGACATTTGGAAAGACGATTTCATAAAGTCCTCAAAATAACCACTTTTATCTCGATTATCGACTCTACAGAAAAGTCCACCTGGAAAAGGAAACTGACTCATAATTATCAATCATATTGATTTTGACACAAATTTTGTGGAAGAAGCTGGATGGGTTTTTGAATTGAAGAAAGAAGGGTATGAAATTTAAATAATTTTACAAATAAAGCCCTAATAAATTAACCAATACATATAATTTAATTAGCTGTTTCTTCTAGAACTTTATAATGCGAACTAAACCCTATTGAACTTTTATGTGCACAAGTTCAACATCATTTTGCCTATAATAAGGCTACATTCAAACTTAAACATGTTCGCGCACTTTTCGAATAAGATATCAATTCAGTTACACTGAATAATTAGTGTGTACAGCATGTAGTTAGTAATGTGGTAGGAAACATGTGGATACTTGCTGAGCTTTTCGAAGTTTTTGTCGAACCTCTTTTTATAGATTTCAATCATTCCAAAAATAGCCTATACGAACTACCAGACATTGATTAATTCTTCATGCTTAAATGTAAGTTAGTTTTTAATACATTGCATACAATAGAAGTTATAAATTATCTCGTTGTAATAAAAAGAATTTTCTTAATCATACTCATTTTATTGTTACAAAACTTTTTAAACTAATGAGGGTTCATCACAAATTATTAGCGATTTACTGTTTATAAAAGTAACTGAATCATTAATCCAGCATTGATTACTTAATAACTTAGAACTACGTAGTAATATAACTTGCTTTTAGAATGACTTAAAAAATTGATAAGTACAAAAGTGAATTCCCAAATACAAACATCATTTTTATGAAAAAATTAATTAAAGAGTATACAGGGTGTCCTGAGTTAGAACGCATTAATTTTAAGGGGTGATAGAAGACATCAAAAGGAACAAAAAGTCTGAATAAATTTCTTTCTATGTTAATAGGTTTTCGAGTAATTTAGAAAAAAGCATTGCCATATCTAGCAACCTTGCTTAAGTATATTCGCAGCTGGGCTTGACCTTGTTTTAGAAAATCAAACAAACAAACTGATGATGACAGTCGTTGTTTAAAAATAATAAACATCCAAAGCAAATTAGTCGGGTGACTAATTCTACGAAAATTGTAAACCGAACTGTTTTTCCGTAAACAAGATTTGTACGTTAAACACACGTTGATTCATAACAAACCAACTGTAAAAATAAAACAATAATTGACCTACATTTTATATTTATTAATTTCCAGAATATTTTCAAAATTTCTTGACGTATTTGTTTTTTATTAAAAAATACTATCTTATGTTAAAAAATTGATTAAGGCACTTAATTAACATAAAATTAAAGTTTTTTTTAATGTAGCCAAAACAAGGTGTCAACAAAATCCCTTAACCTAATTAACTAATTTAAATTAGATAAATCTTCTCTTTAAAAGATATTCTCTTATACAATCATTAAAAACTGTTATTAAATAAACAGCAAGTTGCAAATTGCGTTATTGACAAATTATTATTTCAAAGTTCAACGAACTACAAACTCAGTATTATCTCAAGGGTATTATTTCAATTTTATTATTTTAACATAGCTGTGATTAGGCATTGACCCAAGTATTCTTAGATTGCAAGGTTGTAAGCAAGACGTGCTTTATTTCAATGTCAAGATGTCCAGATCAGCATTTTGTGCGGATGTGGAGCAAATTTTATTACAAACTTTACAGGGTTGTCACGTTTCTTAATTGAGTAAAATGAATTTTTAATGATACCGAACATGATATAGACAACCTCAAAGTCTATAATAATGCAGTAATCTATTCTTCTATACTAATCTATACTTCTATACTAATATTATAAAGAGGAAAGATTTGTATGTTTGTAACGAATAAACTCAAAAACTACTGGACCGATTTCAAAAATTCTTTCACCATTAGAATGCTACATTATCCCTGAGTAACTAATAGGCTATGTTTATTACTAGAAAAAATTAGGGATCCATACTAAAACTTAAATAATGTAACCCAAGGTGTACAAATATTAGTACAAATAAATGTCCACCCTTGCGAAGCCGGGACGGACCGCTAGTATCAAATATATTATTTTAAGAAACACGTGTAGAAATGCTACATGTTAGAAATGAGTAAAGTAAAAATGAATTAATATAGAATGAAATTCAGATTGTATAAATAGGGGAAGGAAAGATAATCTTATTAATTATTGAATTTTATAATACAAGACTATAATTATTTGTCAACTATATTATATCGTTTTGATAGTTGTTAAATAGTTAGTTTTTAGTACTATTTGTAATGATTCGAATTTAAACTTCAAGGTAACTTTTTTACATTTCTTTCCAGCTTGATCTAATTGGAAATTACTTCGTTTCTATTTATAGGATTACTTAGAATATAAAATTCCTTGAATTTTTTAATTTGTTTATCTTGAAATAATACATAACAAGGAACATAATGTTTTAAAGGTTATTGTGGAAACTAACAAAACTAAAAATATCGTATATAGAAAATTCACGTTTTTAAGTTGGTGTGGGGAGGGGGGTGCGAAGATGAAATGCAAAATGCAAATTGAAATGTTTTTGATGAAATCGATATTTTGTATAGTTTAAGAGGTATTCAAGAAAATAAGTTTTCAAATGAGCACTGTATATGGGGCTTCATACCACCAAGTTTCAAAAACTTTTATAAAATATCCGTAAGATAAAATTCCCGTCACGCAAATGCTTTAAAACTCTAAAATAGGAAAGTTTAAGCGATAGTAAATTATAACTTTTAAATGAATAATTCGTGACGAATTCAAATAAACAACACACCAAATCTCACGAGATGAATTAATCTAGAACCTAATTTACACGTTAGTTTGCTGTGCTACAAATTTTATCTAGATCAAAATGGATACATTTTCTACGTTAAAGTAAAGAAAACATAGGAAACCCTATGAAAATATTAGATTAGTGTCATCGTTATTGACCGTAAAGGTCATCTTCAATTGCTTGGAAGCGACATATCACAAAGGCTAAAAGCGTAAATAAGGTAATGATTTTAATTAAAACATATTCAGTTCCACTTCATGCTCAGACACTGTTAAAAAAGGTTTGGTAAGTATAACCAAACAGAAATGAAAAGCTAATTTGCTAATAAATCACGCTGGCGAATTAAAAATTTCAGAACAAAGGAATAATTGGAAAAAGTAGAACAACTTAGATGAAGTTAAAATCTTTAATATTCACGGTGCAACAAAGGAAGAGTTTTGCGGTTCACATCTCTGGAAATTTGTGTATACGAAAGACAAAAGAAGTTTTATTGAGTCTTGCAAGTCTTCTGAAATAAAAACTCCCCTTATGACATTGCAAGATTTGCTATTTGATGAATTACACGAATTGTCTATTAGAATCGATAAACCTTTTAGACTTGACGCGAATTTATGTGTCCTTAGGTCTTTCAAATCAGAGGTACAGTAGTGTGTATTGGAAAAATGAAGATAAATACAGATAATACATAGATTTGTAAAATTTACAAGGAATAGCTCTTAAAATTGTGAATGCGTTGTCACATTGGATGTAGAAAGAATTTCAGGGTGTGAAAAATAAACATGTTATACCTTTTCATATCTAAAATATTTGAAATGTTTGGTGTACACTGAAAAAAATCATGTAACATCACCTGGTAAAATTACAGGTATCGTTTCTTTGATCTCTGAGAAATATTACCATAGAAACTAATGTATTATCGCACAATTGAAACAATTATTTAAAAAGCTATAAAATGAATGTTAATTTACTATAAATATAATTGGCAACCGGTAAGCAATATTTGCATTAACTTTACTGTTTTTCAAATGTCCTCTTATTATTAATTATTATTTTGCTGTTGCCCCATAGTTGACATAATATGACCGCATTACTATTGAAACATATACATTTACGTGCATCTAAATGTATATTCAAAAAATTGTAAAGCTGTAAATGTATAGTAAATATCTCTGGATTTGGTAAGCGTTGAAGTTTGTCAATATCACAACCACACATTTCATAATAATTATTTTTATAAATATTTTGGAAAATAAAGGCATTTGTATTTACTAATTTCATAGTCAGTTTAATGAAATTTAATTAGCAGATATCTATATCCATTTCGTTTAAACTGTAAAAGTACAATCATAAAAAATCTTTGATCAATCCATATGAAGTGGTCCAAAAAACAATCAACTGGTTGCTTGACCATTTTTAAAATGTACCGTATTTTGTATTAGTAGCGTGCTCGGAGCTGAGAAACTTACAAAAAAACACATTTTGTGAGATTTCGAGGTAAAAATGTATAAATTACATAGAATTGTAGCTTTGGTTCTGTAGATTCTAAAGTTGCAACTTTTAAAAAATTGTGGTGCAAATGGGCACTATTTAAAAATTTTGAGTTAAGTACGTTGATGAAAAATTGAAGATATAAGCTACCTCTGTAATAAAAAAAGTATGTATCTTTTGTACAGATTCTTTTTAATCTTAAAGACTTAATAAGAACTTGCGTTTGAAAATACACGTAAATCTCATAAGCGTAAATTCATAAGTTTCACATTTATGCGAATTTTTCGTTTCAAGCACTGCACAGATCCTGATTAAATTCGACCAATTTTTGCTTTACACATTTTTATCTCGGAAAAGGTAGCATTTAACAAAAAAGTTTTTGTGAAATTGTAACCACGTTTTTCGCAATTACGATAGTCTTTGATTTATGAATTTTAAATAGATATTGATGGAGATATGTAACAAAATTGTATGACTAACTGTTCTATCGAATGAATTTCATCGCTCTACCAAGATGTAGGAAAACCATCCAAGCAACTTTTCAAACGCATGAGTTCACTTTAATAGTAACTTATAGCCTATCGCCTTATACATTTTTATAATAGGCCGTATTTGATACTTTGGTAGTATTAATTTGGCTTTGTATCAACGTTCGGGTGTTCCTTCCCATCTGTTAGACATGAATTGAGATACGCTCAATTAGCGCGCGTTGCCTGAGGCAAGCTACCAGTAACTCACTGGTGGGAGCGAGGTTATTATTCATCCTCTACTAGCTCCCCAGGTTAGTACCGGAGCGATAAACGTGCTCACCCGTCGGCACCTTCTCGTATGAGATGGTACCTCGTCCAGCTTCGGACTTTTCCCAACATGTCAGAGTTGAGGATCACTACCCGATCGAATCCAACCTCAGTTGTGGCTGGACTTTTTAATGGTTTTGCCACCCGATCTACCAGATTATAGGCTTGGTGTGCCGTCGACAGCGCTTCGTTTTCAAGTCTACACGTTATAGACCCCCGGTGTGTACCCTTACGGGTGAAGTTATCTTAGGAGTGACAGGCTATGTACCCTTCTCACATCATTCATAGAATGAGCCCAATGGCATCCTGAACTCTGCACCTGGTGGCATGCAGTTTCCCACTTGTCCAAATTTACCCTTCTGGATTCGGGATAAACCTCACTTCAATTCTCCTCCTTGTCCCCCATAGATGTCCTTGTCCCAGGTAAGAATCAAATCCTCCCACACCGGTACTCATATTAGCAGAGTTTCCTCCGCAACGTTTATGAGTAAACGTCGAGAACACTTGCGTGTTTCTCTCCCACACATTTGATCCTGGAAGGCCTAGGCAGGGGACCTAGAAACCTTTGTTTACTAAATAACCGTTACCCAGACAAGCCTGGGATAAGAGAGGTAGGACCAGTTCTATGGGCAGGCGCCGTGTGGTCTGCTGCGCCAACTCCAATGTAACAAAATGTAAGACAATGTTCATTGTAATAGATCACTGTCCGTAGGTGCTCCCTTGCTGAATCGTAAGCGGTAGCATGTCTCCTTTTACCGCGCCATATCCCTCATGTACATATTTATTTGTCTCTTTTAATCATTTACTAATCTATATATTTAAAACACAAGGCTTATTTTTGTTCCGGTTCGTTTGAGAGTTCCACCGGGTCGATCTAAGCGATTTTTTTTAAATTGAAGCTTTCGCTGTGTAGATCAGTCAACACTATTTAATTTTTCTATTTTTTTAATTTATTTATACAAATACAAAATGTTTAATTTGAGACGGGCGAATCGGACATTCACTTGGGACGTCCTCTCACTTTTACGGTGGTGAGTTTCGTAAGTACTCCCGCTTATAAATATGAAAGGGTGATGCAGCAGTCCACTTCAATCATTAATAAGCGGTTAATATGCGGTTAATGCTTAAAGAATTGTTAGGTTACGTAGACAAAACCCGCATTAGTGAAAATTATGAACAACACGAATTATACAAATAATAACTGATAGCAATTGCTTATTCAGAGCACTTTCATATTGTTTGTATAAAACGCAGGAAATTTGCCAACACTTATGTTTATGTCATGTTTTTGAAATATGTACTAATAGACGTTTTTAAAAATGTTTTAAACAAGATCGATTTTTGATTTTATTCTTATCATTTCGTAAGGTAGAATTTCCGTATATATGTATGTAGAATAAACTGGCGAGGACGGGTAAGCCAGAGAGGAATATATGTCGGAAGAGAGGAGGGTAAGCTGGGAGAGAGTATTGATAGGCTTAAGAATTTTCAACTGGTTATGTTTGGTTGCGTTTATTTAAATAATCACTCACGAAAATTCAAAGGATTGTAATCACACATCGAAGGTTGTATATAGAAAAATCCTTCAATGCTTTTGACTGTCATGTCTTGACGAGGTTTCCCTAGTAAATTTTAATTTTTGTTTTCTGTTTGCAGTTATTCGTAACAAAAGTATATTGGACAAAAGTATAACCATCAAAATAAATTGTCTACATAATCAGTGGTAAAGTTACAAATATACATACAGATTAGTATAAGACTGACATAAAACTGTTCTCCCAAAATGTCTTAGTTACTCTTTACACATAAATTTAACAAAAACAAGCAGGGAAAATACAGAATAAGGAAAGTAAAAAACAACCATATTTACCGTAAATACATATATTAAAATTATTAAAGATTACGTTAACAGCTTTCAGACAATCTTCCAAAATATATTAATCTATTTCTTGGGATAGAAATGATGGAATTTCTATAGAATCTTTGCATGATTTCTGTCTCATACACCGACTTGATCAAATACAAGTAGTATTATTTCTTTTACAGCTGCAAGTTTTACTTCTGCAATCTAAAAATAAATTTTCTTGTGCCAATATAACAGCCCATAATATAAAATGAATTAATAGAATGCTTTTACCTTTTTTACACGCACATGCTATCAAGATATTTAAATTTCAGATAAAGCCGATAATGTTTCTAAAACAGATACTATTTTGTTGTCTATTAAAAAAAGATCCATCCGACGTCTGTAACATAGTACAGGCGGGATGTAGATCAAAACTGGTATACCAAATTTTGGCCTGGTAGTTAGTTTAGATGATTAATGAGATGTGCACACATCACACAACATCACTGATACACAAGAAACTAAAATTTTACTGGCTGTGTTATTCTCCGATTATTAAGGATGAGCATGTCACCAAGGAGCATCTAAGTAGCCTGAATGAAGATAAATAATTACTTACATAAATACACACACACGCGCGCGCGCTAGTAAAAATACAGTAACGAATGGGTTGAAGGATACACGATGATTACAACGTCTAATACTTATTTCTAAAAATGACGTTAGGTGTTTCAAATCCTCTAAATCAGAGAAATATCAAGAGTGTTTAACATCAACAGCTGTGTTTCAGTCATTGCAGAACGAAGACATTGTTGCTTGTACAACGATATGTATGTTGAACACAATGACTTCTTTATCCATTTTTATGAACCTTCTGGACCTGGAACTCTTTCAAGCTGAATTCAAGAAATTAAGCTTGTGTACCTTTGCACAACATTTTAGGAAGCTTACTCCAGTAGAGTTGACTATACAGTCACGGGTCGCAACTATAACATTACACAAGAATTGTGGGATGAGATTTCACAGCTACTGAACAACCATGAATGATGATTCTGGTAATTAAATCTGAACAATACTACTAAAAAGGCTACATCGTTTATAAAATATATGTATTTGAAACCAATAAATGTAATTGCTTTTACTGTTATAAGTTGTAAAATAATGTTGTTATTCTATTATTTATGAGATAATTTTCCATGGGTGTTATTTGCACTATTCGTCAAGTATACAACTCCAAATTTTACTGCCACTCCCCTCGTATAAGACTTGAATTGAGCACAATTTCAGAATTTTACATGCTTGCCCATTCGAGATAATGGACGAATATGTGAAGAAAATGTAGAAATTTGCAAATACATGCATCTTACAAAGCGCAGGATTTAACTCTCAAGTCTGAAACTTGGCTAATGTTTATTTTTTATAGAGATCTTTAAAAAAAGAAATTGCCAGCAGCTTATCTTTTTACCTTCCTGTAAAAAGTTTTTTTTTAAATTTACTTTTAATACATTTTATTCTACTAGTACGAGGCCAAATTTCACCCCTTAGGTTTAATTTTAGGTAAAAAAATATACTGGACTAAAATTTTAGCTTGCTGAAAAGATTGGTTTTTATTTGAATGTCCTAAAATATATATAATCTGAGATAATCAAGCTTACGTAAACCTATAAAATTTCAAAAAACAGCTGTACCTGTGAAGCAAAAATGACTACTACAGGTAGAGAATTATTTTTAAATTAAATAAGACTATTTCCGAATTGTCAAATTCTAGAGAATCACATACATAAAATATGATATATTTATTTTAAAAATGGTCAACTTCATATGGATTGACCCTTGCGAGAATTAACGTAACCATACTACTAGATTCATTTAATTGCTATATACTCGTATTCAAGTACGTAATTTTCCAATAATGATGCAGTGAAATTACATCAGATACATGATATAAATAGTGAAATCGAGTAGGGAAGAGGGAGAACAGTGTTACACGTACTACAGTGTTACACTTAATGTTTTTAGGATTGCTTTATATTAAACATTGTTCATATTTTTATGTTAGAAGTACTTTGGTGTTAGCCAAGTGTAGGTGCATTTTGGTTAATATTCACTGAGGGTTTTCAAGAAATTAAGGTATATATATTTTTTAATATCAAAAGTAATTATTTCAAATAAAATACAATTTACTTCAGGCTTAAATTATTTAAAGCTAGATTATTAAAAAATTATTTATAAGTAGTTTGTAAGTTTATTTACGCCGGAGAAGCACGAAGTTAACCTCAAAACTGTTTGTGCCCTTATTAACTATTTGAGTATAGACTTTTGATGATTGGGGTACGGTGTTACAATGGATAGTGGGGTTCGGTGTAACATTATTTATGCAACACTTGTGCAGACACTGAACAGTCCAAGTTGCATCTAAGTGACAAAGACACATTATTCCATTCAAATGATATCGATGTTGGAAACTTTGTGGTAATACAAGAAGAAGCTACAATAAAACATAGAATTTTGTCAATTAGGGAAATTACACGTAAAACGAATACAGAAATTACTCCAAATTATAAATTCGTACGTACAACGCAAGAATATAAGAATTTTAAGTTGTTTTATTAACATTAACATTGTTAACCTTTCCTTGTAACTCTGTACCCCGCTATTAGGATACAGTGTTACACAGTGCACCAAGTTGAATAAATCTTGATTTCTCTAAAAGTTTAAATAATCAAAGCAAGTCAAATGTAAAAGTTGAAACAAGATTCGTAACTCTTCAACTAGGAAGAGAATAAATTTTAAAATTTTTATTTGGTTTTGAATTATATCAAAAAATATTTTTTGTGTAACACTGTTCCCCCTCTCCCCCTACAACTGCATGACACATACAAGATATTTAAAATAAATATTACTGTTAATGATATTCACTGTATTAATATTCTATCTTTAGCACTTCTTTACGTAGTTCGGTTGTTTCTATTACACAACTGATGTAATTTCATTGTATTATTAGTGGGAAATTGCATATTTTCATGTATAGACTTGATCTATTAATTAATCATATATAGTAATGAAGTTTAATTAATTCATAAAAAATTCACCAATTTTTTTTAATTATAATTATTTAATTTACTCATGATTAATTAATAAATTATTGTTTAACTATAGGTGTATATTTTTCAGCTAATATTTTTACTAATGTAAAATGAAAATTTACAAACTCTCATTATGACATTCAGTAAATCGTTTGGAAAGAAACAATAATATCATGTAAAGCGCTCTCCAACTAGGCAACGACGACACTTTTTCTTAAATTAACCTAATTTCACATTAGTGTTGTCTATCTATATTGATTAATTATTTTACGTAAATAATTAATTAAACTTTATTTGGAAGCTCCAATGCCTCATGTTTTTTTAACATATGTATTGTTACCCACAAAATGAGGGGCCGCTAATTGGCAAACGGCAACAACCTTTAATAACAGTTAATTCTGTCGGCTGCTAGACAACTAGTGTGAGGTCGTGGGTCTCACAAGATGTCTTCTGTAACAGGCGCAAAGAGTCGTCTAAAATAAAGCCTGCCGATGATATCTGTAAAGTACTGCGCATTTGTGACCCCTGCCAATGTGGTAAACTGTTTCATAGAAAACATACCGAAATAGTTAAAAGCTTTCTTTACAAGAAACAAACCACTAACAATACACATAAATAACAAGTTCTCTAATAAAACATAAAATGCTTTATTACAATGGTAAATAACGTGTAAATAATCTTTAAAAGGGTTGCTGATAACCTTAGCACAAACTAAGTAGCTAATGTTTAAAAATTATATTAGGTACAAATTAAAAACCAGTCGATGAAAGAATTTATGCGAGCGGGATAATTACTCTATACTTGTTTATTTAACAAGAAATAATTCAGCGCAACACAATAATTCACAATAATTCTAGGTCAAGCATCTAGAAGTTCACTTTAGACTGTACAATCAATAAGATCCCACGTAGTTGATAATAAATAGTTAAAACACTTTTGAAGCAATTTAAAAGGCCATACTCGCAATAAAATACAAATTGTAAGACCAATGTGTTATGCATACAGGGAAAAGACCATTTAGATCAAAAAAATTTATGTATGTAATACATTACGTATACAGAAGTTTGATTACATGCAACTCGTGATACTGTTGCGTTCTTTAGTTGGTGCAACGGAAGTAAAACACCAAACAAGCAGAACGTTGCTTGAAACGAGAAAGAGTGAAATAATTATAAAAGGAGAGAGAAATTTAACGAAAAATAAAAAGAAAAAGCGTATAACAAATAGACCAATTACCAATATGCACAACGCAAACTGTTGAATAAGTACCTTCGCTGGTAGGCGGCCTTGTGAGTAGTGTTAAACTGCTTCAGAATCAAAAAGTCGGCGATCGAAGAATTAATCCTGCATAAAAATATTAACTGTGAGAAGTCAAACGCAATAAAATCGTCATTTTAAAAACCTCAATGGACCGTGTTCATAACCTCAAAGTACTAGTGGAGAATCCTTTACGGATTTCAAAATAAATGGAAAATCATCAACGAAAAATAGTGAATGTAATTCACAAACGTTATGTCACTAGAATATTCTTTAAGAAGTTAATCAAACGAAAACCAAGAAGGAAGTGAAGCGTCTAATCTAAACAGGAAATGCTCGAACAAGTCAAAATGGAGTCTAAAAGAAGGGATAATGCAAAAATCCCCTAAGAAACTACATATACAATATAGCACAAAACATAGCGATACCGTGAGTCACAAAATTAACACGTAACAGTATGTATTGTCTGTCTAGCAAGATCAAGACCAGTTCACTGGCAATGTGATACTCTTCACTGGTTTGTTTACAAAACTTTTAGCATGAGTCATTCAGGTGATAACGATATAGCTGGCATACATTAGTAATATTAAAATTTTTTTAATTTGTTAAAATTTTTTTAATTTGAAATAAATTTTCATTTGGAGAAATTTATTTTCTTTTTGGCTGTAAACTTTTGGTTATAAAATTTTTTTTTCCCTTAATTGGGTGTAATGAGGACTAGCAGCCAATAATTAATAATATTAATAAAACAATTTTTTTTTTAAATCTACTAAAGTGACGTTTCGCCTAATCAATGTAGGCTTTTTCAAAACATTTATAAAATTTTACATGATATATAAAATTAAAAACATTTAATCTGAAATAAAGAGTAAGATTAGGTTTGTGAACGTGTATAACATTTCTTTGCTATGCCTTACCTTAATATTTTCTTTTTTTCCCTATTTAATAAATTTGAAATATACAAAATTAACATTTTGAACTTGTACATTTTGTTACATATAGTATATTCGTGAGATTTTTTTGATTTTTTCTTTTTTTGGTCTTATGATGTTGTAGATTATAAGCGAAAAAGAATTATTTATTGCTTAACAACTTCTTTAAGAAAGTTTTTTTTTTTGTAAAGATATGACAGGTAAAAGTTAGATGGCGTAGTTTTGTTATGTTTATGGATTATTCTCTGCGCAAGCGTATAAGTATTTGAAATTAAAGAACGGATATATATGTAAATTATATTGAAAATAAATTTTTTTTTAAAAACAGGTTATTATTATATTAGGTTATAGTATATTGAATTAAGGTTTTGTATATCAGTTCTGTAATTTATTGAGTTATTATGTTTTTTGATTTCAATCATTTCTAGTATTATTCTATTTTTATATTTTTTTTCCGTGTGCAAAATTTTAGGTTTATTGAAATTAAATTAGTAATATTCCAGAATAGGGTCGGCAATAGACGAGTGGTGTGAAAGCACGAGTCGTATTCCAAAGGCCTTTGCTTAAAATTTCAGTTTTTCTATAACTATAGATGTGTGTGATTGTGTTACATGGGGAACGTATAACCTCGGTTGTTATGTAGTTTACACAAGCGAAAAATTACGAAAGCACTTGAGAACATGAGTATTACAAAGCTCATGAGTTTAAATCCCAGTTAGGAATTTGTTTCAGAAATTAGGACATTTAGAACTTTTCGGATATTTCGAAATTTCAAAAAACTCGGTAATTTTTTATTCGATAATTTTTTTAGATAATTTGGCTACTTCAACTATGGGATATGTGCGGATTCTGTTTCATGTTAGATGAGGGGCATATAACGTTAGATGTTGTTTTCCCCATAATGTAGGCATAAAATTTAAAAAAATGTTCTTGTTTTGACTTGACTAGTTACATTATACCTATGGGGACAGAGTAAATATCTATGATTCAGAAATATTTTCTTTCGTAGTTTCAAAAAAACTGTTGTATTTAAATGTTTCCATAAATTATGTAGAATGTTCTCTACACGTGTTTCGGTTTATTAGACCTTTCTCAAGAGAATCTCGTAAGTTTCTGAGAAAGGTCTAATAAACCGAAACACGTGTAGAGAACATTCTACCTAATTTATGGAAACTCTTAAATAAAACAGTTTTTCTTAAAACTATTATATGCAATGTTTCACAAGGAGCCTACGGCGACTTCAATCTTACTAATTTTCTTTCGTTTAGTAGTTTTTTGAACATTAATTAACATTATTTATATAAAAACATATTTAGGTTTGCCCGTTCATAGAGAATAATAATAGAGAATAATAATAATTAAAGCATTTGATCAAAAAAAAAGCTTAAAAACGCTTTATTACCCTGGAGTCTATTTAATCCCATTTTGTATGTAATTTCCGATTCAATGATTTTCAACCACTACTAAATATTTTTGTGTATCGTTCCGAATAGTTTTTTGTATTTGTTGAAAAATCGTAAAGCAAATAGCACAATTGATTTTTAGAGCTTTCAGCTTTTGGCACGAATACAACTGTGCCACATTCGTATTTTCAATTCAGGATGTAATACATACAATGGAACTACTGGATTGATTACATCGCTTCAATTACTTCTAGCTTTCAGACCCGTATTTATAGTTCTCAATAAAGAAGTTTTAATACAACATAGACCGTTGATGTTAAAGTTGTAACACTTTCCAGGAATTGATGAGAATTTCTATGTTATTTGCATATTCGATTCTACCGCGGAACTTTAATTAATTACTAATGTTATTGAAAATCATAAGCAACAGCTGCTTTGGAGACTGACTGATAAAGTTAAATTTATGAAGGAATACGAAATTAAGTTGTAAACCTCCAGTGGTCGTCTTATTTAGTAAACAGTTATAAGTTTGTTATTGTTTGTAGTCTTTCAATCGAAAAATCTGTAACGGTTTTAAATATTAGCATAGAAACGGACAGGAATATGTTGAATATTAAGCATCTTTATTTAATTAAAGAATGTCATTTAAAATCAGAGTTAATTGCTAACCTTTACAATGGAAGAGAGATTAAGAATGATACAAAGTGTATTGACGAAAACGATAGGAACAAAACTAATTAACGAAAGAATGGTCAAAAACATCAAAGATTAAATCTCATTGTCTAAATTTACAATAACGTAGTGATCAATCGCTAATGGATGTCTGTTATAAATATAATTGATTTAGAAGAGTATAGTGTATTTTTCAAGAATTTCTAACTTACAACATCGTTTAACCAGTGTCTCAGTTCAGTTATTCTTTTTAAAGAAGACTTATTACACAACTTCAGCACATATCTTCTATGCACTTCTTTTAGATATTTCTCATTTGTTGATATTTATTATAAATATGAATAGTAAATGTAATTGTAATTTTAGATATTATGTAAATAGCAGACTATTTGGTAATATTATGTAAAATAAAAGTACAGTAGAAACTGCCTAAAGTGACCACCTTTGGGACTGACCGAAAATGGTCAATCTAAGGTGGTCACTTTGTAAAAGTGTGAATTCTTTATACACTACAATTTGTCCAAAATAGCCCACACTCGTCAGCATTAAAAATGTCCTCTGATTTAAAGCCCTTTGCAAACTCTGCAAAACGAATACGAAAATCACTTACTGTTGTGGGATCAATTTCATTTGCGTCACCAAATAAACTTTTCTGGGAAATGTTGTTTCGTTTCTTAAATGATTCAAGCCAACCCGACGATGCTCTAAAATTAGACAAATTTGACTGCTGAGCAAATTTTAATGCTACTCTTTCTTTTTCTAAAGGAGTCTAAAGCATCTTCTTCGAAGCATTGTTGATATTTTAATTTCCTTTTTTTTAATATTATTTACTGTTGTCTTGCTAATACCAAAATGTTCCATTATTTTTCTTTCACTGTGGTTTACTGAAAACAACTTTTGTTTTTCTTGCAAATTTAGTTCTTTATAAACTTTTTTGAAGTCATCTTGATCGCGCTATTTAACATAATGGTTTCAATCAACAAATGAAACAAGACTGATTTTATAAAACAATCTTAAAACTACCCAAGGCTTACTAATGTGAAATTTTGCAGGTAATGAATTTCTCAGAAGCAGAAATGAAGTCTTAAAACTTGGAAATACCTGAACCCAACTGGTCACTCTTAAGGGATTATGATGCATTCTTAGAAATTCTTTGAATGCAATTTACATGTACATACATGCCTACTTAAATTTTTAGAGGATTAGTTATAACTGTTATAAGTAATCCCTTGGCTAATGGTCACATTGCACAAATATTTTTACAATATACTCAAACAAATATTTGAGGTAAATGTGGTCAATGGTCACAAAAGAGGAGTGGTCAGTTTATACAGTATAAATTACAGTAATGTAATAGGATTTTTGCAGGGACTGAAAAAAGGTGGTCAATATGACCAGAGGGTCAGTTTAAACAGGTGGTCAGATTTACAGTTTTTACTGTATATCTGGAAGTGTCTTGAATTTTATGTAGTTTGCTTTTATAAAATTGCTTTAATAAAAGTATCAATCGATCATTGATTTGTTTATTAATACTATCTTGAAGATTTTTAAAATCAATTTAAAATTAAGCATGTGTATTTGTATTTGTATATGTATTTTGAAACTTAGCTAATAACCAAACTAGGCTGCTCTAACGGAACTGATCTAAATACTGGACTCATCAAAAAGCATTCTATGACTTCTTATCGGACAAGCAAACAAGGAAATCTACCAATGAGTATTCTTAACACTAGAATCAGAGCGAATAACGCCAAGTTTAAAACCATTTTCAGGTGATATGAAATTGAAGTTCTAGGTTAAAATGTGGATTTATGTCTAGATCAAAAAGTTAATAATAAATAAAGCAATGAAAAACATATCTGGAGAAAATTAAAATGTAGAATGAAACTAAATAGGTCCAAATGTACCTAATAAAATATGAAAGGTGCATCAAAAATTTTAACAAAACAGAAAAATTTCAGTCCATTTGGTCAATATTAACTCGTGCCACCGAGAGATTAAACTTTAAATGGGATTTAATATGGGTTTAACGCATTTCTAGACTTTAACATAAACTTTTTTTATCTTCCTATGTTTTAACTTCAAAATGTATATACATATTGTCATTTTATCTTGACATACAAAATAAGGAATTCACCCACTCAATAGTTCTAATCAAGCTTAGATATGACATTTTCAAGCGACACGTTAGATTGGTTGCATAACCTTTTATGGCATCTTTTATGATGCTAGAAAATGGTTTATTATATAATTAATTAACATGCACACTAGTACACAATAGTCAGATAAAGGATATTTGTAAAACTGAAGCATTCTAACAGAATTTAGTTAATTTTTCTTATCTAACTAACGAAGTGAGAGACGATCATCGAATATTCTATTAAAATTACGTTTAGGCCAAAGTTAATGTAAGATTTAACCTAAGACAGACAATATCTGTTGTAATAGAGAGGTATACAAGTATTTACTACCATACCTGAGCATTTAATTTTAAAAACTGTGTTTTCATGTTAACGAGTTTATAAATTTGATTATATTTCCTCTATTTCAAAATTTTACAGCTTTTGGTTAGATAATTTTGGTGGAAGATTGTAAAAGTGCTTCATTACCACATAATTGAAACTATCTTAAATGTAGGGACTGCTTTTCATAAATGATACCAGTTAAACAACATATTATTTATCTTTTTTATTTATTTTTGGGCGAGGAATCGGGATGGAGGAGCATCCTTCATACCTCATGGCACCGATTGCTATGATCATTTGGCCGACCCTACTAGAATTTAGCCGATTCTGGGGGAATTCCACTCGCAGTAGGGATTCTTCTCGTGCCAAACATCACATTGACACGGGATCTACAGTTTTACTTCCTATCCGAAAAGAAGACATGTTTTTTAATTTTTCTCCGCTATGAAAAATTACCAGCTCGGCCGGGGATGGAACCTGCAACCCTTGGATTATGAAGCAGACATGCAAACCACTAATCCACCGAGGCTGGCAGAACATATTATTATGTGCGGTTTTGGATCGCTTATCGAAATAATGTAATTGGCCTGAATCTTCATATTGTTGATGTCTGAAATTATGTAAATTATGTTTGTTAGCATATAAAGTTTAATTATGTGAAGATAAGAAGGTATGAAATAGTATTTTTATGCAATTAAATTACTAAATAGTTGTGTGCAGATTAGATGTCATCGGCATTCAATGGAGGCTTTATGGTGTAATGAAAACATGAATGTTATATATCATTAAATAGGGAATTTGATAATCTATCAGTTTATCTAATTAGTTTTAGAATGAATTAGAATTGATCAACAAAAATCTGGTTATCGACAGTATACCTCCATAAACCGATACCCCCCAAAATCTCGTAAGTTTGAATTGTCTAAAAATTACTTGCCTGCGATCTAACGGCATTTAAAATAATTTGTAAGTCTGGAAGGTTCCACAACACTTTGCACGAATATGCAGGGACCTCGGATATCATCAGAAACATGACAAATTCATTTTTAGACAATTTAGGCTTACAAGGTTTTACAGGTATACTATCGTTATGTTATGAATCAAATCTCAGAGATCTTTTGTTTTATGTAAAATTTCCAGTAGCGTTCAATTGTTCACCAGAAAAGTATAAAAACCGTCCATTTTTGTAACAAACTCTTTTTCAATTTACATCTTTAGAAAATAAACACCTGTTGTAAAGCAAAAATAATTTTACGGTTATGTTTCAAGTTAAAAAACTCGTAAACAAAGATTGTCAGAATTTTGAGGTTATCGTATTTGTTAGACGTTAACGTGCTTAAAGTTTTAACAAAGTTCATTAAATCTAAGTGATTTTCTTTTTTAACAATTGCTTTATATTTGTTGCATATTACTGTATTCCTGGATTTATATATACATTTAGTGTCTTATTGAAGCGACTCGCCCGAGAGTCTCAATTTGGTGGAGAGTTAAACTTTTCACAACAAATCTTATTAGCCGGAGCAATTATTTTAATGAAATGTAAGAAACTAGTGAATTGTATGTGTCTTTTATACCATCTTTATTACGTACACCACCTCTTTGTCTGTCTGTCCCCGATAATCATAACAATATGTTATTGAAGTTGCTGAACACGAATCTGATAAAATTCAAACTGCCAGAAAATATTTTTACAGTTGACACCAGTTAAATAAGCGGTCAACTTCACTAAAATGAGTATTTTCGAGGAACTGTCAAAATCTTTTTGGCATCAGATTCGTGTTAAGCAACTTCCACAACATAAGTATACAATCTTTCACGTTAAAACATAGAGAGATAAAAGAGTTATGCTACAAAGTCTCTAGAAATGCATCAAACCCATTTTAAATTCCATATACATAAACTTTAACTTCTCCAAAATTAGTTTTTTATGTAAAAAATGTTAAATAATTTTATTAATAAAACTTAGTTTTTTAAAACATATTAGGCAGACACGTTTTAATATTCCGAGAAAATTAGTTTAAAGTCAAAGTTACTACATTATTACATTGTTCATGAAAAAAACTATTACTAATAATACATATCCTAAATAATATCTTATTACATTATTCACAAATTTAGCTGGTTTCAATAGCAGCATTGAATTTAAGTTTTTGGTTGTAATAATTTTCGTAGAACAGTTTAATACAAAGCTGTCCTATCAAAAAGGACGACAAATAATAATAAAACATTTATATGTATTGTAGTGATCAAACCTACAGACAACTAAAATACATCAGAATAGCTGTAGCAACCCATTTAATCACAAAGCAAATTGCATTATAATCAGATTATCTAGTTGTGTTGTTACATACAGCTACAGGCAAAAGACATACCTGATTTTTAAATAACAACTATTTGGTTGAATATAAAATGTTTAGGGATGTTTATTACAGTTTCTTTAAAGTTGCTAATTTGATTTTGTGTAGTTAGGAACGCTGCTATTTTGTTTTAGGATGGGATTATGATGTAATATATGTAAATAAAAAGTAGACCATTTTTGTCTCTGCTTGTACAGTATTTTCCTTCATGTAAGTTCACTTTTGTTTAATCTCGTTTGATGTGAAATCTAAAAAGAGTTGTTTTGACATGTCATAATAAATTGTAAATTTGTTCTTTTGAAGTGGAAATTTGACTAAAAAAAACAAAAACGATTATTAACGTTTGTAGCTACAGTCTATTGTTAACTGGATATGTTATTCGTGCCTTAAATGCGACTACTGCCTTATGTGTCCGAACATAATAATTTTGATTGATTTTATAATCTGTTCTAAATGATATACTTTGTGACTAAAATATTAGCGGGAAAGCTCCCTGGTCCGGAACGGTGGTTGATTTCCATAGGTGCAGATTTACTAACTTTTGAAAACGTAATTATCTTCACTGTGGTAAGAAATGCATTGATAGGCCGTTTAGCAGAAACCTCCAATCATTATTTTGTGTACACATGCTTGTCTATGTCATTTTATATGTGATATGTTTTTTGTTTTGTGCCTATTGCCCTTGATTGCTTATCTAGGTATGTGCTCCTATATCTGACGTGAAAACCAACGTCTTACAAAAGTTTTGCAAAAGTTACAAAAGACGTTTACTGATATTTATTATTTCATGTGTCCTTTATATAAACATAAATGTTTGGTCACAAAGCATCTGTTGCTATGTCAAATATGTGGTAACTGTTGTTCAGTAGTTCTTGTGTATTCGTTTTAACTGTCATGTTTATCTTTCCTAGTTTATATGTAACTCCATATGATTGACTCAATTTCACTTAGTTTTGATGATTTATGTTAAGGAGAGCTTTATGTTTGTAACTATTTATAAATACCTTGTATAAAAACACACAATAGTATCAACTTAATAAATTGATTTATTGATCTGTATTATTCAATGTAATCAAAACCTCATTGTAATCGAAATAAATAATAATTTGATCACCTACTGAACTAGAAGCGATAACGTATTTAATCTGGGATGGCATATTTTCAGGGAGGTTTTTGCAAAACTAGCCGTTTATTTATCTGTTAGGTTAAATCCGTCCCTCATCGCTCAAGGTTAAAAATAAATTAACAAAATCTTACCATCATTAACTGTTCTTGTTTTTGTGTTGATCTCTCTTCTTCCATCCTTATGAAGTAAATCAATCGTTATCAGTTTATAGTCACATGCTATAAAAAGTAATCACAACGTAGGATCTAGTTTGTTCTTTTTTGTTATATTTACCATCATAGGATTTGTCATTTGTAAGGTTGTTGGTAGTGGTGTGCCAACGTCCTTTTTTGTTAAATATTTAAAATTACACGAAATGATCTGTGATCGTCTAGTGATTGGGACCTCTAGTCATTACAGTATATTACTTAATGTAGAAATATTAATGCATATTTGAGGGTACTAATATCAAAGGCGGCAAGCTCCGATTTTAAGTAAAATCAATTATATACCTCAAATTGTACGTGTCTTCAAGCTCTATTGAACTACATTATAAGTTGGTATCAAAATTAGCAATGTATCGTGTAAAGGTTTACTTGAAATTGGTTACTAGAAAAAAAAAACGCCAATCTCCATAGTGGCGGTATATTCAAAAGTAGCGGTATATTCAAAATTTGGAGATTGCCGCCTTTGATATTAGTACCCTCATTTGTTCCTGTATAAAAAAAATAAGAGGGCGTCGAAATTCTAGCGTCAGATTAAAACAACTAATCAAATGGGCTTATCTTGTTTTGACTCGCCGTGAAAATGAACCGTCATGTTGGTTGGTTCGTCCAAAATTTACTCTCGAGTCTGTTTGAATGGTGAAGCGGTAATCAGTTAAAATTATTTAAAAACCTGTCTCCCAAAAAGTAGCTACGAGAGCTGACTGACGTGTTAACACCATCTATACACTTAGTTCGATTCTGTTAGAGTTAAGATTGACATTTATGTAGAACTTGCACTAAAGAACTTACTATTGGATTATAAAGCGATAAAGCAGCGGGTAATACACTAACCATCAGCATTTAAAACACCAGGGAATACTCAAAAGACGCGAATAAACTGCTAAACACTAAACATAAGCTACTAACAAAAATATTCAGGGCAACCTAAAGATAACTTGTAGTTTTGCTCATATAAATAAATATGATCAATAAACACCTTATTGATGTCATTGAGTATAATCGGGATCAAGAATTAACATAGATATTAACATTGGTGCATATAACCTAACACACCTTACAATACGGGCGATATGGTACTAATATCGGAATAAGATGGTTATTGTGAATTCAAATAGAAGTTTTGGGTCTCTATTGCAGACAATCCCTTGTTAATTAATCGGTAAATAAAAAATAATATCATCAAAGATTATTAATGTAATCAAATAAGGCCTATTCCATCTCAAAACAAGCAGGTGGTGCTGCTGTGGTACTACGAGGATGGTCTGAAAAGTTTTCGACGTGAAGATGGCAGCACTCGTCAATAAAAGCTAGGGAATGTAGTTGTGCATCTTTTGACAGGTACTCACCAAAATTTCAGCCATTTTGGACGCGCAGTTGTTATTTGACAATCGTTGATGACCAAAAACTGCAACCACTGACGATAACATCGCTAAAGTTCACCAAATGGTGCTAAACGACCGTCGAATTAAAGTGAGAGAGATAGCAGAGGCTATGAATACGCCCAAAGAACGTGTTTGTCACATATTGAATCAAGATTTAGGCATGAGAAAGCTGTCTGCGCGTTGGGTGCCGCGTTTGCTCACGTTAGACCAAAAACGTGTTCGAATGAACATTTCCAACGCTCTGTTGGCGCAGTTTAGGCGCAATAAATCAGAGTTTTGGCGCCGATTAATTACTGTAGATGAAACTTGGATACACTATTATACGCCCGAAACAAAAATACAGTCAAAACAGTGGACTGCGAAGGGGGAATAGGCTCCAAAAAAAGCAGAAACTGTTATGTCGGCTGGGAAAGTGATGGCGACTGTTTTTCGGGATAGTCATAGAGTTATCTTAATCGATTATCTTCAAACAGGAAAAACCATTACAGGAGCATACTACGCATCATTACTTGACCAGCTGAAGGCAGAAATTGCGGAAAAACGGCCACATTTGCAGAAAAAGAAAATCCTGTTTCACCAAGACACACCTCCGCGGTTGCCATGGCGAAAATCTACGAATTACGGTTTGAACTGCTTGACCATCCTCCTTACTCACCAGATCTAGCCCCAAGCGACTTCTTTTTGTTCCCTCATCTAAAAATTGCGCTCGGAGGACAGAGATTTTCGTCAAATGAGGAGGCAATCACCTTCGTGAACAATTATTTTGCAGAGAAAAACGCCGAGTACTATTTGGACGGGTTAAAGAGATGGGAGCATCGCTGGGAGAAGTGTGTAGACTTACAAGGAAACTATGTAGAGAAATAAAAATAAATTTAAAGAAAAAATGTCTTGTATATCTTTGTTAGGTCGGAAACTTTTCAGACCACCCTCGTATATGTGAATAGTCAACTTTGACCGACGGTATCTTAAAAAAGCCTCTTAAATTTTAAATGTTATGTTCTGATACTAGGTATCTTTTCCATAAATAATTAATATCAGTTGCATCATCTTACTTGTAACCATGGCTGGCTTAACATATGGGCTAACTTGGCTGTAAACCAGGGGCGCTCAGCTCAGGGGGCGCGAGCGGAAAAAACAAGGAAATTATTTCTAGTACTTACCAGGTTATTGCTCTTTTATACTTGGTTTAAACTATTCACTCTGCTTCAAATGGAGCTTATTCTCCGCACAAAGATTTTAAATTATAGATTTAATAAATAAACTAATTAATAATTTAAAAAAATTAGCTTAGAAGCTTTATTTACCACTATAGTGGTGCAAAAATTGATGCGCGATGTTTGCAACTTTGTAATATTACGCTTTGCTTATTTTAGTTGTATTAAACTTAAAATTTGTAATATAAAATCTATTATACGCTATAGGCGAGATCCGCGGAAAGTGGCGAAAAAACATCATGCTGGACTTCTTTAGAAGGATGCAACACACATTCAGTGCAAACTCTACCCACTTCATACATTACAAGTGGGTGTGTCTAGCTGTCTAACACATATACTCATTTGCTGTATAATTTTGCCAAAATGTTCTTAAAGAGTCGTTAGACCATTAAACCAGCTATGGAGCTGAATAGTTCTAAGTTCTTTCTAACTATTTTTGAAGAATAGTTTCAAAATAGTGAGCTCGGAAGTTCCGAAAAGGTGAAATTATGTTAATAAATAATGTTAAATCCATGATGACAGCTGGTGAAAAATAATAATAAACAAAAATAAACAATACTTATTGGATTATTTACACATATTACTGTTTATTCGTCTGTAGATTGGTAAATGTAAAAAAACAATTAGAGAACAGAAATGCTGTTTGCAATCTCTCCTGACTTACTAATTTGACATGAACTAAGTAGGTATATGTATAACAAAGGTAAGAATTTACGCGAGAGAGGCTGTTATTAATTAAGGAAACTGTAGTGCTTAAATCTTAATTTCACTTAGTCCCGCCTTACCTTACTTTGAAAGGGAACTTGGAGGTTGGTGTATTTAGCGGCCTCGGGGCATCGTAATCTGACACTGGTGAATACAATAGATTATACATCCTTTCCTTCCTCATATATAGGCGAATCGGCGTGTTATATTATTTTAAGTAATATGGGTAAACAATCTGTAATGTTGTGGTCTATACACTATGTAAACTATGGATGTAGTTTTGACAATTTAAATTGAGAGGCACTTTCCTTCAAATGGTAATTAATTAAACGCAGTTGTTAATTAACTAACATGGCCAGTAGTTAAATTAAATTAAAAAATATAAACAAATAGACGTATTAAAAAAGTAAAATTGCTATAAACTGTGCACAGAGTTTCGGCAATAGCTTCAGTTGAAAATTGCATAACAAAATCCATATATAATATAACGAGCTTGTTCGGGGTTTATATCCTACAGAATGACCCTGATAGGTAGCGCCACTACTTAGTGCAAATTGTTAATTTAAGCGAAGAAAAAAACTGACATAAAAGCAGCTTTCTTTTGCTATGAAAACAAATTCAAGGTTCGTACCCACTACCCACATTATTATTAGTATATTAATTAAGTGAATTTAATTTTTAAAGGTTTGAAGAACCGGCGGTGTTCGCTATCTCTAATAAACATACAATAGCCAAGGAAATCGTACAATACAACTTACTGCAAAAAAAAAGTTTAGAAATCTAAGTCAAGCACAAGCTGCAAGTGCGAGCTTCACTACAGCAATGTATTACCTTGATAAGGTACTTTCCTTAATTGTTGCTATATGTAATTGCCGCGACTTTGCAATTATTCAGATTTAATAACATTTTCAGACTGAATTTGTATAAATAATAGGTAAAAATGATTATCATTAAATATAATTTCGAAATATTTCCAGATTAATGACCAATTCGTAATCCAGTATTCATTCATTTAGGCACAACCGAACATTTGTTTTTGAAATGTTCTATGCCGCTTAAATACAATGTCAAAACTGACCTAGTTAATTACGGACGTATAATCGTAAAATTGTTAGTGTTGTTCTTATATTATCGGTTATTAATCTGTAAACTGTACTAGTCTAAATTACAATACAATTTAAAAATATTTCCAATATTTTTGGCCTATACAACCAATCCTGGGTATACTTTTTTATCTCAAGTGTGAAATATATTTTAAAAGATAAGTGTTTTTATTCTATTATTTTATTCACTTTCCTATATCTCAACAACACAGATAAGAATGTTGTTTTGGGAAATTGCCCCTCATATAAAACAGCCGAAACTATATAAGCGAACTTCATAGGGAAGTCTCCTCCTGTAGAAAGCCATAGCGACACTGTCATGAAAATCGTTGTTGAGGGTGAATGGAACGCCAATTCACCCTTCAGATTCACCCCCAACCCCCATAACACACGCCGCCTGCCCTTCTGTACAGCTCGCGCATAAATTTCATTAGTTTTCGCTTTATTTTGCATTAATACGAAATAAAAGTTGATATTTGTGAAATTTCCAAATATTGTTTTGACATAATGTAATTTCATGCACGAGTTGTTCTGTTCGATAGGTATCGACAACCGATTAAGGCTTTAATTTAAACATTCAAATAATTCTACCGGAATTGTATACATATCGTATTTAAAATAAATATGTAACGTTTAAAACATGAATGAAAATATTGCCTATTTACAGGCTAGCACAGCAGTAAATACTATTAAGACAGAAAATGTTGATAAAAGGTAGTAACTGTGTCTAAGACGTTTTCAAGTGGACTTGCGAAGTGGAGATTTCAGATTGATTCCAACATGTTTTCAGACTAAATCCTTAGATTCCTTTTCAGTTTTTTTCCGATCTTACTACTAAATATCACTTTTAAGTTTTGATAATGGAAAATATTGTCCATTAATTTCAGAGGCAGTCTTTGGTTTAAGAGTTTCTTAATTTAGTTACGAGAATCTTAAGTAGTATCAATTTAAAGAGCTTACTTCAAATTTGTGATGAATAATCGAATTAAAATCTTTTTCGACTCCTGCTGAAGAGATAGTTTTAAATTAAATAAAGTATCATGGTTCACCCTAATGTGTGTTAATACCTATCTGTTATGGGGCTATAAAGAGATATACAATACCATAAAATAGTATATAAATTTAAGTAAGATATATTACTGTCAAATGAAAATATACATCCATAGAAGATAAGAAATGAATAGGGGGACATGAAATTTTAAACTACTATTAAGATAATTGAACTGAATATCGAATACATTTTGATAACTAACTAAGATATTTTTTTATTTATTCGCAAAAATTTTAATTAGTTGTCAAACTATAGAAGCATAAAATGTTTAAAGAATTTCTAGTTCATGAACAGTAAGTAGAGTAATAGTAATAATATATAAGTAAATAATATGCGCAGCAAACATGTAAAAACCGATAAATCAACTTTTCTAAACTGTTTTAAACTTTTCTAATTGCTTTATTGCTACTTGAGGTAGATCAACAATATTTTAATTTCGCATTACTAAATTATATATCTTTAACGCTACGTTGCGTCTTTTATTGTACTTTTTAAATCAATTTTTTAATTAATTAATTATTTATGTTGTAGTTATTTTCTCATCCTCATCAAGGATACAAAAAATATCCGTTACAAATTATTTAAGTGATAAATATTCAGTTGATAATATGTATTAATAATAATTATGAATAGTAGTGTCAGTGAGTCGGTAAAGTACTGAGATACTCTGGTCCATAGAATCGCTGTGTAGGTAACTACCGTATCCTCGGCACTAAATTTAAGGTTATTTCGATAAGTGTCGTCTGTTATCAGATGGGTTCGCAAACGCGAAATTTATGATTTGAAGTAGCTGCAATTCGTGCAACACGCTTAGTACTGAAAAGTTTTTTCACGTCGTTTGTTACCTGTGATTTTTGTGCTACGTGTTTCATAAAAACAATAATATAACAATAAAATTTACTGTAAAAGCCCAGCACAAAATGGTAACAGTATTACAGCTAGGTAGATGTGATTTTATATGGATTCTGTACAATAAACTTTATCGACAAAAACATATGGCTTGTTTGTGGGGCGACTAATTTCAAAAATACAAGAAAAGAGCAATAGTGAGAAAAATGAAAACATAAGTAATTTATATTAGTTTTATTACACTATTACACTAATAAATGGAAGAGAAAACAGGAATGTATTTTGTACAGAAAATAACGGATCTTGGTTAAATCTGACTTCATAGATCGATAGACCATATTTTCAACTAGAGTTTCCTCTTTCTAAACCCTGTTGGTTTTTGTATATTTACCCCTCATATGCAATTTCGACCAAGACATTATTCAATGACTCAACTTGACTTTATTATAGCTAAATGAATCCAATGTTTTGAATGAATTTAAATTTTCTGTTTTCATTGTAACATTTTAACAATTTGTCTATGGTACTTTCGAACGCTTGGTCTAAATTGCTTTTCAACTTGAATACTACACAATCGAAAACCTTGTCGTAACACAAAGCAAATATGTCATAACAATGTTTTGTGTGTAGATGATGTAACTAAAATGCTTGCCCGCCTTTGGGATTGAGTTCTCTACACCAAGACAAAGAAAAAGTTCATAGAAACATGCGACCAAAAATGCTTTGTTACGAAGTTACAGCTTTCTAAAGTGAGATTTGTCCGATCACTTTTCTGCATAATGATTATAGTAATAATTGGACCCATGTTTTGAAGTTTTATGTACATAACCTATGTATATACACATCACGAGTGTAGATTAAAAGTTTCGTTTTAAAAGTGCGTCAGCGGTGTCTCAAATAGACGGATCAGGTACCTTTTTCTACAATTTTTTAGATTAGTTTTTTTTATTTTTGACGAAGTATAATCTTCTTCGACATGCATTTAAATACCTAGAAAAAAGATACCCTTATTAAAAGTCTATAAACTCTACCGTTTCGGGATAATTCGATTTTTATGAAAAAACGAGTCAGCATGAAACTTTGGAAACTTTATACTATACGAATTAAATCTACACCATAGATTCAGAACACCAACATAATAATGTCAATATTATGTTTACAAGATACAACCCAACAATGCCGTCTTCAAAATCTTAACGCTATAGAACAGCATAAGAAAATACTGCGTACTCACTCGAATGTCGGCACTTTGAAGTTGATAAGACGCTTCGCATATCGCACACAACAGTGATAAACCATAACAAGTTCGCCGAGACTTGCCGATCGTAATCGTATTGCATGCTGCTAATAACACAAGCATATATCACAACATGACTGCTGCTCCGTAGCCCGCGATTCCGTTGTTTAACAGCCCGATAATCAACAAGGTCACACACGACGGCTTTCAATATTTGCGATCGAGCACCTACTGGTTATATGAAACTTTATTGTCATTTATCAATCAATATTCATTATCAATTTTTTTATTTATCTGAAAGCGTATACTGAAAGCAATCAATAGTGAAATCAGTCAATAGATCGCCTTGGCAAAACAATGAAAATTATCATTGTTGCTGTTTGCTTTGAGCAAACGGAAGACTTTTTTACTAGCATAGCAGAAAATTGTTTTCAGAAATCAGAGAGGAAATTAATACTTTGACTCCCTAGAAAGGAAGCGTGTTCACTTTGTCTCATTTAGGTGAAAAAGCATTCACTTTTTCTACCTAGGGTGGAAAAGTACTATCTCCTATAACATTCTTAATTCCTCTAAACACAAAGGCCCGCCGCGATGGGCGATATTTGTAACATTACTTTTTTAATAACACAAAATATTTAATACTTACTGTACAATTCAAAAATTCACCGACTGATGAGATCTTTTATTATGCAAATTTAAATACAGGTGTGGGCGTTAACCCCAAAAGCTTCTGATTATTTAAACAAAACACATTATAATCAACAAGTTATTAATCCTATAAGTGAATTCATTAAATTTCGGGATACCAAGTAAATTTTACATAAAAGAATTAATTAAAAAAATCAATACCTTAGAACATTTTCAATAATCCAACAAAGTTCAAGCTTCCTTACAATAACTTCAAATAACTTAACACAAATAACTTCAAACACTAAAAACAATAATGACCATACACAAAACACAATCACAAACTGCTGACCTGAAGAACCAAAACAGAAACAATTCTTCTGAATTCTGAACTATTATTATTTTTCTCGTTTAACTTTAACGGCGAACTTCAACATAATTAGATGCAATAACAATAAATTCCAGTGCTTCACAAATTCTTGTCTAATTTTCTTTAGACTATAACGGTACATAACACTACATACTCGAATGTTGCTCAACTTTTATATTAGCTAACTTTCATTATTCAAAGGTTGTACTGATTCGACATAATTTTTGTAGAACTAACACAAATTCTGATAATCCACGATATTACTATTAAAACGGAAAATCTCCAAAGGTAAGGTTTATTAACGTTGAAATTCCGAATGTTGTAACCTATTTTCTTAAATATGTGATTAATATCACTCGTAATTAAACATAAGTTTATTAATCAAAACGAGAAACTTTAAAATTTAATTCCAGATCAAATTTTCTTCACGACTTTTTCATTAAAATCCGGTAAACTGAATTATTTGCGTTAAATTTATTAACATTAAAATCTTTAAACGATAACTTGAAGCAAGTAGACTTCCTATACTCTACGATAATACACAAAACTACATTAGCACAAATAATTAGTGTTTTTCAAACTGTAACTTTATTCCATACTTAAAATTTATAATTTTAAACACGTCGAATATCATAATAATTTGGCCGGGGGTTTCTCAGGAGAGAAAACCCCCGCCTCGATTCTCTATACAAAGCTTCGATCTACACTGTATGAAGTTCTAATTAAGACTCTCCGAACTAAAAAAGGCTTCAATTTTATATAGTGACAAATAATATTAAGAGGGAGTTTTGAATCAACCAATTATAAAATAATGTACTCTTTTTTATTTGGTAGGAAGTGACCGCGTCACATCTTTCTAGAACAAATTATTTGAATCCACGGGCCTATACCCATTTTAAGATCTGCATCGTCGGAATAACTCAATACTATTTACACGTGTTTATCAATGTGTTTTTATACTTCTGGGCTCAGAAGAATTTGTTCAAATAACACGTACAGGAAGCCATAAATAAAAACCAAATGCATTTTATTAATGTATTTTTCGAAGAAACTAAGATTGTATACATGGGAACGTCTCAAAATGAATGTTCGCACAAACGAAAATATTGCTGGTTTTAGAATAATATTAACGAAAATATTTAACGAAACTATTTGCAGTTTTGACGCAATCGATTTGCTAAACTGCCATAACCGTACTAAGGATTCCTTTATTATATACACATGGGTCATTCTTTCTGTTACTCAACCACCGGTTAGATCCAAAAATTAGCGCAACTTAGAAAGGCCAGCAGGGGCTCATTTTAAAGCTTGAAATCTCTACTTTCGAATGTCACATGTCTCCTATATGAAAAAATTTATATTTGTCCCCTAAAAGAGGGTAAACACGTATGCATTTCCAAAAAAAGTTTGTAAAAGTTGAAAAAACTAGAAAAATAAATATTTTTTAAAACATTTTTTTACCGGCTCGCATTCTTCGTCAAAGAATACATAGATTTTGTCCACTGCGTCTTTTTCCTAGAGTACTTCAATTTCGAGCGAAATTGAGAATATAGGAGACATGTGACATTCGAAAGTAGAGGTTTCAAGCTTTAAAATGAGCCCCCGCTGGCAGTTGTACCAATTTTTGGCCTTAGCCGGTAGTTGAGTTCAGAAATAATGACCCACATATAAAATGGTCATAATGGTGGTCACAATGGTCACAAATAAAATATTATTAAATTGAACAAAACGTGACGTTACACTCCTTAGGGAGAAAAAGTTTTTATTTGTTATTTTCAATTAAATGGTGAATATAAAATTCGTTAATTGATTAAAATCTAATTGAAATAGAGTAATTAAATATTACTAATTAAATAAATGAAACCAAGCCTTCTCCATAAAAGAGGCCTTATGTGAAGAATTTGGTTTTATTTATTTTTTAACTAATAGAATTCGTTGATTTCAGAGATCAAAAAACTTCTTGCATTTTTATAAAATTACTAAAACTTTTAGTTTCATTTTAGGAATACATATGTAACATTGTATAATGCAATACAATGTAAGAAAACGTTTACCATTGTTTTTTGAACACTAGGAGAAAGAAAACCTGAAGGTTGTACAAGATTAAAGTAAAATAAATAGTGTATGCATTTCAAGATCTTATAATAAGCTGTAACAAATACCAGCTTGTAATTTGGCTGGTGAAAAGTTCACTATATAATTTACTGTAACAAAAAGAGAAATATGTCATACACAAAAAAAAACTGCGAGGTGCTTTTTTTCTTACAAAATTTAAATAATCATGCACTTGTCAGGAACGTGTCTGACATGCAATCGTGAGTGGATGTCGAACGCATGCAAGTTTCACTCCGAGCACCAAATTAATCTGCCACCTTGCTGAAGAGGCATAATGGGCCTCTAACAGCCACTTCCCTGTTTCGTAGGGCAGGAATCAACGTTAATGATGATCCTATACAATCGAATAAGAGTGGCGCAATATTTTATGAAAAGATGCTTGCTTTAAAACCAGGCAAGTCCCGAAGTATCAACCAAACAATTTTGTTCGTTAGATCCCAATTTGCTATACCGGAATGTTGACAGACACGTACGTAGGTGGTATGCTAGGGTGTAACGTAACACCACGCTACAAAGTAAAAGTCAAATCGGAAGATTAACTGAAATAACGAAAAAAAAATCAATTTTTTTGAAATTAAAATGCTTTGCAATTTTAAAAAATCTACTGTTTTGGGTTTGTTCAAATACCCCACTATACCAGCTGACAGCTATAATGCATCGTTCCAATTCGTTTTATCTGAATAAAAATATTAAAGTGTTCAGTAGTTGCAAAATTTACTTATTTAGATGCATTGCAAGCGATTGATATTGATATAACCGGATTTGGAAAATTTTAAAGGTTTGGAAAATGTATGAAATTCATACTATCTGTTTTACGCATTCTCTAAACGTAATATTTATTACGACCATTGCACTATGGGTGATATTACAGTTAAAGAGCGTCAAAATCCCAAAAATTAATTAACGACGATAGTTTTAACCAACAGTTATCATCTTTGCACCCATATTTGCACCAATAACGTATTTTTCGGTGGCAAATATTCTTATACAACTTAGAATGACTTTTCACAATACATACTATCCTGATACTGACAAATCTATACTGCTGATTGGTTATGTTGGTGTTAATATTATTCTACCAATATTTGTTTTTAGAATACAACTTACTAGGATAATACTAAAGTAAGCGTAATAATAAGAATATAATAAGAATAAGTGATTTGATTGTTAGCATGGTATAGATGTTGAAAGGGGTAAACTAAGTAACGAATTGTGTAAATACTCTGAAATGATTAGAAGAGATTGTTCTAGAAATGGCAAGTAGGTGTTATTTTACATATGTGTATGCAAAGCAAACACAAGAAGTGAAAGGAAAAGTGTTTTTACGTAAGTTTGTTATTATGTTGCATTGACGAGCTTCAATTTCGTCGAAAGGTAAAAAAATGGTTCATTAGTATTACTAGTATTTAACATAAAAATTACTTGGGTTTATTTTGCTTACACATACTTTGCCAATCGCTCTCTTCCACATTATTGTGTCTAGTAGGTACAATATTTAGATAACATAAATGTTGTACCTCAGATATAATTTTTGAAGTGGTAGATGCAGTCATTCTATAAAATTTTTATTTTAACTTTGTATAAACGTTTTTTGGCAATTACTATGAAAGTAAACAAACTTTTTATAATACTTTTTTAAATTTACTTAAAAATACTATTTACTACATTTTATTTTAGAATTAAAAAAAATGACAGCGGTGGGATTCGAACCCACGCCCTTTCGGACTGGTGCCTAAAACCAGCGCCTTAGACCGCTCGGCCACGCTGCCTTCGCTTGAACCCGGTCGATATAAATCTACACATAGGACGTATTCACGTTAAATTACGGTGACGCGGCTGACGTAAGAAAATGTACATTTAAGAATTTAAAATTAACGTTTAAGTTTAAATACTTAATACGAAATAAACACACAAACATAATAATATTCTACATTTTAAAGTACACTCGACTAACTACTAAGAATTTATACACTCGAATAAGTAATAAAAAGAATTCTGTAATACAGTCAACGTAATGAGGTCGACGCTTGTCGACATCTATTACTTTCCAGGCAAATATTTTCCCATTTTAAAATGGCTTTCAATTTCTTTTAGTTATAGAGGTTTTTTGCCAGCTATTTTTTGCAAATATAAAAACTTTCACTACTAACAAGATTTTAAAAAACACAAAAATAACTGATTTTTCTCTACAAAAATACCATTTAGTACGTAGAATTTATTTATAAGTCGACACGCTAGGCAACCAAGTTTTAAAAAAATTGCACCCCATTGTAATCTTCTGGCTTGAACTGAACATCGAACACCGGTAAATTTCAATTTGCTTCCAGCCACAGAAACACTTACGGGGTTAAAAAAGAGTTAAATATTTTCGAAACAAAAATCTCAAAACTTTATAAAATAAGGAATAGCTATACATATTTTTATATGCGATTTTTCTTTTTTCAGGATTGCTTTATGTATGTATTACGTTGTATATCTATATTCCAGTATGGAATTTTTATTTGAAACGCAAAAAATATAACGTTTAGGATTTTATTAGTATCAATTCTTTTTTTTAGTTCTGAGGCTTTTGGGTTCATTTCCAACAAAAACTGATATTCAAACAATATTATCCTTCGCTTGAGTTATTACCATCTAAATTATCAATCACAACAGGAAACCATACTACACCATACATAATATTAACTGTTCTTTTTTCTATAGAACTCCTATACGCTAAAAAGTGCGTTCATCTCAAAAATTTTGCATTGTTCATGCTCATACATCGTGAAGGTCTGTTCAGTGTAGCAACAAAACGTGATACACATCGTGTATAACATAAATGGTAGGAAACACATAAATATAAAATAAAACCAAAAACCACAATCCCCATTCGGACCAAAATCATTAGGATCGAGTCCTGATCCTACCCACATCAGACAAGAGTTACTTTTATTACGTAACGGGAGGCGATGTCCTGGCTCGTGCATTTACCTGCGATCTCATCATGAAGTGCTGGAAATTCAAAAAAAGAACTATAAAAAGTTTTATTTCGTCTGAAAGTTGTTGCACTAAACATAAAACACAAATGGGACTGGTAAAGGTCGAAAGAAAAGTCAGATGTGAAAGTAATTAAGTATGGTTGTAATTGTAGGTGGGGTGCACGCAATGGGGGTGGTTCTCACAACGACATATCAAAATTACCAATGAAGAATTTAAAAATCGCACTTTAGCGTCATGCAATTTGAGTTGTTAAATAATTAATAATGTTTACCAACCATGAGCCGAAAATACATATTTCAAGCATTAATTGTTGCGTTAACAAAAACCTGTTAAATTTTACGTTTTATTTCGAATGATTTTATGATACATGCAGATTTCAGTGCATTTTAAAATTTAAATCAATCCAGATTTTCATTTTGTGTACATTTGATTAGTCGGGTAAATTAATATGTATCGAAATCAATTTATGATGAAACGGTGAATAATTAAACTGATATTGAATGGAATTCATCTGACGATTAAACCTGAAGTTTGAATAATTGTTTGAATAACAAACTTGAATGGAGTTATACAAAGGCTTAGTATGACAGGTATTAAATAGCATAGCGGAATAACTAGTTACATAATTCATAGCAAAAAAAACGAAGTGTTCTTGAGTTTTTTTCTGAGATCAATAAATCGATATAGTAAGCATGTTATGACTTATGAAGACAACAGGGTACAAGAGGGTAAGTAAAACTGAAAGTACACGCGTGTTGCCTATTAGGTGCTTTGTGTATATAATTAAATAATATAAAGGAAACAGCTTTTACATTCTATATACTCGTTTGATAAACACACCTTTCTGTTATATATTTTTAATAGACTCTGAAGAATGAACGAAATATGAAAGCTACTATTATTAACAACCTATGCAAAAATGTCCACTGTCCACTCCAGAGATTAATGCTACTCCTAAGTAAAATATGCTCCTTAGTAGCGGCCCACTACTAGCGGGCTTTGTGTGTATGAGATAAGAATGAGAATTTCTACGCCGCGCGGATTAAGCGAGGTTATGTAAAAAATAATTGCATAATTTCTAGTGTTGCCAACTGTTATGCTACTTACCAAAATCTCCCTAACAAATTTTATTGAAAACTAAGTAATTTTTTTAATTCTATGATACCAACATAAAGCAGCGCAATTTATAGAATTATGGTTTAGACACCTAATATGTTTTAGTCAATACCTATCTACATAATTGCTTTTGAACATCCTCCCAGCTATAATAATTATTTTGGCGACGTAGCAAACTTTGATAGATACAGATGTAGGTTGTTTTTGAGCAAGGTATTATTAGGTCACACGTGCTATATTCATTCACATTTAAAATCAACACCAAGTATGGATCTTTACAGGGTTAGAGCCGCCTTGACACAGGGATTAAACTTTCACTTCTTTAACCTAGAAGAAAAATGTTTTGGTTTTACAAGGAAAGGTAAATAACATAAAGAAACTTTTAAAATCCAATTGTTACTATATGTGAGAGTGATTTTTATGCCTTAGAACAAAGGGCAACTACAAAAACATAAGTCTAAAATGGGAAGATATAAAAGATGACGATAACGAAAGCAACAAAAGGAGTCTTAGAAATAAGATGGTAACGAGCAAGTCTATCGCATATTTAGATTATTATTTAAACAAAATATCGCAAGAAACTAAAACAAACTACCAATACAGCAACTTAATAGTAAAGCGAGAAAGAAGGTAGTAGAATGTAGAAATTACATAAATAACATGTTCAGTTGTAATATCGCATATGCCAACTTAGGATGTTTACAAATTGAGGACATGTGCGAAGCAAATATGAGATGTTCTAGGTCACCCGCAGAGATGCTATAACTTTATAAAGTAATGACAGTTTAAAAGATTGCACTCTTATTGGACAAAATAAATGAAGGTAAATTGAAACAATAGAAATTTCTTTCATAATAGAAAGAAGTACACAAAAGAGTTAAATATATTTAATTTATTATGAAAAAATTGACTTTACTAGGATAAACTGATTGGAACATTTAAACAGAATAGTCGTAGTAATCTCCACAAAATAATAATGTGCAAGATAAAGAGGAGAAAGAAAAACAACGAGATCTGAAGATCAACGAAACTCTGAAGTGAAAGAAACCCAAATATGAATGGAGATGAAGAAGACAGAGGAATAATTTAAAAGATAATCAAAAAGAGGTTTTCCGGTTACAAGGGTGACCTAAGATATGACCAGGCTAAACGATATTAATTATGATACTAAAAGCTAAGCCTAATTAATATAATGATGCAATCTTATAACTAGAAACCTTTCGCAACATATTAAATTGTATAATACTTTTTAGAATTATTTCAAAACCGATAAATCTGACCAAGCGATATATTATTTGAGAGACAGTCGAAACAACAACTAAAATTCAGAAATTTTAAAATGCGTTTTTTGACTTTTTAATTTTTCATATTTTTATCCTCAAACTGTCCTGATTTAGCTGATGCTCATTTTGGATAAATTTAGGATATCAGGTTGTTCAGATTCTATTGTTGAGAAACATAGTAAACTATTAATATCAAGATATCTTCTATGGATATCAGATATCTTAGTACCATTGGACTCCATTTTTAGTAAGCTTTCAGACAACATATACATTTGTCTCTAAAAAGTTTCAAGGGCGGTCCTTACAGCCAACCGGATAGCCTCTTTAAAACTACTTATTAACACTGTTGGAAATATGAACAAAAAGATTAAAAATAGATTAAAATCAATTACGAAATCTGCTTAAATAACCAATCAATTACGATAATACTGCAAATATTTCAGAAATAATACAGCAGAAAAAACAGTAGCATATCATTGTTTATTATTTCTAGCCTTATTTGGTATAACTCCATAATTATGAAATCAATAAAACTGATAAGTTAAAAGTTTCACGAATTTATTATAATCTACCTGACAATATATTGTCTTGACAGCTAAGCTCTCATTATCAAAGGTAATATGAGTATAAATAAATACACGATATCGGGCATTTATGTACCGTTGAATTATTGAAAAGATTTTTTAAAAATAGCACGACTTTCCAAAATAATATTAAATTCCTACATTTTTTTTAATAATAAACGCAAATTTCCAAGCTTTACAGATATACAAGTACAAACTCAGGGTACTTTTAATGAACGAACAGATTGAGCTCAGTAATTCCCCGTTCCTGGAAGTGTTAGATATTTAATTTGGTTATTCTTAACTATTTTTGTATTTACCTTAACGAGGTGTTTGTTTATATTTATATTATCTTTGATAAAATGAGTTTAACTGTCGAAACAATTGTCCAGTTTAGATTATCTTCTATTCTGATGTTTTCTAGTAACTAAAACATAAACTGAATACAGTAGGTGGTAAATTTAACACATAGCAGTTATTGCCAAACTAAGCATTTCCTCCTATGAAAAGGTCCATATAATTTAAAAGCCATAGGAATTAGCATAAAAACCTCCAATAGCACACTTATACTACAAAACATTATTATCCAATGCGTTTAGCTATTTATATAATCTTTTATTGGTGTTTCCAGATTGTGTTAAAAGTTTTTCACTTTTCTATTACATGTATTTAATGCTAAAGCAGGTTTTGTATTACAACTTTGAGAAACAAAAAGCCAAAATGGTACTTATCTCGTATAAGATGAAAATAACATAAAATAAACTATTGACAAGCGTACAAGGAAATAATAAAATTCCCAACAGTGTAAACAAAACAGAAATGCAAAAAGAGAAGTGACGAATTGTAACTGAACAGCGACTACTGGAGTGCACTTAAAATTGCTTCCCTAATCAAAAGGATAAGTAAATCTCCCCTATGCTTACTAACCCAGTCATGTGGATAATTTTTGCTTTCTTTTGAAGATTTTACCCTGAAAATCAAAAGAAAGTTTAAAATACATTTTTTCAGAAGACACCTTTAGGTCTTTTTAACTTTTAAATTATATTATTTTTAATTGGTAGTATATACTGGATTATTAAATTATATACATATACTTTGTTAAATTAGTAATATAAACTATTAAATTATATAAATGTATTTGGTGCTACATTCGATTAGTTTCCATTTGCTTGTAATAACATAATACCATTACAATAATGTCTACTTAACAGGACTGTATTACCAATTGGTATTAATTCGTAATATCTTTACTAATCATCCTTTGTTCAATTTAACTTTGTCCTAACTGAACTAACTGTATATGCAACTCCATACTATAACTGCTATTTAATATCAAACAAGTCAATAGATTAAATGTAATTTGAAATATCATGATAACTAATAACAATAATAATTAATTTTTTTTAAATATTTGCGTGTTACTTTGATTATTTACCATGGCATTGATTATAGTAATCCATCAATAATAATAAGGTTGATTATTATTATCTAGACTTAATTAAACTTTTTCTGCTTTTTAATTTTCTAAAACATAATATATGTATGTATGTTTACGATATTTTAATTATTATAGACTTGCAAAAATAATAAAAATAAACTTACTTGTATTTTGCGCGCAGTTTTCTTTAACCATCAAAAATATTCTTAAACTTGAAAAACCTTCAAAAAGTTTTTGTTTACCAACTTTTCGCACCAGCAAGTAATTTATTCTGATCTAATACTTCTTAAGAAAATTTTGTCACTTTTCATTTAGTCATAAACATCGACAACAATGAGCTTATGCAACAATGGAATTAATCACGAATTTTGAAGCACAAACAGCGCGTGTTCGGCGCGAACTGCGACGGCGACGCTGCAAGTAGGGACGCTTACCCTTGCGTGACGCTCTCCCACCCCAAATAACTCTCGTCCCGACGCTATTTCATAAAATAAATAATAAAGCTACCTTAAATTTTATTACCGTACTCAAATTACTGACTTGAAACAAAGGTAAGGTTTCATGGTAAGAAATCGACATTAAGAGGATTTGGTCCGTTTTTCACATTACAGGCTTTATTAATAGAGGGGAAATAAAATTGGAGTAATTAATGTGATCATAAAAAGGAAAAGAAAGTTTTACCGAGTTGTAGAAGAACCTTCCAATAGTTGATAATTGGTTTTGGCAGAACCAATAAGTTATTTACCTAAAAGTTCTAAATCCTACTTGTTTAATTTTTGATAACGGCGAACTTTTTTTTATTAAGGTGAATAACCTTACAAATCTTAAAACTTTAAATAACAAAATTAAAAATTTATACCTAAAACAAATGACCTTGGATTTATTATTAATAAATTATTCCATTGATTTGATTATTGCTATTAATATACGAGGGAAGATCAATATTTACGGTCCCTGATATAGAAAGAGAAAGAATTTTTAAAACATTATTTATTTATTTCTCAACATAACCTCCCTGGACTTCAATGCACTTGGTCAACCGATGTTCCAATGCTTCAATGCCTTTCAGGAAGAAGTTTTCCGGTTGCTCCTCAAACCAGCCATTTAATGCGGTCATAACTTCATTATCGTCTCCATATTTTTTTCCACGCAGGTTTTCCTTTAATTTTGGAAATAGATGGTAATCACTGGGTGCCAGGTCTGGTGAATATGGAGGGTGTTCTAGGATTTCAAAGCCAGCGTTCTGTATGGCAGCCATGACAATGCAGCTCTTGTGGACTGGAGCGTTGTCCTGATAGAACAAAATTTTGTGTGCCAACTTTCCTGGTCTTTTTCGGTCGATGCTTTCGCGCAATTTTGGAATTAACCCTGCATAATAAGAACCCGTTATTGTGTGTCCACGCTGCAAATAATCGATCATCAAAATTCCTTCTGCATCCCAGAACACTGTGGCCATAATCTTTCCAGCCGCCCGTTGAACTCGAAATTTGCGTGGAGGTGGAGAACCTCTGTGATGCCACTCCATACTTTGTCTTTTCGTCTCAGGATCAAAATGGTGCACCCATGTTTCATCCACAGTAACAAAGCGAGTGAGAAATTGCTTCCGATTGGCCTTCAGATACTCCAAATTGGCTTCCGAATGCAGCACTCTAGAGCGTTTCTGATCGACGGTCAGCATCTTTGGAACCCAACGCGCCGAAATTTTTCTGAGATCAAGAACATTTCTTAAAATATTTTCAACTGACCCATAAGAGATGTTCGTTATTTCCGCGATATGGCGACTATTCGCCATATCGCGGAAATAAGTCTTCTATCTGCCATTACCATATCATGGATCAAATTGATGTTTTTGTCAACGGTGACACAGACTGGACGTCCCGCACCTTTCGCATGTTCGCAAGTTGTTCTCCCTAATCTAAACTCACGAGACATATTTTTCACCACTTGGTAAGAAGGGGCAGAGTCCCCTAAAACGTCTGTCATATCCTTGTGAATTTCAGTAGGTGTTAATCCTTTTTTTTGCAAATACTTTATCACCGCTCTGACTTCACTTTTTTCCATTTTTAAAAATTGTCTGTTATCGACCAGCTTAATTATTAATAACTTTCAAAGAACAACACGCACCTACGCAAAACTTGACACAACAAATAATTAGTAATGACAGTTCTCATAGAAAAATGAGTGACGATATCATGCAAAGCCTACTATGTCAGGGACCGTAAATACTGATCTACCCTCGTATCTTGATCAGTAATTATTATGTATTAGTGATCAATAATTCTATTCAAGTCACTAATTTATAATTTTGTATCATAGTTTTTGTAGAAAGAAAGGGGTCTAAAATATTATATAAAAGTTACTTATCTGAAATGGGTAAAAAAAATTTCTAAGAATGTAATAAATTTACAGTCACATTTCATTTAACATTATTTATTGTAGTTAGATGTTCTTTATACTTCTAACTTTAAAATCTGACAGTTGATTTGCGCTTCTGTACTCATACTTTTATTCTCTAAACTAGTGATTCTCAACCTGTGGGGCGCGCCCCTTATGACGCGAAGACATGCAAAAAAAACAAAAAAAATTGACACCAGAATAAGAAAAGATACATTCTGTTAATACAAAAATAAAATGTCACCCTTAAAATAGGTAAATACATATAAGTAACACAAAAGGTAACATCTCGTGAAAACGGGAGAAATACGGTGGGGGCGACGGTGTTCCCAAATGTGGCGTAATTTCCCTATTCGGTCAAAATTTTAGTGTTGTTGCCGAATATCAGTAGCAAAAATAGATATAGAAAAAAATATTAAGACTCTAAAAATTCAATGAAAGGGGGGCGCCCTTAAAACTAATATGAGAAGTTGGGTCCCAAGTATTAAAAGGTTGAGAACCGCTACTCTAAACTGATAGAAATTTTGTTGAGAAAATAATTTTCGTCAATTCTTATATTGGGTTTTATTTTAGAATTTGTTAATAAAATTATTTATGCAAGATATGAGTGAAGCAATTAGAGAGCTGAAGAAAATTTAAAATTATTTGAAAAATGCAAATTTATTAAATAAACTGTACTTAAAAAGGAGGTTTTGTAATAAACTCCTTAACTATTTTGATTTTCCTATATACAATTTAGAGTTTATAGTGGAGGAGCGTTAGGCACAAAAAGAGCGTTATCTCAGAACCAGTTGAAACAGCTCGGATTTTCATGATCCTTTTTAAAATCAATATTATTAAAAAATTTTAACTTAGATGTTAGCGCGAGCATAGAGTTGTGCTCATGTTAGCTGTTACACAATTTACACGGATTGAGAAGAAAATCAACCACGGCAGAAAATACAAAGAAAAAGCACCCTTGTTATATTAATAACTTTAGTTATCACTGCAAGGAGTTTTATCAATAAGATATAACTATATAATAATAGTAATATTAGTAATAATAATAATTTTACTTTCCCAAACTAATGTTAGCAGCAGAATAAAGTAAATTTACTCAGTAATACTAATGGAGATGGTTTACCATTTACAGTTTTCAACTGGGCAATAAGTCGGTCCTCACGCTAATATCAAAGTTAAAATTTTATCACAGTTGACGATTATATACTGCTTCATATGTACATAATATAACAAACAAAATTCCATCAACGTCCATCAGAGAGGTATTGAGGTCCAAAGTTGCCCAAAAATGAAGAATAAGCTCGTCGTTTTTATCTCAGAAGCGGTTGAAACTACATTTAAATGACTTTTTTAAATGCCGTACATACAAAACATTAAAATCTTTATAGGTTAAAAGTTGACGATCATAATTAAATACTAATGGAGGTGGTCATATATTAAAAATGCATAGTTTATCACTGGAACGTATTATAGTCATTTAGAAGATTTATTTACAGCCTTTCACTCAGCATAACTCTGTCCTCATACTAATATCAAAATTAAAATTTTTATCACAGTTCGCCATCATATATTGCTTCATTTGCCCTAACTGTTAAAAAACCCATGCATGTCCATCAGAGATATTAAGGTCGAAAAGAATTTCAAAAGCCCAGAAATACCAAAATACTAAAGTTTCACATTTTAAATATTTTAAACATAAATTATTCGTTATCTAGTAGAGCACTGTGGGTGTTAGATTAAGGAGGTAAATTCAAATTAATTTTAAACAAAACACTTTCCACAACTAATTTTTATTTTCATATATATATTTCGCCCACCAGGTGGACATCATCAGTGAAACTTCATCAGTTTCACTGATGATGTCCAACTGGTGGGCGAAATATATATATGAAAATAAAAATTAGTTGTGGAAAGTGTTTTGTTTAAAATTAATTTGAATTTACCTCCTTAAATTATTCGTAATTGTGTATCTTCTTAGAAAAAATGAACCCTAAAACTTCACCTTTTCCTGGAAATGTGCCACTCTCAAAATCAGGAATTTTGCAAAAAAGGTCTTAAACTTCGAGCTTAAATTGCACCAAACTTTTGTTTAGAGCAACAATTGTAGTTCGAAGTGTGAGCAATACAACGGTTTTTACCATATGTCTCTACAACCAACTGTTCTTGAGATTTCGAGATTTTCATTTATATAGAAAACTGCAAGAAACGTCTTGCACCACGAAACAAATATGACTGCCGTAATTAAACCAAAAGAAATAAAAGTAAATCAATGATGGTTTAGAACTACCAATACATAGGTGTGATAACACACAAAAACCTATCCTGTTCTGGGATGGTCGAGTAACCAGTACTAGACCACTTGGAAATTTTTTAGGTTTTTCGAGTTTCACCACCTTTTTCTGATCTGAGCGTCAATTTCTAATTTATAAAGGTTTTAGTAGTTTATATTTACAACAGTTTAAAAACGTAAGATTGCTTCACTTACTATTAATTATTTTTAATTTTTAGATTGAAAATGACTAACACAACTTTTCCAAATTGTGTTCATTAATGAATTTCTTTTGAAAAACTTTTACAAGAAAAAAAGATTTTACTAGTTCTGCTTTTTTGCAGTTAAACGAAGTGCAAAATGTTTTTGACAATATTGGATGTAACAAATCTGTTGGATATTTATAAGCAATTTAACCATTGTTGTATTTAATTTATATTTTATATTTATAGATGACCGCTATGCTATTGGATTATACTTATTGCATGCTGCTTTATTTACAACAGGAAAAGAAGTAATATTGAATAACGATAAAAAGCTTGACCGAAGATTCTCAATCAAGAACTCCCAGAATTCATTTATAATGTTGGGAAATACACTTCAAGAAAATAAAACGAACTTTCAGATTTTCAGGGAGAATTTCATGAAAAAACAAGTTATTTAACCATTTATTATTGTTACTGGAACTTTATTTAATCTACAAGTTACTTTTGTATACTTTGATGATATAAAATTTAAATTCTTTTCATTATTGTAAGAAGTGGATATACAAAGTTTTCATTTGTTTTACTTATTTGATTTAAGATATCCTTTACCTTTACTATTTGTCTGGCAATTCTTACAAATATATTTTTATAAAATTTATTCAAAATGTGACAAAAATAATCCATATCTTACATATTTTATAATTGAAATTGAAAAGATACAAGAAATGAAAGTTCTATGTTTATATAAAAAACTGTTAAGCGCAATATTTCAAATAAAAGTGCTTTTTGCTTTGATTTTTTTACAAATACGTTATAGGTAATTGAGATTTAAAAAAGTAATGTAATAAGGCTTTTATTTAGTCGTATCCATAGCAAGTCTGGAAAATGAATTTGAAAAGGCCTTTGTTACAGATGTCGAATTGTAAAAATGGAAAAACTGCTAAAAGCAATCTAGGTAAAATAAACAAGAAAATAACAATCTTTCATTCAATTGTTAAATTCAAAGTCATTGAGTGAAACCATATTAATCAATTGAGATGTATTCTGCATGAAATTATTGTGTGATAACTTTTACCACAGTGTTAAATCGCTATATATGACCCCACGTTCCTGAAGAAGAATTTGGCAGTATTGGTCTTTGACTGCTGCATTGAATTCTCCAGGTGAACCACATCTAGTTATCCCTGCGTCATCTGTCATCGGCTGCTACTCGACTTCTGTCATCGTAAGATCCTGCTACCTACCTTCTTCGCTTGCGTGACTTGTCGTGGCTGGCTAAAAGTGACCGTTGGAACCAGAACTAGTGCTCCTTTCTGATCCGATAAGTTTCAAATTTTATTTACTTTAATATTTAATATTTAAAATGGCGACTGTCAAAGTTCCATTTCCAGTTTTTACGAGTAACGATATCGACCTATATTTTATTTTGGTAGAACGATACTTTACTCGTATGCTGATCAACGATGAACTAGCCAAATATAACTTATTAACCCTAAACTTACCTTTCGACGTTTTAGGAACTCATCGCGACCTAACCATTAATTCCCCGAGACAAAGACCATATACTACATTGAAACGGGCAGTAATAAAATCTATTCTAGGTCCACGAGAATCTCGTATTAATAATCTTTTGGGGGCTCTTCAATTCTCTGGTAGTGTCAAAGAACTATTTTTTAATATCCAAAAATTGAATCTGGGTTTAACTGAGGAATTAACCAAAGACTTTTTAATAGCTAAACTACCATCAGAACTTAAGATTCAGTCCTTAAATTTCAATGACTTACCATTAATATCTTTTGTAGAAAGATTAGATTTAATTTATTCTATGCAAAAGGCACCAAAACCTTTAACTCCTCCTGCATTAGAAGCTAAGCTGGACAGTTTGACGACCAATCTTACTACCATTTCCAATGAGCTTTCTACCATGAACAAGCGACAATTCCCTGTAACTACTACATTCTCTCCGAAACCCCAAATTCCTCAGCATTTCAATAAACATCGTTCCATGCCTTCAGGCAAAACCAATTCACAATTACAACCGTGCTATTTTCACAAACACTTTCAAAATAATGCACGTAATTGCAAATTGTTCATACCAAGCACAAAAACTAAGTTCGCACTCTCCTGGCCTCCAGGGAGGGCCATGCAGGATTAATTTAATCCCTCCAACTTCTAATTTAATTATTTTACAGGACCTAACCTACAAAATTAATTTTGTGGTTGACAGTGGTGCAGATTACTCCATTTTACCAACCCACATTGCAGTTTCCTGTAACCAAAACATCACACCTGCCAACCTTTCATTTATGGCAGTGAACAATACGTCAATTCCTGTGACAGGTATTGTAACTTTGAGGTTACATTTCCCAATTCCTGGCCTACCGCCATGCCCCTGGAAATTTTATGTTGCTAACATATCTACAGCCATACTAGGCCTGGATTTTTTGCAGTGGCACAACCTAACTATTGACTGTTTTTCTCGACGAGTCATTTGCACGGCAGATGTCAAGCTCGCCAGAAACCGCAGCCAAGGTTGTTAATTTCCGGCTCCAACAGTGAATCCTCTCACTGACTGCTCTTCTCAGCGGGTCATTTGCACAGCAGATGTCCAGCTTACCCGAACTCGCAGTCGAGGTTCCACAACCCCCCCAGTTAAGACTGACTGCTCTTCTCAGCGGGTCATTTGCACAGCAGATGTCCAGCCCGCCCGAACTCGCAGTCGAGGTTCCACAAACCACCAAGTTAAGACTGGCACTAAACGAAAAATATTTTCTGCTCAGGCTAATGTTTTGACGCCTACTTCTGAGTCAATCGTTACTCCTGCGATTTCTTCCCCTCTTCTTCCCTTACCTTCAAAAACATTAACGTACACTCTTCAGGTACTGTTAACAACATGTCTAGCAATCTTGATGTTTATAGCAAGATGCTAAACACACACTTCCCGTAACTTTTACGTAAATTCGACTACCATCAACCAGTTAAACATACTGTAGTCCATCACATTGACACGACCAGTTAAAGCACGCTGTCGCAAACTGAACCCTAATCATCTTTCTTTTCTAGAAGATCATCTTAATGAGCTCTTGGACGCTGACGTAGTACAGCGGTCATCGTCTAGCTACGCCACGCCAATTCACATCGTCGGAAAGCGAGCAGTAGGCGCAGCAGAGGCACTACCTCCTGGTGACGACCAAGACATCTCAGCCCGCATCGCCCCAACAGACAGTTATCGCTTGGTTGGCGATTATAGAAAACTTAATTCAGTGACAGTACCAGACCGTTACCCTTTTTTAACGGGCTTTACAAGAAAACTTGCTGGTGCAACCATATTCTCGAAGCTAGACCTCAAAAAGGCCTACTTCGCAATACCAATAGCGGCAGGGGACATTCACAAGACTGCTATTATCACACCTCTGGGGCTCTTTGAGTTCAAACGGATGTGTTTCAGACTACGGAATGCAGCCAGCACTTGGAGTCGTTTCATGGACACTGTGTTATCAGGTCTCCCATTTTGTTTTTCTTATCTAGATGATATACTAGTCTTTAGTGCTGATTCGCAGCAACATATTGAACATTTACACCAAGTGTTTTCCCGATTAAAAGACAATGGCCTAATTATTAACCTACCAAAGTGTGTCTTTGGAGTCAATGAGCTCGATTTTTTAGGACATCATATTAATACACGCGGTATCAAACCAATGGCTTCCAAAGTCCAAGCTATAATTGATTACCCATTGCCTTCAAGTCAGAAAGCACTCCGCAATTTTATTGGATTAATTTCGTATTACCATAAATTTGTACCAAACTGTGCGAAAATTTTGGCACCGTTAACCTCTATAGTTATTCCTGGTAAAGCTTCGCTAAAGCCAGTCCACTTAAATCATGAACAAATAGAAGCCTTTAGGCACGCGAAGAATGCTTTGATAACCGCTACTTTATTGGTACATCCGCGAATTAATAACCTATCAGTATAGCTGCAGACGGTTCGTCTTCCACTATAGCTGGAGTATTACAACAGTTTGAAGATGGCATGTGGAAACCACTAGCTTTCTGTTCCCGGAAGTTAACCACCACAGAGAAAAAGTACAGTATTTTTTCTCGGGAACTTCTCGCAATGTACTTTGCTTTAAAGAAGTTTCGTTACTACGTTGAGTGCAGAGACTTTCAAATCCTTACAGATCACAAACCTTTGTGTACAGCGATCAAAAATAATGATGATCAATATTTACCACGTGAGTTTAGACAACTAGAGTTTATTTCTCAATTCACGACTGACCTCCAATATACCAAAGGTCAAGAGAATATCCCGGCGGACGCTCTAACAAGAGTTAATCTTATTAACGTCCCTGGATCTGATCTCAATTACGACGAAGTCGCTCTATCTCAAGAACAAGATCCCGAGTTAAACCAGCTCCGATCTCGTAGTAATTTTCAATTCATTTCCCTTCAAACTGCCAACAAATCAAAACTCTGGGTGGATGTTAGTACAGGACAACCACGACCCTATATCCCGCTCAAATTCAGGTATTCCTTATTCCAACAATTACACAACATCGCACATCCTGGCATCCGTGCTACTAAAAGATTGATTACTCAGCGATATCTGTGGCCATCTATGCACCACGATATTCAGAAGTGGGTCATATCTTGTGCTGAATGTCAGAAACATAAAGTTCGGCGTCATACGAAAACCCCTCTACAATCTATTGTAGAACCAGATGAACGTTTTACTAAGGTCCATCTCGACCTAGTACACCTTCCTTCTTCGGGAGGTTATAAATTCCTCCTTACCATTATCGACCGCTACAGTCGGTGGCCGGAAGCCATTCCTCTGAAGGATTCTTCCGTGGAGTCAGTAATCACTGCATTTGTCGACACGTGGGTGTCCCGCTTTGGAATTCCCAAGTACCTCACCACGGACAATGCAAGATTTTTCCTTTCGCATGCATGGATCAACTTCATGGCCATGTTAGGAATTAAACACGTCAAATGCACGGCCTTCCATCCGATTAGTCAAGGCGTTATCGAACGTTTTAATCGGACACTCAAGCAATCCATTCAAACCACAGGTACTTCCTCCTGGTTAACGAATCTCCCCTGGATTCTCTTGAGCTTACGTGCAACCCTGAAATCACAAGTTAATGTTTCTCCTGCAGAAATCCTGTATGCTACACCTTTACGACTACCTGGTGGTTTCTTCGAAGAAGAACAACTGGCTAACGACATGAACCTCCCTAATTTCATAGCCAATCTCAAACGTAGTATAAGGAAGCATAAGTATTTTTTTACAAAAACGTATTCCAGTCAATCCTTCGTCCCCAGCGACTTGACCAACTGCACACACGTATACGTTCGTAATGACACGCACACTCTGGGCATGAAAGACAGTTATTTAGGTCCCTATAAAGTGTTAGAACGGACAGTTAAATACGCCACTTTAGAAAATCACACTGGCCCTATCTCTTTAGATAGGCTAAAGCCTGCATATTTTTTGGATTAGTTACTTTATAATGTTAAGACAACAATAAACTGATTTCAAATGCTACGCGAAGGCATCTTTTGAAAACCTTTTACCTGTTGACTTTAAAAATTTGAACACTTTTCTGTTTTTTTCTTTCTGTTTACAGGTTCCAAGAGTTGCCGTCGCAAGTTCCGTAGTGTTATTTAGCTTAAGTTTTTTATTGTAACTACCTATACTACCTAGTGGAGTTTTTGTAGCTGGAGAATTTTGCAACTTTGTTCAAGTTCCCTTAAAATACTCCATTTTTACTCCAAAATACCATTCCGTATTTTATCTTTTTCATGTATGTAATACCCACGTTTCAGACCGGGCGGGGTAATGTTGTGAACGACTCACAACTCATATATTTTTGCATAGATACGAAATGGTACTAGGCAACGCGTATCAATAAACTATAAGAGTCAAATAAATAATTCATAGAAGTAAATCTGCGTTTTATTTCCTTCTACAAGAATTAATAAATATAGCCCTAACACACCAACCACAGTGTTAAATCGTTATAGTGTAAAAGGTCAGTTTGTGCAAGTTCTTACTGGCTTTGTGTGAAATCGATCGAGGTGATCAAGGTATTGTAAACTAAGAATTATCTGTTTTATTGTGTAATCTTTGAGTAATTCTTTTTTATTCTTATTTATGGATTAGTTGAATGTGTTGGTATTTAAAGATTTATTATCGCAAAAGAGCTCTTCTGTAGGGTTTTAATACCAGGATTTTAAGTTCAATAAAACTTGAATATTTTCAGTTCAATAATAGTTGAATAATTTAAGTTTAACGATACTAGAATTTCTTATGTTCATTGGTTATATTTTTATGTTTTTTTAATTATCTAATAAATATGTTTTCAAGTTTAACCAACGAGAGCTAAATGGAACCATATAATTATGAATGCTTTATTCATTTTTTTTCTTAATTTTGATATTAATAAGTATAATAAATTTCTTGATCAAAATCTAGTAGATTTGAGTTCATTTTCTGATTAGTGACCTCAATATTCTTTGGCTTAATTAGTGTTATTAAGTTTCATAATCAGATGGCGCCCTTTTAATGTATTTTATTGAGTTCTGAACCCTTTATCTATTCCTTCTATAAATGAGACAACTGCAGAACCAATACCTACGACCTGAAATTCAAAATTGTAAGAAAGAGCTAAATCTCAAGCCGTGGTAATCTTGAGCATCTTATTAACGTAAGTATAATTTCTTAAATATTTTTTCGCAGTTTATTTTTGAGAAGAATTTTTTTGATTCTGGATTCTTTGTCGTTACAAACTGGCGGTCCACCGTGGGCCAGGTGTTTTTGTGATTACAAATTGGCGGCCAATCGCGGGGCATTCTTATTATTAGTGTTTACAGAAACTTTTGTGGTTACAGATGAAGATGATTTCTCTGCGCGTTTCATAACAATTGATACATGCTGGATCTACCTGTACGATACCAGAAAAGACCAAAGGAATGATTAAGGAGTGGAAACATTTTTCCTCCCCTCCTCCCAATGGTTAGGGATTGTCGTGGTATAATTTTAACAGATTACCTTCTGAAGGGTCAGATCATTGGCAGTGCTTATTACTGTCTTCAGCGAACGTTACGAGATGTAGTGAAATACAAACACCATTTGATCGGAAAAAGCATGCGTTTTTGGCCGGCAATGCACCCGCGCATTCCGCTCAAGCATCCGTTGTGGAAGCCGAGATATGTGTCTATGAAGTTTTGTCCCATCCTCCCTATTCGCCTGATTTCGCCTCTAGCGTCTTCTTTCTCTTCCTCGAAATGAAGAAACACGACGGGGTCGGCGATTTGATCACGTTAATGATATCATTATGGAATTGGAACAGTGGTTGGGTTAAAGAAGATCAAGAAACATTGGCAGAAATGTGTAACTTTGCAGGGCGACTACGTGGAGAAGATTTAATTTCAGTGTACCGTCCGTAACTATCTTTGTAAATCTGTTCTTGATGGTAATTAAAATATTACATGTCTCCTCGTAATTCAGTAAATAAATGACATTTCCGTTTGTATTATTTTTTTTATTCCATTAAGAGATATTTCCATTTAGCATTAGTATTTTTTGTTTAGCTTTAAATTTAACAACCGTTTTTTTAACGCCATGTTTCCTTTAGTAGTCTTTCCTTTTTGTAATACGCTAACCTTAAATAGAAAGTAATAAGAAGCAGTTTAACAGAAAATTTTAATACACAGATAAAGAAATGCGTCTGAAAAGATTTAAAATCTGTTATCAATATGACAAAAATTTTAATATTTATGACAAACTATTGAAACTAAGTTTCAGTCTATTAAGCAAGCATAATTTATTTTGAAAAGACAAATTTTATTCGTTTGCATATTGCTCGTTAACAAACAATGAATAAAACTTTTATACTTAGTCAGCACAACCCAATTTGTATTGTTTGATTTATAACTAACAAAATTATGATTGTTTTAAACTGTTATTTTATTAACCTTATTCTACCTACGTTTTTCTATCCTACTGCTGCTACTTAAAGGCGCAATTGGTGAAGATACGTCAATATCATCGATGATTCTTTTGCCTTTCTCCACATCTACGCTAGTTTTACGTACAATCAGGATATCCTGGCGTAAAACGATTAAGCCTCCTATGGTTAAAGCAGGCCTAGAAGGAATCTAATGGATTATTTCATTGTTCACCATAGTATTGATGTGACATTCTGTTTATAGGCCTACCAAAATCACTCAAAAATAAAGTAAGGTTTATTAAATGTTTCTGCTTGTCAAGAAGTTTCATCTGCGTCTGAAAAAAAATGAAGATCTATTTTTTTAAATCCAGAAAATACATTTTGAATACCTAGTTTAGTTTTATTATAACCTTGTCCAGATAGTCGACTAGCTTCATGAATTGTTACCACCTTTCCTAGGTCGCGCACCCATACTTGAACTGCTTCTTCATAATAGGCAAAGAGAAAACATGAAGGCGATATCTAATACTGAAAAACAAATCTACATAGGTTTTCTTTTAGATTTGGTACGTGTGGAATACCTCTTGAGTTAAAACAAGGATTAACATGAATTAATACTATTTTTTTGCCCAAACTGGTTTTTTCACCTTGCCCTACAAATGATCAAGACGAGACTTCTATTAGTTAGTTCTACAAGTATAATTTTCAATTTAGAACAATGTTTTTTCAATACATATCGTATTTGAAGTTCATAACAACTTTATGTAGAATGCAACAGCTTCTAAAGTGCACCTTCTGGAATCATAACTTTAACACAGAAAACATATGTATCTAATACAGCTTTTGTTTGGAACATCTGGCAGTCGTTTAGATATTATGTTGCCAACGGTAGAAAGTCAAGTGTAGTTCTAGAACCTAATCCCACCATATTTAAATAATTTAAATTAAAAATTTCACTTTACACTGAACTTCGGCTATTGAAACGCCCTCAATATGGAAAAAATGCAAATGTTTTTTTCTTAGTTACAGCAACTACCATCGTATACATCAAATTCCAAAAAGAAGCGGAGATTAAAAGTCTGCTAGGATTAGAATCGAACAAGAAAGTTTGTTGAGCGCCAATGGCTTTGATGTCATTGTGTTCAATATTAACATAAACACTATGTAATAACCTAAAGATTGCTACTTAATTTAATCAGTATAGACTGTCACGATTTGGCGTATCGACGACTTTTTTGCTGGAAAGTTTGTGGGGCGAGGGACGAAGGACCGAGCCTCCATAATCCAGTGAGCCCAGTAAAGAATAATTGCAAAGCGTGTCGCGCACAAAAAGACATTTTGTAATCAAAGGCGATAGCACAATTTATAGCTAGGCGTTTTCATGGTGTTGTGGTTAAGCAAAAAATTAGTTTCCATAGTTTTTTGTTGATAAGCATTGTGGAGTTTTACAGGTGTCTCTTTTAGGAGCCGCTAAAGTTTTACAGGGCTGTAGTTGTAACTCTACTCATTTACTTAGTTACCATAAATGCCTGTAAAGTGTCATTTAGGTACATAGAAAGTGGAAATAAAAATTAATAATAGTACAACCAAATTCGATTTTAAAAAGAAAAAAAAATTAATAAAAATTTGCATAATGTGTAACACCTACTGATTGGTAAACAAAAGAGTCCCGCATGCTTCTGGAGAAAACTAGGACAATTAAAAATGTGCAGGTCACATAACATGTATATTAAGGTATATACAAATATATTTATATACTATGTATTTATACATTTATAATTATGTAACAAATGGGGTTTCCCCCCGCACAGGCGATAGAACATTCCAGGGCGACAGCGTCATACACCTGCGAGAACCTTCTAGTGTATTCGATATACGGGTATGTTCAAGCGATTACTAGAATATTTACATGTAGGTATAAAAACGACATCCCGGATAGAAGAGAGATTAGTGTTTTAGCCGGCGTATCGAAGTATGCTCTGTGTAATTAGTAATCAAATATATTAGTGAATAAATAAATGTTTAATAATTGTTAATACATAAATAGTTCTTTTATAATTTACTTTAAGTTTTTAAATATCTAGTATTTAAGTTCATTAAATAGTTTATAATTATAGTGTTTTAATTAGTGTATTTAAATAATATCTCTCTTGTGGATAGACGATTTAAACATATTTTTCTTATTATTTTAAAAAGAACGTTACAATTATATTTACACATTAACTAATTGTGAATGTTTTCATGCCTACCATCATCACGGATCTTCGGAATTATCTATTTTTTTGTTATTTATCTGATATATTTACAATCTGCTCCACAGAGCAATAAGAAAATATGAGGAAAGTGGAACAATGAGTGAAGAAGTAATCCAATGACTACACTTCAAAATAATCACAACTAAGTAATTTGTTTGACATAAATCATTTGAAACACGGAAGAACAAAAGAGATTAATAACTACATATATTAGGAATCCACATCGGTAGGCCAAGGTCCATCTAATCTTCGACGTACTGCTGGGGAAACGGTCAAAGTGTTACCGGTCCCCCACCAGCAGAACAACGCTTTTCACACCAACCAATCAGGAGACGATTGCAGCACCCCTGGAAGTATATATACAGCCGCCTCAACCCCTATCATCATTCCAGTTTGGGAATCAACTAAGGGAGTAGGCAGATTGAGACCCTTAGCAACAAAACCACCAACAGTGAGGAGTAGGCAGATTGAGGCCTGACTGCAATATCTTTGCTTGCACAATACTCGGGAGTAGGCAGATTGAGGCCCGGTATTGTTTAACGTCACTTAGGACATAGCCTTCCGCTAAACAAACTTCAGATTGCTACTACACTTCGTAGTCCTGGTGTTCATTTTATTCTGTTATTGTATATTGTTGTATTTATTTGTGTTTATTAATAAACCCATGTCATATGGGAGTTATGTTATTTAAACCTTATTTTTATTGAGTGAGCTATTACCGACTTATCCCCTATTGACTATTTCCCCCTGGACTTCTATTTTAGTATGTTAGTAAGTGTTAGATTAAGTTAAGACAATTCCTCTTCGGACTCAGCTACGAGCCAGTTAGTGTAATCCCCGAACTTCAGTGTTACAGTGCTTACAGTGCCAACGCTTACGTTATCATCGGACGCCGCCGCCGACCTGGTAACAATTGGCGCCCGACGTGGGGCCAGCATCTATCAGCCGCCGTCGAGGAGACCGGAGTCTCCGACCCACACCCAGCCAGGCAACACAACCGCACAGCACCCTCCGGATGCCGACGACCCGTCTGCAAGCCGCAACCATCCAAGAGGAATCCACACCAGATCTGGATCTGGCAACAAAATCCAGTGGCGCCCAACAATCATCACCTACAACCAGCTCCGACATGGAGTCAACCAACCCATTTATGTTGGTTATGACAACCCAACAGATGTCTCAGTACCAGACCTGTATCCAAGGGTCCAACTACCCAACCTTCTCCGGGGAACCGCTAGAGAACCCCAACACCTTCCTGACCGCAGTGGAGGCCCACCTTAAAGAGGAGACGAAGCCAGCAACCCGCCTAGCCTTCATAGCTGGACAATTACGGGGCCCAGCCGCCGAGTGGTGGAAACAATACGCCAGCTTCGGACCCACCGAGGCGGACTTAAAGGGACTGCTCCTGGAGGAGTATGATGGACCGAAACTCAAAGCCCAGCTCAACGCGCAGTTCTACGGACGAAAGCAGGCAACTTCCGAGAGCACTCCAGAGCTAGAGGCCTGCACGGGCCAAATTTTGGAAGTTTTACCCGACCCGACCCGATAAATTTTGAACCCGACCCGGCCCGAGCCCAATTACTACTTTGAAATATTCTACCCGAAGCCGTCTGAAGCCCGATTATTTTTTAATAAAGTCCGAATCGGGCCCGAATTCCTTATAATAAAAATAAATAAAAGAGTAATAAAAAAATTAGTCATAAGCATAACGTTTCCATTTTACGAGTATATAATAACTGCATTAGCCGGCATTAGCAAACCAAAATTCTTTTTAAATAATGAATTTGTTATTTTTATAAGAAAAAGTAACTCGCCAAAAATGCATTACTCGGTGTTATTATGTAAAAACAAAATAGAATCAACAGTGTCACTGCTGAGATTTGTTCTGCGTTCTTGTACTACTAATCCGGCTGCACTAAAATTCCGTTCGCTGCTAGCACTGGTGGCTGGAATACACAAAATACTTTTTGCCACTTGGGATAGACATTTTAGTTGTTCTTCATGATTTTCCCACCACTCTAACAAGTCTTTTAATTCGATATGATTTGTGTTAATTTGTAGATATCCCTCAATTTCGTCTTCCTGCTTTACACTATCCTGCGCTACTACACTGTCCTCCATCAAACTGAAGTCCATGACTTTAAGTTTCTTATGTGGTGGTCCTTCACACACACTTACACTAGTGTTAGTTTTAATTGAACTTTCAGGTGTTTTCATGTCTTCAGATTCTAGGTCTTTATTCCTTTTAAATTCAGCTAAAAGTTCCCGCACATACTGAATAGTTTGTTGTTGTTCTTCTACTGGAAGCATCTTCAGCTTTCGGAAATTCGGCCATAGAAAAGTGCCTATTTTATGAAATGTGTGTGTAATAAATTTATTTTTTAAAATTTCCAATGCACGACTTTTTAAGCAAGCAAGTTCGTCGCAATCAGCCGCTGTTTTCTTTAGATGATTTACTAAATTGAATCTTATAGGCAACACAAGCGGGAGCGAGCGTTGGATATTTGTCTCCTTCAAGCTGCAAAGATGCTTCTTTAAATGGTGACAGAAACTGAATCAACATTTTTAGGGTGGTGCGTTGAATGTGGGTCATTCGCTCTTCTTCTCCAAGTTCTATTAAAATATTTTCAATTTCGTCATAGTTATCATCAAAGGATTCATACCTATCAAATCTACTGTACCAACGTCTCTCACATTCCTGATGAAGTGTTTTCTTCAAACGATGTGTATGACCCGATTGTTTGAAGTATGTCACTACATCTTTAACTTCTGTTGTTAGTATATTAATATATAGCAAGTGTGTTTCTAAAAACTCTTTCTTAAAAGTATTTCTAAGAATAGTGTTAATTATATGGGAACTACAATTTAATCTAACATATTCTTGAAGTGCACACACAATATTTTGTCTTTCTGAAATCCTAATTTTATAAGTCTTCTATTTAGTTCCGTTCTTATATTAATTGCAGTTTTCCGATCATCAGGAAATTCGTGTGTAAAGATCACTCTGGAACAGAATTTCCACTGATCACTAATAAAGTGAAAAGTTAATGTAGTATATGAAATTTTCTTGTAATCATCAGTCCACATGTCAGTAGATGCACTGCACTGTTTAGAGTCAATTAACGGTTTAATCTTTGAAACGAGTAGTTTTCGCGCTTCTTCTGCTTCCTTTTTTATATTGCGTGAAATTGTGGTAGGATAGGGTAAAATATCTTTAATATCTACATTTCCATGTAACGATCCTATCTTTATTAAGGTTTTAGAATAGTCTATGAAACCAGCACCACTTACAATATCAAAAGGTCGAATGTCTTTACAGCACAATGATACGCAAGCTTTAGTTACTTCATCTTTTATCTTCTTCTGAGGTATACGTGAAGATGATGGATGTAAATGATTCAATATACTTTCGGAAGGCTTAGATTTACAGCTATGACGACTTAAATGTGATGTTCCTGTTTTTGCAGCAGAATAACTTAACAGGACCTGACACTTTATACATTGAACTGCACTGATTTTTATTATTACTTTATTATACTTTATTATTATTAATATTATTACTTGCGTCGTATACTTCGCGAAATAATTTCCACACTTCACTCTTAGCTCCTATTTTTTCTTTTAAAACGTATTCCTTTTAATTTACTCTTAATGTTTTCTAAGTTCATTTTAAATTACTTTTAAACACAAATTAGTAAAATAGTTTTTCAATAAACATTAAGCGGTACACGAAATAGCTTAATCTTCACGACACCGCAACAAAAACGTTTGTGACAGTATAAATTGCAATCCTACAGGAGAAGCTATAAACAAATTAAGAAATGTGGTATAAGCATTATTATTGCAGTCCTAAAATTGTGAGTATTATAAATTTATAACTTTACAACATAGTTGATAATAGTATAGTACTACAAACAACAGAACGTGACCATGCTACTGTTGAAATATAATTTAAAATACTCTCAGGCAACTTAATACTTCTTCTATCATAAATCTTTTTTAAACGTATATGTTTCCTACTAAATAGTCTATATTATTACTGTGGTGATTTGATTGTAGGATTATGTGAACTGTTTTGATTTGTGCATTATTTAGAAATTTCAAACATGGTACCTGAATTTAAACTTGCGTTTATGTTTCTGTGTTATTCTAATAAATGACAGACCAAATACTAACTTATTTTTTGTATTAATTTAAATAAATTATTTTTACTTTACTTTAAAAAACAACCCGTAAATGCCCGAAATAATATTAATTCCGGAAGATCCGGGCCCGACCCGAGCCCAAAATTACGTTGTGTTACCCGACCCGAACCCGACCCACGGGCCGGGTCGGGCCTAAGCCCGAATGTCAGGCCCGAGCCCGTGCAGGTCTCCAGACTTCCTGCAGAGGAAAAGCAACCTGGCCAACCGGTTGAATATCGATGCCACCCAACACATTCCGTTATTTGTGGACATGATGCTGCCGCCCATCCGCATCCACCTACGAGAACCGCCGTCCCGCTCCATGCTGCAGCTACTGATGCGAGCCAAGTTAGTGGATAACGACGTCAAGGAAGCCACCAAGGCGAAACCGGAGCCCGTCTCCAAATCAAGGGATTTTAGCACACCACCTCTGCGCGAAGTGCCACGACTGTCACCACTTCTGCCCAAAGTATTACAACCGATACCACTTCTGCTCAAAGTGCCACAACCCTCACCACTTCCGCTCGAAGTGCCATCGCCAACACCACTTCCGCTCGAAGTGCCATCGGCAACACCACCTCTGCTCGAAGTGCCACAACCGTCACCACGTCTGCTAGAAGTGCCATCGCCCACGTCATTTCTGCTCAAGGTGCCACACCCAGCACCCATGCTGACTGAATTACCGCAAACTCCATCGCTTCTGACCGAAGTACCGCAACCACCGCCGCTTCTGACCGAAGTACCGCAACCACCGCCGCTTCTGACCGAAGTACCTCAACCACCGCCGCTTCTGACTGAAGTATCGCAACCACCGCCGCTTCTGACCGAAGTACCGAAACCACCATCGCTTCTAACCGAAGTACCGCAATAACCGCCGCTTCTCGCCGAAGTACCGCACCCATCACCGCTTCTGACCGAAGTACCGCAATCACCGCCGCTTATCACCGAAGTACCGCAACCACTGCCGCTTTTATCGGAACTTCCACAACCGCCGCCGCTTCATCCCGAAGTGCCACTGCCACTATCACCGGCACTGCCCAGTAGCAGCCATGGTCCCGGGGAACCAACGACGGGCCCATCCTCCAACAGGCACCCAGTTCGCCTCAAAATGGTTCGGACCCGGTTCAATCATCCAAGCCGCAGGTCAAAATGCATACTGGATAGGAAGAAACAACGGCGAACCAACCACAGTCCATATCAACGACTTCCGGTCCGCTACCAACCACCGCCTTCCAGAACCAGCAGTCGCCGCAACCGTCTTCGAAAGCGGGGGGGAAATGTTACCGGTCCCCCACCAGCAGAACAACGCTTTTCACACCAACCAATCATGAGACGATTGCAGCACCCCTGGAAGTATATATACAGCCGCCTCAACCCCTATCATCATTCCAGTTTGGGAATCAACTAAGGGAGTAGGCAGATTGAGACCCTTAGCAACAAAACCACCAACAGTCAGGAGTAGGCAGATTGAGGCCTGACTGCAATATCTTAGCTTAGCAATATCTTTGCTTGCACAATACTCGGGAGTAGGCAGATTGAGGCCCGGTATTGTTTAACGTCACTTAGGACATAGCCTTCCGCTAAACAAACTTCAGATTGCTACTACACTTCGTAGTCCTGGTGTTCATTTTATTCTGTTATTGTATATTGTTGTATTTATTTGTGTTTATTAATAAACCCATGTCATATGGGAGTTATGTTATTTAAACCTTATTTTTATTGAGTGAGCTATTACAGACTTATCCCCTATTGACTATTTCCCCCTGGACTTCTATTTTAGTATGTTAGTAAGTGTTAGATTAAGTTAAGACAATTCCTCTTCGGACTCAGCTACGAGCCAGTTAGTGTAATCCCCGAACTTCAGTGTTACAGTGCTTACAGTGCCAACGCTTACGTTATCATCGGACGCCGCCGCCGACCTGGTAACAAAAGCATCCACCTCTTCGTTAGGGTGTTCAGGAAGATTATTTAAATATTTTCTGGTAAACTTGAGTATTTCGTCAACTAGTGGTATACCTGAGTCTTCGTGGAGAGTTTTATTGGAGACGTACCAACGGGCGTCGAATATCATTCTCAATAGTTTGGACTCATTCTTTTTTTCTTCTTCATTCTTCACATTCTTCGACATTCTGAGCGAACTCCGTTTCATCATTGATATTAATTATATTGCGAAAGTCCTTGCCGATATTTTCTTTCTGAATAGTTTTCTCACCTGAATTTATACTTTCTCCTTGACATGCTTGAAGATTATGCAATATTTTTAAGCCCGCTTTTTGGAAGCTATATCTAGAAGTGGAACAATCGCCGGCGCGATTGCACACCTTTGGAGTTTTTTTGTACCCAAGTAGGCTTGCACTTGATAATACACTCTGAATGAATGTTGTGCAGCTGCTTCGGAAATTGGAGGTAAATAAGTGTTCAGGTTTTAAATTAAACTTAGCTAAAGAGTTTTTAAACGCATCAAATCGATGTTGGTCAAGGGATATTATATCGGATTTAATTTAACTCCATATAAAGGGAGGAAAAGAGTTTCACCAGCTGTTTTTACTTGCACCGAAATTGCATTGCATAATTAAATTTTTTTGCAATATAATGGTGTTTTTCTTGTTCAAGAATCTTTAATATTTTCAATTTTTCTTTTTGGTATGTTGAGCTGGTGACATCACATCCGGTAAAAGCGTGAGCCAGCAAAGTGTAATTTTTCGGGTTTGCATGCTCTTTTTGCAAGGAAGATGAAGAATAGATTTTTGTTTCAAATTTTCCTCTTCCAGGTTTTAGAAAACATATTGTTTCATCTTCTGGAGTTAAAGCAATTAAAAGGACTAATAAATCCACGTCTTGGCCTACAATTATTGGTTGTATACTTCTTGAGTTGTTACAATTAAAGTATCTGCATCACCAGAGGACTGTCTAACAGTGAATCCATTTTTTTTAATTCGAAAGTTGATTCTGACCTTAGCTTTTTTTGCGATGTTTTAAATGTTTGAGCCAACTCCTCACTTAATATTTTGTTTGCAGCAATGTTACTCGGTTTGATATAAGTTCTCCTACAATCTCTGTGAACTACAACAGAGGTTTGTCCTTGCAATTGAAGGTATTTGCCATCTATGTTCTGTATTCCTATTTTTGTTGCATCTTATACAAAATACCTCGCCAAATTTTACTAAGATTACACAGGGGAACAAAAGTTTTGTTGCATTTATCACAGCACTTGTTATTACCTAATTTGAAGGCGCCGAGTTCAAATCTGTGGGTGGTTTTGCTCTGTCAGCTCTAGATTTTTTGCAATTCAAAATAAAATACATATATTTAAATATGGGTAGGTACAAACGATATGTACAAACGTTTTACCTTAAATTAACGTATACATATTTTAACATTTCAATATAAATGCGATATATAGGTGATTCGTAACAACTGATATGGATGAAGATTTAGATACTCTTATTCGGGCAAAAATTTACGCTTGTAGCTCTTGCGCCTGTAGACCTTCTCATAACAATCTCCTTTAACGCTCCAGCAGTAGTCTGCCATCATATGCTTTTTCCCACGTCTTTGGTAGCGTTGTTTCATCGGACTGAGGTCTTGATGGAAACGCTCCCCCTGTTCGCCACTTACACCGCCATGGTTCTCCGGGAATCGATCAAAGTGACTATACAGTAAATGGGAGCTTGACACTCATATTGCAACCAAGATTTCGGAAAACCAAGAGAAGATTTGAAATCAGCGATGAAAATATTACTAGAAATCAGCTAAAAGATCTCTTGCAACAGTGAATGACAAAAAATTGTTCCCCAGTGCTATCCATGTTATCCATCCCGCTTTACTTAACATTAAACTGTTTTTTCCGAGCTCTTTTCACTGGATTATCTTTTAGTTTGTAGTTACAAATAGTCGCAGGAAGTTGTTTAATTGTAATTAATGTTTGATGCTGCCAACTTCGTTGGATTAGTAGTATCATGGGTCGCATATTAATCTAATATAAGGATCGCAGGTTTGACCCCGGCCGAGCTGGTGATTTTTCATCAAGAGAAGTAGAAAAACGGTTTGCTCTCAGGAAATAAAATCGTAGACCCCGTGTCAATGCAATATTTGGCCGGATAAACCTCCCTACTGGGGGTAAAATACAAACAAACGATATGTCGCTTTCTATAAAAAATAAATACAAACTTTATAATTTTATCTACGATCATACAAAAAGTGATTACGTTTTACATTTACTTTCATATAAAAGTTAACGTTTATTAAGCTAGTGTTATACAACTGTTATTGCACACTAACATAAACAAGAGATGTACGTATGATAAATGATTTATGAATATTTTGCAAACTGGTTGTTAAACAACTTAGTACTTAAAAAACGCTGATATACATGTTATAAGTCAGAACGTTTAAAAAATATTAAGTAAAATAAATACTCTACTAAAGCGTTATGATTGTAAATAAAACGTTGTAAGATACACATGTAAAAAGTTTCTTCATTGCACTCACGTCTTTTAAAACACTCGCTCGTACACCGCTCGTGTCTTAAACCATTCGCGCAATAAGGAATGACTTTTTATGCTTGTATCTTAAATATCTATGAATATTTATTGAACCTTTCTAATACTTTAGCAACTGTCTAATCATCTCTTAATAATTCACTCATTTCATGGTCATTCTCGCTAGCTGTTACTATTTTGTAGATACAGCTAAAAACTAATTTTATACGGATAAATTAATAAAACACCACTATCTAATCGAGCACGTTTTGTTTTAAAAACCTTCATGCAGTATATAGGGCTTATTTTTATTTTGTTTCCGCACGATGACGCCAATAATGATGCTTCCGCCTCGACCCACCGATATTCCTATCTATGAGACTCAAGAAAATTTCTATTACACCAGGATGGACAAAACATTTGGTAATTTGGGGGAAGTCTTTTAAACAGAAATCTGGAAAGACATCTTCTTACAGAAGATCAATACAAAATTTATCGTTTGTGACTTAATTAACCACAAATTAAACTCCGAAGTGGTTTCTCCTAGTTTGCATTTCTTGAAAATTTCCATTAAGATTTATCGAGTGTAGACTTTACAGATGCATTTTATTTTATTTATTAGATTTGGATGCATTTTATTTTATGCATTTTACACTCTGGTGTTTTAGTATTATGCAGATATATCATAGTTTGACATCTCTACGAGCAATTTCATTAAAAAAGAATGTTCAATAAAGCTGTAGGATTATAGTAGCTAGGCCTTGTAAATGAATGCGGTGCTTTGATCTTGTATTATTAATTTCTGTATTATATCAAGAACATTTCAGTTCACGAGTTTCACGATCGCATTGAATACGTTAACTATTAAACTCGAAGGGAAATACTAAATGCTTGTCTTTATATGTATAGCTAAAGGAATCTTTAATGTTGACAGGATACTTATTGTCAGTAATAGTACTTTTGAAAGACTAAATTACATATTATCAATATAACTTGGATCTTGAATGGAGACGAAATAGCGATTTTAATATTATTCAGTAGAAATTAGATGTAACCATGTTTATTTCTGGACCCTCTCTGGAGATTTCTTTTTGGAATAATCCACAGAAGATGAGACTGATTTTTAGGGGATAATTTTACAGCACTTTTATTTAAGAAGACGAGGGGTGCGCATACTACAAATTCACGTAATACCCTCCTTGAAATTTGAATTGCTTTCTCTCCATATTCATTCTCTATTTTCAACACTACAAGAATTTAGTGTGTTCTTTTCGTACTCCACATTTTCTATTCTATATTTCTAAACTCAGAGTAAATATTTATCAGGAATTGAAATCGATTCTACAGAGTTAATTTGTAAGGCTACGCAGATCACATTCTTTATGATCTACTTATATATTAGGCCAGTAAAATCGAATCCGTTAGTGGAAATAAATGTTGGAAAGCGGGAGATCGTTTCGATCGCTTTGTTTGAGGTCATATATAAGTATCCTAGGTTTGCACGGTCCCTCGACTCGAGTTTACCTGAGCGCATCAAAAGAACCACGAAATCTTCGGACCTTTTTTAGTTTTTCGCTTATAACGCCAAAGCGGTGCTTTCCATCGAAAACTTAACTATTACAAGAATTAAACAGCATTAAATTCTGCGTTGGATAAGTATCCAACACTTTAAATTCGGTCCAGTGGTATGGTCGAAATCGACGGTCGAGAAACGACAATTTTACAAATTTTCGATTTTCCGTCAGACCGGACGCCCAGAGGCTTTCCGTACAAAAAAACCGTTGGACTCATTCTGATTGTTAATATAAGTAGAGAAATACATAAGCTTTGATATGCTAGAGGTTGCCGGATTAATTTAATGGCCATTTTTTGTCATCATAGCAATTAGGATCAATCCATATGAAGTAGTGCAGTACTGGTCACTCGATCATTTCGAAAAAAGATAATTTTTTGTGTGTTATCACCCCTAAGTATTGGTAGATCAAAACCACTGTCATTTTATTTTTATTCCATTTGATTGAAATATGGCAGCCATATTTGTTCGTGGTGCACGACGTTGCTAGCAGTTTTTTGATGTAAACGTAACTCTTGATATCTCAAGAACGGTTGATCCTAGAGACCTGCAGTAAAAATGATTGTATTGCTCACATGTCGGACTACATTTTTTAATCATAAACATAATATTGATATGACGTATCATAACGATAACTTCAATGCCCATAAATACCAAAATAGTAAAATTTCAGATTTAAAATGTTTTATACATAAACTACCTCTAACCGTGTACATTTAAATAGAAAATCCGCCCTAAGACTTCATTTTTATCTGGATCTATAAAATATGCCTCCATAAAAGCGGAAGTTTTTATAAAAACTTTAATCTCCTGGATTAAATCATACCTATAAGTAAGCGTCCTACAAAAATTATGTTTGGATTAAAAAATGTAGTCAAACATGTGAGCAATACAATGATTTTTACCGCAAGTCTCTAGGATCAGCCGTTCTTGAGATATCAAGATTTACGTTTACATCAAGAAACTGCAAGCAACGTCGTGCACCACGAAACAAATATGGCTGCCGTATTTCAATCAAATGAAATAAAAATAAAATGACAGTGGTTTTTATCTACCAATACTTAGAGGTGATAACACACAAAAAATTATCTTTTTTGGAAATGATCGAGTGACCAGTACTGCACTACTTCATATGAATTGATTCTAATTGCTATGATAGGGGATGACAAAAAAATGGCCATTAGATTAATCCGGCAACCTCTAGAATATCAAAGCTTAGGTATTTCTCTACTTATATTAACAATCAGAATCAGTCCAACGGGTTTTATTATACGGAAAGCCTCTGGGCGTCCGGTTTGACGGAAAATCGGAAATTTTTAAAATTGTCGTTTCTCGGCCGTCGATTTCGACCATACCACTGGACCGAATTGAAAGTGTTGGATACTCATCCGATGCAGAATTTAATGCTGTTTAATTCTTGTAATAGTTAAGTTTTCGGTGGAAAGCACCGCTTTGGAGTTATAAGCGAAGAACTAAAAAAGGTCCGAAGATTTCGTGGTTCTTTTGATGCCTTCAGGTAAGCTCGAGTCGAGGGACCATGCAAACCTAGGATACTTATATTTGACCTCAAACGAAGCGATCCAAACGATCTCCCGCTTTCCAACATTTATTTCCACTAACGCAACGGTCCAAAACGGGTCTAATTTTACTGGCCTATAAATAAATTTATTATTTAAAAGAATGCACAAGTCAACAACTAAACTGATATAAATTATATAACTGATTTATCTAGTTATGACAATTGCGCTTTACTTGTGTTTTACCTAATAGTTTTTAGACACCTGCCCAGGTGACTTTTCAACTACCTCTTCAATAGATAATGATTGAGAATGATGATGAGAAACGAATATGTTTTATTAATATTACAATCGAAAAATTTATTTGTTTAAATTAGTATTATTAGTTTGATTTGTTGGATTACTTATTCATTCAATTCAATCATCAGCATTTTTATCATTTAGATATCTCTTGAGATATCTGTGTGGGCAACAACAACAGTTTCCTAGTTAGATGTTTATGCCACAGGTAGTGTTCCCTTACTTTCAAGAGATATTCATTTCAGCAAATTTATTCATGTAGTGTTCATTTCACTTTTAATTGAAATATTTAACTGAATTGAACTAATACCTCGTGTGATTGTGTACGATAAGTGTGACCCTACGGAGTATACATAGACGACGGAACGATCAAGACCTCTATAATAACCTAATGGCAACGATCACTAGAATCTAAGTACATTATAACTCTAAATCTGGAGATATTAATTTCAATCGCATAAAATGGAGAACAAGACAATACTACATTGCTTTTGCCTCTATTAGCCATATTTAACATTGAATGAGACTAACGTCTTTTGGAACTAACAGACAAATTAAATGTTGTTATTGATTCAAATATGGCTATCGCATATTAGGGTCATTCTAGCCTCTCCTGCAGAATTTCGACTCTTACTTCCAAGTTGGAAAACACCGGGAATCTGAGCAACCCTGTGGAAGGGTATGGTAACCAATCCCAGTGAGAAGCAGGATCAGGGAAAATGGCTTTCAACATCATCTGGAGGTTTGCAGGAGGCTAACAAACCAATTTCCAAAAATCAGTCGTTATGTAATTCAAAGCAGAAATATCCGAAGGGGCCCAAAGCCGACGACCTAAGCATCGATGAAGGGGCAATTGTTTTAGATTATTTACATGGAATGTCAGAATTTTATATAGAAACCCCTCCCTGCGACTACTAGGAGAGCAGGTTTCCAAATATAGGGCAGATTTAATTACTATTCAAAAATTGGAATGGACTGGGCAATGCATAATTCAAAAACGAAAACATGACATCTACTACAGTACGAGGATCGGAATGTTTCTAGAATGAACCACAAGATGGCGTTATGCGCGCGTGCTAATTAGAGTTACTCTATATTACAGAGTGACTCTAGTGCTAATTAGGGTCACTGCATCTAGTCACCTAGGCCAGCTGGACGATCAGAGTAACGCAAACCGCCGCCATATTGGGGCAGAGAAGGGTGATTTCTAATAATGGACAAATTAAAACCACGTTTTACGTGTTTGACATATAGAGGTTTGATCTTTCAGAATAAGAAAAACCTTTAAAAGTAAACGTGGATTTGATTAAATTCAATACAGAACAAATAATGAACAATTTCGTGCTTCGTTTGCTCCAATATGGCGGCGGTTTGCGTTACTCTGATCGACCAGCTGGCCTAGGTGACGTCAGACCATTCAGATGCAACTTGAAACTTGAATATCCATTGGTTGAAATAAATGGGACGTTACTCCATAAAACTCTCATTTACACATACAAACACAAACGGCAAAGGCCAGCTTGTTACGCATGCGTTTACATTAGTTGTTTTGAAAGTTCTGTCAGTTTTTCCAACTATGTTACATATTAGGTATATTACAAGTCTATATTAAGACTCGCACTATTCAATACACGAATGGTTGTAAGAAGTTATAGTTATAATTATATGAAAAGTTAATAATAATAATGAGTTGGTTAATTTGTAGAATTTTCCTTACTGCAAAATTGATAATTAAAATGGATGATGAAAACGTCAACAATATTCAGTTGTCACCACCAAAAAAACGGCAAAAAAAGTACTTTTCTGTAGAGGTGAAACAAATAATTATGAACGCTTTTAAAGTGTGTGAAGAGCAGAATCCTCAGTGGAAAAAACACGAAAAAGTGGAAAATGTTGCTAGATTGATAGGTAATGTTTTAATTTACCTTCCAATCCACCTGCTTATATACTATAATTTTAGGGATTGGTGTGGCTAGTGTTTACAAAATACTTCGTGAGCACAAGCAACATCCTGATTATTTTGATGTTCCTAAGGCGTATCATAGACCAAGAGCTATTTTGGACAATGTTTCCGAAGAAGACAAAAATGGCATCAGAAGGTTTGTTCATAGTTTCTTTCTTTTAAATGAACCTCCCACTCTCGACAAAGTTTAATGAAATTAAATGAAAATGAAGATCTTCCCAATTTTAAACGGTCTACTTTAAGAAAAGTTTTAAAAGAAATTAACTGTAGGTAATTAAAACAATTACTTTTTATGGTATATAAAAAAGCTTGTTGTAGTTTCACAGCAAGATCTAGAAACAGCATTTTGAAAGAGAGGAAGATATCATTTCATGGAGAAGACGATATCTTCTCGAAATCAAGAAATTCCGAGAAGATGGGAAGAAAATCTATTATTTAGATGAAACGTGGGTTAATGCTGGTCACACTGTAAAAAAAGTGTGGGCTGACATGTCCATAACAAATCCACGAGATTTGTTCTAGTTTCAGTTACAGTTCTATATTTTGCATATCGTATATTTTTATGTATTTTGGAATCTGCATTTTCTATTTTGTATAAAACATTTTTTGTTACAGACGGGTGATCATTTAAATTTTAGATCTAGCAAACCATGGAAATTTTAGTCATGTATTTTATTAATCAGAAAATACCAAATGATTGTTGACATACGCCTACTCTAATCTGAAATTTAAATGATCACTCTTTATAGTATGTTTGTATGTAATTTCTTTGTTTTATATATTATAATATGTGTAATATTATAATATGTGTAAACACATAGCACTCGCGAACTTTTCATGGCTTTTTATTAAATGAATAAAATGCATTTTTTTAAAATGTATGGCTATTATTTATACTAGCATAAATTTCGCGAAGTGACATTATTTATAATGAATTAACAATTCATATGCAAAAATGTTCTATTGTAAATTTAACTTTCACGTAAAACCAATCAGAACAATCTGTGCTGCCTTGGTTTTTGTTGACCAATATCTATTCAGTGTCCCGAGTATAGATGCAGTGACTCTACTATCCATTTTTTTCTAGAGTCCTCTGACTTTGATACCGTATTGCTCGAAAACTACTGAACCAAATTACATATTCTAAAAACGAGCAAATAGTAAATTTATTTCTACATGTAACAGTAAAATATCATATTTCTAACTGGTATACTTTTATTTTTATCGGACGATACATAATAAAAAGTACCCATTTTTAGGGACACTTTCATTGAGAGTGAGTTAAATATTTTTTTCTCAGAAAGTATATTTCATATATCTATGAGTTTTTTGTAGGGGTTAGAAAGAAGCCTTACGGTTGTTATCCTATTAATTCTCGGGCAAAAAAGTGTTTTATTTAAGATATATACGAAAAAATAGCGAACTATGCGTTCTTGTTTATTAATGGAGATAGCGTCAAATTTTTTTCGCTAAATTAACACTCTTCATATGTAGACATTATTTTCTTTAAAAAAATGTTCCGAATTTTAACAATAAAAGTGCAATAAGAAAAAAAAACCATTTTTTGTCGAAACCGCTGGTCATCAAAAATCGTTTTTTCTTGTTTCCGCATTTTTATTATTAAAATTAGGAACATTTTTTTGAAAACAATAATGTCTACACATGAAAAGTGTTGATTTAGCGAAAAAATTTACGCTATCTCTATCTATCTCTATCTCTATTAATAAACAAGAACGCATAGTTTCCTATTTTTTCACATAAATCTTAAATAAAATGCTTTTTTGTCTAAAAATTAATAGCATAAGAACCGCAAGGTTCCTTTCTAACCCATACAAAAACCTCATAGATATATGACATATACTTTCTGAGAAAGAAATTAGTGAACTTACTTTCAATGAAATTGTCCCTAAAAATAGGTACCTTTTATTGCGTATCGTCCGCTAAAAACAAAAGTATACTAGTTAGAAATATAATATTTTACTGTAGCATGTAGAAATGAATTTAATATTTTCTAGTTTTTAAAATATTTAATTCGGTCCAGTAGTTCCAGAGCAATACGCTTTCAAAGTCAGAGGACTCTAGAAAAAAAATGGATAGTAGTGCTAATTACTTGTTTTGAAAGCGCCATTGTTCGTACAACAGTTGTCAAATTTTCAAACGGATTGGATATAAACACACGAGGCCGTTACTATTGATTTAAGTAAACAATTTGTGCATTTTCTTAATCGTGAATTAAAACGAGTTCCGTGCAGTAATAAAACATTTCTTTTTTAAATGCTTAAATGCTAAACAAATATAAACGGAGTTAGATGAAGTTCATGGTGAGTCTTCGCCTTTGTATGCAACAGTTGCAAACTGGGTTGCTGAATTTAAACGCGGTAGAACAAGCATAGAGGATGCACCACGATCTGACAGACCAAAAACAGCTACCGATGAAGAAACAATTGAAAAAGTCCATGAAATCGTGATAAAGGATCGCCGAGTAAAGTTGAGAGAGATAGTAGAGAAAGTAAGCATTTCATACGACCGTGTACATTGCATCTTACATCAACATTTGAACAAAAGAAAACTTAGTGCTAGATGGGTGCCGGCGTCTGCTGACAATCGACCAAAAGCGAGTTCGAATGACCATTTCTCAGCAATGTCTAGGCATGTTCAAACGTAATGAAAAAGATTTTTTGCGACGTTTTATAACTGTTGACGAAACGTAGATTCACCACTACACTCCGGAGACCAAGGAGCAGTCAAAGCAATTGAAAAAACGTGGTGAGCCAACTCCAAAGAAGGCAAAGACGATTCCGTCTGCTGGGTAAGTCATGGCTACCGTATTTTGGGATTCCCGAGGAATAATTTTTATTGATTACTTGCAACACGGGAGGACAATAACGGGCGAGTATTATGCGTCATTATTAGACAGGCTGAACAAAGAAATCAAAGCTAAAAGGCCTCATTTGGCAAAAAAACGTTTTGTACGACCAGGATAACGCCCCATCCCACAAATCGGCAATTGCGATGGCGAAACTGCACGAACTACGATTTCAGTTAAAGGAACATGCACCCTATTCGCCAGACTTGGTTCCGTCGAATTTCTTCTTGTTCCCAAATCTCAAGAAATGGTTGGCTGGAAAGAAATTTTCAGCGAATACTGAAATCATCGCAGCTCTAAATGAATATTTTGAAGGTTTGGATAGTTCTTATTTTGGTGAATGGTTGAAGGGTCTTGAAAAATGTTGGACTAAATGTGTAGAGCTGAAAGGAGACTATGTAGAAAAATAAATACGATTTTCCCCAATAAAGTTGTTTTTCCCGTCTTGTTGTCAGCTGTTACCCAACTATACTACACTATACACCAATTTGATAATGGATTCCTTGTAGTGAGAAAAATAAAACACTATTTGTTGAATTTAGAGCAATCAGTGACCGACTTCACTCTACTTAGACTGAAAAGGTAAAGTTTTCAATATGAGCTTTATCCATGTCCATGCACCCACTAAAGACAAACCGAACAAAGCTCAAGACTTTTTCTATGTTGAATTGGAAAATGGCTATGATGGATGTACAGTTAATGATATAAAAATTGGTGACTGCAACGCCAAAATTGGTAAGGAGAACTTATATGGTGTAAAATAGCTCAACGCACAATTTAGTTGCATTTACGAACCTTAATATTATCTTCTCTAATTTTTTTACAGTATAGATATTCCAAAGCTCCACAAAAAGAGAATTTATCAATCGAATGATGCTCTTTGGATTGGCTTTGGCATTTTTGCAAAAATGGCTTGAGAAACATTGGAACGATTAAGGGGAAATAGTTGCTACCTAAATGTCATTTTTAAGGTTACATGGAACTTATATATGTCATTAGATATCCATCTGCTGCTAGAACGGACATATTGATTTTGTTCTCATTAAGAGAAGAACGCATGCACCCTTTGAAGTGGTAAACTCTAGTTTTTGGTGAAAAATTAATGTGTAGCTTTTGTTTTGCTGGTTTAATGCAAAAATCCGATTATAATTCTAGTTTTTTTTTCGTTGTGTGCCAAGATCGTGCAGTAGTACACGGTGATTGTCTCTTGTAATTTAAAAGAAGCAGGTGTTATCACTTAGATAAATTTGTTTATTTCATTTCATTAACGAGATTGTAAACGTATTTCCTAGTCCTCCTACTAAAACTTTTTAAGTTATATTTTTCCTAGGAATTTGAATTCTCCAATCCATATATAATATAACCAGCTTGTTCGATGTATGTGTGCTACTTTGAAAATTGACCAACAGAAAGCGCAACTACCCGGTATAAATTTAAGTTTTCTTTATAAGGGCAATACAGCAGACGCCGCTGCGTGGTGCAAAATTTAAGTTAAAAAATGCATTCTAAAAAAAGAAAGCAGCTTTCTGTTACTATGAAAACAGCGTAGGGGAAGAGGGGGAACAGTGTTACACAAAAAATATTTTTTGGTATAATTCAGAACCAAATAAAAATTTTAAAATTTATTCTCTTCCTAGTTTAAGAGTTACGAATCTTGTTTCAACTTTTACATTTAACTTGCTTTGATTATTTCAACTTTTAGAAACATTAAGATTTATTCAACTTGGTGCTCTGTGTAACACTGTATCCTAATAGTGGGGTATAGAGTTACAAGGAAAGGTTAACAATGTTAATGTTAATAAAACAACTTAAAATTCTTTATTCTTGCGTTGTACGTACGAATTTATAAGTTGGATTAACTTCTGTATTCGTTTTACGTGTAATTTCCCTAATTGACAAAATTCTGTGTTTTATTGTAGCCTCTTCTTTTATTACCACAAACTTTCCAACATAGATATCATTTGAATGGAATAATGTATCTTCGTCACTTAGATGCAATTTGGGCGGATCACTGTCTGCACAAGTGTTACATAAATAATGTTACACCGAATTCCACTGTTTACTGCAACACTGTACCCCAATCATCAAAAATCTATACTCGAATAGTTAATAAGGACACAAACAGTTTTGAGGTTAAGTTCGTGCTTCTCCGGCGTAAATAAGCTTACAAACTACTTATAAATAAATGTTTAATAATCTAGCTTTAATTAATTTAATTCTGAATTAAATTGTATTTTACTTGAAATAATTACTTTTGATATTAAAAAATATGCATACCTTAATTTCTTGAAAACCCATCAGTGAATATTAACCAAAATGCACCTACACTTGGTTAACACCAAAGCACTTCTAACATGAAAATATGAACAATGTTTGATATAAATCAATCCTAAAAACGTTAAGTGTAATACTGTAGTACGTGTAACACTGTTCCCCCTCTTCCCCTACTTAAATTCAAGGTTTATATTACTGCACCCACATTATAAATAATTATATTAGTTAAGCGCATTTCTAGTAAGGAAAATTTAATTTTATTATAATTTATTTAATGAGCAAGATCAATAAATGTAAGCCAGCGTGAACGAACTGGGTTTGGATCCTTACTTTGTTTGCTTTGTTACAGTGATACGTGCACGGACCCTGGCTTTTTGTGATCTCTTTGCCTTACTGAGTGTACCACTTTAGTTTTAAACAGTGGCTATGTCTAATGTAACTCAGCGTCAACGAACTGGATTTGTTTTAGTGATACAGTGCACGGACCCAGGTTTTTCAGAAAGTGAAGTGTTTGACCTTTTTGCTTTAGTCCTTTCCAATTTTCCTTAGCCTCTCTTAGTGTTATTTTGAATAAGTGGTGGAGAAATCCCATTTTAGTTTTAAGCAGTGGTTGAATATGTCTTCTATAACAACACCTGAAGGCGTTGATTGCAGGGTCACCGAACGCCAGTGCAGTCTTGCGTAAAAGAGAGAACCGTTCACGACGGACTTCTATTTAACTATAAACCGAATTTCTTCGGTGATTAAATAAGTTGGGGGTGGCCTAAATTACCAATTCTATTTTAAAGCTTTTAGCAAGCTCATAATAGACTAGTAAATTATACGTGCAGGAGCCTCTTCATTGGAACGCCAAGTGAACGAGTCGAAACACCACATTCGATGTAACTAACCATTTTGATTATACTCAAAGATCGATATTTTGTTTAGCTGAATTTTTACGAGGTGGATTTGAAACTTTGATAATTTAATTGATAATTTAAACATTTGTTTAACAAAAGAAAATTCTAAAGTAAAATTTAATTGCAAATAGTTTTTTGTTAACATTTACAATAATTCATATTATAAAGCTGATTAAAGTTAAACAAAAATTATAATAATTAAAACCTTCTTTTATTAAAGATTGAAGGCAAGAAATTGTATATTTAACTATATTTCACAGAGATCAAGGTAATTCTTTCTTTGATTAAACGTGTAATTGTTTTTAAATAATTTGAGCTTCCATTATTGTAGTGTTAAATTATTTTCCTCTTCCAACTATTTTATAAGTAAATTATTATTGAAATATGAACATATTGTTAAATAAATAATTAGTTTATAAAGGTAGATCTGAATCTTAAGTGGGTAATACAAAGATGTCTCGTAATCAACTGATGATTATATTTTAAACGAATACGAACCTCTATTTTGGCTTTCTTATTTTTGTTAAATAAATAAACAAATAAAATTATTTTTTCTTGATAATTTTTTCTATTTAAAATTATTTTTTCTTGATTATTTTTTCTTGTATTGTTTAAATTTTAATATCAAAAACCGTTGTATTTTGCTTATTTTGGTTAAATTATTTCACTGCGATTGAACTCTGATATTGAGGAGACTTACGTATTTATTAATGAATCGTTTGTTGTTTAAATCATAAACTGCCAATAAGTTTTCCCGTTCATTACAATACCTTCTAATTTGAGATCGTAAAAAGAATATTGTATGATGGACGTGCTAAAACGAGTTTTATACTGTTCGTAGGGTTGCAAAAGCTTCCCTGTCACACAATAAAACTCTTTATTTAGCACTTACACACACAAAAAAGAATTGTTAATTTAATCTTATGTACTTATTTGTTTAAAGACAAATTATTGTTTTAAATAAATATTTGATTATTTTAAATATAATAAATGTAAATTAATAAGACTGTTTTATTTATTTCAAGTTTTATATTTGTTTAAAAAGTAGGCTTAAGTTGAAGATTGCAGATGTTAAATTAAAGCTTATACAGCTAACTGAAGTATTTGTAAAAAGGGAAAATTAATTCTTTTTGAAATATTATGTTAACTAATCTATTGCATTGTTGCAATGTATAGCAATAATTAAATTATTACGTTACAAAAAGCCAACCATTTTCAAAGGATTGTTCCAAAGCAACTATCGTTGCTAGTTCGAAGCATACACTGGATGCTTTTACAGACGAAGTGCGTTTTCATTCTTGCATCCATAGATTAATTATTAATCTTGCATCGTCCGATCTGACTTTGATGGGCCTCCACAAAAAGGTGTAAAAGTTTTTAGTGAAAGTGAAGTGAAGTGTTTAGACAAAGTGCTTACTAAGTGCATTATAATATGTGATTACAATAGTCATTTAGATAGCAATACGATAGATCTCATGTATCAGCCATGTTGTTTGATATGAGTTGAAGAATTTCATATTCTCAAAAATTTAAATATTGATATCATGCACAGAAAAAAAGTTGCATTAGTTCAAATAAATTTAACTGCAAACAAAACAATCTGTTTTATATATACGCAAATAAATGTATATTTAGAATGAGAATAATATTTTCTTGTATTAAATACAAATAAATATTTTACGTAGAAAGAGTATGGTTACTTGAATCAAGCAATTCAGAAACAGTTCAATAAATAAATTAAGTCTTGGATTAAGTAAATACAATTAATTAATGCTAGTAACGTAACGATTGATTGAAAGGTTGCATAGTTTTGATGAAACACACTGTATCGTTGTAATAAATGTTCTGTTTAGTTAGAACAAACTTACTTTCTTTGCTTGAATAAAACTGTGTAGTATTTAAATAAAACAATTATTGTTTCATGCTACACTGAGAAAAGCATTTACTTGGCCCAATTAAATTTATTTAATTCAACTAACTATTTAGTTAAACCAAATAAAATTTAGTTCATTTAACTAAATATTTAATTGAATTAAATAAATTTAATTGGTCCTACTAAATGCTTTTCTCAGTGTAATAGTATCAATATTTAATTGTAAAACTTACTACTTATGAAATAAATTGAATCAGTTTTTTATAAGTCATCAGAAATTTAAATAAAACAGAACGACTCTGTTTTATAATATGTTAAAGGTGATGCAGGAAAATTCTTAATGAGTCGTTTTTATTGTTAATATTAAATATCAATTTGTTTTCAATATGATCGATCATTTTGAATTATTTTTATTTAATAAATCCTTCTTTAGTTGAAATTCCATTATAATAGTTACACTTAAAACTTTTTTCAATAAGAACACATATTAGAAAAATTATAGTTCAGATCAAATAATTATAAATTCATTTTAAATAAAAACAATAACAACTGTTACTTAACGATGGAATAACAAGAATCAAGTGGTGTGCTTAATCCACCACATAATATTAAAATATTTAAAATAATTTAATCTTATATAAACAAGAAACTTTTTAAAATATTATAATGTAATTTTAACTGAAGAAGGATTTATTAAATAAAAAGTATCCGAAATGATCATATTGAAAACAAATTGATATTTTTAATTATTATTTTATTACAATAAAAACGACTCATGAAACACTCGCTTTTCTGTACGGCAAAATAAACAATAAAAGCAATAAAAAACAATAAACATTATACTTACTTTAAAAGATGCTCAAGATTACCACGGCTTGAGATTTAGCTCTATCTTAAAATTTTTTTTAAATTCAGGTCGTAGGTATTGGTTCTGCAGTTGTCTAATTTATAAAGTAATGGATAAAGGTTTCAAAAAACACAAAAACATACACAAGAAGGGCGCCATCTGATTATGAAGCTTAATATTGATAATTAAATAGATCAAATAGATTAAATGAATCTAATAAATCTGTCTGAAATCACTAATCAGCAAATGAAATTAGACCGATAAAAAATTTAATGCAAAATATTAGTTAATTTCAACAAAGTCAAAAATTTAGTTAAATGAAAATATTAATAAAAACTTTCATAATTATATGCTTCAATCTTACTGGTTTTAATTAACTTTAAAATCATATTTATTTGAAAAAACACCAGAAGAAATATAAAAGTATAAAAGATTACAAATTTTAAATTCAACAACATTCAAATAATAAGTCCCTACCTAAGAGCTCTTTTACTAATATAAGTTTAATGAATAAAAAATAATTGTATTGAAATACATATAAATGAAAAACAAACTGTAAAAATTATTACCAGATTCAAAACGAGTTTACATAAATGTTCAACACTAAAAAATACATAAATCACTATACCTTTAGTTTTCTGTAATTCACAAATCAAACCAACGGTAAACTGCACAAATTTGACTACAGCATACATCAAGCAATCGCCGCAAGTGGAAACTGGAAGGTCCGTAGATTTTTCTTTTCATAAATTAAAGATGCAAGGGAAAAACACTCGTAGTATCGGTATATGGTGAAACATTATTTACAAATTCACCCCCAAAATACAATAACTGAACACAACCATTAAAGTTCCATAAGATTTGGTTATTGATTAATTTTGATAACCATCACAAAAATTCGATGTTTTCAATAAAACAACCCACGTATTCTTTAAATCTGAACTAGATTTAGAAGGCACATAAAACAAATTTATTTATTAATCGAAATTTCGATCACTGAAGAGAATATCTGTAATTATTAATTTATTTCGGTACGAGAATTATTTAAACGAGAAGACGATACGGTACTGTATTAACATTATTACACTTTAATAGGGAATGCTATATTTCCCATTCTTCAAAAGCACAAACATCTGGAAAAGTGTTTAACGATATATAACGGTACTTTTTATTAACCGCAAATTCTTGATTAATATCCGGACACTTAATTAAGCGGTATAATTATTAACTGTAAATTTTTCTTAAATAAGATTTGCACGGCACTCGAAACCGGCAGTCGATCAAACTGTACGGAAACTAGATTTAGAATTTTCTTTAATTCTAAATAACTAAAATGAAATGGTAATTCTGTAATGTCGACCGGAGTCAACTGTCTTCTCTAAAAGCTGGATCGAAAGTGTTTTTAACATTTTTTGGACCCCTACTACTAGCGTGGAGGAACTATGCTTTTTCCCTCGCTCAAGATGCAGATCGGACCAACTAATTAAAAGCCTGTATTATTTTCTAGGAGCGAATCAAAACTAACACACGCTTAGTACACGTGGACTCCTTAAGGCAAATTTTGTTAGCTTTTTATACGAGATTCTCGCCCTAATAAACCAAACTAAAGATTTTGTACGGGCGCGAAAACGAAGAACCAACACGTCAACATCTGCCGACTAGACTTGCGGATCGTGCGATTTTTTAAGTTAAGACGCAGAGGCCAAGTTGAATTTGTGAACACGTGTAAATGTCACCTTCCAGACAAAGGAAAAGTTTACTTTTTACCAATGCTTTCCCAGAATGCAGACTGGAATATTTATATAAAGCAAGATGACTTAAATACGCCATCGGATTTTATCAAGGTCCTCTAATTTTTAAAAACGCAACCGTTTCTACGGGTAAACAAGCAAGGCACTAAAGACATTATTTATTACTTCAACGTCCTCTAGTTTTATAGAAATTCGAAAACAATCTTTTAAAATATTCTTTGTAAATATGATTGTACAGCAAAACTTTAGCTACAAATAAAATATAGATTTGCAGGACCGAACTTTAAATTTTTCAGTAAATATACACGCAAAATTACACATATTCGAGGCCGATAGAAAATATACCGTTACACTCATTAAGAATTTTCCTGTATCACCTGGAATCAGGTATTATTGTAAGAGTACTATTTTACGATGACAAGAAATTTTGTATAATTTTTCCTACATGTTGTTTAATAAAATATGTTTTAATTTCTAAAGAAGATTCTAAATCAGTTTTTCTTCTGAGATCTTTTATAGTTAAACATGATACCCTTTATAGTGAAAATAGGTATATTTATATTATTAAACGATCTTTGTTCTACAACACCAAAAATTATTTATGTATAAATGTATATGTATATCTATAACGAAGTTATATTTTTTGTTCGTTCTTAATAGATAAATTGTATGTAGCAATACAATGTTTTGTTTTATTAATCACTGAGAAAAACATTTAGTTGGACCAATTAAATTTATTTAATTTAATTAAATATTTAATGAAATCAAATAAAATTTAGTTTATTTAACTAAATATTTAGTTGAATTAAATAAATTTAATTGGTTCTACTAAATGCCTTTCTCAGTGATACCTAATAATAACACTTTAGAATGTATTAAAAGGAAAATGCGGCATTTTATATAGAATCTCTTATTTTTTGTTAAATTGTTTATTAAGTTTATGCTTCAATAAAATATTTTTACATTATGTATTTCTTTTAATTACATTAACATAAAGAATACCAAACAAATGTACCATGTGTAGAAATTATTTAGGAACAAGTATATTTTATATGAAAATGTATATTAAAAATTGACAGTAATAGTAATTTAATATCAAAATGTTAAATAATTTGCCGACAGTTAAGTCTTATCAGAAGCAATAATGGATAGAAGTAATGTTTCTATCCATTGAAGGATGGATAGAATGGATTGGAAGATTTTACAGAAATTTATGAAAATTGCCTTTGTTTATTCTAACTTTTGAATCTGCTTAAGTTTAAGCATTCATACAACTTGCATGAAGATTATAAGAATGTTACATTAATTCTTTAAAAAGGTAAATTCAAGCAATGCAACACATACATTTAATCATTAAATAAGGTTAATTTAAAGTTATCAAAAATTTATATCAACTAATAGAACGCTTTAGTGTAAATACTAAAGTGTAACTGAAAATGCAATATGCAACTGTTTAAATCAAATGTATTTAAACAATTAAATTTAAGTACTTCTTATATTTAGTTCAGTTATATCATTGCCTTAAAATTTAATCTACAAATTTATTTAGAAGAATGTTAAGATATACCTGGTTATATATGAACTTATTATAAGCTTGCTTTAAACGTCTTCTATTTAGATCAACTAATTATTTTTTTGTGTGTATATCACAACTAACTATTGATGGTCCTAGGACGGCAAAGTGAAAGCTGTATCTATTGCTACAGTTACGTATACAATTCGTATGTCAGTGATTTAGCCATTATTTATTGACTCTTGCATTTTTGGTTTTTGGTACCGGCTGTCTAAGAAGCTTTTATTCTGGGCGCTTATTTGAGGTTACATAACTTTATTTGTAAATTTTTTATTTATGGATCAGCCTTTTGATCTACTAATATACTATCGATATACAGTAGCGTCGCCTACCTAATAATTTCCAATCAGTCTTCGAATTTAAGATTCTGAATTTTCGTTATGATTCATTGAATAACAATAATCTAAACCTCTTGCCCAGATTTCTTTGGCTGTAACTGTACTATTGGTTTCATAATGATCTAGGACAGCAAGGCTAATATGATGCTATTTTTTATTATTTTATCTTATGCATTTACACTGAAAAAATAGCATCATATTAGCCTTGCTGTTCTAGATCATTCTGAAATCCATAGTACATACAGATGTCAGTTACATCCTGGTGGCACAAATAATATTTTGTCACATTGGTGTAACGAACTTTATCAATCTTTAGTGCTTAACTGCTATCCCTTAAAATTTAAACTGCAGTCTGGACTGATAAAATTACTTATTACTTACATCGCTTGATTCATAAATAATTATTTTTCGCTACAAGCTGTGTAAGGAGCTTTATTTGATTTATGTACATGTAGTATAAGTGTCAGCTAATTAATCCAGTTACTTTAGAATTATTTTAAAAAACCGGAACTAATTAACTAGGGTTAAAAGCTATTAAAGGTCAAAGGTAAAAAATTTGTTGTTTTTGCGAATATCTCACTTCCTATGGCTCGGAGGTCAATTCTTATAAAAATGAAAGATAATTAAATAAAAGACAACAAAAATATTTATTTTTTACGGACAGAGAACCATTTCCGAGATATAGAGCAAAAAATGTGTATAATGTAGTACGTTGTATCCGTTTTCGTCCGGATTGAAACAAAATTCTTTTTGTTTACTCAACTACTTAACAACCAGGCGGTTTAACTAATTTGATAAAATTCACCTTTTCAGTGTGATTTGTTTAATGTTTACTCTATATGTTTACAATTAACTCATAGATCCGATCGGAAAAACTGGTATAAGAATTATGGGCGTTAGGTACTACTAGTCTCGGCTAATATGGAGTATTATTAGCTACGACTATAGCTTAATAGCGAGCGACAATATTAGCCTAGACTGGTAAAGTCTACCTCCCGCCCTTAATACTATAATTGACCTCCAAGCCATAGGAAGTGGGATATCAAGTTTTTTCAGAAATGCAAAAATAAATAAATTTACATAAATATTTTTATCGTGATTAGCCTATCAACACATTCATGCTTATATCTGTTTTTCATTCATGTACATATGTATACAGTCATTAGCAAATGTCTTGTCCCGAGTAAGGAAGTTGCTGCTTTAAGAATCGAAATACCCCTTATACTGTGTACGAAAGAGACCGAATTAAACAGAGATGGACAACTACCTGGGCAAGATATTTAAATTCTTTAAAGCTTGTTTTGAAAACACACTTGTAAAAACTCTTGTTACTCATTCTATTCAAAATTTCTTTGACACACTTTATAAAATAGTCCATTTAAATAGAAGCATCTACTAGTTAAACAAAGTTATATAGCGTGTTTATGTTTCATTCTTTACCTTTAATAAAAAATAACTAAACGAAAATAATAACGAAAACAATCATCAAAAAATAGAGGCTTAGGAGTATTTTAGATAATTATATATTCGCAGAAATTAATGTAAGCGATAAATAAAAATAAAGTAATAATATAGGCATTTATTTATGTAAATACGTTAAAATTTTAAAAAGTTGTTAAATATTCAGTTGTTTTAATAAAAATACTACAAACTAAGAAAAACCTATAAACATAGGTATAGTCAGTACTAAAAACAAAACACTCACAAAACAAAAATTAAGAAACACCCTTGACAAAGCATAGAAGCTTAGATCATATAAATTATTAATATCTGTTTACCTAAAATTTTTAGAAAATATTTGTGAAAGATTACAGATTTTTTAAATCTCGCTTCCTTTTAAGTAGATTAGTCAATGGGTTTAATTTTTCTCTCTAACACATTATTCTGTCAATTACCCATCTCTCTCTTGCATGTATTACCTGAGTGCAAAAGTTGGACCCTTTCGCATAAACATTCCACTAACTACTTTCAAGATATAATCCTGTGAATATACCCAAACTGTATTTATTATTAAACTTAATTTATTTGACCGGCAACTACTGGGAATTTTACCTGAAGGTGAATAAACCGGCCCTTAATGTTTAAATATGCCTCGTTTGTATGCCCAATCTGATTCTACTTTGGAAACTCGGGGAATGATTATTAGTTTTGATTATTTATTATTTTTACTGATTTTTGGATTAAAAACTGATTACAGGTAGTACTAAAAATTTAGTTTTTTTTAGTGTTTACAAAATAATTAAACTTTGTAAATAAACAAATCAAACTCGTAAATAAATTAATAGAGTTTATAATAAAGTAGAAAAAAAGCATACGATATATATTTCTTAAAATAGAAGAGACGATAGTAGAAGTGAAATGGCTGTTTTGTATTCCAGTAAAATAAGAAACTCACTTGAAAATAGCAGTTTTTATTACTCTATTGTTGTTATACAAAGCCACTCTAGATAGGGTAGCAACCTTTAAAACTGGTTAGATTTGCTGTGTTGTTTATAAACAAAAGAAACTATGCACCGAAACGTACATCGTTTCTTTTACCAGAATTGTTAAATGTGTTGCCTACTCGGGACAAGACATTTGCTAATGACTGTACATAATATATACATCGGGAGTTGCATAGTCTTTAAATTAAAGCTTGTGGGTTATTAACAGATTATATATTATAATACCTATGTTACCTATGTCGGAAAATTACTAAGCTCAGTTTGCTCATTCATTAAAGGTACTGTGCGTTTATGTTTGTATATTTCAAAAGGCATCTAATTTGTGTTTGTTGTTGCAAAAATGTAAGAATTTGATGTTATTTTGAGGTGTCATTTGTGGTTCTGTCCCGAAAGGTGGTTGGCATGATTACATTTTTCTCGGTGTTTATTTCTATAAATTTTATAAAACTTGTGAAACTATTAACTAATCTTTTGATTTTCATTATATTTTATGATTATGGAGTTTCACAGTAAAAGGCTGGAGACAGTAAACTCTATAATAAATATGGCTAAAACCTGAAGTAGAAATTATCTTTGGTTGAAAAAATCAGTACCTACATTACTTATGTATGTAAATTGTTTATAGTTCGCAGAAATTGAATATGAAGTGTGTATCATAGAATTAATAATATACATAATCTACGTGGTAGGTTCCCAGTGATCCCAGTTATTATGATTTCATTAGATATATGAACTGCTTTTTTGTCAGTTTTTTTATAAATCTTTATTTATTCTACTTTCTAATTTACATATTAAATACATATTTCAATTGTTTTTGGTCACCTCCTGCGGTTATGAAGTTATTCAGTTATCTTTCATCAGTATTAGAATTTAGAAATAAACTCTTCTTGGATTGACCAATTATAAGACTGCAAACGTAACACAAAACACCTATTAAAAGAGTAATTCTACCTACTCGTTTAAACTATAAACTACCCCATTTGTTTATATTTTTAAACGTTACAGCAAGGTGACGTTGTTATAAATCTAATGAATCATTTCCTCATAACGGATGATAATTGTCTAATAAAATTATTTATATATATTATATATTACATTGAAGTAAAACGTTAATCTTCAAAATGGAAACATAGTGATATTTTGTTTGCTACCGTAACAAATCAAAATCGATACCTTTATGATATATTAAAAAACGTAGCCAAATATAAACACGCATCTGAAAGAATGCATGCTCTGAAATATGTAAAAGTATTTTTTACGACAACCCAATAATGTGGAAAACATACAAATGGGTACATTATTGACATTTTTTTTCTGAAATTCGTGAAATCTTATAATTAGTAAATCATTCCACTGTTTCATTGATTTGATTTTTATAACAAATTATAAAAATGTATTTATATATGTTTAAGAATATTTAGTTTAAGTAACCACTGCTTCAATTAGATAGTTTTACATTTTAAGTAAGTAAGGTATGTTTTGTGATTTTTTTAATATGCTTAATTAATTAAACATTCCTTTCTGATGCGTTCTTTTTTCTAGTATATGCTTATGGGATAAATTGCTTATGACAAGTAGCTCTGTGGCGTACATTTTTCACCAATGCTTTTATAAAATTTTTCACTGTCGCAGTATACTTCTCTATATGTCCCGTCGTAAAATTATTGAAATTTACTGTAAGTTGTGTCAATTTGTCAGAAAAGGTCTGTTCTATTTTTCATAGAAACATGAGGTACAATATTTAATCCTACTCTTATGTTAATGCTTGGAAGGATATTTTTCCACTTTCAATTACCTTAAAGGTGCAGGTTTCCAATATCTACTCCTGATATCTAAAAATCAATTTGCCTTAAAATTGGCTTGTACATAATTATATGTATATACAAACTAGAGTTATGTACGAGAAAATATCTACTGCAGGCACCACAGCACTTTCGCTTGCCACGCTACATGTACAGTGTCCAAGCAGCATTTTTAGTCATCGCAACGTATCAGTGGCACTATTAAGTTCTTGCCACTAGTCACAAGCACGTAATTACTACGGTTTTGTTACGTGTCTGGAACCAAAATGGGAAACAATTTATAGGTAGCAAATACGTTGCAGTAACCTCTCTAGAACTGGTCCAGCTACGTAGCGGGAACGTGGCGGCGTAGTAATTGCTACATTCGTGGAACTTCTTTTCTCTTTCACACATCGTACACTGGACCGTTTAATACAAGCTAGACGTAAAAAAGTCAAAGTCTAATTTCACTATTTTGAATCGATCATAGATAACCAATGACCTCAAAAATGCATTTGCTAATCCCCTATCCCGAATTGAAACTGAGTAATTACACCCCAAAGTTGGTTTACAAGAAAAGTGCAACAGGCGACGTTATGCACTTGCAGTTGACGCGCTTTTAAAGATTACGTGTTTTAAAAACTTACAGGCGTCTTAAGTGTTGCGAATAATGTCTTATACAAGTGAAGGTATGTGTTATTTTATTGGCTTAATTAAAAATTTGTATCTTGTATAATATTGTTTAAAAAAAAATTCAAACTCAAGCTATATTTTAGTGTTATATGTATGCTATATGCATGTTGATGAAATACTTTGGAGAATCTAAATATGTATGCCGCGATATGTCACGATCATATATAGCTTAAATGAAAGCTTGAAGTGTCTACTTTCCAATACTGTAGTCGGTTGATTTCGCACAGATTTGCATGACACTTTTTTTTAATTTTTAGAGTGTAGGTTTTGCATTTCCCGCATGGAGTATTTTGAAGTTTGGTACTCTACTTCAAAATGTAAAGTACATGACAATTTATTTGCATACATTTCCAATAAAATAAACCTACCAGAAGCTAGTAGTGACTATGTACGAAGGATTAAATCAAAAATAAATAAAAAAATTAATCACAAAGGGAAGTCAGCTGGTTTCCGTAAAAAAGATACTACTACTGTAACGAAAACAAAGTATATAACAGGAACGTATTTATTGCGTTCGTGCTAAAAGCAGTACCAAATGTGACCGCTCCTGAGAAAACGGACACAAGTTTTTCTTTGGTTTTCTGCAAAAAACTCGAAAAAGCAAATCAAATTGGGTTCAGTCGAAATTTAAATCTGTTTATGTATGTACCTATATTATATATTCAATTAATGACTGATGCCAGCACTCAGGGTTCTTACGCTTTTGCAAATTGTAAATTCCCTGACTTTTCCAGACAATAAATTTTCCCTCACAATTCCAGGTTTCCCAGGTGTGCAAGAACCTGGCACTGTTGGTCTCATTGGTCTCATTACTACAAATCATTAATTACTTTTTCTACCTCCATATAAGTAATACGGTGGGTCGAAAATTTTTTTCTGAATTTTGTTTTGTAATAGTGCTGAAAACGTGACCTGATTAGGGACTAACAAACTATTTATTTTTATTTTTTTTCTTATATACCATTAATTACCCGCGCATCACGTTTGAATTTGAAAAAAAATGGCACAAATCGGATTTCTTCTCTGAGCGTTTATCTGAAAAACTAAACGATATTAAATTATGTTAAATGCTTAGCTACAAGATAAACAAAATCATAAATAATAATCGAATCAACATTTGACAATAAACTGGCGGGGGTTGAAGAGTACAGGTGATGCAAAATCGAGGTCACGAGCGTAATTGTTTCAGTACGCCGTATTAGTTCAAGGTGTAAGGTCGCCGCGCGCATTTACATAATTTTTTCGCTATTTTTCGTATTATTTGTTTGTTTTGTCGTGCATTATGGAAATTTCAAGTAATACCCGGAAGGCCACAAGTTGTTCAATTTTTGGTGCATCTGAAGAAATTAATGAAAATCAACTCCCCACTTACAAACAAGTAATGAAATACTACAATTTGGTCAGACATCGGCTGAAACTTGAGTACAATTCAAAAAAAGAGCCATCTATCAATGAGATTTCCGAAATAGTATCAAGTAAAGTTGAAAATTTGTGGAAAAAGGCTTGTATTCCTATCGTATCGCATAATCGTGTGATGCTTCTTCTTCATTAGCTCATCCCTGCCCAGTGGGCGTCGGGTTTTCTATTATTTTTCTTCTGATTACGCGATTGATTACATCGTGTGATGCAATTAATTAAAACTTACCACGGAAAGTGCAAAAACTTAATAAAATCTTTGAAGCGACTGTCGGAAGAAAAGATACAAGATTTTCAAGAAAACTCGGAGAAACTGTTTGATGTGAATTGATATAAGTGTAAAAATTTTGAGTCGTGTAAATGTTCTAAAGATCAAAAGGTTCCTAAGGAAGAACGAGCTTTTTAATCGATCAGAGGACAGAGAGAAAAATGATAATGGGAACTGTTGATTTATTGACAACTAAGAGAAAGAGAAAACTCAGTGAAAGAAAAAAGCAGCTTAAATCCTATTACGATTTTAAAGAAATTTGCGAACCAGGTCCTTCTCACGAAAATCCTGACTCTTCAACAATGACTGAATCAAGCGATGAAGAACAAACTTTGCCTCAACGTTCATCAAATCTAGAACCAAAAAAGCAGAAAATACAATCTCTGAAGAATCTATCAACTGTTTGTGATCGATACGGGATATCTGATAAAGCAGCTGCTGCTGTCGCTTCTGCAATTTTGCAAGATGTCAAAATTGATAACGAAGTAATCGATAAGTCAAGATTACGACGGGCCAGACAAAAATTACGACAAGAAACTTTAGTTCAAGACCAATTTGATACTATTCCTGCCTTGTATTTTGATGGGCGAAAAGATAAGACCCTCAAAATCGTTACAAACGGCGGAAAACAATATCGATTAACGACAGTTGAAGAATATATTTCAATCATCAAAGACCCGGGGTCACTTTTTGTTGGATATGCCGTTCCAAGCCACGGAACCGCAAAGGGGTTAGAGTTGGCTATCTATCAAACGATTAGCGACCAGCAGAATATGTCTTTACGGGATACTCTAGCCAGAGGTTGTGACGGAACAGTAACAAACACAGGTAAATACGGCGGAGTTATACGGCTATTAGAAAAGCGTTTACATCGACCACTTCAATGGATTATTTGCCTTTTACACTTGAATGAACTACCCTAAGACACTTATTTGCAAAACTTGATGGTACTACAGCAGGACCTTCTACTTATTCAGGAGCTATCGGCAAATTATTGGATGACTGTGAGAAGCGCTCTGTTGTAATATTTGAAAAGATGGAAGGTATGTTACCAAATATTTGAAAAGTAAAAGATCTAAGCTTTGATCAACGTTACCTTTATGATATAACATCTGCCGTTATCAGTGGGACGTGCCCTCCTGATTTGTCCAATCGCTCTCCAGGAAAAATGTCGCATGCGAGGTGGCTTACAAAGGCAAATAAACAAAGTTTATTCTCCCATCTGGTTCGAAATTAAAGTACATCCGACATGCAAAGATGCGGCAAGACACTTCTGGAAATTGGAATTTTATTCTAGATATCTTCCTCAAGAACTAAAGAGTGTCGTTGATCCTGTTATTAAGCGGAATGCCTTTTTTGCACACTCGGAGAACTTACTTTTGTCTATGCTGTCTGATGTACAGAAACACGTGAGAGAACTCGCCGCTAGGCGCATTTTAAAGGCAAGGACAGCATCTGATTCAAGTCAGCTTCGGGTCTTCGAAGTGCCTAATATATATTATGTAATTAGGAGATCAAGCGATACTTTAAATCCGAGAAGATGTATTATAACGCCGAGGCGCCAGCCGAGGCGTTATAACATCTTCGAGGATTTAAAGAGACTTGATCTCCGTATTGCATAAGTTGTTTTATTTTATTTCGTATTTCAATCCTAATTTCTCCCTTTTAAAATTCATCCGAATTTATTGTATAATGAAGCAAGTTGCCTTGTCTCTATCATCATACGCGTAACCAAGGAGATGAAAAGTATCATGTCACGTGTGGCTGATATCCAACATCGAATGGTTTTTACGTTGCCAACAACAACGGAGATCAAGAACGTCTTGAACTCCGGTGTCATTGACAACGGAGATAAAGATATACCTTATTTTACTAATTGTAGTATATAAACAATTGTTTGAAATACGAAATGAAATAAAATTAATTTAAACGCTTCGTCATACATTGATTTGATTGACTGGCAGCAAACTTATTCCCAGCCACCTATATTGAGCAATGTTTTGGATGATACTCTTCATTCCCTAGTAGAATCAGGAGGTGATGATGAAGTCCTTTTTTTGCGACTACCATGTCATGCCCAAGCTGTCGAGCGGGCTGTAAAGACAGTAACAGAAGCGTCTTTACAGCTTTGTCACAAAAAATCAACAGAAGCTATGATAAAGAACAAAATTCGTTCTCGAAAGTAAATGCCTAAGTTTTAAAGTAAGAAAGATTTTAACGTAAATTGAATTTTCTTTTTGATTTTCTCTGAATATTATGTTTTTTTTCTCCATACTATAGCGACCCACCCTAACAAGTAAGTTGTCAAGTAAATACAAACGATGTACTTGACAAGTAAGGTGTCATTGTCAACACTATTATGTAACGAAAAGAAAAACTGTTACGTAATCTGTATATTCTGCTACAGTTAGTGGGGACATCTTTGTTTATCACATATTTGTGTTGCGGCATTGCCACAACAAGCACAAAAATTCAAACTGTTATTTAAAAAATGTCACAATTTGACAATCAATTTAATGTGTGGTCGATGAAAAGATATCGCTCTAGTTGCGAGGCAAATTATGTACGCATGACATTACGAATTTCCAAGTGTAATTTGCTACTTACAACTCTCAAAATGTAATATACTATTTCTTTATAACATTATTTAAGTCTTTTTGTTAATATTTATAATCTAACTAGTGTGATACTCTACATCTTAAGAAAGAAACTTTGTTTTTTTTGTCCGCACATATGAGCTTATTACGTAAACTTAACTATTTTTCCTAAAGTAGTTAATTATACCGATTATACTTTAATTACTTATACTGGGCTATATCTGCACAAAATATGACGACTACAATCGTTTAAAGTGATATTAGAATTATTTACGTGTAGCTTGTCTTAAACGGTCCAGTGTGCATCGTGTGGCGTGGTTACTCCGTCTTACTCTTGCAACTTAACAAATATTCTATCACTTTCTATACTAATGCTGCGATCGTGTCACAAAATGGTTTACTATTTTATTTGTAATACGTACTTAATAATGCAAAGAGCAATGAAATGATTAATTATTTTGTCATTTCAGTAGTATACACAGAGGGACAAACTACCTGTAATGCTGGTCAAAATTGAAAAGATTCTTCTTTTCAGAATTAACCTGAGACCCTTACACATTGAAAGAAGAATGTCTGGGCTTTATAACGGGATACGTTAGTAGGAAGAAGGATAAATTTCTGCACATTGTAAGAGGTTGCACATTTTCGTTGTAGTGTTGAATGCAACTTGTCTAAAAAGCGACTGATTGAGTTAGTGACTATAAATCGATTGTGTGAACTTTTCTATATATTCTTTGGTCAAATAAGCGATGGATCTTAATCTTTTTGTTTAATTAAAGTGTCAATCATGTTCGGATTATAATGATTTGCATGTGCTAGTTGTTTAACTATTCCACTAACAAAATCAGATTTTAGCAAAGAGATATCAACCATTAAACAACTAGCACATGCAAATCATTATAATCCGAACATGATTGACACTTTAATTAAACAAAAAAATTATAGGTTAGCTATCAAAAGAATATATCCCATTGACAATCAAACAGAAGACACAAATTACATATCTATACCATATTTTGGCAAAATATCAGAAAAAATTGCACATATACTAAGAAAAACCAACAATTATAAAATAACATTTAAAACCAACACTAACACTTTTTCATTTTTATTTAATGCTAAAGACAGAACACATGATATCATGAAATCGGGCATTTACCGTTTAAATTGTTCTTTTTGTAGTTCGGTATATATTGGACAAACACTTCGAAATTTTGACATAAGATATAAAGAACACGTACGTCATTACAAAAATAAACATCCTGAAAAATCGAATTACGCCAAACACCTTTTAGAACAAAATCACACAATGACTCTTCAAAATAATATTAAATTCCTACATTTTTGTAATAACAAACGCAAATTAGACATTTTAGAAGCCTTTGAGATATACAAACACAAACTCAGGGTACCTTTAATGAATGAACAACTTGAGCTCAGTAATTCTCCGTTACTGGAAGTATTAGATGTTTAATTATGATTTTTATTATTAATTTTTATTATTATTATTATTATTTTATCTAGTTACCTATTTTGTATCTACCTTAGCGACGTGTTTGTTTATAATTATATTACCTTTGATAATGACAGCATAGCTGTCGAAACAATATTGTCAGGTATATTTTAATAAAACTGTGAAACTTTTAATAATCTTTATTTATTTCATGATTATGGAGTTCCACAAAATAAGGCTGGAAACAAAAAACAAAAAAATAAATATAAGTAAGTACTTGAGATTATAAACATTATTTTTTTTATTTAATACGTATATTCGTTTTTAAAGTCTGAACAATAAACAACGCTACTAATTTTTGTAAACCTTTGACGAAGCTTATATTTAGCTTGAGATACAAAATTAGTCGGACAAGCTCTACATCCAATTTTTACGACATTTTTTAGTTAAAACTCTAAATTGTAGCATATATAAAATTTACCTGCCGTCCTTTGGCGTATCATTAGTTATTTATTTAATTTTACGTATATGAATTCTCAATACTTAATAACTGCAAAATCTTGCATGCCACACTTTTTGAATATAATAATTGGGACATTAAATGCCAACTTTGAATTTATTTCTTGTTTTTCGATGATTTAACATGTTAATATCTATATTCTTAATGAAAATACAAAAAATATAGTTTATGTGAATATCGATCGAGTAAACATGTACTATCAAAGTGATCAATAATCTGTAAATTAAATAAATCCATATTAGAACTTACCAATGTATCTTTTTGTGTTTTCATTTTAAAATCAACCTTATTTTGAAATAAGTATAAGAAAAATAATTTTTACCAGATTTTGGGGTATTTGGTCCCACAGTGGTATACCAAAATTATAAACCATTGCAACTTTTCTGTTAAACGTGATGATGATAGATCAAGAAATAACAACGCGCCTTTAAATATATTTTTTAGTAGAAAATGTCTTTAAAATAAAATATGACAAAAATATTTATAAGTTGATACACACGATAGAAACCATTTTTATTTTATTATTCCTAAGGCACAATTTAGCACCAATTTGTTATTTTTATTGAAAGTTATATAGTAAAACATCTATTAACAATTATAACAAATTGCAAATTGACTAATGGCCTCCAACATTTTACAAGTAAATATGGAGATTTAGAAGTTTACAAAAATCTTTCTTTTCGTATTTCTTTTTCCTTCTTCTTCCTGCATCTTCGAATTAGACTTTCTCAAAAACCATACAAGATACGAAAACTAATGATAGAACATAAAATATATATTTTCAGGCACATAATTTAAAATTGTAAGTAACCACTTATTATTTTAAAGATACAGAAAATCTTATAAGAGTGTAACGCCCTCTGTAGAGTTTAGAAAATTATTTAAATACAATTTTCTAATACAATTTTAAATACAATTAAATACACTTTCTTTACTAGTTAGGCTATGTGACAACATGAAAAATTTTTCGATTTAACAATAAAAAACAATAGAAAAAATTAACTCAAAATGTTTTGTTAAAAAAATATGGAAAAGTACATCATTTACATCAAACATCTTGGAAACAAAACTTCTAACAAAATTATTACAGCTACTACTTTTTTTTATAATGTAGGAATGTGTACTAGTCGAAAAATAATTAAAAAAATTAAATTCTTAGCGTTTAAAAAAAATAACTATATATAAATAAATTCACTCTAGATTCGCTTCGTTACCAATTGCTTTTGCAGAAGCTAATAATCCTGGTAACTGTACAACAATATTATGCTGACAAGGACGACCCCTGCGGCCCTGCCTATGCAAGGTAGTGCTGACCATTTAAACTTATTCTTGCCATAGTAAAAGCCTTTGTATTTTCCTCTAAATCCTCTTCCCCACTAAGCGAGTTATCTTGATCTTCTGATTCGCTAATCTCCGAGTCGCTGATATGGTCGGAGAATTCAGCAAAATCGTCATCACAGTCACGTTCAATATCACTGACGTCACTTGGTACTTCTTCACACCATTTTAAAGCCACTTGTTCAAAATCACGATCTGTAGGACAAATCCTAGATGGACCTGGATTGTCATTCACCGTACAAGAAAATGTAACGTAAACACCGTCGTGTGGTCTGTGTGACCCAGACTTAACTTTATATGTGATTATTTCCAGTAATATCGACAAGAAACTGCATGCAGTCTCAATACTCCTAGAATAGTAACTGACAAGAATTTACATGGCCGCATCTGTCATAAAAAGAAAAGATGTGGGAGTTTCCGCAAATCGAATATTTCCGAAGGTCTCACAGACCACACGACGGCGATTAAGGGTTAAAGTATGGTTTCACGTAGGTGAACCGTGAATACACTGGAAACATTCTTCTGAACTAGAATTTATTTTATAAGATTTATTTATATCAGTTTCTTGCTCTTGTAGAAAAACTATATAGCTAAAACACAAGAGGCAACACGTACCTTTTTGGATACCTGTTTTTGAAGCCGAACCATGTATTCAGTCTGCCTTAGTTTTTGATGAAAACCTTTTAATTAACTGTGGAATTTCCTTCTTAAGCTTCTTCGTTATCACTCTAATTCTTCCTCTGGAACTTTGGGGTTTTATCTGCTACCCCATTGAAAAGCATTGAAGCAGTTCAAAACATCAAGTGTTGATTAAGTCCAAAATAACATCAGGAGCAGGATAGACTACACCTTTTTATCCACAAACTACTATTAATAGTTTTATTAATCTTTTACTATAGCACCTTTTCCTTTTAAGTTTCAGGTTATGCATTAAATATACAAATTTTGTTATTGTATTTGATTGGGTACAATTGTACATTTACCCCATAGCAAGGTTTAATTTAAGTGCTATTCTACTGTAGGAATCGTATGTGCAAGTCTGAGATTTTGGATATGTCTCTGTTTTGCTCTAAAATAGGTTTGATTGGTTGGTACTAATTGATTTTAGTAATTTAAGAATTGTTTAATTATTATTGATATAAAATACTGATTAAGTTGACTTTAATTTAATTATGAAATATAATATAAATACAAAGATTAGTTAAAGTTTCACAAGTTTTATTAATATCTTAACCTGACAATATTGTTTCGACACTTTGTGTCATTATCAAAGGTAGATAAGATTGATAAACAAACACGTTGCTAAGGATAAATACATACAGAAAATATGTAACTAGATACAATACATAACAAAAACTAAATATCTAACACTTCTAATAAAGGAGAATTACTAAGCTCAGTTTGTTCATTCATTAAAGGTACTGTGCGTTTATGCCTGTATATTTCAAAAGCTTCTAAAATGTCTAATTTGTGTTTGTTGTTGCAAAAATGTAAGAATTTAATGTTGTTTTGAGGTGTCATTGGGTGGTTCTGTTCCAAAATGTGTTTGGCATAATTCGATTTTTCTGGATGTTTAAGTCTATAAGAGCGTACGTGTTCTTTGTATCTTATATCGAAATTTCTAAGTGTTTGTCCAATAAAAACCGAGTTACAAAAAGAACAATTCAAACGGTAAATGCCGGATTTTATGATATCTTGTGTTTTGTCTTTAGCATTGAATAAAAATGAAAAGGTGTTGGTATTAGTTTTATAGGTTATTTTGTGACTGGTGGTTTTTCTTATTATAGTTGCAATTTGTTCTGATATTGGTATTGATATGTAGTTTGTGTCTTGTATTTGAGTGTCAATTGGAAATATTCTTTTGATGGCTAACCTATAATCTTTTTGTTGAATTAAAGTGTCAATCATGTTATGGTTATAATAGTTTGCACGTGCTAATTGTTTGATGATTGAAATTTCTTTATCAAAATGTGATCGTTTCATTGGAGTAGTTAAAGCTCGGTGTACTAAAGATCTATAAGCCGCTAGTTTATGCATTTTATGATGACATGAATCGTTAGGAATAGTGACGTCTGTGTTTGTGGGTTTTCTGTATATGGAAAAATCAAATTCATTGTCTGTATTAATTGTAATAGTTAAATCCAAAAAATTAATAGCTCTATTTTGTTCTGTTTCTAGTGTAAACGTGATGTTTGTGTGAAGACTGTTAATAAGAATTAAAAATTCATTGATAACCTCAAAAGAACTGTCAAAACAAGCTAAAATGTCATCAACGTAACGAAACCAAAAAATAATGTGTTTAGAAAGATCTAATTCAAATATTCGATCTTCCAAATTATCCATAAATATGTTAGCTAATAGAGGACTCAGAGAATTACCCATAGGTAAACCATCCTTCTGTAAATATATTATATTATTAAAAGTAAAATAATTTTGACTGATACAAAGATCAAATAATTGAATTAACTCTAACCTTTTTACTAATTCTACATTACTTTTAAATAGGAAATTATCTAACAAAGGAATACAGTCTTGTGGTGGAATCTTTGAAAACATGTTACAAATGTCAAAGCTTACAAGTTTTGAATGTGCTGGAAGATATATGTTCTGTAGTTTTTCTACTAATTCTAATGAATTTTTGACAGAGTATTTCGATTTGTATCCTATGATGTTAATAATATGGTTGAGTTTCTTGGACAAGGTGTGATTAGGTGCGTTGATATATGATACTACTGGTCGTATAGGCATGTTGTGTTTATGTGTTTTAATCAGTCCATATAGCTTTGGTGGTTGTGGGTTTTTATGTATGATTTGTTGTTTTTCTAATTCGTTAAAGCAGATATTGCAGTTTGCTAAAGCTTGTTTTATTTCTTTTTGGAATTTTGTGGTAGGATCTTTGTTTAAAACATTGTTTAATTTAATTGATTGAATGATTTAAAAGATTGATTTAGAATTTTTAGGACTGAGAAAGTATTGCTTTATATATTGATTTATTTAAAAAGGGAGAAATTAGTGTAATATTTATTTGCATTGTGACTGCAACGAAACGCTTTCAAGCTACACAACATCTGAACACGGTTCGACATCAAAAGTGTGTTGCCCTGAAATCAAAAAAACAAACATTGTTACCGGGGTACCTTAATAATTCGCGCGGTGAGTCCAGCAAATCGATCGAATTTAATAAAAAACTATGCCGTGCATTAGTGGCTGCAGATATCCCGTTAAGTAAAATTAATCACTCAGCATTTCGTAATTTTCTGGAAGAAATTTCAAAAATGCCAATACCCGACGAGTCTACACTCTGGAAAAATTATTTACCTCGTTTATACGAAAAGACCATAAAATCAATTAGAAGACATGTAGCGAATAACTACATATGGGTTTCCATTGACGAATCTACTGACACTAATGGAAGGTGCGTAGAAACTTCATTTCCTTCGTTTTGTTAGTAAAATTTTACTAATTAAAGACAGCAGAGCAATTTACGGATGTTTTATTTTCTATTTTGTTAGTTACATATTTAATCACAACAATATTTTTGCTTCATTAATACATATTTTTTTAAATAACTGTTTTGCGCTAATTGTTTGTAACCGACTAATTATATAGTTCGATAAAATAAAAATCAAATTTTTGTTTTCAGATACGTGGCTAACGTTATAATTGGCGTTTTAAATTCGGATATCAAGCCCAAATCCTATCTATTAGCAATGGACGTTTTCAAGAGCACCAATCATTGTTCTGTGGCAAAATTGTTTAATGATTCGATGGCTATTTTGCGGCCGGACGGCATACAGTACAACAAAGTACTCCTGTTCGTCACCGACGCGGCACCGTACATGATCAAGGCTGGAGCAGGATTACAAGTTCTGTACGAAGAAATGATCTACTTAACTTGTCTTGCCCATGCAATGCATAGAGTTGCTGAAAAAGTGCGGGAAATATATCCTAACGTAAACTCTATAATTTCAGATGTAAAAAAATTGTTTGTAAAGCTCCATATCGCATACAAATATTTAGGGAAACTGCTCAAGAAGTGCCTCTCCCACCTGAGCCTGTAATAACAAGGTGGGGTACTTGACTTTCTGCAGCAGAATATTATACAAGTTATTTTGATATTATTAAAGCATTTGTAGATAAACTTAATAAACACGATGCACTATGCATACAAAGCGCACAGGATGCTTTTAATACTACGGAGGTAGGTATTATTGTTTGTTTTGACAAATTTTGTGCGTTTAGATAAAGTAATTCAGAAATTAGAAAGTCAGGGAAATTGATTAGATGAATCTCTTGAGTGTGTAAAATTCTTAGGTGTTTCTTTGAATAAAGTAAAAGGGCCAAAGGGTTTGGCTATAAAACAAAAATTTAAATCCGTTATAGACAAAAATCCTGGTTTAATTAAAAGCATAAACGATGCATTATCTGGCCACGACATTTTAGACGAGCTAAAACATTATTCGCTTGTAGAATTAAACAATTTTAAGTATGCCCCAATTACGTCTTGCGATGCGGAGTTTCTCAAAATATAAAACAATATTTAGGGATAATAGGCATATGTTTACTTTTGAAAATTTAAAAATGTACGTCATTGTGAACTGTAACGCTCTATGTTTAGAAAATATAATTAATTAAATTATTGCGTAGGATGTCTAATTAAAATAATTTCTGTAAATAAAATGTAAAAAGGTGTTTTTTTAATAATGAAAGTGCATATATTTATTAAGAATTTCTAATAAACACATATTTCATGATTTTTAAGTGCATATTTAAGTGCATATTTCACGTTTTATAGTGCATAAGTGCATACATATTTCAGAATTTTTAAGTGCATACAAATCCTATACCTAACCATAACTATTTACCATTAAGGATAACCTCACTTCTCCGATGTAAAATTGATTTAAATTTCAAAGTTTGTTCTCTGAAAATAATGTAAAAGTTACTCTGTAAGTATATCTATAAATACATTAAAAAATAAATATCATTTTGACTGGAAAAAGCAGCCCTAGAAATAAAACTCAGATTAAAGAAATTTGTCTAGAGTTCACTTAAAGAAATAAAAGAGATAATAGATTTGTGTTTTTATTTTTTATTGGTATCGAGAATTACACAGAATTCCGCAAGTACTTATTTCAATTTAGTTTAAGACTTCAACTGAGAGATCTAAATTAAATAGAAAAAGCATTTGCACAAATTGTTATTTTTGTATTAAATTCAAAGCTTCTAACAGCTCCAGTTAATAGCTATTTACACTCGAATGCGGTAAGTCGAACTTTACAGGGTGACAACTTTGTTTAAGGCACGAGCCCGTAGGGCGAGTGCCTTATTAGTTGGAGCCCTGTAAAATGACTTGACGCATGAGATTTGTATAAGATTTTTTGGCCGACAAGTTTTATAGAAAATAAAAAAAAATAATTCAAAACATGCACATAATAGTGTGCTCTTGGATGACATTTGTAGTTTCCAAACGTACAATAGATGGCGCTGCGGCGATTTAAATTAATTGAATTTTAATTTTTTCTATTAAAGCCCGAAATATTTTTAATAATAACTTAGGTAACATGTATTTTATTACATAAACTTAATTATTACAAGAATAGTTGGTTTCTTAAATATCTCTAATTGCCCAGTGTTTTTTAGTATTTTTACCACATTCGCTTGTCATTTTACGACATCATGCGTAAATATGAAGCTACAGTTGACGTAAACAAAACTGAAACAAACGTTTTAAAATACAGGAGGCCAAAAAATATTTTTAAGTTAACCGCTTGGGTGTTAGTTGACCCCTTGACAATAGATGGCGTAACAAAACTCGGCTTTAAGCTCAATTTATAAACTAATCCGCAACAGTAACAGTTGCCGTCGACGCAACTGTTGTAAGATAAAACCTTCAAAATCAATGTTGTTGTTTATAAAATTCCGCAGCAGCAGCGGTTGCAGTTGTAAGCCGCAACAGCAGCGGTTAAAGATGACGAAGTTCATCTTTAGCAGCTACCGCTACGGATTTCAGTAGCGGTGGACCAATCATATGCTAGTATTTCGTCAGCTGAATGTGGATATCTAGATATCTTTTGCGCGGTAAATAATTTTTTGAATTCAAACTTCCAAAACTGACGTAAGTAATTATTGAATTGCCAAATTGTTATATATTTTAGTAAGTTTTTCGTTATTGTATGTAAAAATGCCCAATAACTGTGGTAAGTTAAGATATACTTTGTGAGGTCAAAGTAATATTATATAATATTCTTCAAAGCTGTTGATTTGGAGCTGCTATTGGAATTAATTTGTTCTCATCCGCATTTGTACGACTTGAAAAATAAAAATTATAAAGACAACACCATGAAAGAGAATACGTGGCAAGAAATTGGAATTGTTTTGGATGCCTTTGCTGACGATTGCAAGCGTTTATGGAAAAACTTGAGAGACAGATTTACAAAAGAAAAACGACGATTGAAATCTGGAGACCCACACGACGAATCTGAATGGCCCTATTTTAAAAAAATGTTATTTTATGATAAGCACTGCACACCAAGAAAAACGATTTCCTCTACATTACCTGCAAAGTTTAATACAAGTGAAAAGGAGACAATATCAGATAATACTAAAAATCCTTGGAATTCACTTGAAACTATTTTACCTGCAGAATTAGAAATAATTGAGGCAGAGCAAGTTAGAAGAGATAGCCCAGACCCTAGCTCTACTCAAGAATTAGAGGAAGTGTGGAACACGCCTACGACTCCACGAAACGCTGATGGAAATGACGAGGTACAGAAGACTCAGAAGAGGCAAATATTTGAGCCACCCGGTGCATCAAAAAAACAAAAAAAGTGAAATGAAAGAAATAAATGAGATAGTAAAAATAGCTAAACAAATAGAGAGCACAATTGCAAAGCCGTCCAGTAATATAAATGAATCATTTGGTACCTATGTGGCTAACTGCCTGAATGAAATGACACCTGAGGAGGCTAAAAATTATAGAACAAGAATTTCTGCCATTTTACATGAATAATTATAATCATAAATTATAATGTTCACATTTTTTTTTATTTAACCAATACATGTTTATAAGTTTTCACCCTAAAATACTTATAATAATTACTTAATTCTATTTTTCTTTCTGTCATGTTTTCAAGCAATGGTTCCTCTCAAAACCTTTTCTCTTTGCCATGGTATTTCACCTGCTGGAGATATAAAGTAGTTTGCAAGATTGTCTCGAGTTTTATAATTAATTCTAGTGGCATTGTTACATGATAGTCTACCAACAGATGGTAAGGGTTCTATTTCCGATCTCCATAATCCATTGTCTTCATCACTAACGTCAACGTATCCAGGGGGGCAATAATTATTAGTTGCCTGACCATTACCAAACATTTTTAAACAAAAATTGTGCAAAACCACTGCAGCCTTCACCACACCATCTATATTTTCTACTTTGGCACATATTGTTTGCTTTAATATTCGCCATCGGGCAACTAGTATTCCAAAACTATTTTCAATGGTACGGCGAGCTCGTGAAAGACGGTAATTAAACGTTCGTTGTTCGACGGAAAGATTCTTACCAGGATAAGGTCTCATAATATAATGTTTCAATGGAAATGCCTCATCGGCTACCAACATGTAAGGAACAATAACGCGAGTGTTTGGAATGTATGATGGCTCTGGGACATTTAACGTGTTGTTTTCTAATCTCGTACCAAAGATACTGTTTTTAAAAACTCCTCCATCGCTTTGGGACCCATAAGCTCCAATGTCAACCATGGTAAACATATAGCTAGCGTTACAGGCAGCCATAAGGACAATACTAAAGTTTTTTTTGTAATTAAAAAACTGAGAACCAGAGTTAGGGGGAGCCTGTATATTTATATGCTTGCCATCAAGCGCTCCAATACAGTTAGGAAAATTCCATGTCGTAAAGAAATCAGAAGCAATCGTTTTCCATTCATTTTCAGTTGAAGGCGTCTTCAAGTAGGTTGGTGAAAGAACTTCCCAAATAACTTCATTTGTCTCATGAATTATTTGATGGATAGTCGTTATTCCGACATGGAAAGCCTATGCTAGACTTTGCATACTCCCTCCTTGGGATAAATATTGCAAAGTTATAGCTAATCTTTCCTCGGCACATACTCCATCAGATCTTGGTCCCCGGGAAATTTTGCTGGCTACTAAGCTTAATAAATGTTCAAAGATTGGTACAGTCATTCTAGTAAACTTAAAGAATTGCTCAGGATCTTCTGCTTTCATTTTAAGAAAATAGTGGTAACCACCCTCTGTTTTTCTTTGTCTGTTAATAGGTCTTACTTTATATTTTCTCCTTCGTTTACTTATTTTTCTGATTGCATAGGAGCATAGTACCACGCCGAAAACTCCCAATAATATATTATTTCTATTCATTTTGTATAATTGTGTAATAATATGCAGGAATCAAATTAATATTAACAAACTGTCTAATCTGTCAACACGAAAGTAACAGTTCAGCGGTAAAGTGATGAAAAGTTTATAAATTAAACCCATTTTTGCTACCGCTACGGTCGCAGGTACTGGAACTGCTACTGTTACTGGTACTGTTGCGGATTAGTTTATAAATTCAGCTTTAATGTTTTACGCACGACATCCTCGATTTTTGACGTTTGGCGTCTTTACGGCCTGTCCATTTGCCAGTTTTCGGCGTTCTCCGCTTGGCGCCACGTTACGGTGGGAATGGATGCGTTCAACCGCTCGATTTTATTCGGTGCGTTCGCCGATCCAAACAGACTTAGCAAAATGCTTGGAATGTTTGTGACCTGTGATAATATTTTTAAATAAAATCCGGATATTTTTGAAGGTTGTTAATAAATATTTGACTTTTCTAAGCTTTTTTCTACTTTATAATGAGTTTAGTGCATTTGATTTTGTTTGATAAATTTTTGATTTAAAAAGCATAATTTTGCTGAAAAAGTTCCAATTCACAACAAAAAGTGTTATTGTCGTAACATGCAGAAATCAGAAAACTGCAAAGAGTTTCCTTGCATTTTCTTCTAGCATTAGCTTATGAAATAGGTGAATTAAATATTTACATATTGTACAGTAGAAAGGGACAGCCCAGACAGTATAGTTATACTGTTATCTGTAAATTACATTTTCTGGTCGAAAGTTATTAAAATGCGGTACCTACAGTTACCATACAGTAATTTCTAAAATATATTTTATCAACATAAAACATTTTAGACATGTTTTTCGAACACTCCTGATGAGATACAGTATGTATTGACCAATTTCTTGAACGATTACTTCTCAAATCCGTTCGTAAGGTTTAATCAATCTACAAGATCGTGGATGTTTGAAATACCCTAGTAAAAATTTTATATTATTAATAAACCAAATAACAGGGCTGGTTAAAATACATTTCAATATTTACCTCAAGAATGCATTCCTTGCAGTATTTTAGCTGATCTTCTTCTTGGCCTACTAAACAATTCAGAATGCTTTATCTGTAAGATTCACAATAAAGATCTTTGAAGTATAATTTTAAGTAGACTTCTAAAACCAATATTAACTATCCTTGCAAAAAAGCACCAACAGAATATCTGAAACGCCACTGCACATTAAACTTCTTTCTAGAATAGTACTCAAACATTGACAAATAAATAGTCTTCGATTTTTCTTAAAATAACCACTGCCGGTGCCATAAATTGTATGTTATTTGAAGCCATCCATTCATGTGTATGTATACCTAGTACACATACATAGGTCATCTCATCAAAGTTGAGACGGCCATATTTGAGCCCAAGTTCGATCTGTCTGTTTCTGACATAAGTGAAACGCAAAAATGACTGGTTGTAGTGCACCAAATTGTTCTAGCAATTCCCGGAATGGTGCACGTTTGTTTCTTTTTCCAAAAGATAGGAAAATAAGACAAATTTGTTATAGATCGTGGTTATAGATATGCGTAGAAGTCAGAATTGGGAATTACTGAATACTCAAGATTATGTAAAGTAAGCAAGTTTGTCTTAATAAAATTACATGTAGAAATAATATAAATTATTTAAGCATAGAGAAAGGATAGTCTTTAGATTACACACTCTTTTATTACCGTTTTACATTTCCCCTAGTTCCATTTTGAAGAAACGCAATTTGAAACAAGAAGAAAAAATGAATGGTAAATATTGAAATGAAACGCAATTCCTACGTTATTTAACGTTTCTAATATAGTTACCGTTAATAAGAAACGTAAAAGATTAAATGAAGAGATAAATGTAGTTGCAATTAATAAAAAAAAATTAAAACTTTTAAAGGCAATAAAGGAAACAGGCCATCTAATTGCCAAACACAATCATCAAATAATACTGGATATGTTAAAGAAAAGCCTAAAATAATTGAAAAGTGTGGAAGGATTGAAAGAGCCTCGATATGCGAGGGTGGTCTGAAAAATTTCCGACCTAATACAAGACATTTTTTTAAATTTATTTTTATTTTTCTACATAGTCTCCTTGTAAGTCTACACACTTCTCCCAGCGATGCTCCCTTCTCTTTAATCCGTTCAAATAGTACTCGGCGTTTTTCTCTGCAAAATAATTGTTCACGAAGGTGATTGCCTCCTCATTTGACGAAAATCTCTGTCCTCCGAGCGCAATTTTTAGATGAGGGAACAAAAAGAAGTCGCTTGGGGCTAGATCTGGTGAGTAAGCAGGATGGTCAAGCAGTTCAAACCGTAATTCGTGGATTTTCGCCATGGCAACCGCGGAGGTGTGAGACGGCGCATTATCTTGGTGAAACAGGATTTTCTTTTTCTGCAAATGTGGCCGTTTTTCCGCAATTTCTGCCTTCAGCTTGTCAAGTAATGATGCGTAGTATGCTCCTGTAATGGTTTTTCCTGTTTGAAGATAATCGATTAAGATAACTCCATGACTATCCCAAAAAACAGTCGCCATCACTTTCCCAGCCGACATAACAGTTTTTGCTTTATTTGGAGCCGATTCCCCCGGCGCAGTCCACTGCTTTGACTGTATTTTAGTTTCGGGCGTATAATGGTGTATCCAAATTTCATCTACAGTAATTAATCGGCGCCAAAACTCTGATTTATTGCGCCTAAACTGCGCCAACAGAGCGTTGGAAATGTTCATTCGAACACGTTTTTGGTCTAACGTGAGCAAACGCGGCACCCAACGCGCGGACAGCTTTCTCATGCCTAAATCTTGATTCAATATGTGACAAACACGTTCTTTGGACATATTCATAGCCTCTGCTATCTCACTCATTTTAATTCGACGGTCGTTTAGGACCATTTGGTGAACTTTATCGATGTTATCGTCAGTGCTTGCAGTTTTTGGACGTCCCGAACGTTCATCGTCTCCCAAGCTGGTACGGACACGTTTAAATTCAGCTGCTCAAAATTCCACTGTGGTAAATGATGGCGCAGAGTCCCCATACAGAGAGTCCAACTCATCTTTGATTTGCGTAGGCGTATTGCCTTTCAAAAACAAATATTTAATGACAGCTCGATACTCGATTTTTCCCATTTTCACAAAAACACTCACATCGACTCACTCAAACGATTGTCAAATAACAACTGCGCGTCCAGAATTTCTGGAATTTTGGTGAGCACCTGTCAAAAGATGCACAACTACATTCCCTAGCTTTTATCACGGCCTACTAGATTCATATAAGCTTCGCTTATATACGGCCGTCTCATTTCCAGTTTTTTCATTGTTGCAATTAGAATCCAAAAATTACAGATCGGTACGTTAAGTGGCGCCCACTGCCGATAATTTTGCAACGAAGTTGGTTTGTATTCAGACTGCAGTCGTTAATTTTAAGGTTATAGTTCATACCAATAATTGTCATTTGCTATTGTGCAATATTAATTTATTAACATTTGTACATACTATTTAAATATAATGTACATAAATAAGACAAAAATATGTTGCAGTAGGAATTTGGAAAGCAAAATATCCTACATATAAGAAAATTTTACTTTTTTTAGTAAGTTTTACTAGATTTTATATAACATTACTAATTGACTGATTTTTTTAGACTAGAAACACCTTAATAACTACATAATAGCCATAATATAAGTACAGTGTAATATTTCACACATTACGAATACTCTTTTGGGATTTGTAGCACTTGAATTACCACAGCAGATGATGTAGACACCTAATGTTAATGCACGACCTATGAACTGAAGCCATAGATAATAAATATACTTACTGAAGCTACGACTAGAAGTATAACCATGGAATAAAGAAATCTCACGGTGAAAGACATTACTGAAAATAAATATTTTTAGACATAAGAGCTGATGAAATCTACTTGAATCTAAGGCCACTCGTTTCAGTTAAAAGAGACTGACAAGATTTGTCTCCTAAGACATTAGCTTTATATAGAATTTTTGATATCGCATATCATAAACCAAAAGCGATGACAGAGAAATAATTTTAAAATTTTGAAGGGTAGGTAATAAGTAGGAATATAGGATAGGTAACGATAAGTAAAAAACGATTTTGTTATCATGTCTTAACAGGTTTTGTAGTAAAGCTGAGAAAGTGTTCCAGAAAGAAGATGGAGTCGGGAACTTTTCTGAACTAACTACCTATTGATAATAATAGCATGACAATCGTTGTAAAATCAAGTCAATAGTATAAAAAATACGTGTACCTGTGAAGTGGTTGTTGAAGTACCTATGTTTTTTAGTTTTAATGTAGTGTTGTTCTTAATGCATAATTTAACAACATCTGATCGTTGTTAAGAGATTTTTTTCTATTACCTACTGTTAATATCTGAGTAAATACATGTATTCCGAAAGTGAAGTACTTCCTTTCAGTGTGATCTCTTCAATCGGAGGCAGTTTGACACAATTGGCATAAAGTATAACCTAAAAATTAACGACTGAGCTCTGACTTTAAATATCTTTGTTGTAAAATTACCACCAGTGGGCGCCATTTAACGTACGAATCTGTAATAATTTTCAACAATGAAAAAACTTTAAATGAGACGGCCGTATATAAGCGAAGCTTATATAAATCTAGTAGGCCGTGCTTTTATTGACGAGTGCTGCCATCTTCACGTTAAGGTCGGAAACTTTTCAGACCATCCTCGTACTTTAAAAGATAATACTATAGCACATTCTCCTGCAGATACTTAAAGGAACAGAGACACTATTCACTTCAGGTTTTAAAAATACCGATGTGTCCGCTGGAAATTTTGAAAATGGCAGTACAAATACGATTTGCAGGATAATTTTCAATTATCTATACTTAATATATTCTTAATCTTTAGCTGGTTGGAAAGCTTATAAAAACTTAAAAAATAGTTGCAGCATCCACTTGCATCATACTCCATTCTGTACAGACATTTACAGAAGTTAGATTTCCGTCCACGGCTTTTATATGGCTTTCTGTCATATTTGGATAACAAAAAAGAGAAACTCAAATACTGTTTGAGGAGGATATCATTCATAAATTAGTTGTATCACAGTTAAAATATTCGCTTTAGTTGTTATTGTTGTTTTGTTCATATAACTAATAAATCTTCGCCATTTTAGACCATCATTTTTAATGTGTTAATGTTTTCGTGGTTTTATTCAGTAGTAGTAGTTAATATTACTTAATAACAGAAGATAATTCGAATGCCTAAAAATATTATTTGTTAATAAGTTAATACATAGTATTATTGATTTGTTTTAATTAAAATATTCGTAACCTTTTCTGTAGGTTATGTAAATATTTGATTTGACAAATTCATGACAAATTAAAATTGCCGCCAAAAAGGCGTCATTTTTGACCCCATTTCAAAAGCCAATAGTGGAAATGGGTGAGATAACCTTTACTTTGAATATACAGCGTGGAAATAAATGATTTTCATCAAGTTCCCTTTGGAATTTTTTCACATGTAAATTTTTCTGTACCGCTCTACTCTTTTTGATTTAGTACTAAATTAGTTCTGTCAATAAATGAAATCAATCTGTCAAACAATTCATAGAATTTATTGAATTAATTTATTTTGAGGTTATGGTACTGCCTTCTCTATTTTCGTAGAACGGCACGTCGTGCTTTTACATGGGGAATGCAATGGTAACTTGATGAAAATCATTTATTTCCACCCAGTAATTAAGCATGCATCAACGGACCTTGATTTGAAGTATGTTAACTGTCAAAAGTGTGAAAATCTAAGCTAAGTTTCAAACAATTTCAAATAACCGTCGCGGTTCTGATCTCCAATCCCCTGATAGCCAGCGCCATGCGGAGAGCATGTGCATAATGATATTTTTCAAATTTGATCAGGCCGTATAGAGACGTCAAAAACTTCGAAAATCGAGGAGGTTGTGGTTTTACGTGAAGCATTTCTTTCTATTCGTAGGTGTGTTTTATGATCAAGTACTGTCTCCCTGCATGGTCAAAGCTGAAAGCTTTAGATCATTTTCTTGGGAGAAGTTCCCCCCCCCCCCCCCGAGATGGTGGCAGGTCTAACGATCATATTTTTATAATAAACCTTCTATAACGATCAAATGCATGTATTGTATATTCATCGAGAGTTTTTTGCATACCTGGATTTTTGGCCAAAAATTGGTCTCAAACACCACTGTGCCCTGATGGGCTGGTATCTTCGCTACGCTCGGAATAATAAAACAAGCATTTCTGTGTTAGAAAACTATTTAATGCAATGATATTTAGGTATAAGGAGAATTAGGTCTAACAGTTATTCTATACGCGTCAAATATGCGCATATTTCTGTTTCTGTGCGCAGCGCACTGGAATTGTAAATTGTTTGTGCGTTCTGCCGCTTTTAATGGCTACCATGCCAAAGAAGACGTGTTTAATTAGACTATTGTTTAATTATACGATTAAGTATGGACGTGTGTAGTTATATTTATAATAAACTATATTTATAGTGAATAATTAATTAATAAGTGATAATTAAATTGACCTCCAAAATGTCGGGGTCAATTGAAATCCCTCTGCGTGATACTGACGAGGTTAGTTTATTTACCACATAATGTACTTCTCGATTATTTATTTCAACATGTTTTGTGTAGGTAATTGAGCTTTGCCTCGATCAATTACCAGATGGAGATGAGGTACTGGGTATTCTTCGGCAAGAGAACTCCCAACTTACCATATGGGTTAATCTTGCAGTAAGTTTTATTTTAATTTCCAAAATGCATGTTAATCAATCACACATGTTTATAAATTTTAGCTGGAATATTACAAACAAAATAAGATTAGCGACTTCATTAAAATACTTGAAGCTTCAAGAGTGGACGCAAATGTTAACTACAGGGATTTTGAAAAGGATCAAATGCGAGCCCTCGATATGTTGGCTGCATACTATGTGCAGGAAGCGAATCGGGAAAAGAATAAGGATAAGAAAAGAGAACTTTTTACCAAAGCTACTTTATTGTATACGACTGCAGATAAAATTATTATGTATGATCAGGTAAGTTTGTTTACAAAGTTGATATGAGTAGAAATATTAAAGAATATATCATTTGTTATAGAATCATCTTTTGGGGAGAGCTTATTTCTGTTTGTTGGAAGGAGATAAAATGGATCAAGCCGATGCACAATTTAATTTTGTTTTGAATCAGTCTCCTAATAATATACCATCACTTCTAGGAAAAGCTTGCATTGCATATAATAAGAAGGATTTTAGAGGAGCGCTAGCTTTTTATAAGAAGGCTCTGAGGACTAATCCTAGTTGTCCTGCTGCAGTTCGATTAGGTATCTAATTAAGTTATAAACTATTCTGCCGTGCTAAGCGAAAAAGTCCTATCTGCAAAACATCAACTCAGAAATATACCATATCTTTTCTTAGCTCACATTTACATTCTATATAGTACATTTCTACATTGCAGTTTTGCAGATAGGACGTTTTCGCTTAGCACAGCAGTATTTTTAGCAAAGAAATTGAAGGGTATTTTTACATAATGCTTCAAAATACAAATTTTTATTATTAAAGCACCAGGCGATTTTTTCTTAGTAAATTAGAACTGAAAGGGTTTTTCGCCATAGTTACTATTGCAATGTAATGATTTGGAACAGGTTTACTATACAGGGTGGCTCATAGCCTGCACACCAGACTTGACCAGCGCATTTCTGATGGCATTTGGAACAAAAAATCTTAATAAAGTTTTTTGATTAGAGAAAGTTCAAATTTTGAGTAATTTTGACCGACATTTTTAGAAAAGTACGTATAAAATTATAATGCGCTGATGGTGATATTGATATCATGAATAAAAAATAATGTTAACTGTATAAGTGCAAGCTTTGAAATTTTTAAGCCAGACAAACATGATGAGATCACATTTCGCTGTGTGCTTTTCTAGTTCAAACCCACCGTTCTCAAGCAGTTGTGTTACATTGTACTATTGCAGATTAAATTATATCGCTTAGTTGAAATAGTGGTTTTTGCTTTACTAAAATGCTCGTGTCAAATGATGACGAATTGTAATATGATTCGTAAATAAACAAAATTGTGTATACCTTTCAATTTTTACAAGCCATCTGTCTATAATGGGAATTTAATTTAATTTAACCGTGACCTTCATATCATTTTACTGTAAAATTGGTTAAATCTAGTCTTAACTTTCAATAGCAAAAAATTGAGTAAAAGAGTTTTCCACATCGAATTCCAATTGCCTATTGAATTTACTAATTAGTGTTAATTAATGTGATGTACACTGGAGACAAGAAATGGCAAAAAAGACACTTTTGTATGATTACTGTTTTACTTTCTTTCGTGATTATTATTAGTTTAAAGGGTTGATTTATTTACCTTCAAGTAATGCCCCCAAGTAAGCTTACTTAACTGTTTAACAAAAATAACTGTTTATTCACTCTCAAGCAGTTTAAAGGTAGGATCTAGTAAAAATGTAAAACCACCTAACAAATACATACATGGCAGACGGCTTATAACATTTCAAATAAGGTAAAATAATTTCAAAAAAGGGAAATAAATTCTCATTTCTCAGAAAAATAAGTAACTTCAATTTCAAAACTGATTTGGTATAAAGTAAATACTGTTTGTAGCTCCCGCACCAGACTGTACCGGTGCATTTGGAACAAAAAATCTTAATCAGGTTTTTTGTTTAGAAAAAGTAAAAATTTGTAATAATTTTGACAAAACGTTTTTAAAAAGTACATGTTCATTATGTTGTACAAGTTAAGGCTGATTCTCACTATACGGCAGGCTACCAACAGACACTGGACCGACAAAACATTGTAATGTAAATACATTTTATATGAAGGTGTTCACATCAACCACCACAGACATGGCCCGTCGCCAACAGTTGTTGGTCATGATTGTTTGTGAGAATGTTTTGCAGGTCGGTGTCGGTCTGTTCCTGGAAGAAACGGTTAGTGTGAACAGTCGGCCGCCGTCAACCGTCGTATTTGTTGACGTCGTTGGCATTGGTAAAAATTTTTAAAATGATATTTGTATTGTCAGCATCTTTTAAAGTTGTAAACCCAAGTTTTTCTAACAATAATAAACTACCATTTTCTATAATCTATTTAAGTACCGTTATTAAGGTTTTATTAGGGTCTTTAAAATAACAACTTTGCATTTTTAGAATTTGTAGCTTACCTTTACCTTTCAAAAATATTTTTTTATTCATAGACCTGCTTGTATTACATATAATAGGGGTTAATGTACCTATTAAAAGAATATGAAATTGTCTTATACAACAAAACAAAAAATACCTTTATTGAAACATAATATCAAACACGAGTACATTTCTTATTTATTTATCTGTTCTTATTCCACAAAACACTTGGTCAAAATAAAGACGGGTTATTACTTCATTATGATAGCTTGCACATTCCAGAAGTAGTATTGTTTCTCACCTTGAACTTTAAAATATGTGTCATGTGCATTCATACTATTAAATTTGAAAACATTAGGTTGAACTTCGATGCCGTTTTTCTCCAAAAGTATAGAATTACGAGAAAAATGGTATATACGAATTTTCTTTCTTTAATGGTTATCTAACCACTGGCAAAGTCCGACTACGTCTTAATGGGACACCCTGTATACTCAAATCACAGTTTACTATCAATGATTGGATACTACAAAGTATTCTGATAAACAATTTCAACAAGAAAAATTTGTTTAAAACCCAATAATTCCTAACCTAATTGTTTATGTAGCCTCTAGAGATTTATCGAGTACTCTGGTAGCTCAGCGGGTATAGAATTTTGACTACTAGTCCGGATGTCTTAGGTTCGATGGTCAAAATATAGAGGATGTTTTAAAAATATGTAGCCTATAGCCCCTTTAGGGTCAATGTGGGTAATTGGAAACAGTATTTGATAGTTCATGACATTCAAGTATTTAAAATTTGTAAATAAATATCTAGTTTCATACTATCATGAAATAAACGATGTCAGCTATCATGTGATTATCATATATTTAAATCCCTTAATGACTTTGTTCATATGAGGCACAGAAAAATATATATTCCAAGTTTCCATTTACCCCAGCAAATTTAAAGAAAAATCTTAAATTGGGGGTAAAAGGAAACAAAGATCTTTTCTCCCATTAAACATACTGCAAATCAGACTGGTGTAAAAGAATACGTTTGTAATATTCTAAAATTGATTAAGGTAGCATTGTTTAATAAGCCCTCGACTAAGCCCATGTATCCAATTACCCCAAAATAAAAAATATGCGTAACTTCAAAAATATATTATGAAAATGCAGTCTAACAAACAGATTTTATAATTATAACTATCTAATAAATATGTCTATCGCCGTTCAAAAATATTCAGTTTATTCGGAAACTTGTAAAACATTCTTTCGCCTTTCATAAAAATGCTTGGTTCAGGTGCTATGCCAATAATTTGTTCAAATTTGACAAATCTGATGTCTGTATCTTGAATGGCAAATTGCTTGCAAGTACTGTCCATATATTTAAGAGCTATAATCTTGATTTCATCCTCATCCCTATCTATGTCCTCAATCACACAAAAATATTTGTATATTGTTGTCAACCTTTTTCCACCCTTAAACTCAACTAACAGAAATTTCCCCTGCTGCTCAACATATGAGACTTCTGCTCCATTTGTATCGGATGATGTTGACGATATTCTAGGTTTTTTTGGTATATTTCCAGGTTTTTCTGAAATAGTGTTTGAATTTCATTCTCAGTTGTTACTAGGGTTTCAACTATCCGTCATTTTGTCGTAATTTCCTTGTTTTTCGTTTTCCCGTCTCATTTCTAAGGTTTTCCTGTTCCTTCATTCTATTTAAGACTTCATGAACAGTCAATACTTCCTCATAGGCTTGTTGTTTTAGACGGGGTATAACTTTTTTCTCAGCGGATGCCTCTTCGTTAAGTACTGTGTTCTCGACTGTGTTTGTGGTAATATTTCTCTTTACTCCTTCTGATCCTATAATATTATTAAATATACGAACCAGTTCTTCTTTAGTTGGAGAAGTAATAGACATATTTAATTGTGCAACTGATGTGGCAGATTTAGCTTTGGATGTTTGGTGTAACCTACTGTTGGATGAAGATGGTTCAGTTTCATTTATCGATGATTCATTAAGAATTTCATTAGTATTTATCTTATTCCCAGCCAAGATTTCGTCATTCTCGGCGAGGGAGCTTCTATGGCCAACCTTGCATAGTAACATTAACCCATCTGTCACGGAGGTGACACTTGAGTTATTTATCTGATTATGGTATGCAACTGTATTAACGGTGGTGCCTAGGTGGCTTGGAACCCCAAAATGGTTTGAACCGAGCCCTGCCTGGCCAGCTTGTCAGTCCTCTCATTTTCGTATTTTCTTGCATGTCCTTTAACCCATGCGAGTTGCAGGATGCTCTGGCCACGAGCTCCAGTACATTTTATTTATCGTATGACAAGTAAATAACAAGTTTCAGTAGGGTTTTAAATAAAGTAAAGGATGTTTTATGTTTTGTTATGTTTACGTTGCTGATCTTGCAATCTGAAATTTGATCCTTTACAATACAATTCTATGAGGTCAGTCAGTCAGATGATAATTTGCAGAACGCTATAATTAAGAAAAGGATATTGGTGTAGGTCAAGTCTGGAAACGATTATGATTTGCAAAATTTGCTGGACATTAAATCTGGAGTTCTGCTTACTAAGACATTTAGTAATTTAATTAATGTAGTCAAAAAAAAGCATCATTCGGTCGGGGAATCCCCCCCATAGAATCACAGATATTATATCCTAATCAACAAGTAAATGAAGAATCTGGGTCAACACGTAATCAATACTTGTGTAAACAGATAAAATGAGATCAAATTTCAAGCAACACTGATATTATCTAAGCTGTTAAAAGTTAGTAAGTTAGCCTGTGTAAAAAGTAAAAAGTACGATATGACTAAATATAGATTGGGGCAAAAAGGCAATTTTCATTTTACCTCTCTTAAAATTAACTAAATTAATGTTACTGTAATTAAATTACATTTATAAATTTTCCATTTTGGCCCTTGTGGATTCGGGAATTTGTGGATGTGGGAAAACTCTTACCCAATTAGTTGTTAGATTTAACCAATTTTACAGTAAAAAGATATGCACGGTCACGCTTAAATTAAATTAAAATCACGTTGTAGACAAATATCTTGTGAAAATTAAAAGCTTAATACACAATTTTGTATATTTACGTTTTTTATTACAATTAGTCATCATTTGAGATGTGCATTTTAGTAAAGCAAAAACCACTATGTCAACGAAGTGAAGCAATTTAAGTTGCAATAGTACAATGTAACACAACTGGGCGCTTGAAAATGGTGGGTTTGAACTAGAAAAATACGCAGTGAAATGTGATCTCATCATGTTTGTCTGGCTTAAGAATTTCAAGCCTTCACTTACATATACAGTTAACGTTAATTTTTATTAATGATATCGGTATCACCATTAGCATGTTATAATTTTATACGTACTTTTGTAAAAACGTCGTCAAAATTATTTAAAATTTTGGACTTTCTCTAATCAAAAATCTTTATTAAGATTTTTTATTTCAAATGCCATCAGAAATGCACTGGTCAAGTCTGGTGCATGCTTAATAAAATATAGAATATAGAAAATTTTTATATAGTAGCCACACTACACAGGTGCATATAATTGATCGCAGTGTTAGTCGTGTACAAGAAATCAGCAAACTGGCCCTGATATGATCTACGAGGATACTTCCACAATGTGGCTAATGGTTTGCCTGTCTGCACTGCAGTCGCATTGTGGAGATGGGTTTATTTTCTACTACATCTACCACGGTAGGTCCTGATTCTATTTATACTGGATCATATTCTTTTGGGGAGATCAATACCAACAGGGTTTTCAGAGGTAACCCCTTAGAGTATATTGGCGAGATTTCGTCCCATTCTCTTTACCAGCATTTCAATATGTTGAAGTTGCTGTGCTCTAGGTTTCTAGCTGTCACAATTGGTGGATTTCTGGATCGAAGTCTATTGGTGGTAGCGTAGTTGGAGAACGTATGGATTGGAAGTGATAGGTTGGTTTGTATTTTCTAGTATTCTCCGGCAAGAATGTATTACCTACGTAGGTGTGGGGATGGGATGTAGCTTACTATAGGAAGCCAATGAACAGGGGTGGTTTTAATGGTGCCTGATATCATGCGCATTGTGAGATTTAATTCCACATCAACCTTCTGTGTGAGGGCACTGTTAAGTCATACTAGGCAGCACTATTCTGCTACTGAGTACACCAGTCCTAGGGCGGACATACGCAGAGTGGACACTGAGGAGCCCCACGTAGTGCCGCAGAGTTTCTGGTTGATATTGTTTCTATACTCTAACAAACAAATGAAGGATCTAGGTCGCCGCGTGATCACCACCTGGTAAACACATAAAATCTAAGATCAGATTTTAAGCAACACTGATATTATATAAGCTGTTAGAACTGTCAATGAAGTACGTTGCCCGCGTGATTTGCGATCCGGTATGCAAGTTAGCCCTCGTGATTTCGGCGACCTAGATCCTTCATTTGTTTGTTAGAGTATAGTGTTGAGTTTTGCAGCTGCTATAACTCAGTGTTCTGTCCAGCGTGACTCCTAAGTACTTAGCAGTTTTATTGGGTGCCATAGGCTTGTTATTGAAGTGCACCACTAGTTCTTTATTTGCTAAATTGTTGTTTAAGTGAAAGCACGCAGCCTCCGATTTGGCTGAGCTAGGTAGAAGTCGCCATTTGCAAAAATACTTTCCCATGGTTGTTCAATCGTTTGTAAGTACGCTTTCCGTTTCCTCCATGCTTCTGTGTTGTGTAGCTAGTACTCAGTCATCAGCATATCCAAATTTTTGAGATTCTGTTAATGGCATGTCAGCAATATACATGCTAAATAGCAGAGGGGCTAGAACTGAGCCTTGAGGCAGTCCGTTGTTTAGTTTCATTTGTCTACTTCTGGTGTTGCATATTGCTCAGCATTACATCTAGTAATTGTGCAAGTTTTCAACACGGTATAATGCGGAGGTATTTGCAAATTATCCCTTGTCTCCAGTTGATATCATATGCTGCTGTTAGGTCAATAAACACGATTGATGTTTTTAGTTTTTGTTGTAAGCTGGCTTCAATATAGGTTGTTAAGTAACACTTGGTCAATACAAAAGTAGCAGGATAGATGGATGACAACTATATTGGTTTTTAAAATTTCAAATGGTAGAGAGCCCTGAGAAATACCAAGATGTGTTTCTCGTTCTTTCCCAGCATATCTTCGATTCTCAGTTCTCTTTACATGCCATTGGATCAGAAACTAATTGAACCATTATCTTCTGTGTAGGATATTATGATAGCAAGGAGTTTCTTTCCAAACCTTGCAATTTTAACTTTCCGAACAGAAAATCACTTGAACAGAAAAATAAGAAGAGCCAGTATGATTTTTTAAGGTCACCTCTACATTAAGATCTTTATTTCTACTATTTTTCCATGTTTATCTGAAATTTCATTCTAAATGATCCATTGACCCAGTAATGACAAAACTAAAGTCGGGTGATAAACTGGGACTGGTAGAGTACAAAAGCCAAGTGGACAAATCTAGCACTCCCTATCTCTATTATTTTCAACTGCTCTTTACAGGAAGGTGTTTTTCCTTGTGTCTGGAAAAAAGCTTACATAATTCCTATCTTTAAAGCTGGAGACAAAAAACTGGTTAAGAATTATAGACCCGTTTATATATTGTCAACTCTTCCTAAGCTTTTTGAAATGATAGTTTATAAAGTAGTTTTAAACACAATTAAAAGCCATATTTGTATAGAAGTGTTAGTAACTGCCATCTTCTCTTGTACGCAGATGATATAAAAATCTTTCGAGAAATAAAATCTTTATCCGATTGTGCGTTATTACAAGACGATTTAAATCGCAGAGATAGGTATTGCAGTGTTAACAAATTATTTTTAAATCTTCAGAAATGCTATACAATATCTTTTACAAGAAACTATACTGTGTTTACTTTTCCTTATCACTTCAATAGCTATAAATTACAATTAGTTGATTCAATTAAAGACTTGGGAGTTATAATAGACAATAAATTAACCTTTTCAAAACACATTACCTATATTACAAGCAAAGCTTTTAAATGTCTGGGTTTTTTAGTTAGGATTTGTCGGCCGTTTAGAAACCTTCAGGGTATTCGAAGTCTTTATTTTGCTTATGTCCGCAGTATAATTACTTGGGCTAGTGTTGTTTGGAATCCGCAATACAGCATTTATATCAATATATTAGAATAATAATAATAATAATTACTACAACCCATAACCTTAACCAAGGCCCCAGAAACTATAAGCTTGTGCGGGAGGGAGGGGGCGATTATTATTATTATGTAGGCCCAATGTGCGGCTGCAGCCGACTTATAGATGGAACAGCGCAAATCCCACATTTGTGTTACAGCTAAGGGAAACTGCAGAAAACCTTAACCAGATCTGCCAGCGCCGGGAGTCGAACCCGGGCCGCTTGGGTGAAAGTCCGGCACGCCAGACATTATATATTCTGCTACTGAGTACACCAGTCCTAGGGCGGACATACGCAGAGTGGACACTGAGGAGCCCCACGTAGTGCCGCAGAGTTTCTGGTTGATATTGGCTAATCAATACAGAAAAGATTTATATCCTATATCAACAAGAAATTCCATATGCCCGCTATTAATTACAACGAATCATGCGTAGAATTCGGTCTGCTGCCTTTGAATATAGCCAGAGAAATGTATGATGTACTTTTTCTTTTTAAATTGATTACCGGCTTGTTAGACTGTCCAAATATTTTAGAACAGATAAATTTCAACGTTCCTGTACGTGTAACTAGAAATGATCATCTTTTTGTACCTTCTTTTGCAAGAACTAATGCCTTTTATAATTCGCCTCTTATTCGTATAGTACGAACCTATAACCAAAAGTATACCTCATTAGATCTTTTTTCAACTTCTTTAATCAGATTAAAAAAGAACTTGAAAGCAATGTATCACACCTGAAACTTACGTTTCTCATATCACGTTATATTTCATTTCGTTTATTTGTATTACTTGTATTTACTATCAACATCTTAATGTTACGTAGTTATTATTATTATCATTTTCTTTTTATTACGGGCTTTTTCCCGAGGTTTTATTATCATCATTATTAAAATACCCATAATTATTTATATATATATATTTTTTTAATTTTAATTTATCAATGTAGTTATTAGTTACAAGCAGTATACTAATTATAATTATTACTTAATTTTATATATACAAATATGTAGAGCTACCATTCGATCTGTAAATTGTTAACACTTTTTTTTCTTTATTATTGGGTTTTATGTTTGCGTTATTCATTTTGTTTTATTTTCTATGGCAAAAGAAGTATTGTTTTTTGGGATTCATTCCTGTTTATACTTTTATTACTAAATAAATAAATAAATAAAACACTACTGTATAAGGTCTTAGGAAGGTGTGATTTGTGAATCTCTCAAAATTGTGGCTTGAGTAAATTCTATTTCTAGCCTGGACAACTCTGCATAAGCCTCACAAAAAGACTTCTTTTATCCAATGGCTAATAAAAATTTTTATTGGGGATGTGTAGCTAACTATTGAGAGATGTCACAAGAAAGATTATCCAGCATTTCTCTGCTGTGTGATAAAGCCACTATAGGTTCCAAAACTAAAAAATAATTTTTTGATGCGAATCTAATTACAATAAGATGAAGCAAATCTTTAACTTTAATCAGACATGCTGATCTAGAAATCCCTTTCAGTATGTATTGGAAAATTTCTGCTTTGTTAATATAATAAATTTTTTTTATCTATTTTCAGGTGTGGGTCATTGCTTTATGAAATTAAATAATCAAGACAAGGCTAGACTGGCATTTGAAAGAGCACTCCAATTAGACCCGCAATGTGTAGGTGCTCTTGTTGGTCTTGCAATTTTGAAACTAAATCAACAACAGCCGGACTCAATTAGAAGTGGTGTGCAAATGTTATCTAAAGCTTACACTATTGATTCATCCAACCCTATGGTTCTTAATCACTTAGCAAACCATTTCTTCTTTAAAAAGGTAACAACATATTTTTATATTCAAAATGAACTAACGATATTAAGCTTCTTTGCTTTTATTTAGGATTACAACAAGGTGCAGCATTTAGCACTTCATGCGTTTCATAATACTGAAAATGAAGCCATGCGTGCTGAAAGTTGTTATCAGCTAGCTCGTGCTTTTCATGTACAAGGAGATTATGATCAAGCATTTCAGTATTATTATCAAGCAACACAGTTTGCTCCTGCTGCATTTGTTTTACCACATTTTGGATTGGGACAAATGTATATATACAGAGGTGATTCTGAAAATGTAAGTTAAGATGCATATGTTTTAAAAATTATTAAATTTATTTCGTTACAGGCAGCACAGTGTTTTGAAAAAGTTCTAAAAGCCCAACCTGGAAATTACGAAACCATGAAAATTCTTGGTTCATTATATGCTAATTCAACATCGCAGTCTAAAAGAGATATTGCAAAAAATCATTTGAAAAAAGTTACTGAACAATTTCCAGATGATATAGAAGCTTGGATTGAATTGGCACAGATTTTAGAACAGTCTGACCTGCAAGGCTCATTATGTGCCTATGGTACAGCAATTAAAATATTGAAAAAAGATGTACAAGCTGAAGTTCCTACAGAAATTCTGAATAATGTTGCAGCACTTCATTACAGGTAAAATTAAAGTTTCTTTAACATGTTGAATGTTTTAGAAACAGAAGGTTCTCAAAATTTTTTTTTTTAATTTAGAATCTTATTACAATTTAATTGAGTAAATTCCTTGAAATGGTTAATATCAACATTATTAGTTATTTTCAGATTGAAATTGTTTTAATGTAATAAAAGAAACGAAGAAAAGTTGAATGTATAGGAAAAGAGACTCTTAAATGCAAAGGGTCATCTGTGCACTAAAGATATGTAGGGGAGAGTGTTGTACCTTAGGACAATTTTTACATTTCTATTTTTAACTCGGAACACAATTCTTTCTCGAAATTTGCATATGTGCTGCTAGGTTCCTCAGTCTTTCTTCTGTTATAAACATATCTTACAAAAATTAAATATATGATATTGAAGTAGAAATAAATTATTAAACAACAAAAACAGGCGTCCCAAGGCACAACATCTTGTTGAACCTTGGGACACCTATTCTGCTGTCCTTAGCTAAAGAGCAGTATCTCCACTCCGAGTTAAATCGAGAAATTGGCAAAATACACTAAATCGCTTGGGCCACCGTTTAAAGTTTTATTTAAAATATAACTGACTAGTCTAAGCATTTCCTTTTTTAGAGCCTTGTGTTACTGTATCACTATGAAGGTGATTTATTCAACATATACAGTGCGATTCTAAAGTATGGAATAAATTCGATAAAAGGGAAGTATTGATTTTTGAGAAAATTCCAAAAACACGTCAATTTTGTTTTTAAAGCCCGCACTTTTTGACATAATATTCGAATATACAGGGTGATACGTTTAAGTATGGTGACGTCATCGGCATTTTTTTAAATGGTAACTTGCCTTCTTTATTCCATATTCTGACACTTCATCCAATTGCCAAAATGGTAATGTAATAAGTTTTGTAATAAGTTGCAATTAATTTGTCAATATTGTTCGTTAATTGTTACCCAATGGTATTTATCAAAATTATTGTTGCACTTCCGTTTGCAGCGTTTGTCAGTTTCTTTGATTATACCTTATAGTATTTCTCCTTTTTTCTTGTGTCGTTTTTCATTTTTCCTATGCTCTACATACTTGTACTAAATTTTCTGTGTTTCCTCACAGTTCCTTTCTTTGTTAATGGGAATAATTCATTCTCTTTATCATTAGAGGTAGTCTTAGACCTGCTTCGTCTCACAAGCTTAGCCAAGGGCAAATCTTCAGTTGAATCAGAGGAATCGGTTAAATCGTAGACAAACTAACTAATTTACTAGATACTGTGTTTGAATTCATCGTCAAAACTAAAAAAAAGATCGCAACAATTTTAAACGTTGATTTTAACTAACACAAGACAAAAACTCATTTGATATTTCGTAGATTGTATATTATAATGCCCACTGAATAAAAATGTGTAAGAAATTCTAAGAAATAGTATAAAAGAATCAGCGTCTCACAAATTTTGGCTTTCTAGCTTCTGTTGATAAAATTACATAAAAATCATGGTTAAAACAATGGAAGTATTCAATTATCTAATCTTTCTATCTACTAAATTTATTAAATAAATAATCATTCCAATTTATTATCCTTTCGGAATTTTTTAACACCTTGCAAAAGATAATAGTAATTTATGTTACAAGCGAATTAAGTAAGTTATTATCTATGAATGAAAAATTTCCCCACGAGTGCCGTTAGGCTCGAGCGGGTTCATTCTGTTTCTGAGTGGATAATATCCTTAACTAACGTATGCCATACAACTCTTATACAATACCTCTTCAATTAAGTTCAAATATTGAATTTGCAATTTATAGTTATTCTGTAATTTTTGACGGTAATAAATTTGATACTCTAGAGACCGATGACTGGATTTTAATAATATTAGGCAATGTAAGCTGGTGATTGGTTGCTACCTACAATAACAGCCAATCATATTTTACAGTAGGTAAAAAGTGTTTTACTCACAAGTGAGTAAACTTCAACTTTAATTACTTAAAAGTATCAAGATAGCAGCACCATTTTTCTTTAGAGGTATTGGATATTGTAGTCGAATGCCGCAATCACACGAGTGAGAAATTGGTGTTTTTGCATGCGTTACACACTATACTTTATCTACGACAACAAAAAAAGTAATAAACCACCAACAGCTAAGAAAGTTTTTTAACCTAGAATTTATACTCGCATTCATATTTTTTACGTGAAATATTTGGCAATAAATTAAGAGATGTAATGTGAGCCGCTTCCACGATGTTTGGAGGTGTACGAGTGTACACCCCAATTTTCCTTTATCGGATTCACTCATGATACATCTAGAATTTTAAAAACGACAAAAGTAAACATTAAATTTGTAAAGACAATAGTAATAATACGTTTACAATTTGTATAATTTCAGTCAATCTACTATTTAGTACTTACAGCTAAATAATCATACGTATGTACTTGTTTTCAAAGAATAATTTATATGTACAAAAATCACAATTCAATGTCAAATATTCTCGCATTATGTAGCAAATTATAAATGTTTTCAATGTTTTATTGTAATTTAGCAATAATAATAAATAAAATTACATTAAAAATTATATAATAATGTAAAACATTAATTAATTTTACGTTTTAATTGAATAACAATCATTGTAACTTTATATAATGAGAAAAAAACATCATTGAAAGGCGTCTCGGTAGCTCAATGGTTACGCTGTAGCAACTATAGTAACCGAGCGATCCGTGTACAATTCCCCGGGTCTGACCTTAGTTTTTGTTCTAGTTGGATTTCCATTCGAAATATAATTTAATGTAAAATATTAATTAAACAAAATAAATTAACCTTTATCTAAAATTTATAACATTTTATATTTCAAATAATTAATAATATTATAAATATTGCAAGTGATGACATCTATGGCGTTTTAATAGAACTACGGATTATTGAGAACTCCTTCCTCACATACTTTACCGTTGAGTTTGGAGATTGTTTGCAATTGGTCGTTTTCACAGTTACTAGATTGTGCGGAATATGTAACTTTCTATGGTGGTCGTAGATAAAAATGTTTATACTGCTTTTTAGCGTAGTAACTGGCATCATTTGAATTATACTGCAAATTTTATAAAGAGTTTTCTGAAAAGGGAAATAAATTTGAATGATCCTGATTAAGATTAAAAACAACCTATTACATTGTTTACACATTCAAAGCATTAACAAAAAAATCATAAAAATGGAGTTACTGCTTTTTAGTTAAGGACGGCAGTATTGATGTATCATGGGACAGGTTTCAGGTATTGGTATGACAAAGAAAAAGGTAAGTATTTATAAACTATAAACTTTAATGACTTTTAAATCAAAATGAACAGTGAAATTGAGAATAATTTGACATCATAGGGTCAAAAATCTACTTCAAACATTATTGTTTGTCTTGTCAATGAACCTTGAATTACTGGAGGCGCAAGTTTTCCAATAATGTCATTTTCGGGCACATCAAACTCTTCATCTCTTTCCAGGATAAAGTTCTTGGTGTTACTTATCCTCTTATAATATTTCACTTGAAATTCATGTTCTGACAAGACGTTAGTTATTTCAGCAACATAAACGTAAGCAAGTTTTTTTCCGAGAATTCTTACCAAAACAAAGTCACCCTTATTTAAATTACCTTGGGCAAAATTCTCTTCAACCTTTTCTTCTCTGTCTCTGTGTTTTATATTTTCAAACAAAGTTTCTTCATCACTGCTGGAACTGCTCGGCACTTTTTCATAGTTGTCTTCATCTGAAGAACCTTCCTTTTCACCGTTGGTAAACTTTTGACTGAGGCATTTCTCTTGGCACATTGTTTTCCTATTTTAATAGATTCTTTTCAGTTGTATCATTCAAGATGCATATCTTACCTCTCTTTCTTTGTTTTTGAGTTATTCTCGGTGTGGCTTTTGGAAATCGGCGTATAGCTTCTGACGATTTAAATGAAGATATTGGGGAACTCGTCAAGGTTGAGGTTGAAGCAACTGAATTAACACTGTATTGAGACTTCGATGTGGATGGAACAGCAAAGGTATTATTTTGAACCGTCGACCCGGAGCTTTTAGTCTCTGAGTTTATGTCGTTTTCATTTTAATTAGCCTCTGTCTGCTCTGATACATCACCTACCAAAGTTTCATTTCTTATATCTCGGTCAGTGACATATGAGGATAGAAATTCATTATCTCCAAAAACTTGTCCATTGAAGGAATGAATCCAGTTACCTGAGATCCTTTTTCGATGTTTTCTTTATTGAAAGATTTACTGAATGCTATTCCTATGACTCCAGCAATATCATACATATTAATAGGTTTTCCAGGATGCTCTACTAACCAGCTGTTTACGGCAGCATTATAATATGATTTGTAAGGGCCAAATACTGTACGGTCCAACGGTTGGAGCTTGTGTGAGCTGTGGGGCGGAAATGTGTGACGCATGATTGTCAAGGATCAACAGGATCGGATCATCTATTGTAGGTTTTTCTTGAGCAATAAAGTGTTTTAGATAATCTACAGAAAGCCTTTCATTAGACCATACGGATGGATTTGCACGGCCAAGGGATCCTTTTGGAGCACCAATAAGCATGTGTGGCTTGAAGTGTACCCTGGGAAAAATCAATATGGGGTTACATGGTTACCAATAGCGTTAACTGCAGCATCATCGTAATGTTAATCCCTCTTTCACCGGATGTAACGCTGCCTACTTGCTTAACACCTTTTGATGATAAAATTTTGGGCATAAAACTGTGTAATTTCCGGTCTCATCTAAATTATAAATCTTATTTGGAGGAAATTTATATCTAGTCATTACATCTTGTAAATTATTGAAAAAGGAAGACACATTCTGTCGATTAAAACTGGTGGCACGGGAAAGACTCGTCGCCTCTGGTTTTCGTAAAGTCAAATTTGTATGCCTCTTTCTTAATCCCCGTAACCACATTTCTCCAGCAGTCTTGTTTTCATTCCAACTATTTGGTATTTCAATGTGGTTTTCATATGCAAGTTTCATTGCATCTCTTTTTGTGAGACCATGGTGAAGTCGAGCTGCTTGTAAATAGTAATAAACTAACAGGAGTTCTTGATTTTCAGAAAAGACTTTATGAACATCATTTTTGGCTTGATGAACATAGTGTGCATTATTTTTAATTTGTTGCCGGTGTAAAGAGAGATGACGAAAAAGACTAGTTTTGGAAACTCCGAACATTTTAGCTGCAGTTCGCACTCTAACATTATTATCTACAACTTCCTTCAAAGCTCTCTCCAATGCGCTAACATCTACTGGAGGCCTTGTTTTACCTTCCTTACTTCTAGGCCTTTTCCTGAAGACAATAACAATAGCTAAGACTTATACTTTTCCCAATAAATACAATTGAAGGGGTGAGTTGATAGAGGCGTTAACTGACATTTAAAAAAAAATCATATTTTTAGTGAATGAAGGTGCTAAAGCTATTTTACAACTTCTGACCTGATTTTGCTACGATTCTATATATAGTTACAGAAATATTGGATGATAAAGGGCCTAACTAATACTACTATCCATTAATTGGGACATGTCCCGAGGTACAACGAAACTAATGTACCGAGGTACAGCACCAACAGACAAAATTATTATATGGATAACACTTATCTAAAAGGGACCAACCGCCAAATTGCGTTTTTTAAACTGAAGGTACCAAATGCCCGAAAATACTGAATATTAGTTTATCTAAAAATATCCAAATGCCAAACTGCTCGCGGAGATCTTGGTTAGTAAAGGAACCAAGTTGCATGACACAAGTTATCAGTTCATAGTTTTCTCTAAAGAGATCCAAGGCACAGAAGGTCGTTTTGAATAATATTAGTAGTGGCGTTTGGTTCCCTTTCAAACTAAGGCATATTATTTGCTGACATTGACGTTTCGTTTAAAGGGTGTGTTTAAAGCATTTGATGTAGGTAATATGCGTAAAAGAAGTGTTTTGATTCTAAGAGATAGTTTATGTATAAGAATTAAAAAAAAATAGTATAAACAGATAGCTAAAGGTCACCCAGCAACCAGTAATCATTTTGCCCCAAAATTGTTTGAGTTGTATCCAAATGGAAAAGAAATTCCACGAAGAGATTGGCAGATATTAAGAGTCTGATGTATCTGATTCTTTATGCCTTACATGCAAATGCAAAATGGAATGATTATCTTCGTCGAATTTAATATATTGCCAGCATGTCTGAATGTCTTTTTTGTGCAGACAAAATAAATCGGCTCCATTGACATATATTTTGCCCATGGCTGATGCCGATGTTTGAATTTTTAGACGATCGGCGCTGATGCCGATGTATTAAAAGCTGACTAATGGAAACATAAGGCAAGCTCAAATGAGACCTTATATGTTAGAAGCCATAAGGCATGCTCAGAAATCTTATGATCATGAACAAATTTTAGTTTCTTATTTATTATATCTAGTAACATTTACCATACATCTTAAATTACTTATGAAAGTCTAACAACTTTATTTTTAATTCTCCAGGCTTAACAATCTCGAAGAAGCAAAAAGATGTCTAGAAGAAGCATTGGTTCGTGCTAAAGCTGAAGCAGAACATGATCCACAGTATTACAACTCAATCTCTGTAACGATTACATACAATCTAGCAAGATTAAATGAAGCATTATGCATTTTTGACAAATCTGAAAAACTTTACAAGGATATTCTTTTAGAACATCCAAATTATGTTGACTGCTTCTTACGTTTAGGTTGTATGGCAAGAGATAAAGGAGAGATCTATGAAGCTTCGGATTGGTTCAAAGAAGCTTTTAGAATTAATACTGATCATCCAGATGCTTGGTCACTTTTGGGTAACTTGCATGTAGCCAAAAATGAATCGGGACCTGGTCAGAAAAAATATGAAAGAGTTTTAAATGTATGTTTGTTAATTATTACTTATTAATAGGGTTTATTGTGTTTAATTCATTTGTTTATTTAGAATCCAGCAACTTCACAAGATCCATACACTTTAATTGCCTTGGGAAATGTTTGGTTGCAAACACTTCATCAGCCAACAAAAGATAAAGAACGTGAAAAACGTCATCAAGAAAGAGCATTGTCTTTGTATAAGCAAGTATTAAAGATTGATCCCAGAAATATATGGGCTGCAAATGGTATAGGAGCTGTTTTAGCCCACAAAGGCTGTGTGAATGAAGCTAGAGATATTTTTGCCCAAGTTCGTGAAGCCACAGCCGATTTCTGCGATGTTTGGTTGAATATCGCCCATATCTATGTTGAACAACGACAGTTTGTTAGTGCAATTCAAATGGTAAGTCTTGTATTTGTCCTGAAGAAGTCCCATATAATTGCAGTAAAACATTTAGTAATTTATTTATTCTCTGTATAACGCAATTTAATCCCAATATTTACCCATTGAGTTTCATTAAGAAATGTTGAAAAGAGTTTTAACATGATTTCTTTTTGTCATATGTGGTTATTTTACAGTACGAAAATTGTTTAAGAAAATTCTTCAAATACCACAACGTAGAAGTTTTACAATATTTAGGAAGAGCTTATTTTAAAGCTGGGAAATTAAAAGAAGCAAAAATGGTTCTCCTTAAAGCAAGAAGAGTTGCTCCGCAGGATACTGTTCTTCTCTACAATATTGCTCTTGTTTTACAAAGACTGGCTACTCAAATTCTGAAAAATGAAAAATCTACTCTTCAAACTGTCTTACAGGCTGTTCACGAGCTAGGATTATCATTAAAGTAAATTATTTAATAAAAGGCAAAATTCTAATTTCATTAACTTTTAATACAATTTTTAGATATTTCACATATTTAGCCGATCATGGAGATCGCATGCGCTTCGATATTACATTAGCTGGTTTAGAAGCACGCCAATGCTCTGATCTTCTATCACAAGCGCAATACCATGTAGCTCAAGCTAGAAGAGTTGATGAAGAAGAGAGACAATTACGAAGAAAACAAGAAGATGAACGTACTGCCTTTAAATTACGACAAATAGAAGAACAGGTAACCGATCACTTAATCTGCTTAAAAATAATTTTAGTTAACTTCTTAATTTTGCTTTACTATAGAAACGAAAAGAAGAGGAGTCACGTGCAAATAAAGAACAGTTATTACAAAAACGTCAAGAATATAAGGAAAAAACTAAAAATGCCCTATTGTTTACGGAAATGCCTGCTGAGAAATCAAAGAGTAAAGGTAGAAGTCGCAAAGATCAATATCTTAGTGATTCAGGAAGTGATATTGAAAATGCTGGGGGTGAAAACTCTGTTCCCAAAGAGAAAAAGAAAAGACGTAGAAGTGGTGACAGAAAAGACCGTAAAAGAAAACCAGGTGGTGGAAGAAAGCGTAAAGATCGATCTGGTCGTTCAGATTCAGACAGTGACAGACCAAAAGGCAAAAGGAGTAAAGGCAAAAAAGGTAGACCTGGTAAAACTGAGGATGATGGACTCACTGCCAGACAAAAAAGCAGAATTGTCTCGAAAGCAACCATATCTACCAGCGAATCTGATAGTGACGATAACAAGCTTAAAATTGCTAGTGGAGATGAAAGTGGTGGTAGCAGGGCTGGTGGTCGAAAAGGTAAACGCAGAATATCATCAGGTTCCGATGCATCAAGTAGATCTCGTTCTAAAAGAAGAAGTAGATCAAGATCAGGAAGTGGCTCGCGTTCTAGATCTCGATCTAAAAGCGGTTCAAGATCTCGATCACGAAGTGGCTCAAGATCTAAATCACGTTCTAAAAGTCGGTCAAGGTCTAAGAGTGGATCAAGATCGCGATCACGTTCAAAAAGTGCTTCCCGATCCAGATCACGTTCCAAGAGTGGTTCACGATCCAGATCACGCTCTAAAAGCGGTTCACGATCTAGATCTCATTCAAAAAGTCGTTCACGTTCAAAGTCTAGGAGCAAGTCAAGATCTAGGAGCAAGTCAAGATCTAGGAGCAAGTCTAGATCTAGGAGCAAGTCAAGATCTAGGAGCAAGTCAAGATCTAGGAGCAAGTCAAAATCTAGGAGCAAGTCAAGATCTAGAAGCAAGTCGAGATCTAGGAGCAAGTCAAGATCTAGGAGTAAATCAGGTTCACGTAGTGGTTCAGCTAAATCTCGATCTCGAAGTAGAAGTGCTTCCGGTGGTCGATCTCCCAGCAAATCTGGAAGCGAAAAAGGGTCTCGAGCTACTAGTCCTGCCAATAGTAATCGGGATAGTGATTAAAAAATAAAGAGAAAAGCAATAGTTAAGTTTTATGATGATGATGATAATTATGATAATAATGGTTTGAATTTTGTCTTGTATAAAAAAGAGATTCTGTAAATTTTTATCAATAATATGTAATTTTTAGGCGTTTATTGAGTAAATAAATATTTAATCAGATTTTTTCTTAATTACAAAAAATAATAATGATTACATTATTATTTATTTTATTATTTTCCAGTCATCCTTGTGAAAAATACAAACGAATACAAATTTGTGGTTATGTTATGTGTTTCTGCTTGTTTACATGAACATGTTAAATTGTATGTTCTTTTTACTTTTCAGTAAAACTCAACTTAAAGCTCAACATCAATTCCGTACAGCAAAAAGTATAATTATTAAGAGTACTATTTTAAATTAGGCTCATTAAACTTGCACGGAAAGGTGATACCGATTTAAATGTGTTACATACACTGCATATTAAGCACTGCTTACAAGTGCTCTTCTCTTAGCCTTGGCGTGAATCAGCAAGCGTGGCGTAATATAGTAGACAATGCTGTTTGGCTGGTTAACATTGTTTGGTCGTTATTTTTGTTGTGCTTCGTTCCCAAGTGTTTATTTATTATAATTGTTCGATTTAGTGGTTGTTAAATTTAATGTTACTTAAGTAATGTAAATCTGCGAATGAGACTGTATTTTGTCGCATTTTATTATTTTAATTTATAATTGGATTTTTTTAAAGACAAATAATTCTATTTAGTTTGCCTGTATGCAAATTTAAAATTGCATTATCGTTACGACTGCAAATTCAGCTGCTTCGGTGAAAGGTTCGAGTACCTTCGATATAGCCGAATTGGGACTTTTTTTGTTCAGTTTGTAAATTATTAATAAGGAATTTTTCGCATAGAGTTTTGGAGAGAAATTACAAATTATTAAGAAAGGAAAACCGGAACTTTCAAATTTAGCAACAAAGATTAAAACCTGTACCGGTATTTTGCTTAGAAAGACCGGAAAATTGATACGTAGTAGTAGTTTTTTTTTAAATAAAGAATGATAGTCAACAAATTCCATAAGTATAAAGTGTAAAAGTGTTTCTTTGAAAAACTTTTAAGCTTAATAATTAAAACACTGTTTTTTATTGTACCTAGCAGTGGCAGATCCAGAGAAGTATTTTGAGGGGGAAATCTTTGGAAAAATAATTGTTTTAATAAATAATAATTAAATAAACATTATTTGTTTCTATTCTATGTAAACTTATTTCTAAATTGGGGGGGGGGGATTATTCCCTCCCCGTTAATCCACGCCTGTACCTAGGTGTATTATAATTAAAATTGTGGTTGCTTCCCTAGCCTAAATTCTCACCGCACGCCACTGCTTAGTACTCAGATGACGTGGTAAAAAGATATACACGGTGTCTCATTTCCGAATAGCCAGACTACCAGTGGTTAGATAACCATTAAAGAAAGAAAATTCCTATATACCATTTTTGAAAGTTTAAAAGAAATTAACTGGAATGAAATTAACAGTTTTGAAGTTCAGCATAATGTTTTCAAATTTAATAGTAAGAATGCACATGACACATATTTTGAAGTTCAAGCACTGCAGATAAACAATAATACCTACTGCTTGCTTTCTAGAATGTGCAAGGGTTAGCATAATAGACTAATAAGCCTATCTTTATTTTGGCCAAGTGTTTTGTAGAATAAGAGCAGATAAACAAAACATGTTTGGAAATGACCTCTCGTTTGATATTATGTTTAGAAATGGTATTTTTGTTTTGTGATTTCTGATTTGTAAGACAATTTCAAATTCTTTTAATAGGCACATTAACCCCTATGTGCAAGACAAGTCTGCCGGTTTGTGGATAAAAAATTATACATGTAATAGTGAGAGTGACATATTTTGAAGTTCAAGGAGATAAACAATACTAGCATTTACTGTCTCCAGACTTACTTCGTGGAACTCCATAATCATAAAATAGAAAGATACATTTTTAAAATACAAAGATTAGTTACAGTTTCACAAGTTTTATTAGTATCTTAACCTGACAATATTGTTTCGACATTAAATGTCATTATCAAAGGTAGATAAGATTGATAAACAAACACGTTGCTAAGGATAAATACATACCGAAAATAGGTAACTAGATACAATACATACAAAAACTAAATATCTAACACTTCTAATAAAGGAGAATTACTAAGCTCAGTTTGTTCATTCAATAAAGGTACTGTGCGTTTATGTTTGTATATTTCAAAAGCTTCTAAAATGTCTAATTTGTGTTTGTTGTTGCAAAAAATGATGAAAAAAGAATTTAATGTTGTTTTGAGGTGTCATTGGGTGGTTCTGTTCCAGAATGTGTTTGACATAATTCTATAATAATTTCTAACAAAAATATAGGTTATATATATATATATATATATATATATATATATATATATATATATATATATATATATATATATATATATATATATATATATATATTTGTTTAACCGCTTATACATACCCGTTTCGCTATATTCTACCGACTTGTCGGACCATTTTCGACGCTCTCAGACCCGGGCTTGGGTCTGGCAACGTTCTCCTATGTTTTCGATGTCTACAGGATAAGGTTTACCTAAAACTGCAATAAAAAAATATACAATTTGGGTTTGGAAAAGTAGGGTCTGTAAAAAGTTTTATACAACCGTAGTTCATCACAATGAACTATAGGGGGCGTCGCGCCTTTCTCAAGTGTATATCGTATATTTTTATACAAGACGCTATCAAACCCGCTATGTTCTACAGACTTCCTAAGCCCTGGATCTGGCAACATTGCCATGACGCATATGTTAAGCTTTGTTTTATATACGTTTGGTTATAATAGCTCGCATTTAATATTTGATGGAGAAAAGTGACGTAAGAATTACATCATCTCGTATGCGAGTTCTTTTCACATTTGTAAATATTCTCTGGCTTTGTAAAATTGAAGGTTTTAATATTTATTAATAATATACTATATTTATAGCATATAACTAGATAAATTCCATATAATACATTATAATTTCTTAAATATTAATATAATTTATTACATATTTTTTACACTATTTCTTAGATAATGTTAAAGATGTACAGTTTTTTACATTAGCTGGAAGTGAATTATATTCAACTAAACCTTTATGAAACAGATTATTTTGTCCTATATTTGTTGTTACTGTATGAACATAAAAATTATTTCTACTTCTAGTATTATGATCATGAACATCTTCTACGAATAGTAAATTCATTTAAAATGTGCTCTGGATATATTCGGTTTTTTGTTTTAAATATTATTATCATCGTATTATAAAATATATTTTCCTTAACACTTAACAAAGATGTAACTTGCAACATTCCTCTTATGCTAGTATACCTACTACATTTTAATATTATTCTTAACGCACAATTTTGTTTTTTTGAAGATTGTTAATTTCAGTATTATTTAGGAGGTAAAGTATACTAGCACAATAATTAAAATGGGGAAGTATTATTGTTTTATATAGTAATAATTTAGACCACTTGCTAAGATTTTGGCTTATTCTACCTATGAAATTTACTATTTTTGCAACTTTACTGATAACATAGTTTGAATGACTAGAAAATGTTAAGTGACAATCTATTATTACGCCTAAGTACTTCCACTCATAAACTTGTTCTATTTTTTGACTATTAATTTGTATTCCCACATGACTAGATGTATCAATTTCGTTAAACTTATTGTTTATTATCATGAATTTTGTTTTATTTACATTTAAAGAAAGACTATTTTTACCTAACCAGTTATATACATTTACTAATTCATCATTGATGATATTTAATACTTTTTCAATATCATCTCCTATAAAATATATTAAAGTGTCATCTGCAAATAATTGAATGTTACATTTTTTAATTACATTAACAATATCATTTATGTATAGTACAAATAAATCAGGGCCTAATACAGTTCCTTGTGGAACGCCAAAGGTGGTTTTTTTAGGTGAAGATGTAGTATTAAAGTATCTAGTTTTTTGAAATCTGTTTTTGAGATATACACTAAACCATTTTATAACTATTGGGCCACACCCATATGTTTTTAATTTCAATAATAATAGATCTCTATTAATAGTCTCAGAAGCACGTCTAAAGTCTAGAAAAACTACACCTATCATCTTCTTCTTGTAAATAGCATTTTTCCATTTCAAAAGAACTGATTGTATTGCACTTTCACATGAATTATTTTTCCGAAACCCTGATTGAAAAGGTGTTAACAGTTTGTTCACTTCAATGTAGTCACGAAACTCGATATTTACGACGGTCTCTAATAATTTTTCATAAGATGGCACCATGTTCATCGGTCTGTATTCTTCACATTTGTTAGTGTTGATTATCTTCTCAATGGGGATAATATGGGATGTCTTCAAGGTTTCTGGGAAGGATACACTTTCTAGACTCATTTGAATTAGATGCAAAAATCTCTGTCCTATTACATTGAAAGCTAATCTTTACGGTAATACCATCGACACTACTATTCTTATTAGGTAAATTGTTTATACTTTTTTTTAACTCCAAAAACCCTATTGGTAAAAATTTCTCAAACTTGCATTGATGCACATTAATGTGGCTTAAATCAGTTTCAATTTGGGTTAAATTTGTTAATGTAATAATTTGTTCTATGCTGTTAATAAAGTAAATATTGAATTTTTCTGCAATTTGAATTTCCTTTTATTCTAACTCATTGTCAAAAATAATACCTTCCTTTTTTTGTCTGTTATGGCCTCCTTTAATTAATTCTTTAACTGTTTTACACATTTCTGTTGAGTTATTTTTATATCATCTATTTTTTCTTGATAATAATTTCTCTTGTGGTTCCTGATCAAACTAACAATTCCATTTCTTTGTTGTCTATACCTATTCATATCACTTTCTTCTTGTGTAAAGATTGCTCTTTTATATAATCTGTCCCTTTCTTCAATTTCCAAGGCTATCTCTGGGGTTCACCAACGCTTACAACTCCATTGACATTTAATAGTTTTTTTAACAGTTAAAGCATGCCTGTTTAGTGTGTCCATTATGGTTTTAACTAATGTTTCTGCTAGTTGATTGGTGTTTGTACAGTCCGGATTCCATGGTTCATCCATTAGATCTAATTGAAATTGCATTTCATTGAAGTTGCTCATGTCTCTGTGTTGTATTGTATATTCTTCATATTTTTCTTTCACTTTTGCATTTACAGTTATTGGGTGATCGGTTATTTTTGGAACATGGTGTACCTGGGCATCAATGGTTTTTTCATTAGATACAAGAAGATCTATGAGGGTAGCACTGTCCTTAGTGATTCTTGTAGGTTGGTCGATAATCTGATGTAGTCCATTATTTTTAATTAAAGTTCTCAGCCTATTTTCATAATATGAATCCTTTAATAGGTCAATATTAAAGTCTCCGATAATTAGTAAGGTCTACTAGCATATACATCAAACAAATTTTCAAGTTTCATTAGAAATTGAGCATCACTAGAGTTTGGAGAGTGGTATAAATTTATAAAGTTATATTTGTATGATTGAAAGCATATATTAATACCTACAATTCATGTGTTCATATCAATGGTATCTTTAAGTAGGACTTTATAACTGAATTCATTTTGTATATAAATGTTTAGAGTAAGGTTAACAGGATTTTCGAACAAGTGAGACAACGCAACATAATACGGAAAAGTTAATTTCTGGGGAAAGTGAATGGTTTCCAAATAAGGTGGAAAAGTACATGTCATTTTCCGTAGTAATCAAACGATAAATTTCAAGAACTTGATTAAATTTTTTAGTATAAAAGTACTGTAATATCTTCTTTGTATGTTTGTTTGAAGGATTCTTTGTGATTAATTAAAGCTTTATTCTTTTACTGTTAAGATGAGAGAATGAATGCTTGAACTATTTGGTTTCTGCATTATTTTCTGATCCCTCGTTTACATTGGTTTCCTTAGATACTACAAAGTATCCAAGGCAACGGTGATCATCACATTTATTGCTCCCTTGTTTTTTAGAATTTTTCCAGCAGAAAAAGTCTCCATCAGTTTGCTTGAGGACAGGATTGGAAAGAACTAGTGAATGTACGCATAAGATGCGATTGTGATTGTACAGCAATTTGATAGATACGTAAAAACCGCGTTTTTTTCTTTGGCTGGTTTTACAATTAATTAAAGTTAGTACAGGGCTCTTAATGTTAATGCTCGTTACAATGATAAGAACTTAACCAATAGAAATGAGCTAATAAGAATAACATGAGAATTGAATGAGATAATTGAAAACGGTTAAAATTAAGACAGCAGATTCTTAATTTTAGGGCTCGTTGCAAAATGTAAATAACTAAAAACTACAAAACTTAACCTAAGAGGAACGTATGAGGATTCTGTTGGACTTGTATTTGTTGTAGGTTGTTGGTTGGATCATAATCGTATATGCAACATAAAAGGAAAATAGTAAATGTATGTACACGAATATGTCTAAAAGGTAACAAAAAGTAATTGCGAACGTTCTATACATAAACGTCACAAAAAAACATAAGAAGGATTTGTAATGGGCTGCATCCGAGTTTATCTGCTATGTATTCCCTGTATCACACGATTCCCGATCACCCGAAGTAACGAATTTTTGGTACGACCGTTTATTGAAGTTCACAACAACCGATTTGTAATTATACGTTTTGCGACACACTGTTGTGTGGGTTTCTTGTAGGGTTCTGAAACTTTTTCTGGAATAAATAGGTTTAGCTCAGGTTTAAATCGACAGTTTATGCCAACGAAATGGCATAATTCTTGTTGCATTCTAAGGATTGGAAAGTTATGAATAGCTTCTCCTGTTGAAATTTGCGGCGTAACTCCATCACTCTTCACTGTGTGGTCGAAACAAGTTAGTTCTTTGGCTTCAAAGATTGTTTTTTTTTAATTTGATAGTAAACCGTAATGATATAGGCGTTGAAATACTTTCTTTAAATGCTGTAGTAGTCTACTTTGATGGCAGAAAAATTTAGAACAGAAAAAAACTTTATACAACCGTGACTTCAGATAGATTATGACTTCAGCGATGGAACTGCTCCATGTACTGGTAGTGGTGGTGCTGAGAGAGTATTGATCCTCTACTGGAATTATGCTAATGGATTTCTCGACATCTGCTTCATAAATAGGATCCTGGTATCTTGAATGGTATGCATGCAAGGGTAAGTTTCTTGACAGATTGTTGCGTGTTCAATTAAAGTCGGCGGTCACCACATGTAATATCTTCTGTGTTTGTTTGTTTGAAAGACTGTTTGTGGTTAATGAATGCTTTATTCTTTTACTGTTAAGATGAGAGAATGAATGCTTGAACTATTTGTTTTCTGAATTATTTTCTGACTCCTTGTTTATATTCGTTGCATTGGATACTACACTCACACATACATATTTATCAATGGATCACAGTACTCATTCATACATAGCGTCGACGTTAATGCATACTAGCGGAACTATTTTCTAGCAATTTTCCAGGAGCGCGGTTTAAATGCTTATAGAAACTTTGTTACAGATGGCATGATGAATTCTTTGAAATCGCAACTAGCAACATTGCTAGTTACAACATTTCAAAGAATTAAGTTCATATGTATTAACGGCAACGATATGTACTATATACCACCAATAAATAACAACGGCGTAGACCATTTAGGGTAAAAATCGTGAGGTGTTCTTTATCAAAAATTAAAATGGGCGAACTAAGTTGAGCATCATTTGTGACTTTTTTGCTAAAACACTGAAGGAAAACTTTCTCGTCTGTAATTTGTAAGATTACTTAATGGAACTTTTAATGGAAACAGGGCACTCGAAAGGTTCGAAGGGGCAGTGTATGTTGCAACCCCCAATTGAATTTCATGAACATTGGTATGGGGTAGATGCAGTAGCAGCACTTCACTATCGCAACAAGAAACGGCCACCTCATAGAACAAAAGATAAACGGAATAAATTCTGTGGGACGTTCTTTAACAAAAAGGAAACAGGGTGGACTAATATGATTTGCGCCTGGTATATTTAGAACTACATATATTTCAAATGTATCAGAAAATCTCTGGTGTACAATTCGTCACTAAGAATATAATACATATTCCAATTCACAAATAGCTATTTCAGAATACAATAAAAATTGATCTTTAACTTAGTACAAGTGCAATATAACGGAATTGAGCAAGGTTTGAAAAAACTTCTTCTCTTCTTCGTTACCTTTCGACGTTTCTGTTAAAGGCACTTAACCACCATATAGTGTATACTGTTTTGTACCTTCAAATTCATTAAACAGGAAGTAGGGATCGAACATTCCATAATTTTCTTGTAACTGTACAAACGCACAGTAAAAATAGAAACTGCTATTTTTTTAATTTAGGTTAAACTAATCAAATGTAGTGTATTTTGGTCAGCTAAACTTGAAAATGACTTTATGCTTGATTTGTTCATGTTTACGAGTAGATAAACTTTGTAAAATATCAATATTAAACCACGCCCCCAGATGTATTTTGTCGTTTTATTTTCAAAAACTGTTAGGTTTATGGACTGGTTGTTAAGTGGGTTAGATAAAATAAATCTTATTTAATTGGCGCATGAATATATATCATACAGGATGTTTCACTGAAGATTCGTATCCTCTGAATAGGTGGTAGTACACATAAAATGCAACAAAAAAGCTGAAAATCATTAATGTTTATCTTTCATAATAACCGAAAAAAGAATGGTTTTTGAAAAGTGGGTAGCAGGTCACTGGTCTAAGAATCACACTTGGAGCTGGATGTGCCTATCTGATACATTGACGCAGCTGCTGCTAGCTGCTGGTGATGTCGCAGTTTGTTTTGACTATAATTTCCAGCAGTTCCCAAAAGTTGACATTTTTAGCAAATTTTTGTCGATTTGCGTAAAAACAAAAAGAGTTTTTTGTTCCTATTGATGAATACTATCACACATGCAATTTATACGAAAGTTGAGTAAAACACCCTGTATGTAGACCAACAATTTGTACCAATACATTTGCCGGAGCAACTTTAGAACATAACTTATTGCGATCTTTTATTCGTCATCAAGTACTTAGCTAAGAAAAAAAATGTTGAGTTCGCAGTGCAACCTTAGCATCACTTCTGCAAAATCCATGAAGCGATGTTGTTGTTATTGTTGGTTGTAGTATTATGATAATTTTGCAGTAAAAAGAATATCTTTAGGAGAATACCCTGTACTGGACAATTATTTTATAGAAACCAAAATGTATAGGGCATTTCACCTTGTTTTGAAATCTTTCTTACTTCGTTTGTACGTCATACTGCATGACGTTTTACCTTTATTTTCTTTCTGCATTTTATAGAGCATTATTTGACTTGTCACTATTCGACTTGGGTCAAGTATACATTAAACATATCACTACCACAGAACTCCGCATCTAGCGGTAGCGGGTACGCTACAGCTACCACAAGCACAAAATAACACTAATGTATGTTCTAATAACAACTGTCCTTGAACACAAAATTTTATCCAAATTGCATTTTTGACTTTTTTATTTTGAAGGTCTATAGCTTTGTAACATTTCATTTTTGAACATAGATATGTTGTGCTTTATGGCCTATTTTGATCAAAGGCATTGACCCTCAGGAATTGGCATCGTCTGCTCAAGATATCCTATATGTAAAATAGGTGAAGTCCCATTTAATGTTAAATATCTAGCTACATTTTAAAGCAGGTGTGGAATTAAGTCGTGAACTTAGAATTCCAAAACAAAAACCATTCAAGAAAAAAATTATTCGATACGAATATGAATATAAAGAACGAAGTAAGAGAGATCCAAAAACCCTGAAGTACCCTGTACGTTTTAGGCTCACTAAAAAGATTGATTAGTACAGGGTATACCCCTAAAATGTATCTTGCCAATACGAGAATTACCATATGACTAGCCCCAATAATAATGATAATATCGCCACGTAGATTTTGCTGGAGATGCTGAGATAGAAGAAGACTGAACCAGGATCGCGTTCGATGCTCAACGAGATTTCCATACCTAGTTATTTCATGATGAACATCAAATCACACAAAGTTATGCTCGAAGCTTCTCGTATAATATGTACCGATACAAATTATTTGTCTGTGTGACATATGATCGTTTTTCGATTACACAGAAACAAGACAACATGCACAAAGTTTTCATAGCTTTTTGGTATGAAAATTAAATAAAATCCTATTTAACCTAACTGGCTCCATTTTGATAAACCTAATAGTTTCTGAAAAAACAGTAAAAATCATCTGGGGGCATGGCTTACCCTCAACAGCTTCTCTGGTTCACCACTTTTGAGTAGTAACTTTTAAGGGGTTATTTAACATATCACAAAGAAGGCCTATCAAAAATCCAAGGATCTACCTCAATTCCCCTCTATTTTTACTAATTTGACTGAACTGTAACCGTGGTATTAAAATATACATATCTTAGAAACTGTTTATTTGTGCTAGAAACATAACAGTAAAATGCAGGAGGTCAAAAGATTTGGCTATAACATTTATTTTTTCAAAACACATATACATGACGTGTCTTCGAAACTTTTAATTGTATTCTTGTAAACAAAACTAATCATGTTAAAATAAATGATTTAAAAACAAATTATTAAAAAACAATTATTTGCATAAACCTTATGTATTTTAGAACAAAAGAGGCTCAATGCTATTTTCTCATGTTAATAATAATTTTCAGAGTTACATCAGAGTTTTACGGAAAACGTTAATCTTTCTGCGTTTAAGGTTATTTATGGAATTTACGAACAAATCAACAAAAATAAAGATCACTTATGTGCTTAGCATCCCGAAATCATTACGTCAATCGTAATTTTATCTCTGATACATTCGGCAACGTTGCTGGGTTCGGTAGGGCAGGTAGGCTTGCTTAAACTTATACAAATGGGTCTGTAAACACTGTAATATGTATCGGGTTCAAGAACGACTGTCAAATATTACCAATATTTTTTTTTCATATATTTTTACCCCTCGAGGATCTTAAATATTGCTTATCAGAAATAGATCAATATTATGTAAAATATACACATTTTAAAAATCAAAAAATGGGGGTCTACTAACGACCCCACCATATAGCGGGTCCGACAACGTCGATTAAACCAATATATATATATATATATATATATATATATATATATATATATATATATATATATATATTAGGGTGCATCAAATGCCCCAAGGTTATAATACTGACCTGTCCCTACTTTAATTTTTTTACATTCGATGTACTGTACTGTGAAAAAAAAATTTGAACAGTTTAGACCGCGGTTTATGGGTCCTCCATTCACCTGCAGTTTTAACTATAAGAATTTATAGCGAAAAATTCTCAATGAACTTCTACCCTCTACCTTGGTAAAACTAATGCTTGAAATATCATTTGTAAACAAATCTTATTATTTTGACATCATTGGCTATAACTTCAGTTGTCCGCAAGACAGCAAATTGGTAAGTACATTAGGAAATTGCTTTTATCGATCACAAAAAGCTAGCTTTGGTTATATTGCGATAATATTTAATTGCTATCATAAGAAATATGTAAAATTAGTAAAATTCTACAGTACTGTGTCTGTAATATGGCATTATTATTATAAGTGAGCGATAATAGAAGAATTTGCATTCTTATCTAATACCTACCAATACCTAACACCTATTAGATCTACTTACCGGTTTTCATATGAAGATTTAAATATGAAGATTTCAACTTCATATTCCACTACTGACAGGTCGCGTTGTAAGGGAGTCCAGGCTACAGCAGAATCAATCAAAGAACAATGGGTTGCACCTAAAATGGCAACACTTCACTGGGACTTCAAAATTATGTCATCACTGACTGACAAGTACGCAACAGAAGAGCGACTGGTTGTTATAGTTGGCACTAACGACAAAGTGCAGCTTCTTGGGGCACCTCAATATAAAACAGGAAGTGACGAGGCATGTGGAAATATAGCTAACGCCACTGTTAGTTTATTGCAATCATGGAACAGTTGCGATAGTATTGTTAACATGACTTTTGACACAACTGCTTCGAACACTGGCCATCTATCGGCTGCCTGTATAGCTATACAGCAAAAGCTGAATAAACCGTTGCTATGGTCCGGCTGCAGGCATCATGTTGGGGAGGTACTGCTTTCTCAGGTCTTCAATGATCTGAAAATTGAAACATCAAAGTCTCCTGATGTTTCCTTGTTTGTACGTTTCAGAAAGAACTTCTCGCTCCTATCTCAGTCTAACATGCGGTCTTCACTAGACACCATCAACATGGCTTCACATCAAGGCGAAGCAGCAGCATTCATTACTGAATGTAGAGAGCGTGTCCTCCGGGATGCTGCCACCATGTTGCAATTTGGTCTATGCCGTAATGATTACAAAGAGTTCTTGCAGTTATGTACAGTTTTCCTGGCTAACGAAAAGGATGAAGATGTGTCCATAACCTTCAATAAGCCGGGTGCGCTTCACAAAGCGCGGTGGATGGCAAAGCTACTGTACTCTATCAAATTGTGTCTTCTCGAGAAAGAGATCAGCAAACTTCCTCGGAGAACAATAACCTCAAAAAGTTAGGTTGACAAAATCCTCGAGTTTGTTCAATTTGTAACACTGATATACAGTTCGTGGTGGATAGCTTCTTCGTGTGTTGCGGATGCACCATGGAATGATTTGTGCCTGTATCAACGTCTGTTAAAGTATGAAATGGTGAACTAGGGCATTTCAAGGAGTGCCATCAAAGCTTTCAAACGCCATTTGTGGTATCTCACTACTGACATGGTGCCGTTGTCACTGTTCAGTACGAAAGTACCGAAAGAAGAACGCCGTAGATTAGCTGACAAACTGCTCGCTATAAGGCCAGGTGATGGTCATGTTGATTCACTTGTGCCAAGCAACAGATTCTGTGCGGGGTTTGGCAAGCCATCGTTTCCAGATGACCTAACTGCCTCAACTACATTGGCTGACCTGGTTACTTCAGATTCGTGGTTTACATTCAGTATTCTCCATTTGGAAACAGACTTTCTATCGGAAGATGTAACGTTGTGGCCTGATTTGCCTTCATTTCAAGCGTCACTGTGTCACATAAAGGCTATCAACGTTGTAAATGATGCAGCTGAAAGAGGAATAAAACTGAGTAGCAATTTCTTAGCATCCAGCAGAGACGAAGAACGGTATCAGAATACGCTACAAGTTGTTTCTAAAAGTAGGGCAGAAATTCCAAGCCTGCGAAGGAAGCAGTAGATCTCAATATGTTGTATAAAGTCACAAACAATTAGTGCTATTTTTATCTTCATGTAGGTGTATAATTACCGTGGTGTGCTTACTAACTGTTCAAATAAACTATCTTCAGTGATATTGACCTTCATTTTGTTCTAGGTTAACTATGCAACACTGTCTTAAGCCATACTTACCGATAAACTTATAACTTACTTAACATTGAAATTTTATGCTAACAGAGGACCCCTAAAACGATGTGATAATTGAAAAAAAAATTACGTATATTATTACTTTGTTATGTATCACAAAATTAAAATAAGGACAGGTCAGTATAAAATATTTAAATTTTTTGTGGGGCACATGATGCACCCTAATATATATATATATATATATAAGGCTATACATTCCTGATAGGAATTGAAGCCGCCCTTTAGGGCTCTTTTGACTACATTAAGTGTTAATGGTGCGTCACTCCATTACACTATATTATTTTTTTTACAAGTTTATAAATAATATACTAATATAATAATAATATATACAATAATTTAAATGAGTATAAGTTTGTGTCTTGTTGCTTCCTTCACAATTCCCCTCCATACCTTTCTATTTCTCATTTTCTTCCTCCATTCTGTGATTCCCATTCTCTTTATATCTTCTGTTACTTGCTCTTCCCAGCGTATCTTAGGTCTTCCTCTTGCTCGCATCTGTGGTTTCCATTTCGTCATTTTCTTCACTATTGAATCTTCGCTCATTCGATCAATGTGTCCGTACCATCTAATTCTTTTGGCTTTTATTACTCTAACTATATTTTCGTTCTCTATTAATTCTTCAATTTCACTGTTCATTAATCTTCTATATTGCTCCTGACTTATCTTCTTCCCTCCGAATATCTTTCTTATTATTTTTCTCTCAAATATTTTTAGCTTCTCTTCATCTCTTTGTGTGAGGCATATATTTTCTGCTGCATACGTTGCTATAGGTCTTATCACTGTCTTATACAATCTTAATTTTGTTCTCTTGCTTATTTTCTTGTTATTCATTATCATTTTGTGCTTATAGTACGCTTTATACCCTGACTGTATCTTCTGGTCTACCTCCTCACTCCTATTATTCTTCTTATTTATTATTGTCCCTAGGTACTTGAAACTTTCCACTTCTTCTATATTAATTTCTCCTATTCTTCTTACTCTTCCGTTGTTTCTGTCATCTTTTCTTGTAATCTTCATATATTTTGTTTTGATTTATTTCTAACCCTCTTTCTTTTGCTTTTTTGCTGATCATTTCTACCGTCTCTTCTAAGCTCTTTCTATCCCTTGCTATCACTGTGATATCATCTGCGTAAGCAACGACCTGGATAGATTTCTCTATTATTGTTCCCGTTATGTTGCATTCCCTTATTATTCCCTCCATTACAATATTAAACAATGTCGCTGATAATCCATCCCCTTGTCGTACCCCTTTGTATATATCTATTTCTTCTGTTAGTCCTTCACTTGATAGTACTGCTGCTTTCGATCCTTCCATAGACATTCTTATCATTTTTAACAATTTCTTTGGTATACCCATCTCCTTTGCATCCCTTAATATCGAACTTCTTTTTATCGTGTCAAATGCTTGTTTAAAGTCTATGAACACCATCTCCACTTCAATATCTTGCTCATAGCATTTCTCTACTACTTGTTTTACTATATGGATTGCGTCCATTGTCGATCTCCCTTGCCTGAATCCATTCTGATAATCTCCTAATGTTTTTTCAGTGAACTTTTTTAATCTTTTTAATATCAGCGAAGTTAATATCTTATATGTTATATTTAGCAGTGTTATCTTTCTATAATTCTCACATAACATTAGGTCTCCCTTCTTTGGTATTGGTACTATAATTCCAGATCTCCACTCATCAGGCATTGTCTCGTTATTCCATATCTGTTTCATCAACTTATATATTCTTTGCTTTATTTCAACTCCTCCGTCTTTGATCATCTCATTACATATAGTATCTGGTCCTGTGGCTTTCCTTTTTTTTAAACTTTTGATTATTTCGTAGACCTCCTCTTCCGTTGGCTCCTCGACTTCTTCTTCCTCATCATTTTCCCTTATCTCCTCATTACCTTCTATCTCTTCATCTTTTTCTGTAATTTCCTGTATATGTTTTTCCCACTCTCCTTTTTCTATGTTTGCGGCTATATTCCTTTTCCTCTTTTGTTTCCTAATCTCTTGATACAACTTTGTGTTATTTTTACCGTCTTTTTCTATTTCGTCCATCATTTCATCAATCCACTTCTGTTTTTTGACTTTAATTATTCTTGCTACTTCCTTCCTTATTTCTTTGTATTCTTCGTAGTCACCTTCTCTACTAGTTTGTATCCATTTTAACCTTGCCTCCCGTTTTCTCTTTATTAGTATTTCGCATTGGCCATCGAACCAATCCTTTCTATAACGCTGCTTATTTAGGCCTAGTATTTTTTCTGACGCCTTCAGTATACTGCTTTTTATATTACTCCACTCTATTTCTATACTGTCATTTTTCTTTTCTCTAGTTAGTTGAATTTGAAGCTCTTTCTCATACTCTCTTCTTTTTTCTTCGTTTTTTAATTCTTCTGTGTTCCATTTTCTTTGCATCCTTCTCCCTTTTGTACCCTCCACGGCTCTCAATTTTATTTTTGCTATCACCAGTTGGTGATCTGTATCTACACTAGTTCCTCTATAGGACCGTACATCATGTATCATTTTTTGTTTCTTCTTTCTAATTGCGATATGATCAATTTGATTTCCTTCGGTCCTTCCTGGCATCATCCATGTAATTTTATGTTCTTTCTTATGTTGAAACACTGTGCTAGCTATTGTCATATTCATTTGCGTTGCTAAGTTACATAGCCTCCTTCCATTATCTGAGGTTATCTCATGAATGGTATGTCTTCCTGCCACATTTCTTATAAATTCCTCCCTCCCTATCTTTGCATTAAAGTCACCTGCTATTATTAATGTATCATGTTTCGGAATCTTCTCACACATTTCTTCTAATATCTCGTAGAACTTGTCTTTTTCGTTGTCCGTTGCTACTTCAGTGGGTGCATATGCATTTACTATTGTAATGTTTGCTATGTTATTTTTTAATCTTAAATATGAGATTCTGCCATTTATTTGCTTAAATTCTATAATTTTTTTTCTCATTTCTCTATTAACCATAAACGCAGTTCCATTTCTTCCCTGTTTTTTCTCACCCCCATACATCATTGAATATTCTTCTTTCTCTATTCTCCCTTCTCCTTCCCATCTTATCTCTTGCAATGCCATTACCCCTATTTTATATCTTTCCATTTCCTTCCCTACTTCTTCCATTTTCCCCTTTACCAACAATGTTCTCACATTCCATGTTCCCAGCCTTATTTCCACCTTTGAATTTTTTGTCTCACTTTTCTTTCCCTTTTGTTTTTTATTCCTATCGCTTTTCTCCTCGTTTATTCTATATTTTTTTTGTTCTTTCTCTTTTCTTTTTCTTTGTCCCTTTCCATTGCGATCTATTGTCATCATTTTTGTTTCCATCCGGCTTTCCCTTTCAGCTAGTTTTTTGAATGCTGTTGGTTCCGCGGTGTCCCAGTAGTGTTCATAAGGGTTGCGTTTCTTATTTTCTCTGCAAACACTGGGTTATTACCCCCCTTACCTAACATCTGTTCTCCCTTCTTTCCTTTTCCATAGGGTGCTAGTATCGTTTGTGCCCAGTTTTTCTCTTTTGCGAGTGTTCCTTGGGGAGATTTTCCCTCCTCGTCATCATTATAGGTTAGCTATCAAAAGAATATTTCCAATTGACACTCAAATACAAGACACAAACTACATATCAATACCATACTTTGGCAAGATATCAGAACAAATTGCAACTATAATACGAAAAACCACCAGTTACAAAATAACCTATAAAACTAACATCAACACTTTTTCCTTTTTATTCAATGCTAAAGACAAAACACAAGATATCATGAAATCCGGCATTTACCGTTTGAATTGTTCTTTTTGTAACTCGGCTTATATTGGGCAAACACTTAGAAATTTCGACATAAGATACAAAGAACACGTACGCTCTTATAGACTTAAAACATCCAGACAAATAGAAATATGCCAAACAAATTTTGGAACAAAACCACCCAATTACACCTCAAAACAACATTAAATTCTTACATTTTTGCAGCAACAAACACAAATTAGACATTTTAGAAGCTTTTGAAATATACAAACATAAACGCACAGTACCTTTAATGAATGAACAAACTGAGCTTAGTAATTCTCCTTTATTAGAAGTGTTAGATATTTAGTTTTTGTATGTATTGTATCTAGTTACCTATTTTCGGTATGTATTTATCCTTAGCAACGTGTTTGTTTATCAATCTTATCTACCTTTGATAATGACATTTAATGTCGAAACAATATTGTCAGGTTAAGATACTAACAAAACTTGTGAAACTGTAACTAATCTTTGTATTTATATTCTATTTTATAAACAATACTATTTGGTTTCTATTACAAAATCAACAACAAACAAATTCTATTAATTCGTTCTATCAAAACATAAAAAAGAATAATCAGGTTTTACTAAAGGAACTTTGTAGAATTCCAATAAAAAATAACAATACCTATTGATGGATAGATCAAATTATAACTAAACATGCCTTTACTTAACTAATATCTGTTTATTAACGAATAGCAAATCAAATTTAATGAGATCATTAAATGGCTCAGTATTAAAATGATGTCATTTCTGTCTGTTTCCTATTAGAATACAGGGGAATTCCCCAGATTAATAGAACGTTTTAAGTTGTTTCAACAACATCCAAAATGGGATGTGCGCCATCTGCATCCTTGTGCTTATTCAACAGATGTCACGTTTTCACTGATGGTGTCAATTTCTAAAGAGCTTGCATTTAATCCTATTTGACTTAACACTGACTTGCATCAATTATACGTACTTTTCCGAAAACGCCGGACAAAATATTCGAAATTTTCAAAATGGTACTAAGGTTTCATGTTTCTAATGACCAGAGAAGCTCACTCTCAAAGTCCGATCATTAGGTAGTGAATTATCGTGTAGTGTTAGTGTACAAGGCAATGGGAGCGACATCATTAGAGCCCACCTTTGATTGGTGACCAGATTTGAAATGGCAATTAAATAATATATTAAATAAGATTGGTAAGTGAGTCTAAAAGTAAATGTTTGCGAGGTCTTCTGCACACTAAAACCCTCCTACCGAAATAGTGCAGAGTAAATTATGATTCATCGATGAACAAGCATCTGCCCTATTCTGCATTGTCCCAATTGAAATGTTCCTGAGGTTATGCTGTACTGGCAACTCGATGTTGCTTAGTAAGCAAACAAGTTAAAATATCATCTCCAATGGCTTGTCTAACAACATTAATTTAATTAGCAGTGTGCGTATGATTTCTTCTGGGAATTTTTTTAATTTAACAGTGATTTATTTTTTTACTGTATAGGCATGCTATTGTAAAAAAAAGAAGTGCGGGTGTTAATAAACATTCAAAATATATATTACAAAACATTATACGTATAAATACAGCAAATGAAACATAACAGATAACTTCAGGTTCAAATAATGTGTAACTTCTTTGATACCTGCCACTTTGTCAAAAAGCAACAGTTCTAGTTGTCTAAAACCTTTGGAGAGTTCTACTAAGACTGCTAATAGATAAATTATAAGATCTTGCTACCTCTCTTTGCATAGAGTCATTTTCTAGAGATGTAACATTGTATTTAAGAAAATAAGTTAAAGTGTGACAATATTAAACCCACAAATATAAATGAGATGTGTATAATTCACAGGAGACACTCTGGGACAGCTGTTTCGATCTTTTTAGATCTCATCAGCTAGAGATAGTCTCCTGTTAATTATACACACATCATCCAGGCTTATATACATAGCCAGAAATAACATTAATACCGAGAAATGAATGTTACGACATCTGTAGAGTCATATACCACATTAAGTGGTGTTCTCTACCAAACAACAATAAATATGAATGGTTTGTCCTCCATTCGAGTTTAAAAATCAAAAATTATAATACAAAATATTTGCATTATTAAAAATTCAAAGTGGGGAAATTTTACGAAATAAGTCAAAGTGTGACAATATTAAACCCACCAACCAAATTTTGTATTATAATTTTTGATTGTATTTAAGTTATCAACACTTAAACGGTTGCACCCAGAAGTAGGTAATTCAACAAAAATTTGTAAATACTTAGTAGATTCTGAAATTTCAACCATTAAGCAACTAGCACATGTAAATCATTATAGATTAGAAGATTATAGGTTTGCTATCAAAAGAATATATCCCATTGACAATCAAACAACAAACACAAATTATATATCTAATACCAAATTTTGGCAAAATAATAATACTTAATAAGCATTTGGATCTGGACAGCTGAATCGCTACTCCTGCGTATCGTTTGCAAACTCTTCCACTAGATTTTTCCGTATCTTTCTGTCTGTTGCTATGTTTTAGATTCTCCTCCAAGTTTTGTTCCTTCATCTTTCCTGTATTCCTTGTTGGGTTTTGTAAACTTCCACATTCTTCTTATGTTTTAGCCAGGTTCTCTATGTAGAGAACCTGGTATTGTCTGTCGTTTCTTGCACTTGTTTTTTACTTGTGTATTCTTCTGCTTGTATTCTATCTGTAATTTTTCTTTTTCTTCCACATGAATGTTGAGATTATTTTTAATTTTATTTTTTTCCTTGAATTTTTCCCATGTTTCCCTTGTCAACCCTTAATTATATTGTTTTTGTTTGGCTCATTTTTCTTCATCTTATTTCTTTCTTCTCTCTCATTTTCATCTCCTTTGTTTATAAATGGTGAAAAAATGGTTTGTATCATTTTTAGTTTTATTTGTTGGCGAGTTTTGGTTGTTTTGCTTTCTATTATTAATTTGTATTTCATGTATGATTTCTTGCTCTCTTCCCTTGCTGCTATTAATTTGGGTTTCAATAGTTTTCTTTCTTCTAAATCTTCTTTCGGGAAGTCTTCTATATATATGTTGGTATTTCGTAGTGTTTTCTGTTTGTAATTATATTTACTTTTTACAGTTTGACATCAGATAAAACGTTTAAATTTAAAGAAAAAATATGTGTTAGCAGCAAACAACCTAAGTGTCATTTAACAGTGTTTGTGTGCGCCAACATTACAGGGATTAATAAAAGAGGGCTGTTTGTTATAGACTCTGTTAAAACGCCCTGTGGATTCCACTGCTAACAAAAAATTAAGGATGACCTCTGAAATGTTTCAGACATTCAAATAAACTGGAACAACAAATTATCCAAGAAGAAAATGAGGACCCTACTTGCCATTGTCATTATTGAATGCTGCTTAGAACAAAGTGACTTTTAAAGAGTGATAACAAATTTCTTTATAGCGTAAAAACATAACTCGTACTATTGATTTCATAATGATCTAGGACAGCAAGGCTAATATGATGCTATTGTATTTTTTTTGATAGTGTAAATGCATAGGATAAAATAACAAAAAATAGCATCTTATTAGCCTTGCTATCCTAGATCATTATTAAACCAATAGTACATATGTATTGTAATAAATGTATTCAACATTTATATTTTCCCATGTTTTTAATTTGCAACCAAGTTTATGGATATAGCGAAAAAGTTTGTAATGAGTAAAATTCGTTAATACCATCAGGCTCAGTATATCCGTATAAGTTTGCTTGTAATATGAATTTTGTAGATACATTATTTTGAAATTGCAATGTTAGGAATAAAAATCTGCTTCCTGTTTATTTCTAGTGTTTTTATATGGCCCACGGCCTGACCTTTATTTAATGTGACCCTTAGTGGTAAACAAGTCTCATATGCCTGCCCTAGGCTACTATGTTGTAATCCAACCCTGATAAATACAAAAACAGATATATGCAATACATTGAATAATATTTATCTATGCCAGCTACTGTCTTGGCAGCATCTCAACATTATGTTACTTTTTATAATTTTCAAGGTTGACAAAAACTTGCTGATGAAATAACATATTTCATTTATTTTGACTGAAATATTACACAATTGATTTGCAAAATATTAATATGTACAATATATGCTATAAAGCTTACCTGAATATTCCAAACATTGTTATATAAAACAGAAGTTCCAGAATTCAATTAATTAAAAATAATTAGAAACTTATAGTAATTTCTATAAAACATTTTATTCTATCTAAAAAGGAAGTTTTGCAAGAATAATTTCAACAGAACCAGATATGTAATCACTACATTCCCATTTTTCATAAATTTTAAACAAAAGATTTTAATTATGTAATTATAATTAACAAAAACTGATTTCCTTTTGTAACATTTCCAATTTAATAGATACGTACTATACATTTTATTGCTGTTAACATTAAACAGAATAATCTCAAGATTTCTTTCAGTAATATACGTAATATAATAAAATTTAACAACAAACTATTCATGGTTATTTTTTATAAACAAGAATTTTTTTCGTATTTTTTCAAGAGTAATATTTCTCGCGACTAGAGAAAATAACACAAACTTTTGAAGACCTTTTACTGCTTCAAAACTATTCTTTTTCAGTCTTTTTAAAAAAAAATAAAACTTTATTAATGTACGTTTTAAATTAACAAAATATTGAACTATTTAAAAATTATATTTTCCATATTAAAACTGCTCAAATTTGCATCTAATTTATAAAAAGAAATTACTGCGATATATATTTATATCTTATGATTATTGCATATACAAAATATCAAATTTATTCAAAGCAACTAATAACACATAATATCTGATAAAGCAAATACAGCAGTGAATTATACTCTATTTTGAATATTCGTTATATATTTCTCTAACACACAAATATTCGATTCTCTAAAAAAAATTTCATACACTGTTGCTACTGTTTCTATAAACAATTTACTTTCTTATAAAATTCATGCGTGAAAGTGAACATAATCTATGGCTAATTAATTTTAATCAAGATTACATTCTATGTCGAAGGATCAAGATTCTGATTATTCAAATTTAATAGTGAATCATTAAAAAAATATAAAAACAATAATTAGGTCTCCTTAGTGTTACATAAATTATATGTACATATCACTCTTACATATTTCTTTAAAAAAACTAGAATATACAATTTACTTAATCTAGCAACAAGAAGATTTTGCAGGTTCAGCTTCTACCAAATTAAAATCAAGACCATTCGGCCTAGTGAAACCAGTTTTAATGCCATCCCAACCATCTTCTACTTTATATTCACCAGTCTGTATTCTATTATAAACTTCTTGTGTTACCGATCTAAACGCTTCTTCTACATTTGTACCTTTCCTAGCTGACGTCTCAACATGATATAAACCATTTTGATCTGCGAAAGCCTTTGCTTCTTCTCTGGATACTTCTCTATATCCGCCGTTACTAACTAGATCAAACTTACAACCTACTAGAGCAAATACAGGTCGATGTGGTTCTATGTGTCGTTTTGCTTCCGCCATCCATAACGGGATGTGTTCAAAGCTTGCCCTTTTACATATGTCATAAACTAATAGTGCACCTACAGAATTTCTGTAGTATGACTTTGTAATTGATCTAAAACGTTCTTGTCCGGCTGTATCCCATAATTGTAATTTTATCCTAGTTCCATCTTTAACTTCTATAAGTCTTGCAAAAAAGTCGACTCCAACAGTTGGATCAGATAGCTAAAATTAAAGGTGCTCCTTTTATTATAGTTTTTGTTGATTCATTTGCTTTGTTGACATACCTCTGCAAATTTGCCATCAGTGAAATATTTTAGTAAAGAACTTTTCCCCACTGTACTGTCGCCTATTAAAATTAGACGAAACTGATAATCAAAGATCGGTTCTACCATTGTGATATCGCATTACACAAAAATTACAATTATTAAAAATCAAATTAGTCACTTAAAAACAGTATTGATAAATCGAGATAAAGCGTAGAAAGAATTGACAATTAAATGACATTTGACAGTTGTGGTGCAATGATGCCATATGTTTATGTTATTATGAAATCCAAATAACCTTAAATCTAAGAATACATACACTTAATTTATTTTTAACAAAACATATAATCTTAAAACTATTATAGTTTAGTATATGAAGATCTTATTTAACAAATTAATTACATTTTATCAATTTAAAGAGCTATAATTTCTGGCAACGCTGCACTTCTTGTTTTTTAAACATGCTTTTGAAGTCGATAAAACAGAATTCATTTACCTCTGGCGCGTGCGTGATGGATTTAAAAAGTATATTATTGGGGTGGTTTACGTGGATTTCTTAGGGGTGCCCCGCCCTTATTACGCTCCCGCTCTTACAAATATTTTGTAATTTTTTTAGCTCATTATTTACATAAATAAAATGGGGAACGAATCGGGTTGGTGTGATAAAATAGGAAATAATCTTTCAGAATTAGGAAAATGGCAAGTTGTTGTCTTATGTAAAATTTTAATGAATATTAATTTTTAAAATTGTAGGATTGTATGGCAAAATGTGATATTGGGGCAGTTTCTTTCGTTAATGTTATGCGCTACAAATACATTATCGCATTATATAAAGTCAAGTACAGTATCCGTATTACCTACTGGACAAAGTTTTCCACATTATATGCTTTTATTTGTAATTTATACAAGTTGGCTTGCATTTCGCAAAGGAGATAGAGGTTTAATTTCTATAATAAAAGCACGAGGATGGCGATATTTATTGCTTTGTCTAATTGATGTGCAGGCAAACACTTTAATGAATACTGCACATCAATACACTACTCTAACAAGCATACAGGTTAGAGAATGAATGGTATTTTAAATGCATAGTTTTAAAAAGTAATATGAATGTGCTTTCCAGTTGCTCGGATGTGTGGCCATTCCTGTAGCCTTAGCACTAAGCTGCTTAGTGCTTGGTGTGCGTTATCGCATGGTGCATATTATGGCTATATCTGTTTGTCTTATGGGAATAGGTTGCCTTGTTTGGGCTAACACAACAGATACAAAATTTAATGGTAGTGATTTTAAATCTTAATATGATTTATTCTTAAAATTATATTTATTTGTAGGTAAAAACCATTTAGTAGGGGATATGCTGTGCCTTGGAGGGGCAGTTTTATTTGCAATTGTTACTGTTTTGCAAGAACTGTCTATCAAGAAAACTGATATAATCGAGTACTTAGGTTTATTGGGCTTGTTTGGAAGTATTGTCAGCGGCTTGCAAATGTATGCTAATTTATTTTTTATAGAATGCACCGATGTAAATTTTACGAGTTCTATAATTTTCTTATCCCTAACATAGAAGTGAAAGATATATAGTCAAATAAGTCTGTTTTTATATTTCTATTATCTGGAACACATGCTAACTAATTACCAAGGGCAATCACATGGTTGCTGAATGGGTAGTTAAGCGCACAATTTCGTGTAGTCGCATGTATACCTAACCGTACCGTAACCTACCGTAATTTTATACCTATACATTCGACTACACGAAATTGTGCAATTAACTACCCATTCAGCACCCAGTTGGTTGGGCTTGCTAATTACTGATGGTCTCAATATTCTGAACGTCACCTTTGTGATCATCTAAGTAGACACCTTTTTTTTTTAGGCACATTGGCTTGGTGAAACTTTATTTAATTTTCCTGATTCTTTGAATTAATTTGTTGTAATAATTAAGAAAAACTAGAAATACATCCAGTTAAAGACAGATTTATTTAAAAGACAGATTCTGTAATCAACAACAGGATGTCATGGAAACATAATCTTTAAGGGTGGGTTGTATAAATGAGTTAACTTGGTAGTTTATTAATTCGGATTAAAGTTAACACTGGATTAATTAAGATTATCGTTGTATAAATTATAAATAATCGCGGGGTAGCTAAGCCTTGATATTTATAGGTTGGTAGTGGTGATTCGTCAATTATCTGTCGATACTGATTTAATGGATGCAAATCTACGCCATATTCATTATTTAAATTTGACATTCTATCTTCAAATCTACGTTCTGTGCTTGCGTTGGTGTTTATAATATCAAAGTTAATATAAATAAATGGTAAGCATCAATTTGTTATTTATTGAAGTTTTTGACTGACGTACATTTTGATAGATGTCTACTGAGAAAAGAAAACGGGCAGAATTTTTTCCGAGAAGGAAAATAAAATTCTTAATGCGATAAGAAAATTTGCATCTGCTATTGGAAGCAAAAAAACTGATACAGATAGTAATAAAATAAAAAGTGAAGCATGGATTAATGTAAGCAATTTTTACAACCAGGAAAGTGGTGAAGTATATCGAGATGTACTGACATTGAGGAATCGCTACAAAAATTTTAAAAAAATATCAAGTAGAAAGTTTGCCGAAAGAAAAAAATACATGGCATAGGCGGTGGCCCATTAGTAAAAGATACCGACGACACAGAAATTGACAAAGATATCATTGAAATAATGGGGACACAGATGACTGGAGAGACGTCTCAATATGATGATGATGCTCAACCTACTTTAAATTCTAGTACTTCAGAATCTGTTTTGTTGTTTGCTGGTAAGTATGGGACTAATAATATAAACAATACTATGGGTTTGATTGATACCGTGGCCCGGCAATAATCTTCCTTTATTAGACACTTCCAAAGAAATACTAGTAGATAACATTTGTCCAACGGCAATCAACAATGTTAATGGTCAAACAGAAAGTAGCACCAGCTTAAAAGTAGATAGGGTATCAAAAGTTTGGTCCCCAATTTTCATACTAGAATCGGGAAATGAAGGTATAATAATGTTATGTATTTTTATACCTCATAATACATCGTTTTATGTATTAGGTACTCTAGTAGATACTCGATTAGAGAGCCAACCAGAACAAAATTGGAAAACTTACACACCTGCAAAGTTGAGGATGCCAGTGTCTAAACCATTACAACCAAAATCAGATAAAAAAGGTAGAAGTAACTTTAAAATTTACAAGTATAAAATTTAGGTATGAGTGAGAAGCAGTCCCTGAAAGATAAGTTAAGTAATTGGGCTTTGTCTAAAAAAGAATTAGCAGACCTCCAAAAAACAAGTTATCTGGAAGAACATGAGTTAAAACTAACGCTACTTTGATAAAAACATGTGGCATACCTAGAAAATCAAAGAATAGAACTCGAAGAAACAATCAAGGTGAAAAGGGAGAAACATGCTCTAGAAATGGAAATTCTTAGAACGCAATTATAAATTATATGTAATATTTTGTTATACTATAGTGTTACCTATTGTATTTTCAATAAAATGATAAATGTTCTATTATATGTTTATTTGAATTAACTAATTCACATACAACAACTTTTCAAAATGACCTTAATTAACTCATGTGTTATTAAATTATTTGCGTGTAAGTTAAAATTTTTACAGTAACCTTGAAAAATGACCATTAATTAAAACATGCCTAGTTAAATTATTTTCAGTTATATTAACATTCCGTCCATCGTTGCCATACTCGTTTACGTTCATTGTTAATTGAACAGCTTGTTTTTCTTCTTGCGTAACTTTAGGCTCAGAATCATTTATTTGCACAGCAATATTGTGTAAGATAGCTGCTGCAACAACAATGGCTTCAACTTTGCTAACATGTAGTCTTATACTAAACGCTAAACAAAGAAATCTTTTCAATGCACCGAAACACCTTTCAATTGGATTATGTGTCCGTATTTACGATTCATTAAAGAGATTTTCAGCGGGTGTTGAAATATTTGCCAAAGGTGTGATCAAATAGTTTTTGTTTGCATAGCCACTATCACCAACTACTAAACTATCATGGCCAAAAGCTTTATTTTCTATGACAATTTTTGATAATCGAAATCGTTGCTTAAATTCAAAATCATTCCACTTTTCAGAATGATTTATCCGTTCGCGAAGTGCGAAGAGCTCTTAAAACAATATCTATTAATTCTAAGAAATCCTCGTCATCTGTTAGCACGTCTATATCTTCAGCACCTTGTAAAGCCGTACTTATTAAATAAACAGTATTTTAGATTTGACAGTAAAGCAAAAAAAATGACGTTAGTAGTATGTAACTCAAGGATAAACCATCGCAACTGCTGGGTTATATTGATCTAGGTTTAACTCTATAGTAACTCCGGATTAGATTTGCAACAACGTAGAACTTAATACGCGATTAGAGTAAATCCAGGTTTAACTTGCACTGGTACAACCCACCCTAAGATAACGTATTGTAACATGATCATAATATTAGTAATGAGAAACACAATCATAAATTATTTAGTGCATTCTACACCCCTTCTTGATAAATAATTTCTAAAATTAAGATAAATCTAGCTTCTCCCACAATTGTTCGAAAGAGACTTTTGGGAGAGGTTTCATTAAAATATCGGCTTCTTGCGGATGTGTTGGAATATGTGTCATATTTATTTCCTTAAGTGCAATCTTCTCTTTAAGGAAGTGATACTTTATATCAATATGTTTAATCCTTTTATTACTATCAGGGTTCTTTGAGATTGCTATGCATCCTAAATTGTCTTCATAGATGGTTATTGGTTGCTTTATTTCAATTCCAAGAATCTTTAGCAAATTCTTTAACCAGATGGCTTCAGTGCATGCACTACAAGCTGAAATGTATTCCGCTTCGATCATTGAGAGTGCTACAGTGGTTTTCTTCTTACTGGTAAAGGTCACTATTGATACAAATACTTTAAGTAAGTAGTCAGATGTAGATTTTCGATCAATATCTGTTGACCAATTTGAATCGGCAAATCCAATTAATATTTCATCTTCATTTCTCTTATTGCTTACATCTTCTTGTCCACCTTTACCTTCATCTTTCCGTCCATCATTTTCATTTCTGCTTTCATCATTCTCTTCTATCATACTCTCATCTTCGATTTCTTTTCTTTTTACAAGCTACACTTTCATTTTTACTTTTACCATTATCATGTATTACACTCCTATTTTTATCTTCTTTGCTTCGTTTCTTCTTACAAGCATCATGTTCGTATTTACTTTTATCATTATCTTCTATTACACTCTCATTTTTGTCTTCATTGTTTCGTTTCTTCTTACAAGCATCATCTTCGTTTTTACTTTAATCATTATCATCTATTACACTCTCGTTTTTGTCTTATTTGCCTTGTTTCTTTTCACGAGCAACTTTATTTTTCTTTTTCTTGAATGTAGAATTTTTGTTACTTTCTAAATTCTTATCAGTATCTCCCTGTTTATCATTTGTAGTTGAGTTATTTTCGCATTCTTCATCTTTATACCTTGTATTCATCTCTTTGTCTACATCATTATTACATCCTTCAGCTCCTTGACTCTCATAATTGACTACATCAACTTCAGATTCTCTGTCTTTTTCGCCTGCATTACTTCCAACTTCCAACATCTTCATTCTTTTCAATTTGCTTTTCATCCCATCTTAGTTCTTCCAATTCCATTTTCTCATCTTCAGCTTTATCTATTATTCCTTCCATCACTTTAAATATGTCGTCTTCTGTTGCAGGAAATTTGCTTTTATCAAAAATTACATTTTTTTGCAGTTATTACTGTTCCTTTCTCTATGTTCCATAATCTATATCCATTTGTGGAATACCCCAACATTATATATTTTTCGTTTTCTAAATCGACTTTATATTGTAACTGTTTAGGAATGTGGGAATATGCTAAACAGCCAAAGATTCTCAGATGTTTAATATTTGGTTTAGTACCGTACCAAAATTCTGCTGGTGTGATATTATCTCTTAATGCTCTGGTTGGACTTCTATTAAGAATGTAAGTTGCTGTTTAATAGACTCAGCCTAGAAACTGTTTGGCAATTTTGATTCACTAAGTATTGTTTTACCTTTCTCAATCAAGGTGCGGTTTAATCTTTCCATTGTGTTCAAGTGTATATTTTACAGTGTACTCTATTTGAATATTTCTTTCTTCACAAAACTCTTTCAATTCACTTGAAATAAATTCTTTTCCATTATCACAACGTAATCTAGAAATTGGCCTATTGAATTTTACTGCCACCAATGCTTCATATTTCTTAAACTACTTTAAAATTTCAGTTTTTGATTTAATTGCGTAAACTATACTAAAATGTGAAAAATCATCTAGAAATGTTACAAAATATTTTTCTTCATTAATAGATGTTTGTCTAATGCGTCCACATATCGTTGCCATCAATGCATACTGGCGTAACTCTGTTTTATCAACTTTACAGGAGAGCTGTTTAAAGTTTTTACCAAAGTTTCAATGCTTATAAAAACTTTATTACGGATGATATGAACTTAATTTTCTGAAATGTTGCAACTAGCAACAGGTAAATTAATGGCATAATGATAATTATTTTCTACACCAACAAGTTTTTTTTATTAGGGCAAATACGACATACGCCTGTTTGTCATAATAAATATGCCACTGAAGGAAGATACGCCTAAATAGGAAATATTATGTTTAAAAATAAACGACAACGGTTTTAAAGAATTTATATTATTAATTGTTAGTATTTATGGAAATGTAAATAAAAGAGTAAATTAGATTTATACATAATATTTTAATATAAAAACCAAAAACAATAAACAGCTAAAAACTTATTAAATAAAGAATAAAATGAATGAATTACTTTTTAAAAATGTACAAAAATAGTTTACGAAGTTAAAATTTTAGATACTATCATAATGTATTAACACAGCATAAAATAAATCAGAAATCATTATTAAAAATGATAAGTTATTGCATACAGTAAAAACTTAATTTTAAATAAATTATTTTTTTATTAATGAGGTAAAGAAGTATAAAACTATTTGTATTCTGGCTGTCTAATGGGAGGTTTTAGCCCCAAACGGAGAGAATGTATATTTTCATATTTTTTGTTGGAATTTTAATTGGCCCTTGATTGAGCTGAGACAAATTGTCTAATAAGTTACTAATATTTCTAATGAAAAAGCTAAAAAATGTAGGGACGAACTTCATTAAAACTAAATAGTAAAAATAATACATTATTGTGGTACTTTGCATTATTTGTATATCATAATTATAAGTTACGCACGTAGAACGTTGCAAAATTTAAACTTTTTTATAATTTAATTTTTTCACCCTAATTGAATGCCTTATTATACATAAAATTTCCGCGTCTCGATTTATTTTTTCCGAGACTTGAGACAACAAAAAATTGAGCCAATTGCATTTACAATTAGATTAATTATTATAGTGCAATATTTTTAAATTATGAATAATGTCTCGTCTTTGCTAAAACGTATTTTGATTCTTATTATTAAAACTGAGAATTAACTTATGTGTGTTCATCTAAGATCTAGATAAACACTTTTGAGATATAATCAAAAATGTGTATGATAAATTTAAAAATGAGAATGGCCGTAATAGTTATTACACTTACCTGATGGTATTTATGATTCAACAAGAATATATTTGATGTATATACATATAATGAATTATTGTTATATTTATTTTATTGGTACGTACACTCTAGACCAGTGATGGCGAACCTTTTTGAGAAGTGGGTCAAAATTTGTTCATTATTTGTTTTAATACCAGTCCTTGGGTCACTAAGTCAGTGGCGTCACTTGGAGGGGGGGGGGTAAAAAGGGTACCAATAATTTGGAAACACCGAAAAAATGTTAACAGAAAAATTTGACAGTTGACCCTTTTTTTGGTTCTCATTTTTAAAATCCTCTAAAAAGGTTTAAGTTTCCTTTTTGTTTTACAACTTTTACCTTTGCAAGTGAAAAGCAAAAAATAAAGGTCGATGTCAAAAAATTGATATCAATGAATTACTGAACCAGGTGACACCATGCCCAGTGACGCCTATGCACTGAGTATTTGAATGAACAAGGAATATAGAAAAACATATATAGTTACAGATATGTGTATGTATAATAAAGTTGATAAAAGTATATTTAATGTGATATCTGTTGTTACTTATTTTCAGATAATTTCTTAATATTAGAAATGATAGAAAATCAGTTAGCCATAGTGTTGTAAATGAAAGAACGTTCTGAAAATGTTGTTGAGAAAGTTTGCGAACGTTCTCGCATAATAAAACCGTATCAAAAGAACGTTCTCTTGGGGAGCATAATCAAGCACGTTCGCGAACGTTCTCATATAATAATTCTCGAGAACTTTCAAAATAATACAGCGCAAACGAGCATAAACAAAAACATTAAAAATCGAGAATAAAACCGAAACTAAATGATCTTAAACCGCATGTCTACGCAAAATGTATACGTGTTACTCGCAGCTGCTGTCGGCGTCGGGTGTTCAAAAGACAGACAGTTTTATAAGCAGAGTTTGCACAATTTATGCCTTTGAAAGCATATTCATTGACAAGAAATCAGAGTTACCGGCCGGAAGCTGCTGTTTTGTTTTTTGTTATATATGAACTTTTTATTTAAATTTGTTATATTTTATTTATACCAATAGTGACAAATGTTTGTAAAATTTCTAGCATGTATTACTTGTGCAAGCGGTGGCTGGGTACTGGACACCGACCGCAAGCAATGCGCACCTTGCGCGGTTAGCGTATTATCCACCATCGGCAAAGTGTCCAGTAGCAAAATTTATTTTAAGGGTTAGGTTAGGTTAAGCGTGTCCGCGGTCGGCGAAGTGTCCAAAACCGGCGGTCGGCGTAGTGTCCACGGCCGGTGTCCCAGTCACCGTAAAGATGCATAACTGAGCTTCTAATCTAAATATAATGAAACATATGCACATGCCATGATTTAAGGTGCCTCTAACTAAAGTTCTAATTAGAATCAACAAGAAAAAAGATAGCTTTATCTCATTCTAATAGGTGGAAAAAGATTAGAATTGGTCACCATAGCAATTAAACACGTTATTAAATTAATAGTGAGATTTAAATATGGTCCAACGAGTTTAATATTTCCAATTCTCAATTATTGCATTATTTTTCAACATTATCTTCCAACAGTCAAATTAACTCCAACTACTAGCATGAAAAATGAGAAGAGGAAAATTGGAGAACATTCGAGCATTTTCAGCATTTTGAGAAATTTCAAGAACTTTTGAACTTATCTTTATTTTGGGTATATCTTTGAAAGTTAAAGGTATATTCTCCAGTCCTGCTCACTTTTCAGGGTTTAGTCTCGTTTTTCTTTCGTTTGTGCTCCGGGAATATTCTCCAAAAATAAATGCTTGAGCATTTTCCAACACTAGTTAGCCAGCTTCCACTTGGAAATATATTTTTTATATTTTCGATTCTCTGTTCTCTTTTTTATGATATAAAAAATAAGTTTATAAAAACCAACTCATGGGTCATTTAAAAAACCTTCGTGGGTCAGTGTCTGACCCGCGGCTCATAGGTTTGCCACCACTGCTCTAGACTCTACAATCACTTACTTGACACCCCAAGACATAATGGCGAATTTTTAAGAATTTTCTCAAATATAAAATATGCATCTAGTTTTTAAAAATAAACAGATGTAAATACTTACCATAAATTAAAGCCTGGTTTGCCCAGATGAATTTCTATGGTTTATTGTAAGTTATAAATCATTATCACAATTTAAGAGTTTATTTTGCTGCAAAGAGGATTTCCAAAATACTAAACCAACATTTTTGTAATTCAAGTATTTTTTAGTTAAAAGTGTTGACACACTTTTTAAGTAATTACAATAGAATACGTACTATGCAATAATTAAAACCTCTAAGCATTGAAAACAATGCCGAAATACGCCTGTTTGTGACAAAAAAATATTTTAATTTAGGAGTTAGGTCCTCATTTTTTAAATAATTTCTTCTAATCAGTAAACAATTAGGCTGTAATTGTCTAATATGTTATAGACAATATCAAGATGAAGCGTTGTGTGTCATTATCTCATTTTTGCTATTTTTCGAGATACGCCCCTTTGCATTAATGATGACGATATATCACTGTGTATGAGTTCCAATACATTGGTAGTTTCACTTTTATTTTCATGAAAGGGTTTTCGTGTAATTTTTTCATCAATACAAAATTAACATAAACTAATTGAGGAATATTGACATACTTTATGTTCTAGTCCCATTACTATGTTATTCTTAATAAGTTTTTGTATTAATGGAAAACTCAAATGACCTAAACGGCTGTGCCATATCAGCAAGTCATTGTTAAAATTCGTATGGTAACTACACGCATTTATAGCTTTAAAAACTATTTCATATAATTTACCATTTCTGTTACCTTCAAATAAAATGTTAGTGTATTTATAAAATTTAACCTTGCAGTTGTCAAACACTGCTCTAATACGAGAGTTAACTATTTTATAACTGACAACAAATTGTAGGTTAACTCTGGGACATACATGATATTTTTAATTTCAACACATTTGTCTTCAAATTTGCAAATAACCTTTATATTACCAATACCTGTTGCATAGATATGTTCTTTGTTTTTAGCCACTGCAATTTTAATCGGTTCTTTAAAATTTGTAAATAATACAAAATGTCTTTTTATATTAACAAGATGATCACTCACTCCTGAATCAATAACAAAACTTAATTCATCCATAGAATTTTCAACATAACACTTTTTATAACAAAAAATTTACACATTCTTGTTCATCACAATTATTATCTTCAATTTGACCTTCAGGTTCTTCATTTCTACTAAATTCAGCTCGTGCATTTCCTTGTCTTTGTCTCCATACATTTTGTGAATTACTATATATGTTCGCTAATGAATAATAATTATCATTTGTCCTGTCACCATTTCTATTATAATAATGCTGGTTTTGATTGAAATACTGATAATGTTGTTAAGTAGAACCATTTTCCTTATTGCAGGATTTTTCCTAATGTGGCCCACCACAGCTATAACATTTCATGGAATTAGGTTTACCTGAAAAAGCAGTGCTGCCAGGAACTGTTGTATGCTCAGTGCATTTTATTTTTCTCTTTAAATCTTCATCCAATAATCTACGTTTGACCATATCTAGAGTAAGATTTTGAACTGTCTCCAAAGCAACTCGTAATGGTTCATAACTGTTTGGTAATGTCAATAGCAGACTGCATATTATGTCACTTTCTTCCAGTTTTATCCCGAATTCTTTAAATTTCTTACCAGTTTTTCAAAGTTCAATAAGTATTTCGACTCTATCATCGTAACTCATAGACAATAACTGTTTTCATAAATGTATTTGTCTAGTTATGCCTCTTTCTTGAAAAATATTTGTTAATTTTTCCCACATTTCTTTAGCAGTTGTACACTCTTTAATTATGTCTATTTGTGAGTCTTGCATACATTGAACTAATATATTTCTACATTTAATGTCCTGCTTTTTAAATTCTTTTAACTTTACTTCTTTCTCTGTTTAACTTCAGTGCCATCAGTGCTTCCTATCTTAACAGGCTCAGAGTTGATACATAATAATACATTTTTCTCTTCTAATAAAAGTTTCATTCTAAACTGTCAGTCATCGAAATTACTTCCATCAAATAAAATAAATCGAGTTCTATCTAATTCAGCCATTTCTTCCAATGATACACTCTTCAGACTACCGTACCGTTTATACAGGGTTAGTTAAAAGTATGGAGACGATGATTTATTATCGTTAATATTTATTTTAGGAAATAATTTTCTATACAAAAGTATTTTAGGAAATTTTTATCTACATTTGAGAATACTTGAAAATTTTTTTTCTACAATTGTTTTTGAGTTATGCCTTTCCGAAGAAATTTTTTAAATGGGAACCTGTTAATTTTTTGCTACCATTCGAAGGAACATTTTTTTCTCTTTACAATAGGATTAAATTTTTTCTTAATTTTATTTCATTTTAATAACATTTTTTTCCAAAAAACGCCGGTTGAAGTATTTACGAATAGTAGGCACATCTAAAATTAAACTCGCCATGTAATAGAAAATTTATTTAAACCAGCCTTTCAGAATTTTATTTCAATAATAACGATCTTGTCTCTTGTAAAAAGCTGATTTTTTTTTTATTGATGCAAGTTCAATAAATTCATTGACAGAAGAAAATCTGGAAGGTACTTACCTATTCAGAATCAGCATTTGAAATGAATTTATTTTCAAAATAGATTTCACAGTTTTGGTAGGATTAGTGGGTAAAGTGACCATCGGAGCAACAGCTTAGCTGACTGATTGCATATGAGTTAGTATTTTTGTTAGCTATGAGCTATTAAAGAATTATAGTTGAGCATATTTTGTTTGGTCTTGAAGAAATAATACTATTTTGAAATAAAATAAATAATAAATGATTTCTTGAAGGCTTTCCAATATATGTAGACTGCCTGGACTGGTAACAATGAATCAGTCCATCATTGAATGGAATGTAGGGTATTTGAGTCTTAGCAATTTTTCTGTACTTGCTACTCGTAACTATTTTCAAAAATCTTGGTGATTCTCTGGTACAATATTTTTTTAATTTATCGGTAATTTTACATATGACTTATATTGAGGATTTGAAGTTAAAAATTAAAAGAAACTCTGTAATAGACACTTAAGAATAAATTTTTAATTGAATACTAATATAAAGCCGATAAGAATCCACGCAGTATTATTGTTAAATTCTTATCGTGAAGAATTAAAGAAAACCTCTTGCAATCTGCTAAAAAGAAACGCGGCATTGAAACGAATTTATTAGGATTTACGAGTGCTTCCCAAAAAATTTATATTAATGAGCATTTAACGTCAAACAATAAGCTCCTCTATAAACAAATTCGCGAAAAATCTAAAGTGAAAGGCTACACGTATGTTTGGGTAAAAAACCCTAAGTTCTATGTGAGAAAAAATGATAGTTCTAAAATATTGCTAATCAAGTCGTCGACGGACTTGGAGAAATTATAAATTATTATTAATCGTTGAGTTTTCTCAACTAAAAAAGTTATTTAATTTATCTGTTTATGGAATTATCGTTATATTATCAAAATGTTCGTGGCATTAGATCAAAAACTAATGACTTCTTTTTAAGTTCTTTAAATTCAGTTCATCATGTACTGTGTATCACAGAATCTAACCTTAATGATTCAATAGTGGATAGTGAGTTCATAAGTGGAGATTTCCTAGTTTTTTTACGTGACCGCTCTTCTACCGCTTCTCGGAAATTGGATGGTGGGGGCTGTTTCATAGCTGTTAATCGTAAGTTAAATTGTTACGAAAATGTACAGTGGCGTAGTGATGCGGAAGATATATGGGTTACTGTACCCTTACTAAATAATAACGGTGTTAGAACAAAGCTACATATTTGTTGCGTTTATATTCCACCTAATGATGCAACTGCTCTTACGTCCTTCCTAACTAGTAGTACTGAGATAATTAATAGTCACTCTGAGGACAAATTTCTAATCGGTGGTGATTTTAATCTTCCACACATTAATTGGTTACCTCAAAATAATGTAAACTATTTATCTCCACAAACAGTTTTCAATCAAAATTCTGTAGATTTTTTAGACTCAATTTTTATTTCAAATTTATTGCAATTTAATAATGTAAAAAATTTTAATAATAGAACTTTGGATTTGGTTTTAGCAAATTTTGAAAATGTTTTTGTCACTAAATGTTTATCTCCATTATCAAAGATTGATGTTCATCATCCACCTTTAGATATTATTATAGAATTTACTATACCAACTCCATTGTTACATAATGACAGAAAAATACTTTATTTCAAATCAGCTGGTTACAATACAATAAATAATGTTATTAATTCTATTAATTGGAACACAGAGTTGTCAGAACTTAATGTTAATGAAGCCGTTAATGTTTTTTATAAGCACATATATACTATCATAAATGAACATGTACCTTCAAAAAATCAATATCCTTTGTGGTATAGTCACGATATCAAAAGGTTGTTACATAGAAAATTCCTTGCGCATAAGAAGTATAAAAGAACAAAATCTCCTTTGGATTATATGGAATTTTCTTTTTTAAGATCCAGAATAAAATTATTAACACGCCTGGAATACAGTAAATATTTGCAAAAGACTGAAAATCTAATAACAAAAGAACCTAAACAATTTTGGAAACACATAACTAGTAAAAGGTCCAAAGAAGGTATACCCAAACTTATCAAGTTTCGGGACATAACTGCCTCAGATGGAGTTGGCATATGCAACTTATTTGCGGAGTTTTTCAAGTCAGTGTACAGCGAGTCATCGAGTGTTGGTGAGTTGAAAGAAATTTCACATTCTCACGTTAACATTAACAGTTTTCATATCACTCCTGATAAAATTTCTGATATAATACATAGTCTGGATCCTAATAAAAGCAGTGGTTCGGATAATGTGCCAACTTTATTTATAAAGAATTGCTCTCAGTCATTAAAAATCCCACTTAGCTTACTGTTTAACAAATCTATTTTAGAAGGTACTTTTCCGGACAAATGGAAAACAGCACAAGTAACTCCCATATTCAAATGTGGTAATAAAAATGACGTTGAAAATTATAGACCTATCTCTAAGCTGTCCATTTTTAGTAAAATCTTTGAATTAATTGTATATGAGCAAATATTTAATTCAGTTAAACATTTGATCATTCCGGAACAACATGGATTTTTTAAAGGGCGTTCAGTAAAATCAAACCTTATGGTTTATTCAGATTTTATTTATACATCGATGGATAATAGAACGCAAGTAGATGCTGTTTATACCGATTTTAGTAAAGTATTTGATAAAATAGATCATCTTATCTTATTACAAAAATTACAACGATTCGGTGTATGCGGCAACCTGCTGCGATGGATAGCATCCTACTTATCCAGATGTTCCCAATTAGTAGTATTGAAAGGTTTTCAATCATTACCGTATCATACAACATCTGGTGTGCCTCAAGGCTCGCATTTAGGACCTCTGTTCTTTGTTATCTTTATTAATGACATCACGGATTGCTTTAGATTTGTCAACTTTATTCTATATGCAGATGACTGCAAATTGTACGCTAAAATCACTAACAAACAAGATTACATTAGATTCCAAGAAGACTTAGATTCCTTTCACAGCTACTGCATATTAAATAAGTTGACATTAAACATAGATAAGTGTTGTAGAGTAACTTTTACAAGAAATCGATATTACTTTGACTTTCCTTATAACATTAACAACCAGCAACTAAAAGAAAAATCTGAAGTTAAGGATTTAGGCGTAGTGTTTGATTCAAAGTTGCTCTTCAACACTCACTGTGAGAATAGCATTCGCAAAGCAAACAGGAGTTTGGGTTTCATTATTAGAAATACTAAAGATTTCAAATCAGAGAACACACTCGTAATTCTTTTTAACTCACTTGTAAGAAGTCATCTTGAATTTGCTTCGGTTATATGGTCGCCTCAATATCAAATTTATATAAATCGTCTGGAAAATGTCCAGAAAAAATTCATAAAATTTTTAACGTACAAATTTCCACATTCTACATTTATACCTGTATCTCTCGAACATCGCAGAAACATGGCCAGTCTATTAATGGTTTTTAAAATACTTACAAATTTAACTGATTGCTCTCCATTACTTTCATTATTTTCGTTTCATGTACCTCCTAGACCAACAAGAACTACATCCTTGCTATCTCTTCCATTTTTTCACACAAATTCAGCTTCCAATTCTCCAATATCTCGGTGTTCGCTTATACTGAACAACTTTATAAATAAAGAAAATCTAGACATTTTTAATATATCTTTACAAAGATTCAAAAGCCTTCAATATGAATTCTCCATGTAACAACTTTTTGCAATCAACCTATTTTAGTCTACTTACTTAATCTTTTCATTCCATTTGTAATTGAAACATTATGCCTATATAATTGTAATTATAGAATTTATTCTGGATACACATGTACTACAGTATGATTTTATTTCTTTTGTTCTTTTTTGTAGTCCATACTCACTTTGTAATTAGTATTTTTTTTTGTAAAACCAGGGAAGTTTATTATTGGACTTTAAGTCTGTTAATTTCCCGAACTTGTAAATAAATAAATAAATAAATACAAATAAAAAATAATAATATTGATGATGTATTATAACAGTATATATATTACATTTTGAGAGTAAAAGCATATTACAGAAAAGTGGAAAAAGTTACACACTGGTCTGCTACGCCTGTGTAATTCCGTGCGTATGTAATATTGCCTTACAACTATAGAGTAATGTACTAAATTGTGACAATTTCTAATGACAGTTATTTTTATATAACGTATATCAATATTTCGACAGAATAACTGGCAATGTCACCAACACAAATGACAGTGATAAATGATGGTATTTGAACTCTTTCTGATCTGGAAGTGCTATTGCCATAATTACAATGAATTCTATAGACACTGAGCTCTTCGAGTAAACAGATTTCATCAATACCAAATATGACTTAAATGTAACATAATGTACACAGTGAGCAAAAAACTGTACTGCTTAATAATAACTATAAATCTTTATTGCCTAATAAAATGTACTATCTAATTATTTACACTTCATAAAACTATTCAATGTTTCTCAATAAATGTGTTCATTTAAACAAATGATGGGTCGACCATAACATCGTTGTATGTAACAAAAGAATTTGACTGAAAAGAACTGACAACAGACTACAACGTTATTACATGGCATACTGCAAATTCATGCTTTTAAAACTAGCATTCCAGGAATTTCTTTAAGAATATTTTATATTTCTATGACACCAACACCTTCCAATACGGATTTACTTACGTTGTTTTTACGGAAATACCACGTTTCAGCAAAATATTACATACAACGTTGTTACGGCCGACCCTTCAAATGTTGAATATGGTCTCATTTTGGACTCTTATTTGCCATTGCTGATTAGCACGTTCAGCAAAGACAGGATCAAGTCTACTGGATTTAAATCAGAACTATTTGGAAGCCAAAGCTCTGGTTCATGTAAAGATTCCACTGTAAACTAGTTATCATTTATGCCTTCTACTTCAGCCAACATTGGCTCCAAATTGGTTAAAAATTAGTGATGTTTCTTCCAATGATGATACAGCAATAGATACCATCATTGATCCACTAAAATTATTGCATTCTTAAAAATCTCTTAACTGGTATGCAATTCTTCTTTACACATTTGCATAAACGTAATCATTTTGTGTTTTTTGGCATTTCGATTGTAAAAAGTTTCTGATCAATATTTTCATTTGTGCAGAACCTGCCCAACAACTGTCGACAATGGTCGATTCTTTGTGTTCTTGTGGCTTCCGAAATTTTATGATATGGTATTCTTTAAACACTCTCAAGTTTAGATCAGGTTCTTCTGGATGCTCTTCTTGCATTTAAACTTGCACCCGGTGAATCTTCTCGACTGCAAATCAGCTGGTATCCAAACTATTCATGGTTGATCACTACCTGTTTTCCTTTCAATGCTCCCAGCTTTCTTCAACTTTTTAAGAAAGCTGTATAAAGTTGCCTTTATGCGGACACATTCTTATTCCTATTCTAGCACCATATATAACCCCCTTCTAATCGTACAAAGTTTTTATTGCTGTTAAAACTTCACATTTCACTATACTTAAAATCTTTTAATATGTGATTAACTAATTGGTACTGATCTGGTACTAATTAATCAGTCAATATTTGTCTGCCAAGTTTGCTATCGTATTTTTTCAGTATTTTGATTCATATAAAAATTAGAAGAACCATTACATATGCGTTTCAAATGTGACATTTTTTAACCACACTATTTGATCTCTTCCTCCACAAATCAGAGGAGTTGTGCTGCCAGACAAGGGTTTTCCTACTCATATACTATGAATACAGATAATAAAAGGGATTTTATCCATTACGGAGTTGGGAAGCGGTCGTGTTCGCTAGCTCTTAGACTATAGACTAGAATACTTTCTAATCAACAATAACAAGCTTGCTACAATTTACTTGTTTACATGTCAGGATGACTTAAATTAAATACCAAAAATAGATTCTAATAAAATTTGAAGTGGGAAGCTTATTTCTGGACAGAGGGAATGAATGTAGAAAACATTAAAAAGCCTTTCAATTTTAGAAAATCCCAAAGTTTCATATGTTGTACAATATTTACTAGAACAATAATCAGAAATGAAATTTTGAAATTGAATGTGAAATTGCTTGCATTTGAAATGCCACTTGAATTGCAAAATGAATCAACTCCAAGCTAACAGTCCTCCATTTGCTTGAAGCATGGTATTGATGCTTCACCAGAGATGCTCTTGGCAATTCTACATCTAACATCTAAGTAAGATTCGGCTATCTTATCTTCCTGGTGTCGATATTATTTCCAAACTTAGCAAAAGCTGTGACAGCCTACAATAGCAATGTACAACACAAAAATCAAACCATTAGTCAGAATTAGCTTACCTCAACCAACAAATACGTAAGATCGGATGTCTTTAACAAGAACTTCTCGATGTGATTTCGTTGCAGAACCAATGATTTCAGCTTCATTATCCACAGAATTACTCTTCATAAACTTGGTAAACAAAAGAAACCTCAACATATCAACTCCTTCCTTAACCATATCTTCTTCAGCTCACAGTTGATACACCAAAGACATAACCCTTAAACAAAACAGAAATTGTTAATGAATAGGTATGATTGTAAATTTTTTTTACCTTACCACTTGCAATAAGTAGTCTATAATGAGATTTTTTACACACCACCAGTAGCGGTGGGTGCATACGTCAAACCCAGGGCACTCGCAGTGCAACACATGATGATATACTGTTTTAATGTGTATGTACGAGCATGATAGCGATATACTAGTTTGTCGTGTGCCCTGAGTTTGACGTACGCCACCCACCACCACTCACAAAACTTAAGTTTTATGAAAACTAACATCTGTATTTCCATGTGTAAGAAACACCAGCACTGCATTAGTATATTTATTATCATATATTTATTAGAGTATGTTTTTCTTAACACCTGCACTATGGAGGAACCAACAGCTTAGGTCATATAGCCCTGACCTAACATGCAAAACATTCACACACACCCATTTAAGACAGCATCATTTTAAAATTTATAAAAATTCTGCCACCCCAAGTGGGACTCGAACCCATGACCTTATCTATTTATCTATTTATTGGAGTGTTTTTTAACGCCTGCACTATGGGGGAACCAACAGCTTAGGTCATATGGCCCTGACCTAACATACAACACATTCACACACACACACATTGTTGAGACAGCCTCATTTTAGAATTTATAAAAATTGAACCCACGACTCTTGGAACACGAGTTTATACAGACACCACTCGTCTACCACCAGCCCTATTAGAGTATTATTTTATTTATTATTAAATTATTATTGTTTAGAGAAAAAAAACATTATCATCTCATATAATTTCTGAATTCTGTAAACAAATCTTTTTGTGCCTCTATCTGGTATTACTGGTTTTCTACATTTCTATAGCTTCCAGAGGAGCAACTGTGATTCAGTTAGTTGAGGGTGGCCTACTGACCAATGGACCCGGGTTCGAACATCGCCCAATATATCAGTAGATCTTTTAAAATTGCTTCTCCCTCAGAAGGCAATGGCAAACCACTGAGGTAAAATTCTTTTAGCTTTATAAGTCTCAATCACTATAACAAGACAATTCCATTGCGTTTTTATGTCCAGAAGTAAATGAACTTTTTTGTTGAATACTTTTTTAATGCGTTCCTGTAAGATATTGTGTTTTGTTGGGTTCTTTCTAAACATTTTGCTAACATATTTTATGTCATTGACATAATAACTGTAGAACTACATCAATTAGTATAATCAAACATTTCATTATTTGTGTTTGTTGTAGAACTATCTCTGCTGTTGTAATAATTTTTGCTTTCTCTGTTTTCATTTTGACTATTACATACCACCATATTGATCACTATCTATGTTTATACTAAACTTACTTTTGTAGTCTTTAATTTGGTTTTTATAATACTTGTTGACTATAATATATTTAATATAAAGCCATCTTATTGTGTTATAGAAGAGTTTCATGTAAGTGCAAGGTATTGAAACCACTAATTTGCCACTACCAGTTGATGTTGGATGCAGAATTCCCCAAAATGATTACTCTAATTACAACATGTGTTTCTATTGTTCAATTAGTTTAAAATTTTGCAAGAGTATTTTTCTTAAATAATGGCACTTGAATAAATGTTCTAAAAACAAGAATTTAAAAGAATTTGAACCTCTAACTCACTAAGATCAATACATAGAACCGCTAGAACATATCACTATGTTTACTGGTTATGTAATTAATCTTCTATATTAGGGACAGCAATTACTGAACCGCTCTCGTATAAACAGTCTGTATTGTATTTTTTTATGTGCAAAATTATATTAAATATGCTACCTATGATTGTTGCAGGGTGATTCTAGAAAAGCAGACATTACTTACAGATTCTTGGAGGTTTTCAACAGAGATTTTATTGTCGTTCTCTATATGCCAATTTATATTTTGTATTTTATCTTCGGTGTTCCTACAAAACATGGGAACAACTGCCTTACATTTATCACTACTTTCGGGAAATTTTTATACTCTTATTGCTGGCACTGTACTTTTAAATTATAAGGTAAGGAAAATTTAAATCATTTTCTTGCTATTGCTTCATATGTGTATTAATTGCAGTGCCATGCACTATACTTTTTATCATATTTACTAACAATGATTGGAGTTTATATCTATGTTATAAAACCAACACCAGTTGCTGCTCAATATTTGCCTTCAGATCAACAAAGGGAACAAAACAATTTGAGGTACTTGTTTAATTGTAGTAACTGATACTATCTGATATATATAATAAAAGTTATTTTAGATCAGAATGTCAAATAAGACAACATATAATATCAGTGAGTCCTGAAGATACAGGAGAAATGTTGTCAACTTTTGGTACATTAAATAGCAATGACACTTTACCTATTAGTATGAGCACCAACACTACGTTCACTTCATTTTATGGAAGTCACGATGTTCTCAATGCAAAAACAACCACTAGTACTGCGTAAAGTTACACAATTACAAAAAAAGGTAGGTTTGATTACTCTGTAAATACATACAGGGGTGGGCAACTCATTGTTTGTCTTGTTTTCTAAATAAAAAATAATCAGCTACCATGGCAAAATGTCTATTTCTATATTTGAAGTTGGAATGAAGTACATACCTTAGTAAGATTATGGCCGAAGCAATTGACTTGTTATAAACTGTATGGGCCTGGCCTGGCATCTTTACCATCTATGCTTTGGCCACAAATGTGCATTGCATTTGCTTTGTACAAAGTTAAAAATACAAGCTCTTCAAATACTGTGTATTATAGTTAGGGATCGACCGGATATTGATATTGATATCGGTAAATCGGCATATCGGCAACTGGCGCCGATTATCGGTATCGTATCGTATCGGCGGGAAACTTGCCTATATATCAGCAAGTAGCAATCACAAATTTATGAATTTTCATTTCATATACATAATGTATCAAAATACAACCAAAGAATTATAGTCTGCAATCGTTTTTTACAATTGGCGTAACGTATTACGGGACAGCGGAGAAAATTTGCCCAAGATAAGTGTGCAAATTTCACGTTGTTTAGAATTCAGTGACATAAGGTAGAACCAACAGATTTTCATTGCTTTATTCACATTTATTTTTAATTAAAAAGGGGTTTGTTCCGCTAATGAATCTACAGCGTGGCTTTCGCGTAATTCTAGATGCTTTTTGCATTTTTGCTCACATGTTTGTAATGACTCATTTCTTGTAGTTTTGGTTTATTATATAAACTATCTGTAGTGCCCATAACGTTTAATTTTCTACATCCTCTATAAATTGATTGTAAATTGTTTATGCAAGCAAGTTTATGAAATCTGAAACCGGTGCAACTGTCGAGTGGAACATCACTTTTTGCCGTAACAAAAATATTAAAAGACTTTTATTCATTACTTAAGCGGTTCAATAAGGTGATTTTATTTTAATATGTCTATACATGCTGGGAATTTCCCAAAAATAATCTTAGTTAAAAACTCTTTTATGTTAATTCATAATGTAGTAAAAACAGGAACGCATTTTTATAAATATTTTTTAAAGCTAAAAATGATAGAGATTAAAAATTGAAAAAGTGTAGTTTGCCGATACGATATATCGATATCGGCCGATATATCGTATCGTCAAAAAAAAATTATATCGGTCGATCACTAATTATAGTCATCTAACTAGCAAGAAAAGAGTATCCAACATTTAAAGTCATGTGTAACTCATCTAACATATTACTCATTACTAAAAGCTTATTTCAATTGCTTTGTTGATTTTGCTATTTTATATTAGGTATACCTACTATGTACATTTGAGTCAAAAGACTGGTCAAAATGTAAAAAGATTTACACACGTTATGTATAAAGCGAATATAAAAATTTAGTTAATAAAAAGTTATTTATCTCTTGCATATTTCCTTATTCATAAGAAATAATAGATATTACTCATGAGTTAAGTTTTCCAATCGTGTTACTTAACCATATCATCAATTTAACAATGGGGTTAACCAGGTTAACTATGTTTCATATAACCTGCCCCAAGATATGTGTTCAAGCAGTCAGTGTCACAAATTATATTGTTGAGTATAATATAACTTAAAATTTAATATTTTAGGCATACAAACATTCACAACCTACCGTATATATGTATATCGCTTTCCAGTTGATACTTTTCACAATAATTATTGAGATCACCAGCTTTGGTGGATTAGTGGTTTGTATGTTTGCTTCATTATCTAAGGGTTCGACTCCTGACTGCTGGTATTTTTCATAGCGGAGAAAAATTAAAGCATTCCTTCCTTTCGGATAGGAAGCAAGACTGGAGGGTCCATGTCAATGCAATGTTTGGCACAATGAAGATCCATACTGGGGTTTGGCTAAATCTTAGTAGTTTTATTCTAATTGGTATCATGAGGTGCGAGGGATACTCCGTCGCCCCAATTCTGCCCAGAAATAAATTTAAACAAAATAAATATTGAGATACAGGTCAGAGAGTTGCTTTCAGGTAATTCTGCCTGACAAGTTAACAGTAATAGCATTAGGAATGCTTTGTAATAAATTATAGAATCATACACAATATGTTGAATAATAATTAGTTGTTTGATTAATTTGCGTAACTACCACAACGCACATACAAATGTATAGCAATATAAAATGAACTCTAATTTAAATTTCAATTCATTCAAATATTGAGAAATTTCATCAACAAAAGAAATATCAGTAAATTTATAAAGAACTATACTTCATTCTTTTCTGTCAGGCCCAAACCATAACACGAAGTTTGAATAGTATAATTGAATTGGTTTAAGTCAGGACGTTTTATGGTGCACAATTTGTTTTTAGACTGTTTTGGCTGTTTAATCTAATTTAATTAATTTATTTTTATGTACGATTTTTAAAAACTTTACAATATGTGACATTCGACGAAATAAGGGAATGAGTGTGTCAAAAAATGGGTTTTCATTTAATACTGGATTCGGGTACCTAAAAGTGTGTAGAATAACATGGAATAGGTGAATTTTATTCAAAAAATATATTTAAAGCCATAAACAGTACATGATTAATTGAAAAGAAACAAAAAAAATGTAAAAAAATACTAGTCCAGTCAGACTAAACATTTGAAATGGAAAATGGAAGTACATGGGATTTTTTTCTTTCGAGCATGCAGGGGGGCGGCTAGAAAAGCTTGAAGTTTTCGACCTCAAATTTATATGAGCTTTTTCCGCTATTTTGAAGATAATAGATGAACTGTTGTTTTGAAATTATTTCTGTAACCGTAGGTCCGACAAAAAATTTGTATAAAGCATTTTTGTCAGTACAGTACAACCCGGATTATCCGAGGTAACGTGGGGGGACCCCTCCTCGGAAAACTGAAAACTCGGATAATCCGTAATAATTTTTTTTGTATACAGTGATAAAAAAATATATTTATTTGAAACGATTTATTAACAAATTCAATTAAATATGTATTACAAAACAGGAAAGTAACTATCTATTCGCTCCTGCCTAAAATTTGATTTTCGTTTCCTTGCTGCCATGTCCTTCCAGCGTTTAAAATAAAGCAGATCTCCTGGTGTTGCTTCAGCTTGCTGTTCTACATATAGCAATGCTTTATCTAACGCAGCAAACCCTTCTTGGTGAGAAACACGCTGGTCATCGACCACACATTCATCCATATCTTCATCATCATCATCATCATAGTCCGGTTTTTGGGTATCCTGAAAAGCCGCTGATAATTCTTCAATACTGAATTCTTTTTCTAAATCATCTACTGCAACCCATTGTTCAACATCTTCTTCTGTGACGTTTTCACAACCCTCTAAGGTTTGCATTAACTCAAACAAACTTTTTTCATCTTCTTCTTCTTCTTCACTGACAGAACATGAAAGCATTTCTTTGCGGTTTTTTAATTTAGAAGCTAATTTATCTAATGGAATATCATCCTCACTGTCATCAAACTTTTCAAAGTCAATAACTTTTGACCAAGATTTCTGAATAGTGGAATCACGCACAGAATCCCAAGCTTGACTGACCCAATATATAACATCCTTTAATGTAATCTTCCGCAAACCACTTGTCAAATCTTCTTTTTCTGTATGTTGTAAGAGATGAACAAGGAACAAACGCCTATAATTTTTTTTTATATTCTCGAGGACGCCTTGATCCATTGGCTGCATTATACTTGTTACGTTCGGAGGGAAAAACTTGACAATAATTTCGCCCGCATGAAGTCCTTCTCCAGGGTGAGAGGGCGCATTATCCATTAACAAAATTGCTTTAATAGGAAGACCTTTTCTTTTTAAAAACTTGGTAACCGATGGCACAAACTCTTCTGTAAACCAGATCGTAAATAAGTTTGCATCCATCCACGCGCTTTTTTGACTCTTGTAGTAAACTGGCAGGGCTTTAGGTGAAATGTCTTTTAAAGCTCTCGGACGTTTAGACTTTCCAATTACCATCAGTGGGATTTTATGTCTGCCAGATGCATTGGAACATGCCATTATGGTAACTCTTTCCTTACTTCGTTTATGCCCCGGAGCGGATTTTTCCTCTTGAGATGCCAAAGTTTTTGAAGGAAGCATCTTATAGTTGAGACCACTCTCGTCACAGTTATATATTTGATCACGTGTGTAACCACTGTCTTCGATTTGTTTTTTGAAATCCTGCCTAAATTTTTCAATTGACGATGTATCAGCGGACAGTTTTTCCCCGCATACCGTTAATTGTCATACACCATATCGTTTTTTCCATCGTTCAAGCCATCCAGAACTAGCAGTAAACTGATCTAAGTCTGGAAATTGCTTACTAATTAATATTGCCTTTTGCTGTAACATAGGTCCCGAAAGTGGCACCCCTTTCAGTCTTTGTTGATTGAACCACGTAAATAATATCTCGTTAACTTGTTCATATCCACCAAGTTTCATTGATTTTCTCCCTGTCGACGAAGAAGCTTGGTTAATACACCATTCCTCAATTTTGGCCCGATTTCTATTCCAGTCTCCCACAGTTACTTCACCTACTCCATAACTACGGGCTACGGATTTAATTGTTTCACCGGCGTCTAATCTTCTAATGGCTTTTAATCTGTCCTCTATTGTAACTACAACTCTTTTTCGTTTCTCCATAATAAAAATTTTAAATAGAATAAACGAGATTAACAACCACCAATAAAGGAAGACTAATTAAGACTGAACAGCAATTTAGAGATGCAAACAGAGTTTACAGGGAGTTCCCGATGCACGAGTGTGATTCCCCGAAAATTTTACGTGACAAATTTGTATAAACTTGGATAATGCGGAGCGCCGATCCCGGCACCTCGGATAATATAAATCTCTAGTCTGCTCGGTTATTGCGGACCTCGGATAATCGCGACTCGGATAATCCGGGTTGTACTGTAATATGATTGTCTATAATTTTTATTTGAAACTTTTTTGGGTAATATAAAAAACGAAAAAGTTGCCAGGGAAAAACATTGGAAATTGATGGGGTGGAAATTGTTGCATAATTTTGTAGATAGTATAACTATTTCATTATTAGTGGAGCAAAAAAATTATTCATTCGTTTTTTGTAGAGCATTTCATGATGAACAATTTTTCCTAACGACTTTTTTTTTATTTCGTTTATTGGTATAGGTCATGAATCCATGTTCACAGAGGTTCATAGTGATAATTCTTTGTTTAACTTTAAACTCGTTTTTCTCGGAAACTGATTTTCGCACACCAGGTACCTTATTTCAGCGAACGTCACATATATATTTTTTATAAAATTATGTTTTTCTTTATTATCGGATAAAATTTTAAAGATTATCTTATTAAATGTGCCTTCTGAAAGTAATAACGCTTCACTGGTGCTTTCTAGTGCTGAGTTTACTGTCTCAAGCTTTTATTTATTTTTTAATTCATTTAGATTTCTGGTTGTTGCTGTCCCTTTCTTTGTCAAGTTTTCTTTTAAATTAGTGACTAGGGCAGGGGTGCCAACCCGTTGTTCGCACCACCTTTTGATGTGGCTCTTTTTATCAACAATGCGCACTTGTGCATGCTAAATGTTTAACAACAACAGAATTAAATAAAGTATATGTGGTTCGCCTAGAATTTTTAAATTCTAACTTGTCTCGAGTCACGTTAAAGGTAGGACATGTCTAACCTGACTATGAGCTCTAGTATAATTTCAATAGAATGATTGAGGTTTAGGTCTTTTCTTTTCTTTCTCCGATACATGCTTGATACATTTTTCTCAATTATCTGCTGTAACTTTGTTGAAAACTGCATCCTTGCATTGGTTTCAGTTGTATTATTTTAAAAGTACATATGTAGTATTACGATCAAGAGCACCTTTTACTTGAGTCCAAATGGGGTTAAGCTTGTAGTGATAAGGCCATAACTGTAACAGTTCCATTCCATATCCTATTGCATCTGTATTTTATCAGTGTTATCAGACATGTTTTAGGTTTCAAAACTTATTATTCCAAGGTTATTATTACAGGAATGTATTGCATTACGTGAGGTATAACCATAGTTATTTCAAATACTCAGCTAAAAATTTCTTTGTTCTTCTTTTATTGTGTTTTCTTTTTATTATTCTAATTGGGCGTAGTAACGCAAAAAAGCTACCAACCCTCAAATATACAAAGAATGTGCCGAACTCGTATACAAATTCAGTATTGTGCAACCTTCATTTTATAAAAACCTATCAAGCCACACGACTACTAGTAATGTATAAATAAGCTCAGCAAACAACCAAGTAGAGTTATATTATTATGAGAATAAAAAAATTTACTGCAATTTACTCTGTTTAAGTATATTGAGGGTTGATAGCTTTTTGCATAACTAGCCCAATTATGAGTGTAAACATTACACGATTAGAACTTCTCAAAAAAATAGTAGGGCTTGGTGACAAATTTCACCCAAGAGATACCACAGAATTAATCAAATTCTGGTTGTGATTTTAAAGAAATTTATTCTCTTGCATATTAACCCAATAGACGTTTACTATAATAAGTCTTGATGCTAAGAGAAGTAGTACAGTAGAATAAAACTTTTCCTCCTATCGCAATTTTCACTATCCTGCTATTACTTTATTATGAATGGTTTTATATCCCTATATCAAGCCGCATTTCCAGTCTATAGGATGGGTTGTGAATTTTTGTGCTTACTATTAAAAAATATACCATAGCTTCTAGTGATACCACGTGACACAGTAATAGGTAGCGTCTGTTTTTAGCACTTTGAATCCCAGAGCACTTTCACTTACATAAATTAACTGTACAGAGCAGTGGTGTATCCAAAATTCTAACTTGGAAGGGGCTTATTGTTTTCAGTATTTGATGAAGGATACGTTTCTGGAGAACAGCATACAGATTCCCATCAACCACTGCATGTTCATGGCACGTGTTACATTGGACATTGTATAATTTATTTAACTTTACTAATTTATAAGGGGATTACATACTTACCAGATATTCCTTAAGTATAAAGTACTATTCAGTTTTAGTCAGAAGAGATTACTGACATCTGGGATTTCTCACTATTTTTATACGTAAAACTGTAAAAATAAGTTATCGGAGAATTATGAATGATACAATATGGTTTTTCTTAATAATTATTCAGTTCATCAAGTGAATGAAACTTGAAAAATACTAATATAAAGTCAGTGTGAATAATTTAAGTTAAAAAGTATCCTTCGTCAAATACTGAAAAAAAGCACCCCTCCAGTTACACTTCTAGATACGCCACTGGCTACAGAGTCTGAAGCTTTCCAAAATTTCAAAACTCAAGTCACACCCATTTTGTTTATTTGAAATTAAAATTAACGATGAAGGGAAAGAGATTTGCATCAATGTTAGTGATTAAAGTGTTTTAGATTTTCTACAAAATCTAAAGAAAGACGATTTTTACAATTATTTGCAGCAATGACCAGGATAGTGAATCAAATAAATTTTAACATTCACTGTATTTTATATCTCATTATTGTGTTAGGCAATTTTTTTGGATAACTGCTGATGTTTTGCAGAAGAGAGATTAAGAACTACTGGTTTAAAGAATCCACTTCCATGTAAAACAAAAAATAAATTATTTCAACTTGTTGTTATAGAATTTTATAATATTCAGACAATAAGAGTTTGGTATATCCTTAGAATCTTCCAAATCAATAAAATGTTTTATGGTAGTTTGGTTCATATGATGATAGGTAACGTACATATATTGAATTAGTTGTTCACCTCTGATATGGGTAATTTATATATTATAGAAATTAAACACGATTTATTTATTTATATACAGGGTTACTGCACGCTTACTCTACTATATAAGACTATAATACAAAGATTTTAGTCAATAAGAGAATTGTACTGAAGAGATTTAACAAAAAGTTTAAGTGTCTAAAAATAAGATTTTATTATTTTACAAAATGAAACAATGTGGAAAAACGCTACCTATAAAGCAGCTGTTTAGAAAAATAGTTTTTTAATTTTGGAGTTCCAAGATTACTAAGTTATATATACTAAGTTATATACGAACAATCTGAAAACATAGTTATGAACCATAACATATTAAAATCTTTTATTAACTTTATCTCAAATCTGCTATAGGGAAGACCAAGACATATACAGAAAACAGAGTCATATGGAGAAGGATAATACTTCTGGAGAAATACAATTGATGGTTTTTGATAGAACTATCAATCAAAATACTATTCTTTTTATAGAAACTGTCTTTGGATATTCAAGAATTTATAATTTTATGACGAATGTCTTATTTTTTTAGAAGTACCTAATCTCACCAATCTTCCAAATCTTAGACAGTAAAGAAACTCCATAAAAGTACCAGAAAGCTAAGATTTCCTAGACAGTTTCAAATCTTACAAAGTTTTTGATTTGTTTTGCAATTTTTATCAAAATTTACTAGAAACATTGTCAAAATTATCTGGTAAGTTCTACTTTTTCTAAATCTTATCCTTATGTCTTATTGATTGCGTATGAGTCTGCTGGCATTCATCAGCATTGTTGTTTGTGACTGGATATTTTGGATAAACTTCCTTTTGAGGAACTAAAAGAAACAACATCTAAAAGCAGATATGTTATGAAAAACCATTTATGAATAAATGTAAATGTCTCCATTGGGAGACGAAAGGAAGAAACTTATAATATTCTTCATTTTAGTAATAGTTTTAATTAATAGTTTTAATAATAGTAAAAATGTAATAGTTTTATTCTCAAATGCAAATGGATAGACCAAAATCTAACTGATTCCTACACAGCTGCTGTACAATCTTATGTTTAGTGTTAGAGAATGTAATTATTTAAGAATGTATCTATACTTGAATATTTATTTCATATAAATTAATGTTGATTGACTAAGAAAATTATGAAATTTTACAGACTGCAGTAATGTTGTAAATAGTAGTAGTTTTTAGAAAGTTTTTATAACTTCTGTATTTTCTAAAATTTTATATTGGACACGGTTGTATATATAGTTATAATAATATACTCGTCCTTGATAAACATATATTCTTAATTGATTATAATGATTAAGATTTAACAAAGATTTATAGATTAGACATTTTCTATATCATTTCTGCATGTTTAATAGCAAACGTGATTTATTTCATGAATAAAGATATGTAAGAGCGATATTCACTTATGTGTCAATATATGTAGTATCATGTTCATTTTATGATGCAGTCCAATTTATGGTTTACATTTAGCCTAGAAACATAACTTGATTGATTGCATACCTATTAGAAAGTACGACAATTAACCTACCTTCTTGGGCATATGCAAGAATACATTTTCAAATTTGGCAGGGGTTATACGTAAGTAAAAGCCAGCTGCATGTGTTCAGTTTTCTGAATTCTGCAAAAAGCATAAGAAGACTGCGTATATAGTATACTTTGATAGTATTTTTAATTCCTGTTTTTGCTGTTTTGTACATGGCTGATGGCTTCTACTCATTGATGCCTTTTGAATAACTTACACATACTCCAACGAAGGTAGGTGAATTAGTACATATTGCCCTTTGATATATGGGCTGAATATACCCAATATTGTTATCTTATTCTATTGACAATTGAAAAGTGAATATGCTGTTGATTATGTATTATTGGGAGCAATAGAAAGTAATTTGTGATGTGTAAATATGCTAGTTTAAAGTATTTATTTATTTAGCGGTAGTTTCCACTTCCCCCACCCCTACTCCCTCTTGTTAATTTAATTATTGTGGAAATGAAATTATAAACTGCATTATGGAACAAAATCAGAGCCAATAAATACTTCAGCAAACAATGGATTTAAATAAGATTTCACAGAGATTCTTAATTATTCGATACTTAGATAAACAAAAAACTAAACTAAAACTCGATACTAGATAAATGTTTCAGTATCATGAAGATTTTCTTGGTTATGATCAGGAAAATTATGATGACTTTATATAAGAAACTATTCTCACCAGGTCAATGCTGAAGCAAGCAATTATTGCTTATCTGTGTACCGTCCTGTGTGTAGGAATAGAAAGGAATTAAAAAGTGTTGTTATCACCCCAGTTAACAGTATATGAAAATGTTTTAATTTTTCATATCACCTTCCCTAATTAAATACCTACGACCTTGCTTTCTATGCTTTATTACTACTATCATTACTAAATTTTTTGCAGCAAAGGTACACAGCCATCTTGTCTATGCTACGTATACACAATTAATATGTCTTTGAAAATCACTCACCCAGCAATTTTATGTTTGCACATAATTCTTTCAAAATACACAAGCATAAATGGCATTAAGCAATCCAGCTCAGATGGACTAGAGTTTAGAATGTTTAGTTGTAGATTTGATTCTTACATAAGGAAATAAAACTGTAGGCTATAGGTCAATGCAATGTTTGACATGATAAAAATTTCTATTGACAATGAAATCTTTAGATGTTCACCTAAATTCTAGTAGAATCATATGATCATAGCAATGAATGTTACAATGTATGAGGACTGTCCCACTTTTCTAATGCTTTGTTTGAACAAGCAATTCAGAAAGCCACTGTGTATAAGAAAAAATTGTCATGTAATTTAAAGTCACATATTTTTCATTGCTCCCAGTAGCACACAACAATTTTAATCTTTATGAATTTTGAAATAAATTTTTAATTGCGTGTTTTTAATGTTTTAAAATTTATTATTGGTTGTGAAACTGTTAAGGTCGAAATAACAAATATAACGTATTATAGATATACAAAGTACATAATATAATCCAAAAGCGGTATTGGATTGATACCGGATTGGATTGATGCGGTATTAGGGTAAATTCAGGAGAGACGCTACCCATTTTGCTTGAGGGCTTCCAATAAAAAGGATTTTGCACTTATTAAGGATATTTATTTCTTATTTTAATTAAACATTTATCTTCTTCAACAAATAAAAACAATTATAAAGTTTTCTTAAGCAGAATCACAATTATATAAAAAAATAAAAAGGTTAGTAAGGTGGCGTCTATACCAGATCTTGTAGGAGAGATGCCATACTTATGAGGTGAGATGTCATGTGCACTACTTCTTCATTTTTGTATTTTTCTTTCTTATATTTTCTCTCCTACATTTGTTACAGTATGGGGCGTACATTGTACAATACTCATTAAGCCATTTTTGCAGGACTTAAGCACTTGATCCAATGAGTTTTTGTTTTTTAACAAAATAATTTTTTCAGCACTCTGCATACGAATTTTCAGTAACACTCGCGGGTCTACGTTTACCAGGCTTAGAAAACATTCTTCATCATCATCATCTTCAGATCATTCCTTAGCTGTAAAGTCAGTATCACTTTATGTGGCGTCTCTCTTCATTTCGTGGGAGAGATGACACGCTTAAAAAAATAACACACACAGAAACATTTGCAAAATATATGTTTATTATTTAATAAAGATCCTCACAAAAAATAAATTACGTACTTACTTTGCTTTAATCTCCCTATTTACACTCGCAGTAATCAAATAAGTATCACACGCTTAAAACTTTAACGTGATTTTTCGTTGAACTTTTGTTTTAAATCTCTAAGGACACATCATGCGCAGCAACAATCAAACGTGTGCTAACTTGATTTCATGGACACAAATAATGTTATTGAAATGCGATATAACTATATCTATATCTTTTTTAGTTGTGGAGATATGACAGCTATGGCGTCTCTCCTGAATTTACCCTATGCAAATTTATAATGTTTTAAAAGCAATATAAAAATGCCACACCTATATTCTAATAGTTAATAAAAATAATTAGTATTTTAAAAAAATAAGTAAATAGTAATATAGGCATGATATGGGCATACCCCTCTCTTTTGTTAGGTTAGGAACAAGGACACTAACGAAAAACCTACATAACTTACTATATAACCTTGTTTCCAATACCTAAAAGGTCAGCAGTTCAATTCACTTTGGTGAATTCAGACTGAAACATTTCCCCTAAGTGAATAGTTCCCTTTTATAGTTCAGAATAAACTGGTTCAAAACTGAACAAAATTGTTAACTAGTAAGTATGTGTCAAGATTATTTCATTGTACACTATCAAAGTTTGAATTCACAACTGGGCGCCAGCAGTTTGCATCTGTTATTTCTTGTTTCGAGATGACACAAGGATGGTCATGGCCATGGCAGTTGCTGTTAGTGGCTCATCGTAAATCATGCAAATAAAAACAAACTGTTCCTTTTTTCTCTTATAATCAAAATTGCTATTCCCTAGCTAAACTCCATTTATATAATTAAATTAAAATACACTGAATGGTACCAAACTATATAATACACATCTTATGTTAAAAAAAAGCCTATATCGGCTACAACCTTCCTACAATCCTCAAAATGTAATATATGAACTATCCTAATGTTAATTTATTTAACAAATTCTCAGCAAAATGAAGAATAGAATAGTTGTTGTTTTACATTATTACTTATATTCATTAATTCATTTAATTTACTAATGTGCAGAAACAAGATACATAGTCCAAAATGTTTATTTGTTCCTTCATGAAATACAGAAAAAGAAATCATTGAACATGGAAACATAATAGTTTGAAATGAACTATTCACTAAGAAAATATTGAAGTAGTTTGTTCAGTTCACCTTAAGTTAACAGTTCTTTTAATGTATTCGGTCATGAACTGCACCTACTAAACAAACAAAAATAAAAGAACGAATAAAAGAGATTTGATGTGGATAATTTCTCAAACCAGTACACACCAAACATCTATGCAAAGACTGAAGAAAAACAAAATGGCATGAGGGTACATTGGTGACAAAATGTTGATGAAAGGATAATTATATAAACAAAAAATGACAATAGAGTAAAGCAGTGAAAAGTAGGATATGCCTAAAATGGAAAATGTGTGTCATTGGTATACATTAAAATTTAAAAATAATTTAGTAAATTTTCAAAATTGACAAAAATATTTTTAAAACATTTAAAAAAGAAACTTTTGAAACAAATATGATATGGGTGTACAATTTTTATTCTAATCATCTTGAATATTATCTCTTTTAATTTCCAATGTTCACAGACAAGATCAAAGAATAAAGATTATTCCTCTCCAGAAGTTTGATGGAAAGGGTTTATGGGTGGGAAAGGGGGGATTCAATACTTTTAAATGTACCTCTAAATTTATGAATGAGATGAGTGAAATGTCCTGCGTTTGTATATTTGAAAATGTTTAGTTCAATTTGAATAGTAGAAATATTTATTCTTTGATTGAAGAGTCAGTTTTAAATACTCTCTATAAGAAAAAAAGACTATATAATTTATAGTATGTATGTAGTACTTGCTCTAAGAAGATCTGATAGGATTCACAGTGATAAATAATGACTGATCATTCAAATTTATCACACAAATTAACAAGTTTATATGTAAATAAAATTATAAAAAATCTAAAATATTTAAATGGAACCATAATATGTGCACAGTTCAACTTCGATAAAAGTACTGAAAGACTATTTAACTGACTTATCTTTGGTATGTACCAACGTAGATCTTCTAATGGCAAGGTAGCTGTAATTTTATCTTAATATTTATAGTTGAAATGAAAATGAATATGTTGCGTCAAGAAATCAAACTATTTAAAATATTGCAAAGGACATACAGTTCCATTTTCCAAAATATAATCGTAACATTTTTTTATTTAGAATAATGTGGTAAAATGTGATAAAATTTTTAGTAGCAGATTTTAATCTGATTGTGAACAATTTACTTTTAAGTTTTATACTGTACAGTAGGAAAGAATGATTAAAAATTACAACGAAACGGCTCGAAAACTTTTTTATACTTTCTTTTTTACATTATAATACTATTAGTAAACACCTACTAAATGTATAAAAACTAAGTAAGGAATATTGTGACAAAGTTAAATAATTCAATTTGTAAAAAATGTACCTTATGAAATAAAGAAATAATTTATGAAAGTAAGTATACTTTTATTGATGTTTTAATGAAATCATATTTGTAAATAAAATTATGTTAGTATGCACAGTTGTTGTAAGTTTTAATGAACTTTAAGTGAATGAGCGTCAAGAATATGTAACTTGCAGTCGAGCATATAAATGATACAGGTAATTATAGTTAAGATTATTATCCGGATGTAAAGATTTTAATGATTTCAATATGGATATAATATGTTTGACCACATTCACAGATATACCTTGGAAGTGTTCTTGGAAAGGTATTTCCATCGATGAAATAAATTGAACGAAAGTATGATGTGGCATATACAAGACTTCCAAATCAACTTTCATCTGATTTGTATTAAATGCTTTTTCAAATATGAAAATAGCAATTTTGTGTAACTCAGTACATGCATTAGTAAAATTTACGTATGTATGTTACCAATAAACGTATTATACCTAAATAATAATAATTCATGCTCATGTCAATGCGCCTCAACTTTGATTTTATTTGAAATTTGTCTGTAAGACGCTAGGTTTGATGTGGCCATTTTGGCTTTTATCGCGATGGCAGGTGTGTTATTCACTTTTGTTCTAGATTTGAAAGACATCACGTGTATTTGCACTATGCAATTTTATTGTAAATTCTCTTTGAGATTTATGTTAATTATTGGTAGATTTTTGCAGTAGTGAATTGTAGAAGAAGATTTTGTTCTTCGTTTCAACGAGTTTCGAGAATAAATTTCACGACGCCATACCAAAAGACCACCCTACATCTTTGGTAAATATTTTGCGTTTAGCGTACTTTGTTGGCATTTTTTGAATTATTTTATTTTGGAATCTTGTGGAAACTGTCGTGGTTTTGTTTTTTTTGAACCTTTCTTTTCCACCCTTTCTCTCGTTCTTATGGGATTTTTTGAAGATAATTAAATTAGTATTTAATTACTATTCTGAAGATTACCTGGTGTGGATCTCAATATTATCGTTCCTGGAACCGTTGGAGTTAGACTGCGTCTCTTATCTACAAATATCGAAGGATTCCAGACATCTGCATTGCGAGAGGAACCAACCCACAGTTAAGCTGTTTTTTAAATTTCGATTGTCTATTTATTTATTGTTGATATCATTCAATATTATTATTTTATTTGTAAGATCACGTACGAGCAGCCGAGTTCTTTTATTAGTGGTTCTGTGTCTATGATTAATTTTTATTACTGAAGAATTTTAACGTAATTAATAATTTTTGATTACTCAAGAAATTTATACATAATTGTTATTTGTTTTGCAAAGTTTAACGTAATTTTTGATTTACAATTACTAATTAAAATTGTTAGCTTTAAATTTAATTTAATTTTGAAAGAGCAGATAATTTCTCAGATAAACCGATTATAATTCTGTTTGTTTTGAATCGGTTGGGTTTTGAATAACTTATTGTTACCATATTTATGTTTAATTGTATTAATTATTAAAACTGTTGATTAATCTCATTATTTATTTTGGGTATTGCTATACGTAAGTGAAGACTCGTTGATCCGAATCTATGTTAATCCGAATACCACTATAATCCGGACCAGCAATTTATTTACATTGATTGCATTGTAATCCGGATTTAAGGTTTTGATAATCCGAATTTTAGAATTAATTGTTTTTATTCATCAAGTTTTGTTTATAGTAACGAATGCAATGGGTATTCAGATGTGTAATTTGATACAAAACTACTGTAGTAGATAAGATAAATAGGATTGTATTTTCTTTATGTTTAAGTTATATTTATGTCTGACAAATTTTTATTATAAAAAGTCACGTCAAAATTTTAAAAGTGGTTACATTGCAACTTTATAATTCATATTAGTTACAAAGGTTTAAGTTTAAAAAGAACTGAGACTTTTTTCACCAATTGCAACTTTATGTATCTCCGGCATACTACATATAAATAGATTTTGTGCTAAATTTAAAAATTTTTAAATGTAAAAAAGACAGCATTGTAACTTTAAATATTAAACATTTCCAGATTTGTTACAAAATCTGAAGGATCATATAACAAAGTTAAAAAAAACGTTAAAACCTGCAGAATATCCGGAGATGGAAGAAACGTTGTTTGCATGGTTTTAGATATGTCACCGATATACTCCGAGATTTTGACTGAACGTCATGACTCGTACGCTATGTGTACGAGCGTGATAGCACATACGTCGTATCGTGACTGGTTCCACTGTTTCGTATACTCTGCACGCTGCTGTGACTTTATAAAAATTGTTTTCAAAACGATGACGTCAGGGCAAGTAAAGATCGGATACTTAATTTTAAAATGACACAATTTTTGTGTGTTAAAAATCGCGGAAGAAAAGCTGTTCAATCATTCGCACGCAGTGAGTCCTTTAAGAAACAGTTGCAAAGCGGTGGCTTTGCAATGGGCGGTAGAAAATTTGAAACATTTGTGATGCCGGAAGATTTAAAAAAATCATATCTAACGTATTAAGTTCAAAAAACACGAAACAAGCAAAAATCACAGCCTTTTTGGTTAACGACATAATGCGGAATGTTATTTTTTGTGTTTTTAAAACAGTTTTTGTGTAAATATTTTTGTAGTTTTATTTATTTTTAAATAAATGTTTTTGCAGAATGCTTTAATTGCATTTATGTACAAATAAAACATTGTAACTCTGCGGACCCAGTAATCCGAAAACCGCGATAATTCGGATTGCCCGTTTTAATTAGTGTGTGTTCCTGGTCGACCTTCGGGAACTCTCACCTACCGTGAATTCATTTGTCTTATTCAGGTTCAACTGAGTTGAGTCATTTGTTTTTGTGACTTTCCTTTTTGCGTAACGCAGGTGATCAGCTAATTCATTAATTATTGAGTTATTATTGGGAAGTTGGTATATTGACAATTAGTTTATCAATGTATATCCGCTATTGTTTCCTTTTTTTTTTTAAATTCATCTTTGTAAGATTATTACTGTCATTTAATACCATTTGAATACATATGCTAATCTAACCATTGGTTTTTTTTTAATTGAATTTAGTGTTAATGTACTTGAGCAATATTTAGAGCCTCAATTTATTTTTGTTTCTAACTGCGACGAGGTCACAATCCGAGCTTGTTGGTCGGCTCGAAGAAATACTGATATTACTCCTGGACCAACTGGCGCTTTGGGATTCAATTTATTTGTTAGTACTTTGTTGTGGTAAGTATTGCTACACAATTTTGAGACTGCACGACCGTCTCCACTGTATAAAAGTTAGCCGCGGACAGCTGACCCTATTATATGTAGCAGGAGCATTGGATTGACGTAGCAAACCGCATACATATCTGATTTTTCTTCTAATTTATCAGAAGTTTGGTAATATTTTAAATTAATTGAAAAATTAATTAATTAATTAAAGAAATTGGTATGTACAAAAGTGAATTCTTAAATACGTTATTTTTATAAAATATTTATTAAAAAATAATACAAAAAAGTGGCACTTACCGGTGATTATTTAAAGGAAATCTAAAAAAACTAAAGGAAGTATTTACACAGCTTTTGGCTGCACTGTGCTCACATAGCTCATGCGGATGCTATACTGCAACTGCTGCCCTGTAGTCTGCCAGCAGTCTGAGAATAAATCAAGGTCACACTTGGCGACTAAGAATATTAGCCAAAGTGCATCTGCAGGTTATGCTTATGCGGTGCTATTAATCATGCTAAATCCTTTTCTTGCCTGAAATGTTATATACACTCACTTCAAGAAAAAAAAGGTATTGTTCTCAAAGACTAACACAAGGCTGATGCATCTCTTATGAAAGCTATCATAGATATAATATATCATGGATGATAAACATCTGCGATACCTGATTAGCTACATAGTGGTTTGATGTCAGCAAGCTTAAAGGACAAGTACTATGTGGAGCATGCTTGAAGTAATTTCTGTGTCCCTGTATCTGGAGTATTTTCTTAAGAATTACACAATCTTTGTGATGTTCTATTCTTGCAAGATGCTGATTGTACTCCAATAGAGAAAGTAGATATAGGCTCTTTATGAAAAATGAAGTTCAAGTAGTGAAAGATTATTCTGATAGTATCAGAGTGATGTGATGGATACCAAGCATTACATAACAAGAAACAAGCATAGCTCTCATATAGGTTTATTAAAATAATTTAATATTATCACAAAAAGAAATACTTAATTCTAAACTATCACATTTTTAAAAACTACAAGACTTATACAAACACTATCTAAAATTATAATAATTTGTTATCACAGATAATACAATTGTTAATAAAACATGGTATTGCATTTTGATTTGTGTGGAATGACTGCATTCGTCATATCCAGTGGACCAGTTTTTAATCTTTGTTAAACTACTATCATTTCCATTACACAAAGAAGTGCTAAGTATATGATAATCAGGTAAATAATTTCCGCATTTAGGGAAATTTTCTGGAACAGGTAACATTTCATCATGCTCACCAATTTTAAATATTAATGCCATTCCTACTTCTACATGAAATTCTATATGACAGTGAAATAGCCAGTAGCCTGTACATAAGTAAGTAATTTTAATAAAGTGTTTACTAGTTATCTTATCTTGTTTTGTTACCTGGATTTGAAGCATGAAATCTTAAAACCGTGTATCCGCCATCAGGTATCGTAACTGTATCTTTCAGAGGTGGATTAATAAGGTTTCTTTTAATTAAACCATCTTCATCTAATTGTCTAACTTCTTCTTCTGTTACGTTTTTGCCAATCTTTTCCATGCCTACTACTCTAAATGAGTGGCCATGTAAATGGAATGGGTGATTAGCATCATATGCAAAACCTTTGTCGATAAGAATTAATTCTACCACAGAATTTAAAGGAACCTTAAAAACAAACCATAAACGTTAGATGTTAATAGAACAATTTAAAGAAATTTATTATTACCTGAAGGACATGGGTGCATTCACAATAACTATCAGTGCAGTTTTGTACTGTAGATCTATTACAGAATCTATTTGTATCTACTTGGTCTCTTTCTGGTAGCAAAGGATATGGCAGAAGTTTTAGAGAAATATGATTTAGTTGTGGTGTGAGTAATTGTTGTTTTGTATCAGTCACTAAAAGAAAATATCATATAGTACTAGTATTAACCAACGATTAAATATATTTACCATTGTGAAATCCATATAAACCTGGCGCATGAAAATGAGGATTATCAAGTTTATAAAAGTCGTAAGATATAAAAAACTTAAAATCTGGTGTTTCTTTCAAGCTAATATCCCATTTATCCAATGATTCTAATTCAGCAACGCTGAGGGAGTTGTTTTCGCCAGTTCCTTTATTTAATGCATTAACTTGCTTAAATTAAAAGAGAAACAAATTAATTTACATTCTTTCTTAATTCTCAAATCTTTAATTTAGGACATTATCAAGATTTTTATTTACCAAACCTTCCTTGTGAGCTGATTCATAATCTGGAACACCTTCTGGATAATCTACATCAGAAGCTCCTTTGTATTGCAAGACGGCAGCTTGATGTGCACTTTTAAATCGTTTATCACAATCCATAAGACCTCTAAAACGCAGCCAATATAATCCAACCGGTTGATCTGCATTGAGTATAAAATCGAATCTTTCCCCAGCATAAGTGACTACTGATTCAGCTAATTGAAGAAAATGGAAAACTAAGTACCAATATTAAAACATCACACATGTAGTACTTACCTTTTACAGGAGAGAAATTATTACCATCAGTGCTAATCACAGTAATTGTATGATTGTCTACAGAAACTTCAATAGGACAGTTTAAAAATTCAGCATTTATTATTCTAAAGCGATAGCGATAACCCTAAAAAAAAAGCATGATTTGGGTAATAAAATTAGTCTCAAAAGAAAAAGTGAAAATACTCTTTCTTACCCTTTCTACAACAAATCTTGAAGTTGGAGTATATAAAGTCTTATTGCTTCTCTTATCGAACTCTTTAAATCTTCCCAAACCATTAACAAGTAAAGTTTCTGGTTTATTATTGCCATTGCTATGATGATGTGCTATAAATTTATTCATTCCAATCACAGGCCCCCAGTCCAGAATTATCATAATGTGTGAAGATAGATCGTAATCATACAGATCACAATGTGGATCATTTTGTTCAGCAACCCTTACGATAAATGCTCCAAAAACACCATCAGCTCTTTGAAATCCTAAGAAGAAAACAATTTATACGTAATGTAAATTTGATTAAATGTAACTTTAATGTTAAACTTACCAGTATGTGAATGCCAAAAATGAGTACCAGGATGTTCAGCTTTGAAATAGTATCTAAATGTAGTGGCAGGTGGAATGGGACACTGTGTAATTTTAGGAACTCCATCCATATATGGAGTATTCTTTTGATGATGCCCATGCCAGTGAATTGTTGTGCTTTCTCCTAGAAGTAGATTCTCTACATCTACCACTACTTCATCACCCAAACAGACCTACAAATAAGTTGCTAATAGTAGTTGGTGCTTATATAACATTAATTTTAGAGTTTCTTATTTAAGCCAAATTTATTTTGATTGCTTTATCTAAAGCGTACACACATGCGCACTATATTAAAAGTAAGGGAACTTTAATTTGTCAATCTCGATACAAATAAAATATTTTTAAAAATTCTTCAGGTCAAGTTACCTTTAGAATATTATGTTTGCCTTAACAAAGAAAACTATGGGAAAAGAAAAGTTATGGGAGGTCAAAGTTTAATATCTAGGTCTATGGGAAATCCATTAAAAGTCCAATGGGTGAAAGGTCAAAGTCCATTATTTAGTATCAATTAAAGTAGCATAATCCAACCTAATTTTTATCCCCTACGGTTGCTTGGTCACTTGAGGATACCAATTAGATACCTTGAGTTAAAGGGTACTCTCCTTACACTAAGTTTTCGTGTAGTAACTCCCATATTAAAGACTTCATGGCTTCAAAGTTCAAAACTGGTTTTTTTATGAAATTTTAGGGTCGGCAGACTAATCAAGAGTTACAGTTCTAAGTTCAAATATTTAAAAGTTGTTTACTTCCAATTTTTGGAAAGCAATCTTAAAATTTCATAACATAAAATCAATCTAGAGTTTGGTTTTAAAAAATTTACCGCGATCCACACTTTTATAATTAGACATTTTTAACTTAAGTCCAGAGTTTTAGAGTCGGAAAATATCAAAATTATAAAGGATAAGAATTTCTAGGATCAACAGTCTCAAAATTCAATTCTGTCTTAACTTCCAAAAAATGCAAAATTGCAAAGATTTTTAAATCTTAAGAATTTGAAATCCCAAGGATATGCGGGTTTCATAGATTCAATATTTTAAACCTTTAAAATCCATGCAGCTCAGAGATAAAAAGCCTGGACAGTTTCAGATTGAAAGGTTTACTTCTAAAAGGCGTCGTGCTTCCATGTTCATAATTTTAGAATTGTCATTGGGAATGTTAGTTTGATCATTCGAAAACTTTAATGATAAAAATTTTCAAAAAGTTTGAAAATAATCAAGTTTTAGAACTTCAAGGTTTGATATATTTGAATAATGTCGAGATTTATTCGTGAACAAACGTTTGATCAGTAAAGTTTGCAAGGTAATAGTGTATGTTATTGTTAATAATCGACCTCATCAACTCATTTGAATGTAATTTTCGATTATTTTGCGATTCAACAAAAATATAGTTATATTCTTCTTTCATTCATTAAATATTTTTATGGAGATCAGTTTTAAGTGAATTTAGTTTCAATTCATGTCCAATATGCACTATGGATTACGTTCATGCACGCCTATTAAAATCAAGAATTTTTAATTAATCAATTTAAATTATTTTAATATTAAAATTAATTAGAAATCTCAAAGCCAATCATCATAAAATCAACAGAGTTATCAAAGATTAAATTAATCTTAAATAATCTTAATAAACTAATACTGGTTCTAACTAAAACAATGTAAGTAGGTAAGAGTCTATCTACCAAAAGTACATAATTATATATATTGTTAGATTTTTTGAAGAATAGAGACCAAAATATGACTTTAGGCTTAATTTTTAATTCTAATGATAATGAATCAAGAATCGAATTATAACATCAATAAATATGCTAATCTTTTTCTCTTCTTTATGTTTTTTATATTATGTTTATCAACTATCTGCTGGAAAAAATTTATTTAAAGTTAGCAGAAATGCTTGTCTCATATGGTGTATTATATTCCACAGAAGCGACTGTTTAAAGAAATAAGATACTCATAATTTTATTATATTCAGTCCAGCTATAAATTACAGTAAATGTAAACATTACCTCATTATCTCGACCTTTTCCCCGACGTCGTCGCCGACGTTTTCGCCGACGTCGTCGGGGAAGACCGTGTATGTCCTACATAATGTAGGACATACACGGTCTTCCCCGACGACGTCGGCGAAAACGTCGGCGACGACGTCGGGGAAAAGGTCGAGATAATGAGGTAATGTTTACATTTACTGTAATTTATAGCTGGACTGAATATAATAAAATTATGAGTATCTTATTTCTTTAAAACATCAAAATGAAAAAAAGCATTATTGATAATAATCATTCATAATAAAATGTGTACTGAATCTCTTTCTTTATTTAGACGTATTTCGAAATAGCTTATGCAATTAACAAAAGTCTTCATAAACGTAATAACCTTGACGTCACCCATCGGTGGAATTGCAAATCAATCTTTTATTATGAAACGAAAACTTTAGTTTTTTTTATTTCATTGTTAATTTAGTTCAAAAATGGATATAATTAATTAACGCAGGATTTAGGATTCCGAGTTCCAGTGTGCAAACGATGTACAATTTTCCGAAACCAAAAGAAAGATTATCACTTACCAAAGGACAATGGTAAAAATCTGCTGATTTTTATCATATCTGTCATCTTTTATTAATAGTAGTAAAAGCATTTGCTACATTTTATTCACATGAATCATAATGCTAATTCTGGTAAAATAAACAATTTGTCACATCTATTAAATAATAGATGAACCGAATTTGATATAAACTGATTCACCGAATGAAAACTGTTGAACATTTAAGTTGGCTAAATAATACCTACTGTAGTTTCAACATTTATAAAATATTGTACATAAATAAAATTAATCTTTCAAAAAGTATAAAATTCTCAGTACTTATTTCCTATTATACAAGAAAATAGATGGCATCAAGTGTTCAGGTGACAATTATTAGTAGTACAGATTGTAATTATCTTCCAAGGTTATCAGGTTATGACCCATATTGTAAACATGATTTGTAAAATTAAGAATCGGTTTACATCAAATTCGGTTGAATTTATTAAACGGTCTCTACAAATGCAACAAAATATTTATTTTACTAGAATCAGCGCATTCTTGATGAACAACGAAAAATATGATATTTGATACCTATATAATAATTTGTCCATTGACCTCTCCTATACCAAAATCAGCAGATTTTTACCAGTGTTCTTTTACGGAAAGTCCTTTATAGGAAATTATTGTACATCGTTTGCGTACCAGAATCCTAAATCCTGCGTTAATTATATCCATTTTTAAACTAAATTAAGAATGAAATAAATAAAAAACAAGAGTTTTCGTTGCCTAATAAAGAGTTGATTTGTAATTCTACCGATGGATATCAATATTATTCCGCTTATGAAAAGTTTTGTTAATTGCATAGGCTATTTCGAAATACTTTAAAGAAAGAGACTCAGTACGCGTTTTATTATGCTCAATACTGCTTTCTTTCATTTTGATGTTTTAAAGAAATACGATATTCATAATTTTATTATAAACAGTCCAGCTTGGAAGTAGAAGTTGTTTATGCATTAAATTACAGTAAATGTAAACATTACCTCATTATCTCGACCTTGTCCCCGACGTCGTCGACGACGTCTTCGCCGACGTTGTCGGGGAAGACCGTGTATGTCCTATTTTATTCATTTTTCACTTCTACGTAATTTGTTTTGCATACTGAACAGGTAGCAATTGCCTAGTAGCTTAGCAACGCGTCTTTACGTAGATACGTCTTTACGGTCTAGGCCGGTAGCACTTAACGATATCCTTGACGACCTCCGGTAGGTATTAACCACAGAAAACTTGTTCACAACAAATACAACGTTTCTGATTATTAAATAATTATCCCAAATTATTTTATTTAAAAATGGTTTTTGTTCAGTATACAAAAATAAAATTATACGACACCTAGCCGCATTAATGGCCTCACTAATTCATATGTCTCGCCTTAACGGGCTCGAACCATGATGTACTAGCTCGGCTGTAAATAATTTGCAACCAGGCTAACATCGTAAATAGCTATTTATATATAATTTAATGTACCTGCATTTAAAATATTTTTCTATGAAAATATTCTCTTATAAGGGTAATTCTCGTGTCACTTAGCGGCACATACATAGTATTTAGACAACTTTTTATACAGTGGTCCATCCTTTTTGTGTAGGTTGATGTGTTATAATTCTTTTGCCACTTAGCAGAAAATATTAGGCGTTTGTAGGGAATCCGATAAATATGTATTTTATGGGAACTACCATTTCACTACTTGGCAATCTTTTACAAACACATTTGCATGTGGACAATAGATCCGTGAAAACCTAACGTGCGCGAATAAATACCAAAATATAGTATTTGATGTTTATGGTATATTTATCTTTATAAATCACGGAAAAATTACAAAGTAAATTATGATATAAATATAAATAAAAAAAATAAATAAATAAATTAATTTAAAAAAAAGTAAAAAAAAATAATAAAAAAAATTGTATACTTGCCTGATTATTCGTAATTTTCCCTTAAAAGGTTCTCTTTTTTTCCTTTTTTTGACTAGACAAAAAAAACAAATAAAAAACACGTTATATTCGAATTACGTTCTCTATCTACACTGATTGTAAATTAAATAATGAAGATGCCCCGTGCACAACTTTTGGTTTTTTCGGGGATTTCCCTTATGTTTATTTACATTGCGTATTGTAAATTCTGTAATGTTCCTTATGTGAATTCTATTTGAATTATGTATACATATTTGCTTAAAATGTAACTAACTGTAAAAGCTGTAAATTTAGCTTGTAACTAACTGTAAATAAACGTTATTATTATTATTATTATTATTATTATATAAGTTAGTAACAATATGGAAAAAATAAACACTATGCCGAAGAAAAAAAAGTTGTGATAAGATCACGGAAATAAAATACTAAGAATTCTTAACCGTTCCCGAATGCTTTGATTACAAAAGCTTTTTACTTACCTAAAAAGATTACGGGAAATGGGTTCAGGTAAAAAACGGTACATTGCAATATTAGCAAGAAAAAGACCGTTAAAAGGAATTATTAACTCTAGAACAATTAAAAGACGATTAGTGGAAAGTAGTTTTTATGGTAGAACAGCTAGAAAAGCACGATTACTCAATAAAAAGGATATTAAGAAGAAGACACAATTTGCGGAAAACATAAGAAGTGGGATAAAGTCTGATAAATGTAAATCGGCTGATAAAACGTCAGCCAAACAATAGAGCACTTTATTCTTTACGTACACAATACTACGAAGAAAATCGCGAAAGATCTAAACTCGCGAACGCAGAAACATGAGCGGGGGTTCGTTTTTCATGGAATGGCGTCGATCCTATCAATATAATTACAAATACACGAAATATCCTAGAAAAATACTTTTTTAAATTTAGAAACGCAAAGGATTATCCAGAATGACAAATTTCGTAGAACTACAAATCTTCTATTTCCCTCTAGCCCATGCTTTTTATATTATGACAACGCAAACGTATACTCCGTAGTTTTGTAACCTGTAGTTTTGTTGGAACATCTTTCTAATTATTTGTGTTGAAAAAGCATGCCGGTAATAGTTTTATAATCCGGCTACTGGTCTGCGTAATGTTAATCTACCACGATTTATAAAATCGCGTTCGTCGGCTAAATATACACTAAAAGTTGTTGCATACATTACACTCCGTATCTGCATGTATATAGTGTGTACATTTAACATATTTTATTGAAATTTAATATTAAACTTAAGTTATTAACTTAAGTTATTAATGTTGCTCGATACATCTCCGCCCTTTAAAAATAATTTTTCTAAATTCAGTAATTATATTTCTACTATAACACATTTCACATTAATGAATAAATAGATTTCTTCTGAAATACTACAAATGACTTAATGTTAGATTAATAAACAATATGCATATGCATTACTTCACTTCGTTTACCCGGAGATTTTTTGAGGAAAAAACCCAATGTGGGTTTCTTCGCCAATTGAAACATCGCATGCATAATCAGAAGTTTTTCTTCACAAGGACTAAATCGGCTAAATCGAATTCTTTCTTCCTAAAGAATTACACACTAATAAACACGTTTTTATAATAAACAACACAGTATATAAAATCAACAATAAAATGTCGCTTTACAATCTTAAAATTCGAAAAATAAGTTGGTGTGGAATTAACTGGATATAACTGCGCACTAAAGTTGAATATTGAATATACTAAAGGCGAATACTCAATACAAATAAATAAAAACAGGAGTTTCTCGATTAATCATGATTAATGGAACATCTTCACTTACTTAATAATGATAATGATCGCAATTAACATGTTAAATAGAGGTTTTCCCACTAAGTCAGTGCATGTCAGAGGAAATGGAGAATTCTACATAAATATTATATACCTACATACTACATATAGGTATATGTTTCTTTTGTAATGATTAATGATAATGATCGCAATTAACATGTTAAATAGAGGTTTTCCCACTAAGTCAGTGTATGTCAGAGGAAATGGAGAATTCTACATAAATATTATATACCGACATACTACATATAGGTATATGTTTCTTTTGTAATGATTAATAATGATAATGATCGCAATTAACATGTTAAATAGAGGTTTTCCCACTAAGTCAGTGTATGTCAGAGGAAATGGAGAATTCTACATAAATATTATATACCTACATACTACATATAGGTATATGTTTCTTTTGTAAGAAGTTAGCAGTGGAAAACATTGACAGCTACTCTTGATTAAGAACAATGGGTCATTTGAATAAAATGTAGCAAATGCTTTTACTACTGTTACTAAAAGCTAATAGATATGATTTTTAATTAATGAGAATAAGATAGATGTTTAATAAAAGCTTTAAAATACATTTTATTCACATGACCCTATGTATACGAGTATCAGTACTAATGAGTATTTTTCTCGTTGAATTCTGTTAAAGTTATAAGACTAGAAATATGTTAGTGTACAAAAAAAATAAATATAATACATCAAAACCATGGCATTTATAAAATATTGTGTTGTTAATTTGGAATATATTTTACGAATCATGAACTTTAGATTGACGTCATAGTTTTTCGAATTTTTGCGTACCTTCCTTTGACGTCAAATGCTTTCTTATACCGGTAACATAAAGAATGAACCTACACCTTAATTAACCAGTAATTAAGAAAAATAGCTTGGACCACATAATAAGAGTTCAATGGCTTACATAAAAAGTAACGTGTGTAGTATGCAGTAATAGGTAAGTGTAAGGTCAAATTGAAAATCTGGTTGTTCATGGTAACTTTTAAACACATGAACATAATAATAATAATATAATAATGTCAATTCAATACTTTACGAGGTAGGGTATAAAGGATAAAGCAAGCACCTAACTGGAATGTGTTATTTATTTTCCATATTTAATATCCTCCAATCATAGGCGCAACTAGGGGGGGAGTTGGAGGGTGCTAAGCACCCATAAAATCAAAATTAACACCTCCAAATCAAAATAACTTTTAAATTATTTTAATTAACAAATAAACTGTAAACATAAGTTATGTTACATAACCATCGAAAACACATTTTACTGTAAAAACTAAAAAAGGCGCAAACAACTAATTAGAATTAGCATAGTCGGATAGGCGGCTCAGCGGGTGTGGAAATCTCGATGACGCGCCGCTGGTAGTGGTTCGATCCGCTTCCGTGTTTGTAATTTAGGTATTAGGTATATTTAGTTATTAAGTCGTTGCACCTAGACATCTACTATAAGCTGTGCTATAAGTAGATACTATAAAATGTACAGGGTGGCTTATATACGAAAGCTATTTTGGAAACTGTAAGGGTTACAAGAAAAGGTTGAATACCAAAATTGGTTGGTATAAAACAAATTTTAATTTTATAATAGTTTTGTGTAGTATATGCATGATGAGTCGTTTCGTTACGGCTGGTGTCAACTTTTTTAGTTTAAATTGTTTCACCATGTATACTCTTACGATTTTCGTTTTTACACTTTATAAATATTTTTGGTTAATACATTGCATTTCAAAATTCCGCAGTTTCTGAATAGATTCAATTGCTTTTTTTAAGAATGCAACGTGTATGTTGCAAATTGACTACTACCAGTTACATTAAATTAGTTTTAATAATAATATACGATGCTTACAAATAGCTGTCATCATTTTTCTTAAATTTATCGTTGAATACTGTACACAGTGTTCAATTCACTAGTTCAAAAATACAATTTCCCAAGGTAAAAAATCTCATTTTTTTCAAATGGGACACCCTGTATTTTATATGAAGTGAAGTGGGTGGTCGCGCGGTAGAGAGTACAACTCTTATTCAGGCGGCCCGGGTTCTATTCTCGGAACCAGCGAGACGATTTTTCTTGTCGATAAAGTCTCAGTACAATTCACTGTGCTGTCAGATAGTCACGTTAAGCAGTCGGCTCCGACAAGCACATAAACTTCTTTCTGTGGTTGTTGTTAAATAAACGCCATATACCACGCGCAAGTATGTATTTACTTCAGTGGTTTGGCAATGTTAAGTACAATTAACATTTATACAATACAATGATTCATCTTTTAAATCTCTACCAAGTAATATACATGGATATTTTATATTTCAAAAGTAAACACTTCTAAAGGTATCGGCGTTCTTCTGCTATTTCTCTAAAACTAATTTATTGGTGTAATCATAAATGTTTAAAAAATAACTCCGATTCATCTACACGTTACACCTTAAAAAGTCGTATAATAATAATAATCAAAAACCCGATCCAGGGCCGGGTTTTAGTCTGGACCTGGCCGTGTAAAAGAACCAAGACCAGGGTCGGATGTCATCCCGGAAAAAGGGGAGGACAGAACCGGGCGCCAGCAGGTACTGTAAAAATAGTACCGTTCAAGTGTTTTGTCCAATTTCTGAAACCCTCGCTTGAATAAATTATACTTCTTGCGTTGGCGACTCCGAAAAGACTCCAACATTTACAAAACCCATCACCTACTCGACCTGTGCTCTTCTGTAAAGACCTACAACGGCAACCGTTTCTGCTCCCGTTTCCAAAACGAATAATTTGTGTGGGCTATGCTAATATGCTAAGCTTTGGAGCAGAGTTGCAAGACTGTAGCAAAATTGCTCACCCTGCATATACAAAAGTATTAAAAATTTAAATTTGTTTTATATTAACCAACATTGGTATGTATTTAACTTTTTTTCGTAAATCTTACAGTTTCCAAGATAAGGTGCAGGGTCATCTTGCGTGAGCCACCCAGTACCTACGTTATGCATAAATGCATAGCCTTTATTGAAAAAGAAAATATTCTAATCTAACCGGAAGACCTTATTATAGCTGCTAACTAGACACAAAAGGAAAAGGTTTCTTATAAAATGATCCAAGCAAAAAAAAAACTTTAAATTTAGCCCCCCCCTTTCCAAAAAACTAGATGCTGGTTGCGCCTATCCGCCCTGAATGTACAGATAATACAAATATTATTTATTTATACTATGTTATAGCTATCAAATACATTATTCGAAGTAATAAGGAATAACCCACGAAGAGAAATAAATGTCGATATCTAATAACAATATTGATATAGTGGGTATTAATTTGCATTGCAATAATCGTATTATAGGTGTTCTTGACATTGAAAACTCTTTATGTAATAGAAAAGAATATGCTATTGGAATTTCAATTTGCGGTACTAATTTTATTCACACTTCATTACATATCAACTGTATAATCAATATACCATTTGTTTTATCGTTACTGTTTAAATAATTTACATTTGTCCGGCATTCTTGAAAATACTAATTACATGAAAGAACTAATAAATCTGTATGGTAGTTTCCAATAATTGGGCTTTTCTTAAATAGTCAACATCAGAGTGTATTATCTCATTAAATATTAATTTCTTTATGCATATTGTGAATCATTCTGAAAGATTTATTTATTCCCTGAGATCTTCTCTCAAGATGATTTCTAAAGATTCGAAAGGGTAGATTACGATAAACAGGAATAATTGATTATTCCTTTATCTGGAACTACGAGAACCAAAAAAGACACTGATACTAGGTTAACCCTTAACCGGTAAGGTGAAATTTAGTTGCATAGACGGTAATGTGGCGTCTGAGAGACTATCATATTAAGCAATCAATAAATGCTACAAATGTTAGAACTTTTTGTTTAATAAAAAAAAAATTTACGTAAATTTTTCACGCTTTTTTCACGTACAGTAATGGATTTGGTTTAATATTGTTTGTACAGTAGGGCTAGCACCCTATAAGTGGGGTATCAGATAGTACATAGGGATAGATAGTGTGAGGATTGGATGGAGTGACAGATTTGTAGGTGGTTCTGTTTTAGCCACTGTAGCAATTACAGACACTTTCGCGGTTTTCTGCTTTCCATATATCTTAAATATTCAGAAAACGTTCAAGGCACATCGGCCATTACCCAGTTTGAGTTGGTTTATGTGTCATGTACTTCAAACGGGACGGTTGGAAGAAGTGCATTTTTATATAAATAAATAATAAATGAATAAATAAATAACATCATTATTATGTTTTAATCCTGGAAAGCAATTGTAATAAGTTATTGTTTATTGTCCGATGACACACTTACTGAAGTACCCAATAGAAGAGATGAACATGTATACATAGTACATACAGTATTAACGATTACGTTATCTTTATTTAATTTAAGATATTTTATTTATTTGCAGTAATGCATTATTAAGCACTACAAATCAAAACCTAATGACCCAAACATTGCAAATTGACCAAAAGTTAACTATAAACCAGATAGCGGCAAATAAATAGTTATAATTACCACTACTTACCGTCACCTGGTTATATAATAGTTATTTATGTATTAAGGGCATAAAGAAGCTTTTATGGCCAGAAGCGTTATTTCTAGCCCGAGGCGTCAGCCGAGGGCTAGGAAAAGGCTGTAGGGCCATGAAAGCAAGTTATGCCCGAAATGCATACACTATTTTATGCACAGATTGTTTTTATCTCAAATCTATTATTGTGTAAAAAATATAATTAAATGAGTACGTAGGTTACATCAAGCCGCTGTACGTATACTTATGTGCATATATACGAAGTACGTTACTATAGTTACTATCTAAAATACTTTATTTCAGCTTATTTTCGGGGATAATATAACTAGTGTTATGATTATCATCGGTGATAGCCCGAGTTAAAACCGACGAAAATTGACCGAGTGCGAAGCACGAGTTCAATTTTCTAAAGGTTTTAACGAGTGGTATCATCGTTGATTAATCATAACACGTGTTATATTTGGTGAGAGAATATAATGAACGTTGAAAGAAAATAAACACTGAAACTTTCTGTCACTTTGACAGTAAACAATTTTATTTATTAAAAACAGGTGACAGTCAACATGCGGTGATAGAATTATCATCGATTTGATAGCCTATTCTGCGAGTTTGTTTTTGTACTTTCACCAATGAAATTAATAAAAAATGTACCATGTGACACGTGAATTATATTCTCATTGGTGATAAGTTTACAAATTATATTAAGAACCAATCAAGTTCTACAAATACAGCTCTGACATTTAATTGACGTTTCATTATTGCCCGTCGGATCATAAAGACGCCCTTGGGGCATAAAGAGACAGTTATGTTTAGATCGATCTATCAATAATAGTCTAATTATAATGCATCTGTGCATAAAGTGTATAAAAGTATTGAAAGTATATTTCAGAATGTTGTACAGGTTTATTCGCGTTTTATGAAATTACCGTAAGCTCTAGGCATATAGATAGATCCTGCGGGTCACTTTGCTCGCTTCGGCCGTAATATTTACGATGGCTGCCAAAATAATAGAAACACCAACGGTTTTTAAGTACCTAGTTGAAGAGGCGTTTAAAAATGTATTACATTTACATCTGTGTTTAGTAATCTTAATTATACAAATTTCTATAACATTTAAATAACGTTTAAATAACTTATGACAGGCAACCGTCACTAACTGTGGGTAAAATTATAAAGAAGTGATAACCAGATTGATGGTATTTCCATTTTTGGCCGCGATTGTACGTACTATAGAGATCAGGAACGGTATAATGAAGTAATATAAATATTTCCATCAACATTTTAAGATTTGCCATTACCGCATTCTTAAACTAATGTTTCAGGAATTCTGTAGAGGTATTGTTAATAACTTTTATAAACCCCAGGAGATAATAATGTTTCCATATATATATGTTATAGAATTTTTTGTTGGCAATTCGGTAACCAGTTAGCTTTTATAATTCTAAATCACGATTAGGTACCTCTGGGTCCTTTAACTACACCTACATAATTATTCTAGGACTGAAGGGTGTATTAATTACAGTACATACCTCAATGCTAGGACCAGGCATTTGTCTGTTTACAACCGCTACGGTTCTTTTGTTACCATCGCCTGGTATACAGTGTGGTCTTAAACAATCCTCTGCATTATAGGGGCAGTCATAACAAGCTTTACTCAATGTTTGATAATATTCTAATTTAAAATTGTATTTGCAAATCATGGGTGCACCATCTTTGACGCACGTTCTCGTGCAAGGATGCTTATCTTCATCTAGTAGAACGTATTCGAAGATATCTGTCACGTTCATAGTTGAATTAGAATTTGAGTAGTCTAAAACATAGTTACAATAGTTAATCGTTAGTTAACTATTATTGCTAGTATTGCAAAAATTGAACTTACCAATTTTATAAGAATGCAATGCATAGAGATTAAGAGTAAATACAAAAAAGGAAAGTCTTCTTATCATCTTGATGTCTTCTAAAACAAAATTCTCATTATTAGTTTTAATTAATAGGTTAGTTATAGCTATAATGTTATTATGATTATGTCATAAATTGAAATAAAAAAAGAAGGTGCACAAGAAAGAAAAGAAAACGAAAGTAGTTCCATTATCTTTATCTTTTGCCGGCGCTTGAATTAATTCCGCATTTGGAATTTTTCACCTATGGCAATTGTACTACTTTCAATCGAGTATGGATTGTTGTAATAAGTAAATGTTTATTTTTCAAATGTTAAATCACGTAATTAATAACAAGGCAATTCAAATAATAAAGGTATCTTCTTATATCATCGGAAAATGTGATCTTAACGACATCATTAAGTTGATATGTTATATATCATATACTATCTTAATTTATCAAAATAAAAAAAATCCAGAAAATCTCCAACCTTGGATGTTAAATTAGAGAATCTCTTGTGATATTGTTAATTTAATACTAAATGCAATTAAAGAATCGCAAAATGTGTTTATAATAGTGGGTATCCAATTGTAGATTCTTTACAGCAGCAAAGAATTACGAAATTAGTAGTATGTAGGTAATGTTGCAATTTATTTTATGCTAATTAAAAACAGAGAAGCTAAAGTCACGAGATCTACTTTCACATAATTTGATTCATTTGAAATGCAACTTGATAAACACATAATTTTATTTTAGTTGTATTAAAAGTAGGTAAAGTGTAAATTGCACAAGGTGGATTTGTTGTAATTTCCTGTTCTTAGGTTAAAAATGTGGACTTTGTTTTAAATTAATTATCAACTTAATTATATTTCTTATACAGAAGGTGTTAATGATATTCTAGATGTAACAGTATACGTCTAATTCGTTTGTTTATTTTTGACCTGCAATAAGTTATTCTTGTGCAATTCTATAAATATCAGGGATAAATTATCTTGAAGATGGTATTTTCAGATAAATACTATCTAGGAAAAAACGCACCACTTGAAAACGCACCAAAAATACCATAATTTCAAATCGTCTTAAATCAACTCGGCGGATTTTGGACCAAAACGAATAAACCTTTGCGTGCTGAAAAGTTTGAAGTGTTTAGTATAAGGGCGTGTGAGCGAATGTTACATTTAAGCCTTTCCGCCTCACGCTGCCCCCCGAAGCAAAAAAATTTTGGATTCAAAAAATGTCAAACTTGAAACAGCTTGTACGGTGTACCAAAAAAATCGTGGACCCAGTTGACCCTCAGGGCAATAAAGTTCAGTGTTTTTTCTGTAAAGCTTTCCAAAACTTTTTTATGAGGAGGTTCGCGGGGGGAGAAGCTTAAACGTAACATTTTCTCACACGCCCTTAAACTAGACACTTTAAAACTCTTAGCACGCACAGGTTCATTCATTTTTGTTCAAAATCAGCCAAGATATGATGGTTTGGAATTTTGGTATTTTTGGTGCGTTTTCAAGTGGTGCGTTTTTTTCCTCGAGTGTGGCTTGGGTTTAACAGTGGTAGTTTGAAGTTTGAAACAATTATTGTAATTGGCTGATGTAATTGATTAATATATTAAATAACTATATTAGTTATTATTATATTAGCTATAATATCCGAAGCTATGGGTGCAATGTGCCCGTAAAGATTGATCCCCTAGAACCTAGATCATCATGTAGTAGTACCCATGGACTTATTTTTTATTTAGCAGATATATTCATAACTGTTTATTAATTAGAAGTTGCAATATTATTTTTACATTGACAAGGCATGTTCCTTGTTCGTGATCATTTGGTGACTTAACGTATGTAACATAAATAGTTTACATTTTGAGTTAGATACATCATGGTAGTCGCAGGAAATGCAAATAATTGTTATCTTATCGAAAAGCCTTTATTAATAATAACTTTGATGTCTGACGTTCAGAGGGCACAAAAGTTGCTGTAACTAAAGACATAAATATGTCAAATTTGTGTAAGAAGCATCTACGGAAAGTGCTTACTTCACTTAAATTATATTTAATTTATATCATTATATCAAATCCCATATCAAATACCTAACCCATAGTTTGTTAAGCAACAGATCGTGACCCATTAATCAAATTAGATCAACGCCTAAATGTAATTTGTAAATTATGAACAAACTCAATGTTCTCAAATATTATATACTTACTATAGTGTGGTATTATTGAAAAATGAAAACTATTATTTTCAAGACAAATTTGACATTTTGACTTAAACTTTTTTGACTGACTTTTAGTCAGACCTAGTCTTTTAGAGGAAATTCCTCTTAATTTCAAAAAACTGTTTATTGGATTTATGGAAATAAAGTTATTGCCAGAGGTTCATGATATGTTTAGCCGTCTTACATTCCCGATATGAGCTCAGTGAATTCTTCTCTAAGGAGAAAAGTAAAAAGCAAAGCTTATCGGGTTTCTAGTTAAAAATGAAGACAGTTACGCCAAAGAGTAACCGTTTCTTGCCGCTCTGTTATACCAGAAATTCTCACTAGTATAAGAAGAATTATAAATATAAAATAGGAATTGAAGAAACTAGCTAAAGCTCTCTATCCAAAGATTTAAGATAAGTTAGTATAATATTCTTGAGGATCGTGTAAAATTCTTTGAAAGTTTATACTACTACCTATGTCTCCGAAAATTGAGATTTATACACGCAATCACTCGAAACTAGCGTGGTCGAAAAGGAAAAGTCAGAAAGGCATATAGTAGACAGAAGCTACTAAACACTAAAAGCTTAAGTGGTGAATTTCAAATTGTATTAGTATATTACCCCACTAATACGGACTGACTTAATTGCTTGCCAATATTAAAAAGCATAAGCCATAATTTAGTAATCGAAATGTTTGTGCAGTTTATGCTCTTCGCATGTCTCACGTCTAATACTTATGTTAATTGCTAACTTAAGAAGAACAGTGGGTTTTCCCTTTAAAGTGTAGTCCCTAATATCACTATGACTAGATGAAAAGTTATAACATGCACCATTGCACCTCTCCTCCTTAATGGTTATAGAGCTCTTTAAAGTCTCCAAATTCTGCTATTTCTTTTTCAATCTTTCCACTGGTGATGGGAACTTGGGTGTCGGGTTTCGTGATACTATTCGTGGTCGTGACTCTTAAGTGTCGAATAGTATCGCTCTTATTAGCGCATGCATGATGTGAATGCGAAGTGTCGTTCGACTCTCAAGTGTCGCCCTTGATATTGATATTTTTATAATAAATGTGATACTAAATAGTATCCAAAATCAATATAATTGGAGTAGTTCGTCTCATTTAATTTACAGAATTTACAGATTTTCGAATTATCTTAATTGAAATTTACAGCAAAAGTGTTGTCATTCACTTTAAAAGATCATTTGACTATTCTCATTGCTATTAAAATAATGAAATGCTAAAATATACATATACCATTAGACGGAGAGCCAGCGACAAAAATAGTTACGTCATTTCATTAAGAAAATTTTTGATGCCATTGTACTGTATTAACATAGGTAAAGTTTAATTGGAAGTTCTGCCACATATCAGTGGTGGAGAGAGTAGCGGGAGAGAGTGAAAGGGTTAAACAAAAATATTAATAGAAAAACGTGTTATAAGTAAAGCTAATTTTTGGTGTGATGGCGGTAAATAATATTTTATGTAATATATTACAATGGCAGACAGTTTGGTTAGTGGGGGGGACATACAGCGAGGAAGGTCGAGAAAATATGTGGCCTATAACGTCATATCAGTTTGTACTTACTAGTAAACATATCCAATTAGAGACACTCAAAATGAGTCATATTATACATCATTTGAAAGGTAATTTTAAATACTTTCCAACGGTATACTCATCGACATATTGACTATGAAAAGGTCAAAGACCAAAAGTATAGTAAAATTTGATCAAAATTAAGCAAATCACGAAAAAAATTAATAGAAAGCTAAAAATTGGCATAGATTTTGGCGAATACATACTGTTTAAGATTTGTGTCTCTCATTGGATATGTTTACTAGCAAGTACAAACTGATATGCCATAATAGGCCATATATTTTCTCGACCTTCCTCGCTGTGTGTCCTCATCCCCCCACTAACCAAACTGTCTGCCATTGTAATATATTACATAAAATATTATTTACCGTCATCACACCAAAAATCAGCTTTACTTATATCAAGTTTTTGTATTAAAATTTTTTAACCCTTTCACTCCCTCCCGCTGCTCTCTCCACCGCTGATATGTGGCAGAACTTCCAATTAAAGTTTACCTATGTTAAGACAGTACAATGGCATCAAAAATCTTCTTAATGAAATGACGTAACTAGTTTTGTCGCTAGCTCTTAGACTACATGATAAGATGATAACTTGATAAAAAAGGGCAGGCACGCGATTGGCGATTGTGTAGTCGAGCTCATGATTTTGTGCATGGAGTTGGGGTATGTGATTCGATTGTATGCACGTGGCTGCAGTGAATAACAACCACTTTTGTAGTAGTGTACTTACTCCAGCGAACTAGGTATTGAATTGAGGGATAGACGTCAATTATATCGATTTTGGATACTAGTGTCACACTCCTTTTAAAAATATAAATATCAAGGTTATATAATTTATTTAAATGGAAAAACAGGAAAACAAAGCTGCAAAATCCCAGAAATAGCTCTATAACCCATAAAAGGAAAAGGTGCGTCTTATAACTTTTCATAGTTCTCATATACGAGCCCTGTCTCACTGAAGTTCGCACACCCTATTTTTGTTATTTAGAGAACGGCCCGCTTTTTTTGATATATGCATGAGCTGCTTTTTGTTGTTAGAGTGAAGTACTGTCTTTGCACTTATTCCATGCCAAGTTTCATAAAATTATATCGAATCCGCTTCCTCCATCCATTTCCTCACGCCGCCCTTCAACTCTGATCAATCTGCGAACGCAAAGAGGAGGTAACTGTGATCCCTGCCTCAGTAAGATGTTATAAAACGTGACATAAAGTAGGTGCAGAAGCAATACCTTATTTTAACAATAAAGAACAGTCATCTTGAAGACCAAAGGAAATTTTGGGAAAAAGATTGTAGGGTGTACTTTGTTTTAAAATATAAAAGATAAATATACAACGAAATATAACAGTAAAACAACGTAACATAATTATAGGAGGTCAGTACTTTACTCTAGCAACAAGAAGTAGCTACTTCGAAAAACCAAAAGAATCTAGGGTGATAATTGCGGGGCACCGTTTAACAGAAATAGAAGTGCGCGAACTTCAATGAGACAGGGCTCGTAGTCTAGTAATGTACGAAAGATTTCAGATTTAGTAATCAACTCTAGTAAGATCAACAATACGTTTGTGAATATTTTTCACAAAGCTAGTCTTAGGTCTTTAAACATATAACCAACTTTTTCTATTGTGACCTAAGAACTATAAAGTTTTAATTAATATTTACTTTAGAGCTTTGACATTATTTTTGAGTAGTTAGCCCTTTTTACAGGAATGTTTTTGAATTTTTACTCGAAAGTTTATACTACAAGGGAAGTTTATACTTAAGCGAACTAAAGGGATGATACTGATGGTTATTTATAAAACCTGTAAACTGCATGCTACAGTTGCAGTAATCGGATACTCCAAATTACGCTAGACTAGCCCTTAGAATTCCCTTAAGAATTTATTAAAAATAAAAAACAATGTTAAGAAAAATATTTTTATAAAACTAGGTTATTATCATTTAAATTTGTAATACTTTTAATCAACTTAAAGCTCGACATCAATTCCGTACAGATAATAATATTATATTAGAGTAATATTTTAAATTAGAGTCGTTAAACTTCATATAAGCAACCGATTCATTGCCTACTGCACTTCTCCGTTCTCGCTTTCGTTAGTGAGCACTGCGTTGTGGTGATAGGGTTGACATCATAAGGTCAAGTTATTTTTAGTGTGCTTCGTGCTCAGATGATTTATTATTATTATTTGGTTATTTATTCGATTTTTAGTATTGTTAAATGTTACTTAAGCACAATGTAAATCTGCGCATGAGATTCTATTTCGGAACACTTTATTATTCCAATTTATATAAGTTAGGAGTTTTTTAAAGACAAATTATTCTATTTAGTTTGCTCTCTACGTAACATTCAATATTGCTTATACTATATAGATGACTGCAAATTTGGCTGCGTTGGTAGAAGGTTTGAGTACAAATTGTTGAGAAAGGCAGACAAAAACTTTAACAACAAATATTAAAACCCGCACCAGGTATTTTTCTAAAAAATACCTGGCTCAATATGCTACTCAAAGAATTGAGTAGCATTATAAATAAATATCTAGTAATGCTTTTTTTTAATAAAGAATAATAGTCAACAAATTGCATACGTATAATGTGTAAAAGTTCTTCTTCGAAGAACTTATAAGCTTGATAATTATAACACTGTTTTTTATTGTACCTAGGTATATTAATGCAACTCACTATGTAGGCATCCTAAGTCAGTAAATTAAAATTAAAATCATGATTGCTTTCCTTGCCTAAAGTCTCGTCGCACGCTACTGCTTCATGAATTTCGTTTTTGCAGATCAAGAATATTATTCATATCAGGGCAACAACGACTGTGCTACGAAAGATATTTCAGATCATGCAGTATTACGAATGATGATGTTTTTATGGGTCGTGACTTGCATAATATTCAGGCATAAACTTTCTACAACCCGTATTAAAGAAAATTTATAAAAGTTTAGTCCAGAAATGCTATGGTATTGAAACAAAAAATATGAGTCTAGATTACTCGAAATGAATTGATTAAGATAGTAAGAAATGTTAATAGATTGGAGCAGTATCAGTGAGAAATGAAAAGACTTTTACAATCAATAATAGAATTTAAAAATCGAACTAAGTAACCTGCTCTGGAGAAATCCATCTTATGTCCGGATTAGCCATTTTAAGATATATTCGAATGAATGGGTCATGTGAATAAAATGTAGCAAAATCTTTTACTATGCAATTATACATCTATCTTATTCTCATTAATTAAAAAGCATACTTATCTATTATCTTTTATTAATACTTGTAAAAGCATTTGCTACATTTTATTTACATGGTCCATTATTCTTGCCTTGACTCGGGAATAAAAGTAGGAATAAGAATCGGCGTTTAATAGCGTAAGACATCACTGTTTTTTTTGTAAAGGAAAATATGCATGTAATATTAAATAAGCAGTTTTGTATTCGTCAGCACATAATTATTTATAATTTAAGCCCATATTAAAAAATTATAAAACAAATATTTTTTTATTAAAATTTTGTTTTTTCCAAAGTTAAGTAAACCTTTGAATTTTCTGGCTCATGGAAAAATACGGTAATTTGTTTTAACAAGAAAGAACACAAATATAGAAATAATTTGCGTTGTCATATAATTTGGGGCTTATTAAAATTCAAAGTTTATTTTCTCTATATATTTACACAAATTTGGTGTTAAATACTGCTAATTATTAAAAAATATAATATCCTATTAACATTTTTCAGATAACAGGATATTGTTTCATAATTTATTTCATGCATTTGATATTTATTAAAATTGACCTAAATTCTACAACCTATAAAAGATAACATTTTAATTATTCAATGACAATTTCTAGTACACCTTATTACGAAAATCGAAAATTAAAATACCGTTTATTTATAGGTATACCATGCTGGTTTTGTTTATTTTGTGATATATATTCAAAAAGAGACATATACAAAAAATTGGAGATACCAAAGTATAATTTCTGTCTACTATCATATTGTCACATTTATTGTTTGTTCAGATTTAATTTGAAAATAAACGAAAATAATAAAAGGTTTACGATTTTTACAAAACAAAAGTTTTGTTTTCAATCATTTATTTTAAAAATGAGGTAATGCATAAGTTCTTTCTTACCTGAGTAATGATGCCTTAACAAAGTTGTTACATACCGCAATCTCGTAATACTACTGACAATTATAAAAGGGGATATTTCTTTTTATGGTTAGATGATAACTGATAGCATATCTCTTTCTTTTGTTCTTATAAGACAAAATGATTTTATAACACAAATCTTTATACTAATTATATAGAAAATTAATCCTATATAATAAAATAGACCACTTTGTGTTTGTTTAAAAATTAAAATCTGATATGACCGTGTTATTTACATTTATGTAAAATATGCAAAAAAACTTTCTGATGATAATATCTAGCTTTATATTATTTTATTTAATTAGGACTTAGGATGTAGTTTATCTTTTTTTATTCACATCTGTTCTATTTAAATTAAATTTATCTATTAATCTCTAATTTTCATTATCGTGATTTTCAAATTTCGAAACCACATTTTTCATTTACAATTTCATCGTATTTAAATAAGATCAAATATTTTGTTATTTACAATTAGTTATTAATTAACACTGTATCCTTGCCCTGAAAAAGTATAATTTTAGTTAGTATTAAGCCGTATCATAATAATTACAACATAGTCGCAAGTCTTAAATTTTATATAAGTAGAAATAAATAGAGGAATCTAACCAAATCAAACTACCTAAATAAATATTAATCGAACTACTATTGTTGCAATTAAAAAACAATTATGGCATTATTTGATTAGATATTTCCTTCACAAGGGTTCATTAAACATATCTTTGAATGTCAAAAGTACAAGTGGAAACTTTTAAATTTATAATAATTTACATCATAGAATTATCATAATTTTTACAGTGATAAAATTCTTCCTAAAAACTGGATTTTATTTGCCAAAACGCGTCAAATCCATAATTAACTATGATTTGGAATAAAATTATTAAAATAGATTTTGAAATCCTACTCAGTCAGATACCTATTTCTGTTTTTATGAAATCATGAATAATAAAATAGTCCCCTTTTCTAGGCCACGAAGGTCATGAAATGTAATTAATCATAAAATAGTGATTTCCTTGTTTTCATTATTGTTTTAGGTTGGGTACCTGAGACGGGGATTTTCTTTTAATATTTATTTTCTTTTAAGTTAATTTATTGATTACGGCAGTTCCAAGTCTGAAAATAACATGTTTTCTATTGTAAAAATGACGGTTAGTAGTATGAAATACTAGTATGGAATGTAAAACTCGGAAAACATAATATTGAATGCTGATGAGTGATGGATGACACACCGACTAAGTGCTTGTTAAGATGAAAACGTGAATAAATCAATGAATAAATCATATATTATGTACACTTTTATGCTATTCATAATTAAGATGCAAATGAATGCAAATGCGGAGTTTTTTAAAAGCGCAGCTTGTTTTTTTTATTTTAAATTCGATAAGAGAGTAGCCTATCTACATCAAAATCCTCCTTTCAGCGGTTTCTTCAGAGGAAAATGGTCCTTCCGACGAGCAGAAGATTTGTCTAACTCTCTTAAGAGGAAACATGTCTAAGTTCACTACGACAGAAACCTACAGTCTTGGTGAAAGCCTCCACAGATAGAAAAGACTGAAAAGAGTTTGTAAGTTTTTAGATTTCCAAAGAGCATTGTATTTTACAACAGTTTATAAGAAACATTGTTAAACGTACAGCTAGTTGCAAATAAATCTAGCACAAGTCTTGAGAGTAATTTGTGTGTTTTTTAACTTGTGAAACAGGCTTTAAATAACATTTCATTTTCATCAAAAAAAATAAAAACCAACATTTACACTATGGAATATTGGGCGACCTTCTATTAGAAATTCTTGATCAAATGAGATCGACAATCAATTCAGAAGAATATTTGATATGCCTAGCAAGATTCAAATTCCTGGTAGATTATGTCTTTAGAACCATTAGAGAATTATAGGACCATTATGCCAAGATAGGAGGATATGCCAAGTCATCATAGCTCACAAACCGACCATCTCAAATTTTCATGAAATTTGGTAGGATTGTAGAGGACATAAAGTAACTAATGTATGTAAAGTTAGCACCCTCAGTGATACACAGTATTCAAGTCCCGGGAATCCCGGATAGTAATTTTACATAGGCATTTAACACAAAAATATAAATATTTGTTTTTAAAATTGTTTTAATTAATCCTCTAATCACTTTCTCCCAGAAGTTCCCATTGGAAAAATTCTGCAATTATTTAATGAAAAGCACAGCAGTACATAAATAAATTATCCGACCATAAAATTATTTTTCTCGCTTTTCTGCCAAAATCTTTCCTCTTTAGTGTTGTATTGTTTACCAGTAAGTTTTAAGTTACTCGTAGCTTTTATAAAACATTTTTCTTGAATATGAACATGATAAATATTATTAGCAATAGTTCGAATTGATATTCCATCTCCAGCGAACTATTGAGATACATACAATTTCACTAAAATTCTTGTTTTGCAAAATTTTGAAATCGATTGTTAATTTTTTGAGGTAGAAGGTGCGATATCTTTTAATATTTTTTTAAAGGCGATCCGTGCATGCATTCCAAAATGCCGCATGGGCTTGATTTGTTTGAGGCAATAATTACATTGGGCCGTTTCTACATTTTTAAAACGATTTCAAACTATGATTTGGTTTACTTTCATCTTGAAGCTAAACAGAAAACATTTTATTTATAAATTTAATACGTAAATAAAAGCCAGATGAAACAAATTCAGAAATCTAGTAAATACACACTGCTATAAGCAATTAATTATACTATTGTCACTACAAAAACTATCTAAATCTTCTTGGAATTCTTTACCCATTGAAAATGATCGGTTGTTAAATAGATTAAGACCATACTTCAATATGCATTTTTAAGTAAAAATATTCTGTTTGGGTCTTTAAGAAGACTACCTTACCTGTTTATAAACAAGAGAGGAAAATTCGGATTAGACCCTTTTTGAATATAATTGAATAGAAACTGCAAGTTTACTTATAAAGAATGCTGAGGCGAAGCACCATACCTAACGGTACTTTCTTACTGAAACTAATTCCTTTACTTTTATTGATTATTTATAGACAGGTTGTAAATAATTTGTATGCGTTTGCAAAGACTGTTTAGTACTTAAAAAGACTGGTTAAGCACACCATCTGTGCAAAACAACACACAAATAAAACTTTAATTCTAAAGATAGAATTTTAATTAAACACCCTGTATACAAAAGTTCCGTGTCTTGAGTTATTTTTAGCGGGACTCGAGACAACAACAAATAAGAGTAATTCCCGGGACTTGGGTCCGGGGAATTCCCGGATCAGAAACCCTAGTATTCATATATTTAGCAGCTGCAAACATGATAAAAAATTGTAAAATTTACACTTACAAGTTGAACAAAAACATTTCATAACTCTGTTTCAAATTATTGTAGAACTTTCATCTTGTGCTTGTTTTAAAATTAAAGGGCGGACTTTTATAATAAAATCTTGTTTTCCATTTTAAGGCTACACAGTGTGACAGATCTTAACTCCGAAAACTGACTAAACAAAATAAGATGGAATTATGCGATTTTAACTATTAAGTTTTATTTTGGAAAATTTTTTAAGCTTTGTTTTAATTTTTCCTCCACTTCTATAGAGTGTTATAAAATAATTGCCTATTTTCAAAAATGTCGAAATTCTTAACTTTCTGTTTATGATTAGAGAAGTCATTCTCTATAAGAAACGGTATATACTAACAGTCGTACTTATAGAGAAATTGTGTTGAAATGTTACGCGTGTAACATAATATTTATTAATATGTTACGCACGTGTAATTTTTCTATAAGTACCGCTGTATATGAAAACAAAATTTAAAAAACAGTTTAAATTTTAATCTTTTAATATAAGCTTTTTTAGGTTAGAGATGAATTCAGAAGCTAGGTCAGAGGTTAGCAAGAAGGTTAGGTAAGAAGTTAGATTAGAAGTTAGTTATGTTAAAGATTAGATTAGAGATAAGGTACGTACATAAGTACAAAAGCACAGAACTACATAAATTAAAAAACTTAGCCCAAAGTAAAACTTAATATTGAAAATCGCACAATTCGATCCTATTTTGTTTAGTCAGTAGTCGATGTTAAAATGTGTCACTTTTGGCTGGAATACCTTATACAGCTATCTGTATCTGCAGGTACAGGTACAACATCATACCTATACTTGGCTTAGTAAATAAGATTTGTAGGTATGTGCATAGGTATGTATATACTAAATACCTGATTCAATACTCTGGCCTGAACTGGTATATGGATGTTTTGTGTAAGAAGTGTAACTACCATATTTAACATTTTTTTCTAGTCCTGTTCCCAAAGGCTTCGCAAAATGAAAAGCTGTAAAAATTAGTAGCTGTAAAAATATTCTGATAATGTGAAGAACTCCATTTTCTCATTTTGCAAACACTAAAAATCAGTGGCGTAGCCACGGGGGGATATGGGGGATATATCCCCCCCAAGGGTCAAAAACTTAAAATAAGTAAATTAAATTACTGACCAAAAACCATGGCACCATGATTTTGTTTTGTAATGTTTTTTGTTTAATAAAGACTAGTATTCTTAATAGTGGGAGGGTAGATGGCCAAAATCACAAATTTGGCTCACCCTGAAACCTAACTACCAACCACCATGCTAGATTTTATATTACAGTAGTACAGATGATATTTTGACCGGTGGTCACTGTGTATGAGTGGGATCCTCTTTTCTGGACGGCATTTAGGAAAATGGCGGATGCAAATATTTGATTGTTCGTAGTTTGGAAACCACTCAACCTAGAAACTTGATCTTGGTGTCAAATTATATGTTTTTGTGGTCAAGGAATTCAAAAAGTCTTTAATTTATTCATATATACAACCCATCTCCCACTTTTCAAAATGGGGACCAATATATGGCATTAAATGAACTTTTATTTAATTATTTTTCAACTATTACAATCTTCCTTTATTAAATAAAGATAATGATATTTTTTCTGACTCGAACATAAAAACCACAATTAAAAATGTCCTTTATGGGGGCTAACTTCCCTGTGTGATAGAATATAAATTCAAGAATTACACTGTTTCATCCTCATCATCCTGGTTTGAATATATGTTCTTACACTGCTCAAGAGAACACCCACACACTTTGAGACATGGTAGCTTGTTTACTGTACACACACAATTAGATCGAGCATAATCTGGTTTTAATTCAGCATTATCATCGTACCATCCGCAGTAGATCAGGCAACAATGGCTTAGCCTCCTGTGCGTTTCTTTACACAAATGCTTGGTAATGTACACGTTGGATGTGTAGCTTCAATGAAGCATATGTAGGAGGAAGCATTTCTGGTGATTTTCTCCCAATCTGTAATTCCGGAAGTTCATTGATTGATTTTAAAGTTTCTGTATTATGTAGAGAGCGCGAGTAAATGCTAATAACAAAATCTTCAGCCGATTTGATTGCACTATCCGATAATGTTCCAACACCTATTTCTACAAGCAATTTGGGATTTTTCAGATAAACTTCCCATGCAGTTTACTTGCAGTGAACACCAATAATAGATTCTCGCACATCAGTTGGTATGCCTGAGAATATTGTATGCACAGGGACGAATATTTTCTGTGATGATGTTCCTTTGGACATCCATACTTCGTCTGCGTGAATTTATTGAAACATGTTCACTAACATAACTAGCACATCTATATCTTTGCATTGCACAACAATCTGACAGAATTCCAGATGTGGAAGTAGCCGTATCACAATGTTTATAACCACCTGCTGTCACTACAACTTGGTTTGGATTTAATTTCTTAGAGAATACATCCATCAACTGATTTGAGAGGAAGTGAGTTAGAGCTTTTTTATTATCAAGAAGATTAATAAATCCATTCCAATTCTGTGTCAAGGGAATCTTGTATGTCACGTCTTACAAGGGGGGGTGCTCTTGCTTTTGCGTTTGGCCCTAATTGCTGATTTAATAGAATTATTTTTCTAGCTATCAAAGACAACATCAATTCTCGAAGTGTAATCAGAGAAATTCTGCAATACTAACTTCACAAATGAGTCCGCTATATCACCAAAAGTTGTTGCTTTACTAGGCTTTCTGAGTGCTTGTACTACGCCCATAACATGAATGATGTAGCATGTACGCATACCAGGTTCTTCTACAAGAATATCTACACCATTGTCCCCTATCAAAATTGTACTGAGCATGGCTTTATTTGTTGGAAGACGAAGACATCCGTCATATGTTGCTAGTGACAGTGGGACATCATGCAATTATACTATTGAAGTAACTGTTTCAAACCAACATTTCTTTAATTGTGGTTCTCATATTTGACTAAGAAGAAATATCATTGTCTTTATTTAATAAAGGAGGATTGTAATAGATGGAAAATAATTAAATATAAGGTCATTTAATGTCATATATTGGTCCACATTTTGAAAAATGGGAGATGGGTTGTATGTATGAATAAATTAAAGACTTCCTGAATTCCTTGACTCCAAAAACATATAATTTGACACCAAGATCAAGTTTTTAGGTTGAGTGGATTACAAAGTACGAACAATAAAATATTTGCATTCGCCATTTTCCTAAATGGCGTCCAGAAAAGAGAGTCCCACTCATACACAGTGACCACCGGTCAAAATATCATCTGTACTACTGTAATATAAAACTTAGCATGGTGGTTGCTAGTTAGGTTTCAGGGCGAGCCAACTTAGTAATTTTACATATTTTACTAAATGCGCCTCCCCACTATAAAATGTATTTGTTTTTTTATTCAGTATTCTTTAATATTTGCACTTTTGTTCCGTAGAATCTATAGAAAAACCTAAATAAACAGTTATTATAGGTATACGTTGAGAGCCAAGCCCGTGTATCTTCTTTTATTATTGTATATCCCCCCCAGGGCTAAATCTGGCTACGCCACTGCTAAAAATAGTAATGTTACGAATAATGTAAAAGGAAATTCGCACTTTTTCTAGAAGCTATGCGACTGCGAAATAGAATTTTGAATAAAAGAAAGATGATTCACAAAAAATTCAAACAGCTGGTTTCTAGAAAGAAATGTCTTTCAGTAGAAAATTAATCACTAATTTAAAGGCCATTATTAAACCTGTATAAACCTATGATATAGAATTATGGGAGTGGTCCATTACTTCAAATATAGAAATCATACAGCGATTCCAATCCAATGCTTTACGTGCCTTATTAAAAAATCAAGGCATTATCAGCGGGCGTTAGAGTCTATAACGTCCGCTTTACTTTGCAATCTGAGCCGACGTTACGTTCAATAGTAATTTGGATCATTAGACCAGAAACTATATATTTGCGTACGAGTGTGTTGCAACACAACAAATGACGAGTGTTTGCAACGTAATTTCTGGGCGCGTGATCCACGAATTCTTTTGTGGCGACTTGAAACTGCGGAGATTTCTTAGATAAAATTAATAATTTATTTTCATGTGGTAACAATCAACAACAAAAATATTTAAATTTTAAATTTTCATATCTGTCTGATTTTTGCAAATTTAGTAAAAGTTATTATCATCCGACAAACATAAAAATTTCTAGTTTTATAAATATAAACAACGTCCTTGGCAACGCCAACAATCATAAATTAAAAATAATTTTCCAGTCTTGCAATGTAAATTATTATTATAAATCTACAAACTTTACACTGGCAAAACGAAAGTGTAAACTATATTGATTCCCCGACTCTACGTGTACATATTGCAATATTGTAAATAATAGTTATTTATGCCTTTATGACTTTAGTACTGTAGTGATCTTAGTTGGCGATCACTTCATTACTCCTAGAAACAAGAAATAAAAAAAGATTCTAACATATAATTCAGAATATTAAATACGTTTTTATCTCTGATCACGTCGGGGTCACCAAAATGTAACGTTGAGGTAGAGTAGTGGTTTTGATCGCCAACTAAGATCACTACAGTACTAGTGCGTTAAGCAAGATACCGTGATATCAAAAATTATCTTGGTCAAGGGTTGTTATGGAATATAAAACGGTTGTCTTAGTTTGAATTTCTAAATTTTGTTCTTAAAATAATTCTGTCGTTGTCACGCTACACTGACATCATCAATAACCTACAAATGTGTTACCTACTTAGTTCAGCTGTAAAAATTATGTCAATAATTTTCTGAGTGTCAAAATAACACATTTGTAGGTTATTGATGATGTCAGTGTAGCTTGACAACGACAGAATTATTTTAAGAACAAGATTTAGAAATTCAAACTAAGACAACCGTTTTATATTCCATAACAACCCTTGACCAAGATAATTTTTGATATCACGGTATTAACAAACGAACGAGTCGGTAATGTCATTAACTCACGTGTTCCATACAACTTTCTATCCAACATCTCATTATATTTCATAAAAACATAATTTATTGAAGAGTTTATACATTAGAGATGTATTGTTTTATTACGGTACATGTAATAATAGATGACTGTAATAGTACAACATAGTGTAATAGTCCTTGTAATAATTGCTGGTTTGACATTTCTTGGTTTTACAATGAAAAATAATTTGTGTTTGACGTTAGATTAAAAGTAGTTAGAGTAGTGAGTAGTTGGAGTAAGAACTATTTTAAATAGCTTTTTGAGTTATTATCCAAAAAATATAAAAAAATCTTGTTTTGTAAAAGGCGACTTTCTTCTTGAACCTGGGTTGCTTTTAATTGAAACATTATCTTCTAGTTGTTTTAAAATGTGATAAGCACTTAGATGTTATAAACCCATCTCTACAAAATGTTTTTAATGTTACACTTGGACCAGATTAAATTTTTCTTAACAAATTCGCATATTAAATTTCTACGACTTTCTTCGTTGACAGCCATTTCTTGAAAAACACAAACAATTTTTATAACAATTTACACATGTCAATTACGATCAAAGTAGATTATAAACAAGTTATGTGCATCAATCTATGGTCTCACACAGCAATCGAAGTTAAATTTAAAAATACAGCAATTACATAATATGGTCGATATATCTAAGTGTATAACTGAACTAAATTATGACGTAGTTTATTTGAGAAAATTACAACCACATAAAATACCAAACCAAATAAAAGGAAACACCTACTGGATTGAATTTTAAATTAAAGGCAATTTCCCCTAACCAATTTTCCAGGAAGATTTGCATTCTTACTGTAGGTTTTATACATTTCAAATAGCAAAGGCAAGTTCTTGTGTTGTTGATTTTTTGCCTTTATCGGTTTTCGCAATTTTATTATTAGTTAATTATATTATTAATAGTAAAACTGTAATTTTACGCTTTGTTGGATATGTTTTTAATTCTCTGACCTATACATTATAAAATACTAATAAATAATTTACCGCTTCTCAGGGTTTTATAGCAATTGTTTAGTAAGCATTGGAATTGTATTTATCACTGACCATCTATAAAAGTGTTTGCTTCTACCTACTTAATAGTGAATTAGTGACTATAAAACCAACAGATTTTAGTAAAATCTACTGAAGCTAGATTCAGTTAACTGAAAAACTGAGTTTCAGCAGTAGCGTGAAAATGAAATTAGGTTAACTGTTCTCTATTCACAAGATTTTTTTCATTGTCATCATTACCATTAAATTAATTATTCATTGGGCATTGTTTCAATTTTGCTAATACAATGCATCATCTTATATATTTTTTGTATGCGGTTACAATACAACTGAAAACAAAAATTATGCCATACTATCAGAAAGCATCAACCTGTAAGCTTAAAGTTTCTGCTAATGAATAGTTGAATAGTTATTTGACACTTGACAGTAGAGCCTTGTTGTATAATCTCTACAAATAACAGTTACCTTCTGTTATGTTTATGACTATTACCTGGTTTGTTGTTTGTATAAGTATAAATAATAGCTGTTTGATGTAAACACCAATTGAGTAATGTCACGTAAATACATGAGACTAAAGTATTTCAAAAATTGGGAAGTCCGGGGAAATATGCTGAAGTTAATTAGTATGTATAAGAGAAGTTATTATTTATAAATTTAATTATAAAGTGTGTTAACTAGAATTTTCCAAAAGATGATAAGCCCAAATAAATTACTACTGGTATAAGTTATTATATACTAACGTTTACAGATTATTTATTGTTTTTTATAATTAATTACTCCAATTCTTTGAATACCATTTTAATGAAAAATTTAATTGTAAAATCTATTTTTAACTGAAAAAAGGTCAGCAGGAAGCCTTTAGTGAATGCGTTTCACATGGTGGTACCTTCAAGGCAAAAATTGTTACTACATACTATTACTACTACCATCATTATGTCAATTTTGTATTGCATCATTCTTCTCCATAAAATTTTCTATTTGTCTTTAAAAACATTTTATTGTATTATAGAAACTTGAAGGTTTAAACAGCCAGGATGAATTAAGCGAAGCTAATATTTAATTAATTTGTTCTTTCTACTTTGCTTTCATATTTCAACTTTGTTTTCTATTAAAATGCATCAAGAGTATTAATAATGTATGCTGCAATAAAAATAAAAATCCGCTTTAATATGTGATAAAACTTAAAATTATTTACTGATCATGCGCTTATATAAGATTGTTAAGATGTTCCGGTTTATGTTACTTTTATGTAATAACTAATAATAAATTCGTTCCCGTTCCATTGCTTCATTTGAATTTCGGAATACAGTCATTGTTTTTTTCTCGCTAAACACCAACACGAGTGAATGATCTTCTGACCTACAATACCAAAACAAGTATTGTAAGTCCCGAAAAGTCTATTAATGAAATTTTCTATGGAATCTAATCTGCATAATGATAATTCTTAAAATAATATTGATTCATCGCGTACTAGTAAAATATTTAAAATAGGAAAATGCAAAGTGCACGGTATGTCTCAAATTTTGGTGAAACTTGGCATGTAGGGACGTACTATTGAGTTGTTCAATTGTGCAAAATTTCAACCCTATCCTCCTCTCGCAGGATCCGCAGTGACTGACCCAAAATGTGAAATATACGCCAACTTGGAAAATTCATATCTTCGGAATGAAAGATCAAGGCATGTTTTTAACATAAAGTCTCTTGCTGTCAAAGTTCATTAGTTACAACCATTAGTCACGTTGTCGGCGATGTGATTATCTATCCATGCGTTTATTTTGAAATTACCGCAAAGTAAAATCATATTCTTGTTTCAAGTTTTGAATTGAAGGATTTTCTTTGCATTCTTACTAAATGAGGCAGAGGCGTAGTTAGGAATTTCTTTCAGGGGAGATCTTTGCAAAACGACCTAACGATAAGTTCTTCGCACACCAAACCGACTTTTATATCCGTTGCTTTCAAAAATGTCTAGCAGTTCGGATGATGATGTTGATGTAGCCCATTTACTGGAATGCGGGTAAGTGAAAATTCAGAAGGATATAATGATATGTATTTTTATTTAATACTACAGAACATACGAAATATTGCTAGATTTCAGAAAAATTCGGTGGATATATATCAATACCCCGCCCCCTCTCATTGACTACAGCACTGTTGGACTCCCTGTGTCGTTAATGTCCCAGTCACAGTTAACAGTTCTAAGATTGGAGCTTCATGTAGTGGAGATAATTATTAAATTGCACCATAATTAACCATAGTAACCATTTTAATGGATTAAACTCAGACCAATAGGTTATTAGAGAGTAATTAATAGCGTGTGCTTTGCTAGTCTGACCCGTTTTCAGTTGAGAGTAAATGAGTTACATGTTACAATTTCGTAAGGTCATGAACTTTGTCACTCATTGACATATTACAAACGTTTTGATCAAATAGCAAAAAGAGGAAAAAAAAGATTTAATTTACATCATTGATTTAACATTTTCCAATTTGGCACATATTTCACACTTTGAGGGGTCAATGATGATAACGGGAGGGAACGATCTGAAATTTTGCACAATTAAATAACTCAATGCGTACCATGCAAAATTTCGATCTGAGAACTGGGAGAAAAATCTGAGACAATGGGACATCAGCTTTTTTTTGAAAATTTTCTTATTTTAAAAGTAGTTACTCGCATACTAGAAAAATACCTGGAATTAAGTTTGACGTCTTTATTAATTACTTCTAATAGATAAAAGAAAACGGCTTTTTCTTTAGTTATTGATAAATTTAACTTGTAAACTAAACTAGTGAAAACCGGTTCTAATAGACTATTATTTATTAATTGTGTATATAATTAGTTAAGAGTTAGTAGAGAGTTAATAATTATTATTGGAGTTTGAGATTTGGTAAATTTATAAATGTCCATTTATAAGCGTCCTTGCTGCTTCTTAATAAAAAAACTAACTTGATCAATAAAAATGTACAAGTATCGATGAACATCAATCGTCATCATTTATTACAATAAATAAATAACAGTGTATTAGATGATGTTCGTTGAAAGGTATTTATATTATCACTGGAAGGCAAAGAAGACAGTTCAAAAACACTGTTGGGAAATACAACTTTAATTACTTCATTTCCATTTTTAATAACTTGCGGTCAGACACAAAAGAATATAAAACATTTTTATAAAATTGTAAAAAATATTTTTCAGCATTTTGAAAGAGGTTAATACAATATTTAGGAAAAGAAACTTTGTTAATTTGACGCAATTGTTAATAAAAGGGTGATATCTTGTTTAGTGTGTCGTATTTCGTTCGCCGATGGAAGTCTACCTAAACCATTCTAATTTCGTGTGGAATAAAAATGATAGCGTTTCTGACTTCTTATTTGGTGCGTTGTACCTGCTCATATTGCTAATTGCACTTTATGCATGGAGTTTGAGTATTTTGGAGTAAAACAGCAAAATTCATGAGGCAAGGTCAGGTTTTAGACTTAGTGAGATTAGGCCAGTAAATACTAGGTTTCGTAAATCTAGGTTAGGTTAGGTCAAGCAGTCGAACTGGTTTGAAAATCACACGATCGCTTAAAAAATTACCAGAAAATTTGTCTAGTCTAAATTAATACTTTTTGTATTTGGTGTGATAAAACATATAAAATCTGAGAGGGAATTTGTACAACAATTTGTATGTAGAAATCTTATTTTAAAAAGTGTCCTAAGCCAACAGGTAAATGCTAGGTGAGCGCACAAAATGAGAAGTCATTATTGCCGAATTTTATTGTCCATCGGGTTTAAGGGCGAAACAAAAAGGTTTTACAGCTTAGAATAAAACGTTCACAAATCAATAAAAGACATCTCTAAAACTTGATAGAAGCACATGTAGCAATTGTAAGTTAACAACTCTTCGATTTAATAAAACAATAGATAGCATAATATGCTTTTACAACATAGTAACTTTTAGGAAAAGCTAAACTAACTCATTGATACAATTGATAAAATGCGAAATTTTTAATTTTAAAATATTGTATATCAAACCAGTACAATGTATTTTGGTGACTGATAAGTATTGTACTGGATGAACTCGCGCTTTACTATTTATGATCGTCAAGGACCATAAAAGTTTATTACGGTAATACTATACTGTGATAATAGTGCAGCTACACATAATATTCATTATACGATTATACCTCTCTCTGCCTTTCTAACCGTTTCTTCACAGTGTGCTAGAAATGAAGATTTCTCAATTTCGTTTTCTTACAATATAAAAAAGTAGGAGTATATTTTCGAAATATAACAGGGCCAAATTCATCTTTCCCATTTCGTATGGCTCACCAGGAATTACGTGAGCCTTTTCAACTTTGTTTGCCGCTTTCTTAGAATGTAACTCCATTTCTCTAAATAACACTTTTTTTGGTGTTTTAAATGCTTGCGTTGAGTATTGTGTGTATAAAATCAAATCAACCTATTACTTCAAAAACCCTAAACAAATCAAAACCTTAAACCGAAAAATTACACATAAATTCCATTTTTCAGTTTATCGAGGAAGTTAACACTTTTAAATACTTAGGAGTATATATTAATAATAAAAATGACAGAAGTCAGGATAGCAAACACCGAATACAAACAGGCCATAGACTATCCTATAAATATAAACATTTATTAGAAAATAAAACACTGAGTAAAGAAACCAAAATTAAAATTTATAGTTTTAATAAACTGCAGAAGTAATTTCGATGACAAAAAATGACGAAAATAAATTAAGGGCAATGGAAAGAAGAATCTTAATTATGATACAGGGACTAGTACAATTATAAGAAGGAGAAAATAGAAGCAGGATGAATCATGGAATATTACGAGAGACCAAGGGAGAAGATGTAGTAAAAGCAATCAAAGCCCAGAGAAGTAGCTGGTTAGGGCACATAGAAAGAGCAGAAGAGAAAACAATTTCAAAAATATTATATTGGAAACCCATACAAGAAAGAGTAAGAAGCAGACCGAAGAGCAGATGGCCAGACGAAGTACTACTAGATGAGAACACAATAGGCGTGATTAACTGGAAGCAGAAAGTAAGAATTGGAAAAGAATGGAAAAAATAGCGAGGACAGCCAAAACACATAAGCTACTGTAGAAAACCTTCAATGGAATTGAATATTTTTAGCGAATTGGTGGAAAAATTCATTCATAAATGCTAATAAGTGAAAAATGTGCAATTTAGCAATAGAAAACAAGAACCGATAAGGTTATAAAAATAAACCAATTTTTACCCCTTTTTTCGGGAGTATAAAGGGCAATTTTTGCGTTTTTTGTTCATTATCGAAATATAACAAAAGTTCAACGTACCTAAGAATCGACTAAAATGATAATTATTGCATAAAAATTGTTCAACTAACTTAACTAAAAACAGTTAAAAAAACTTGTGTCATAATTATAGTCGATTTATGTATTTAAGTCGATTTTTAGCTATTTTGACCATTTTCACAGAGCTTTAGCTCGCTCAAATTCGATGAAAAATAAGTTTGCCAGGACCGAAATCCCTGTGTTGTATTTCCTCCTCTGGAAATTATTTCCTCTTGTATTTGGGTCTAAAATGTGTGTTACCCCTTAAAATTGAGAAAAACAACCCCCCTTTTGGATAAAAATTGGCGATTTTTTCGAAAATCTCAAAGTCATAACTTGGTCAATTTCTAACCCTTTTTTAATGAAACAAAACAAATCGCTTGTATTTTTTGTGCTCTAAATATTTTGAACTATCGTTATATTTCGATTTAGGGCTTACTTTTCAAGATAATGAGCAAAAACCCCCAAATTTGCCCTATAGACACCCCCCCCCAAATGATTTATTTTTATAACCTCATCGGTTCTTGTTTTATATTGCTTAAATGCACCTTTTTCACATATTAGCATTTATGAACGAATTTTTCCATGTAAAAAGTCTGGTCTGTACTATTAATGATTTTACTAACAGTAAAGCCTCCCTAATAGAGCGGACCCCAGAATTATTAAGGCCCGCACGTATTTTTGATGTCAGTTTTCTGACTTCTTCTAAGGTCACGTAAAAAACAATAGATCAACAATTTTTAAGGTTAGAACAGATTATAATCTTTATTAAAACCAGTATTTATTTATAATGCACCTCAAATATGTTGATAAATTGGAAAACTCAAGACTTATTCCAAACACTTTTTTCTTAAATAAAAAAGAATGTAAAGACAACAGAATAACGCATAAACTACTACGGACTGTTAGCCACTAATTTTTTTAGGCTTCAATTTTAAAATATTTGTTTTATTCTTTAGTAAATAATTAAAAAAAAAACTAAATATGGAAGTTCTGGTTTTTGTTTGTCTGTATCAGCAATTTATATATTTTTTTAAACTGTTTACAAAGAATTCTTTCTCTAATACTTTACAAACAGAAATGACACCATCCAAGGGTATCGGAACTACTCGGACCTTTTACCGAAGCAGCCGAATTTGCAGTCACCCGATAAGAATTTTAATTTTGCGTAGAATCAAACTAAATATGTCTATGAAATAATTCTAACTAATAGGTATAAGTTGAAGCAATAAAATTTTCTTAAATTAGGTATCATTCCCAGATACACAGTGTTTAATAAGTAACACTTAATTAACACTAAAGGGAATAAATAATTAAATTTCACTGAATCTAGATATATCGTATTGTTTTATTCACTATAACATTGTTACGGTCACAAATATAATTTCAAATTTGAGAAGGCAGTTTTAAGAAATGCAATATATAATTTCAAAGAAATTTTGGTGCTCTGATTTTGTTTGACAAAAAGAAAATGTAAAAGAAATAATTAAGTAACGTGATCCCGAGAATTGAGATAAGTAAAAACCAAGGATGAAGAAAATAAGATTATCACCAACCACTTTTCCATTTTATTTAAAATGCTAATTTATGATTGGAAAAGAATACCAAGAATTATAAATAAAAATTTCACATTTCTTCTTAAATGTTTGTTTCTTCAACTTCAAGTGTAGTACTTTGAAGAATTTGTATAAATGAATTTTAAGCATCTGACTCTTGATATGATATTACGTATCTTAAATATCTAATAAGAATAGTCAAGTGCTAATTAAATATCTTCAACAACATTCTTAATTATTTGATAGTTCAAAGTCTAGTATATATGTATTTAGTGATTCATTTGCATTTGCATTATAATAATATATTGAATGATGTTTTTTAACATTACATACTTAATGGGCACCACTCACGGTCTCTCCCCGACGACGTCGGCGAAAACGTCGTCGACGACGTCGGGGACAAGGTCGAAATAATGAGGTAATGTTTACACTTACTGTAATCTAATGCATAAACAACTTGTAACTTCCAGCTGGAAAATGAAAAAAAGCATTATTGATAATAATCATTCATAATAAAATGTGTACTGAATCTCTTTCTTTATTTAGACGTATTTCGAAATAGCTTATGCAATTAACAAAAGTCTTCATAAACGTAATAACCTTGACGTCACCTTTCGGTGGAATTACAAATCAATCTTTTATTATGAAACGAAAACTTTAGTTTTTTTTTATTTCATTGTTAATTTAGTTCAAAAATGGATATAATTAATTAACGCAGGATTTAGGATTCCGAGTTCCAGTGTGCAAACGATGTACAATTTTCCGAAACCAAAAGGAAGATTATCACTTACCAAAGGACAATGGTAAAAATCTGCTGATTTTTATCATATCTGTCATCTATTATTAATAGTAGTAAAAGCATTTGCTACATTTTATAAGTTGGCTAAATAATACCTACTGTAGTTTCAACATTTATAAAATATTGTACCTACATAAATAAAATTAATCTTTCAAAAAGTATAAAATTCTCAGTACTTATTTCCTATTATACAAGAAAATAGATGTGTTCAGGTGACAATTATTGGTAGTACAAATTGTAATTATCTTCCAAGGTTATCAGGTTATGACCCATATTGTAAACATGATTTGTAAAATTAAGAATCAGTTTACATCAAATTCGGTTGAATTTATTAAACGGTCTCTACAAATGCAACAAAATATTTATTTTACTAGAATCAGCACATTCTTGATGAACAACGAAAAAATGATATTTGATACCTATATAATAATTTGTCCATTGACCTCTTCTATACCAAAATCAGCAGATTTTTACCAGTGTTCTTTTACGGAAAGTCCTTTATAGGAAATTATTGTACATCGTTTGCGCACCAGAACTCAGAATCCTAAATCCTGCGTTAATTATATCCATTTTTAAACTAAATTAAGAATGAAATAAATAAACAACAAAAGAGTTGATTTGTAATTCTACCGATGGATATCAATATTATCCCGCTTATGAAAAGTTTTGTTAATTGCATAAGCTATTTCGAAATACTTTAAAGAAAGAGATTCAGTAAGTACGCATTTTATTATACTCAATACTACTTTCTTTCATTTTGATGTTTTAAGAAATTCGATATTCATAAGTTTATTATACAAGTTGTTTATGCATTAAATTACAGTAAATGTAAACATTACCTCATTATTTCGACCTTGTCCCCGACGTCGTCGACGACGTTTTCGCCGACGTCGTCGGGGAGAGACCGTGTATGTCCTATTTAAGGAATTGACATAGTAGGAGCATGAGCTTCATATTAAGTATCCAACTGAAATTAATAGATTTATACCCTTCACGTTTACAATTGAATCAACAAAATCTCCAAATTTTAACAGCAACAATATACTACACCAACTATACTTTGTAAGTATTCTAAACAACTTTTTTTAAACAATTTCAAATAATGTTTCAAAATCTTCATTACAAGCATCAAAACAGATTTCACTGAAAGAAACCTAATATACATTAAACATTTCAAATATTTAAAAGTAAATAAATTTCAATAATAACAATACTAAATGATAACTGCTCTAATTCTAATTCAAAACTAATTTTAATTATGTCATTCAAAAAAGTGGCAGTATAAAATTAACAAGAAGCACACAAATCAATTACATGGTATACTGTTTTAGTTATTCATTTTGAAATAACTCGACAGTAGTTATTGAATTTGTTCCAAATTGAAATACCATAGAGTGTTTAATATAGCAAATTATACATTTTTCGCTAAATTAGTAGTCTAAAATAATTGAGTATTACTTACAGAAGATCACTTAACTTAATCATCATGAATGCCTTAAATCACTTCAAGCTACGAATTTCACTCATTTATAAAACATGAAAATTATACATTATTTTGTAATAATAACTCGAGGGATTATTGTGTAGTAAAAAATGTGTTTATTTTAAAAGTCAGTCTATTTTCATTAATATCTTAGTTTACATTTTTAATGGTATAGATAATATATGTTATGTATGTACTTAATACTAATGTTACCGTAATACTTACAAATAAATGCGATATAGTTACGTCACAGTTTGTTTTTATTTATTTTTTCGTTCGCCTAAACCACATAAAACAATTTACTATGAAACATTACTATTTATTATTATTTATTTAGATATCATTATTATTTATTATTAAAAAATACCGTATAATTATAAGCATTGAAATGTATTATTCGAAACAAAATTTATTTTGACTTTCATAATTATAAAAATACTTGAACAGTGGGATTTTCAATTAAGCTAATCTAAAACTAATCTCTAAAAAAATAATGAAAAAACTGAAAATGCTTACAGTCAATCCCAAATCAGACCATCTATACACTTCTCCTGTATAATAACTGAATCGTGTTTATCAAAACTTTAACAAATTTGCTAACAAAATGCAAATCAGTCGTGCACAAGTAATTGCAAGACAGTCACGTTTTAACAGATTACAAACTTTTACTAAACTAAAACATTAAATTCTTTGATAAGTGCAAGAAGTTGAGGTAGGGATGGTTGGGTATGGATAAGCCTACGCAATACGGAATCCCCAAATTGTGACGCTAAACAGAATTGAGGTCCGGTTAATAATTTGCTGAACTTGTTTGGAAAGTCAAGAGCAACCCTGAATCATTGGTCTTCTAATTATTATGTGGGCATCTAATGCATAATTTTGTTTATGTTTTAATTATTCGTAAAAATATATTTTTAGTAAAAAGTATATTTACGAAATTACTATCTAATGTGTGAATTCTCGTAAATTAATAATTATGTAGGTCAAATTTGGTCATTTTACTAATTAAAATGCGTTAACATATTACACATTTTTCTAACAATAAAGTAAACACTTCTTGGTTTACATTTTTTTGCCTTATTAGCTTGAATCATTGTTATAGGTAATTTATAGGAAGTAGAATTACGAGTATAATAAGGTATAGCTGAAGAATACCACTGAAGATTATGATTCTGGAAGGTAGGTAATGTAACACCTTTTATGCAACTATCACTTTCAAACGTATTGTATCGTAGCATGAACGAAAACACTTATGAACTGTAAAATTTTATCAAAAACTATATGTATGCAGTTCTATTAAATTATAAAAATTATAGAAATTGTCAATCAACCTTCTTTGTAAAACTATTGCTGTTAATTAAAAAAAACGTTAGTTGTACTGTAACGCACGATTTGATAATGACATCATCCAATTATCTTTTTTATGTACTTCTGTTTTATATGGAATGTTATTTTACACAAGTTGCAATAGGTATATGTACACTTCATTGTACTTCACAGAGTATGAAGTCGAGACAAAAGTATAGGAGTACAATGTAGACAATAGTAGACATAAAAGATGATTTTGTATAACAACGGAGGAAATTGTATCATTTCCCGCGGGCGAAGTTGAATTAATTTAATAACCTAAGAAAGGAAATGATACTCTTAAAATCAAGGATGTTATGCGTTTATTACCATCAGGGGCGGATTTACCATTTGAAGTCCCAAGTCCCCCCCCCCACCATGTACTAGCAATAATAATTATTTAATAATGAATAATAGTGAATAATTATTTATCGTAATAAAAATTATTATTACATATTAAAATATGACTGTTGTTGAATAATTAAAAAAATTATCAGAATTGAGACTTTTAGTTTCTTGTTCAAGATTACTGAAACAGTTATGCAAAATTTGCACAAATCTACGAACGCTTGCGCATTTTATGCAAATTTTGTGCAAACTTCATACAAATGTTACATATTTAAATGAATAAATCTTGCATTGCATCCTGGTTATTGGCGTATTTATGCAATTTGTTAATTTAAGAAAAGACTAAAATATTTATTATTAAAAACGTTAAAAATTGGAATAACACGTTTTGCTCGTTCAGGGCCGGCGCTAGCAGTTTCGCCGCCCCGGGAAAAGAGGTAAAATGCCGCCCTTTTATAACAAAAATTAAAAGAGATAACCTAAACCCTTCCCACGCTTAGTAGTAACATAAAACGAGAGCAAGAAAATTGGTATAATAAATGTTGAAGTTTTGATTTGCCAAAAATACAAATTTCTTGATTTACTATTTTGGCACTAAATTGAAAATAAGGTTGCCCAGAAAAAAAAACACACAAACCTAGTATATAATTATAAAATGTATATATTAAAAAGATAGTAAAACAAATTATAGAACCACTAAAAATAAAAACCGAATTATTAAAAATACAGTTAAACATAAAAGTGTTTTTTTTCTCACTTTTAATTTTGAGAATTTTTTGATAATTTTTTTGACATCAATTTCTTCAGCTAGCTCATGTTCAATGGCTAATGTTGTCAAGCCATTTAGCCGATCCTCGGTTGTTGTAGAGCGTAAAATTTTTTTAATTAACTTTAATTTGGAGAAACTTCTTTCTCCACTTGCCACACTTATTGGGATAGTAAGCAAGATTCTTAAAACTATACCGAGATTTGGAGCAAAATCCAGCTTTGAAATGAATTTAAAATCTCGATTGGACTTTCTTTTTTATTTAGTAAGGCCAGAACCGATACTATCTCGTCTACCAGGTCCTATTCAGGTTCATATCTGATGAATTCCCATCAGTTAACACTATTTCTAGATCTTTACAATATTTTAGTAAGTCGTTTTGAGGGATATCTTTTAAATCATAAATATTGTATAAAAACTGTAAATAGTTGCAGTGGGTACTGATCAAATCAAACCTGGATTCAAGTGCATTGATAGCTTGGTCTAATGTGAAAGAATAAAACTCTGCCTTATATTTCAAAGTAGGATCTTCTATCGGATCATCTCGTACCTCATAGTCAAAATTAACATTCCTTCTTCGAACCCTATGACGTGGCTGGGTAAGCTCAAAATTAGCCGGTATGTAAATTTCGTCGGCGAGTTCTCGAGCATCGCAAACCATTTCATTAAGGGCCGTGTCCAATCTAAGATCCTTGAAAAATCTTTACAATTTTTCAAGAGTTCCATAGCAGATGGTAAGTCATAGTCTATTGTCTGCAAGGGCTTACTTATTGGATTGATACAATTTAAGACTTGTTACTAACTTGGACTAAGAATTTAGAGTTGTCAATCTCCGAATTATTACAAACAGCAAATAAAGCATCGTATATCCCTCCCAATTGATACCTCAGTGGTTTTAATGCATCTATTCGGCTTTCCCAACGAGTATCACTTAGGGGTTTCAAAGTTAGTCCCTGAACATATTTTATTAATATGGTCCATCGAAAAGTTGATGAGGAAAAAAATAAATATATTTTTGGGACCATAAAAAAATTGGCGGCTTTGGAGGATGCCTTTGCCATGTCATTGACGACCAAGTTTAATGAGTGGCTACTACATGGGAGGTAAAATGCTCGTGGATTTAACGCTTTTATTCTAGATTGTACTCATGATTTATCACCTCTCATGTGACGCCCAAGTCTTTTAAGTATTAGAGTTGAGAGTTCAGAGCCCGTCGATCTCTCAACCGGAAGAAAGCCTAAAAAGCTTTCATTAATTTTAATGGAAACCTCATTGGGATTGGATTTGTCAATGGATACATACCTTACTAAGACTGTCGTTTGCTCGATCTTGCTGACATCAAGAGTACAATCTAGAATAATTGAATAATATTTAGCTTTTTTAATCTCGCTAATAATGTGAGATGTTATATTTTCACTTAAAAGAATAATGATTTCATTTTGAATATCTTTTCCAAGGTAGTGGACTTTAACTTTTTTTGAGCACTCTGCGGATATGCTCTTCCATTACTGGATCAAACTGAGCAAGTAATTGAATAATTTGTAAAAAATTACCATTACCGAAATCGTAAAGTTTGTCACTTGTACCTCGGAGGACTAAACAATTTTGAACAAGCATTTTTATTGTTGAAACAATTCGTAGAAGCACCTCGTACCAGTACATTATCTCTGCGGTAATGAGTCTTTGTGAGTGACTGTCAATCATTTTAGAGTACTATATTTTTTGACTAAATTCAATCCAAGATTTTTGACTTTGGATATGGTTTTTAAAGGTTTCATGTTGTTTTAAAGTCTCAGTGAGGTGCTTTCAGTCTTTAAAACCTTCAGTAGAAAGAGAAGTTAAAATAGAACCGAAAAGTTTGCAGCAAAAGCAATAAACATAGTTATTTGCGATTGAATAGACTAACCAATTACGTATGACTTTTTCAGCATTTTTCATGTTTGTCAAATAATGAACTGCGCTAAATCTTCGACCGGTATCATTATACGGAAAACTGTATTCCTTTAATAGTTGAGGTGCTCCTTCTTTTGCCAAAAAATATATTTCGGCTTCTGATAAGCTAGTGGGCCAGGAACCCGGATCTGAATTTATTATCGTAGCAAATGTCTCTTCTTTGGATTTCCCTGGAATAGGTTGCATGAGTAGGCTCCACTTGAGCAATATCGGTAGCTTGATTGGTAATGGATTCATAATTAAGATTTGAATAAGCTTCTAATATCTCTGTGTCGTCATCGTTCCTTTTCGTGCCTTGTAGGTAATTTAACAGACTTCCAGTCTGTTTTTGAATTTGGACTTGCTTTTCGACCCTTTTTCTTTTGTACTGAGCACCCAATAATCTTTTACGTCCATCAGACATTCTAAAAATAATTAAGAAAATGTTTCACTAAAAAATAATTGTTTTTTTTAAACGAAACAGAAGCGTTTTCGAATATTTTTCGAATGCTTCAAGGCGAGATTTTGTTGGCTTTGTTAGGGTAAATTGTTAAAAAACACTTTCTATTCCATTGCTGACGTTTCGGTTTTAATCAAACCTTATTCAGAGATTCAAGGTTTGACTAAAACCGTCAGCCATGGAATAGAAAGTGTTTTTTTACCAATTTACCCTAAAGAAAGCCAACAAAATCTCGCCTTGAAATAAGTAAACAAGGGTACGAAAAAACAAAAGATTTTTCGAATGTTTTTGGAAAGATGCTCCCCTACGATGGTTAATTTTTACCCCTGACATTTATTTACAGCGAACATGAGTTGAGTGGTACCTTGTCTGTTCTTACTTACCTTTTGATTCTTCTTATGTATTACATACATATATGTATTACGGGTTTTTTTTTAAATCGTTTAATTAGGTTTAGAATATTTACTGTCAAAGTTACCATAACTACTTTTTGCTTGGACCCATCGACTTTATTGGTTTAATCATTTTCTTCATAAACTAGTTAATTTTACAGCCCATTTGCCGCCTCCTAAGGTTGCCGCCACAGGCAGGGGTCCGGCTTGCCCGCCCCTAGCGCCGGCCCTGGCTCATTACATAAACATATAACCATTTCTTCATTGTAATTTAGCAAATCTGTAATGTCATTTAGTAATTTTTGAGGCCTCCTGGAAGCCGAAGTCCAAGCTGTAGCTTAGCTTAATGGTAAATCCGCCCCTGATTACCATTGTAACAGATGAAATAATACATTATAGCCAGGCAGGGGGGGTGGTTATGGGGCTCAATCTCCGAAGCATATATGTGACTAGATTTTTTCTCTTTAATTTTTTTAATAATTATGTTTCATTTAATATGTTACTCCCCACCAAAAGAAAATTCTGGCCCCGGACCTGATTATAGCAAAGCGTCTATTACTCTATAAATCTAAATATATTACATTTTGATATTAGTAATTTTTATCTTTCCTCAGTTTTTTCTTATTTAACCTTTATTATTATTAAGACGTTTCAGAGAAAAAAATACTAGGCGACTGTAAATTAATAGATAGCATAAAAAAGAGATTCCGCGAATTTCCATTTACTAGGACCATCGCATACATTTAATCATTTTCTAACTAATAGATAATAAGAGGTTGTAGGTTAATAATACTATAAAAAACAAATGATTCGATAAACTTCAGCAACGATACATGCCACACAGATTCGACCAAAGTTTGCGGGGTACCTTCATAGATTTTTTCATATTTTGTTCACGTAATACCGTTTCCAAGCCTTAAAGTTCAAATATTACTGCCCATAACTACACCGTTCGCGAGATATAACAGAGGTTTATTTTTCAGTTTTAAATGTACATGCCTAAATTCAAATGCTATTTACTCGGCTTTGGTATTAGTTAGGAAGGTCGGATTGTTTGCACTTGAAATACAATGAAATGGACTATCTACGGTAATTTTTGTTCGCTTTTTCGACCTTTGTAATGTACTATAATATCTGTGTTTTTAACAAATTTCAGTACCGTTATTAAAATCGGTTCCGTTAATTTTTTCCAAAAAAAACAACTATTGCGTGCCATGTTCTTATGGTTACATTAAATTTCAACTTGGTATCTCTATGGAATCAGAAGTTATGAATTTTTTCTATAGTCGTGTGAATAAAATATTTTGAAACATGCACTTATATAAAGAACAGCAAAATGTGACTCTCACATACAAAAAGTGGCGTTTCTTTGCGCGTTTTTCGTAAATATTTCAAATTTGGCTGCTCCTACGACCAAAATGGATTTTATAAAATTTAAAAGAGAATTAAATTTCCTACAAAAAAGTTGGTTATTAAATGTCGTGCAACCAATATGACAGTTGCTGAAAAAATTCCATCTCAGAAACTATTGGACGTACGAGGTTCGATAAAAAATAAAATTGTGGGGAACTTTGTCAGCTACATTTTCATTCTGTACGTTGATGTCTGTAAAATTCATACTTTCTGTAATATTAGCGAAAAAGCAATTTTGTTCGCCATTTTTTCAAGACGGCGCAGCCGGCTCATCACCAACGCATGGGGAGTTTTGTTATGTTTTTCAGCACCATATTTTAAGTCTATATACCTATTTTAAGATTTTCCCCAACATTTTCCTTTTCAAAACGTTTTTTACCTGGGCTAACACCTAGCCACTAGCTGCTGTTCACTGTTACAAACGAATACAAGTAAACTAGACTGTGTATTTTGTTCATTTTAAAATCTAATCGGGAAATCCCAAATAAAATAGGCATCCACAAGGGAATTCCATACGCACTTAAAAAAGATATTTTAATTACTAAAGCAATTTACAAGGACAAATATATTGATTGTATGTGATATTTATGAAATCTTCGTTAAATGCCGTGTTGATGCGAAAAAATCTTAGACCTCTTCGAACCTTTATGCGTTGGAATAGTAAAACATATCTTATTTCATTAATTATAGATGTTTATAATAGCGCTTATATTATTTGCACAGAGTGGAAAAAAGCTGTTTTCCATTATTGACATATATAAAATATAATATGTAATTAGGAGATCAAGCGATACTTTATACACCGATATATACGCGATATGATACACCTCGACTGGCGCCTCGGCGTTATAATACATCTTCTCGGATTTAAAGAAGCTTGATCTCCGTATTGCATAAGTTGTTTTATTTTATTTCGTATTTCAATCCTAATTTCTCCCTTTTAAAATTCATCCGAATTTATTGTATAATGAAGCAAGTTGCCTTGCCTGTGTCATCATACGCGTAACCAAGGAGATAAAAAGCAGCATGTCACGTGTAGCTGTTATGCAACATCAAATGATTTTTACGTTGCCAACAACAACGGAGATCAAGAACGTCTTGAACTCCGGTGTCATTGACAACGGAGATCAAGTTATACTTTATTTTACTAATTGTAGTATATAAACAATTGTTTGAAATACGAAATGAAATAAAATTATCCGAAAAATTTATCCAATACCTCTAAATAAAGAGGGCTAAAACTCAGAAGCGTCCCTAAGGTCGGTCAGCCAGGCGTATGCCCGGGGCCCTGAGGGCTAGTGGGGCCCCGCACCGAGCTACCTTATTTTAATCAACAACACAATATATATCTTACGCATTAATAAAATGGACTGAGAAATCGACATTTGATGCAAGTTCTTATACATAAAGCTAAAGCTTACTTTTAAAATGAAGCGCACCAAATTTCCAAACACCTCACCGTTTGAACGTTTTTGTAAACGAGCAAACGGCGAGACCTTTGTAACGGAATAGCGCGCCGCTGGTCGGAGTTTTAAAACTAGTGATGGGGGTAGTGGGAAAATCCCGCTCGCTACCCCCCCCCCCATCTAGCAACATTGCTTAGTAGTGGTGTGTTTTAATGGTACTCGTAACACCCAACACCAAAGCGTCGGAAAATAAAAAGGTGTCTAACATTTCTCAATAAACAGTAGCGGCGCGTCATAGAATTTTGTTACCATAAGTACCTACTAACAATAAAGTTGGTACATTGATTATGTGCGCGTAAGCATGGATGGTACTCTTGAAGGTCGCTTGAATTGCCAAAGCAGTGGGAGTGACAGAAACAGCAATATATAAAAATATGTATTTAGTATTAAAATAAAGATGGATACTATATTTAATATTTCAACGCTTTTCGTACGTGGGTCACTTGTAACACACGAGAAAAGTGTTTGTAACCACTACTGCTTAGTAGTTTAACTACTATAGTGCTTACACGCTGCACCGCCAGTCGTCCGAGGACATCTTGTATACAGGGTGTAACTAATATACTAGAAGCCTCGTAATGGTTTCGTAATGTAGCTGTAATGATTTAAAACATATTTTCCTTATCAACATGTGGTCGCTTCCTGCTAGTTTTCGAGAATAATAAACAAGGACAAATCTTTTATAATATGTTCCAAGGTAAACATGTTTTAAATTTTCTATTACAGCTTACCCCCCATTACGAAGTTCCTGGCTATATTAGTTGCACTCTGTATATTATCTTTATTCACTTTTTTACGGGGGGCCCCAATCCATATTTGTTCCCGGGGCCTCAATATCCAAAGGACGGCACTGCTAAAACTTGATGTTTGCAAGCAATTAAAGTTGATGTTTACTCACTTGTGGGTAGAAAAACATTGTTGTACTTACATTAGAATGGTGATTGTCTGCTACTATAGGTAGCAACCAATCACCAGCTTACATTGCATAACATTATTAAAATCCAGTCATCGCGCTAGAGTATTAAATTTATTACTGTCAAAAACTACAGACTATGAAATTGCAAATTCGATATTTAAACTTAAATAAAGAGGTGTGGATAAAATTTTGTATGGCACAAGTGAGTTAAGGATATTATCCACTCAGGAAAATTAACCCTCTCGGGCCTACCGGCCCTCGAGGGTAACTTTTTTATTCGTGGATAATATCTTGCTTAACTCACTTGTACCATAAATAACTATTATTAATATGAGATACAAAATTATTTATGAACATGAATTTCAATCTTTTCACAATTCTGAAAATTAAAGGACACATCCTTCTGTTTCATCATAACTGCCGGATCTTCTGTAGCTTTACTAACAATATTGTTCCCAGATGATGCTGCACACATGACTTCTAATCCACTTGAGTTGTTTGAATTCTCATGTCTAATTGAAAATTCCGTTGATTTTTTAGTAGCAGACGAGGTAGCAGATGTACTTGCTATCGAAATCGATCCGACCTGAATCTTCTCTGCGATGGACACTTTCTTCGTTATGTTTTCTTCTAAGTACCCTCTAGCGACCTTGCTTGACTCCCATCCACCCAGCTCTTGCAGTTCTAAGACGTCTCCACCGGCGTTAACAAGAATAGTTGCTGCCGATCTCCTAATGCAGTGACCAGTGTACATAGATGGATTTTCAAGTTTGAGAAATGTAGCTATTTTTTCAGGTATTTTAGATAAAAAATGAATACCGCATGGCTGAATTGTACACTTGCCATTTCTGTACGATATGAACAATCTTTTATGCGTCACATGAGGCAGCCGTAATGCTAAATATTTTCTAATTAAAGCCACAGGATCAACGTCACCTTCAGAAACAATGCCAAAAATCTTTTCTTGTGAGTTTTTGAGTCCGGAACAGTCACCATTATTTTATTATCTAAGATCTCAACATCTTCAGTAGACATTTTCACTAATTCGTTGGTTCTACAAGCTCCACCCAATCCAATCAACAGCGCTACCTTCATCATTAAAAATACCTCATCTGGAGCTGTACGCACAAATTCATCAACTTGTTCTTTCGTCAGTATTAACGATTTTTTATGCCGATATCCAACATTCTTCTTTTTGATAAATTTTATCAAACTACCATACTTGTCAATTTGTATTCTTTCCTTCAGTTCCAAGCAAGCTCTCAACATAGAATATTTCGGCCAAAGAGATGAAGGAGAATATTCAGTTGACAGTTTTCCGAAATAAGCCAACAAAACTACTTCCGCAGCACCTCGAACATTTTCTTTATTTCGCCACTCACAGAACAAACGATATTCTTTTTCATAAAATACCTTTGATCTATCTGGCAATAAATCTAATGTTACACTATTTGCTGCCTCTAAAATATTTGCGGGAACATCAAAATCTTCCATGATTTCCTTCAAAAACAAACTTTGACGTTTTTTTTTTCAATGAATGTAAACAACACTTTTTTGTTTGCATTGCTATCTTTGATGATACGATAAAGCTTTGAATGTAACTCGAATATTAGCGATTTAACCCATCTCGGACGTTGCAGAGGCGACTCGGCTACGCCTCGTCGCTTAGCAACGTCCTCGATATTTATTAATCGCTTAATATTCTCGTTATATTAATAGTTACTTCGTTATTGCCCGTCTGACCATAAAGAGGCCCTTGGGGCATAAAAAGACGTTTTTTCACTACTAGCTTTAAAACATACTATTATCTAGTCTGTTGTCACCTTGTGAAGTTAGCCTTCTTGCCTAGTGGTAAATAATTTTTTATTATTGACTACTAGTCAATAATCCAGATTTTAGTGTAACACGGGGCAAAAATTCATCCCATTATACACTGGCATCCAGGAAAAAATCCGTGATCGCGATAGTACGTTTTTTATGTGAGAAGAATAAAAGGAATAAAAGTACTAGTAGTGAAAAAAATAATATATACACCACGGTTGTGAAGTGTTTTCTAGAGCCTCTCATCTTATATCCCTCGATGCTGCGCATCTCGGGATCTAATAATGCTCGGCTCTAGAAAAAACTCTTCACAACCTTGGTATATAATATACTATTATGTTTAGATGAGTCTTGCAATAATAGTCTAATTATAATGCATCTGTGCATAAATAACTATTAGAGCCCGCTCAAGAGTGTTTAGAGCTAAAAATGGCTACCCTTGTTTACGCTGCGCCGTCTCCATAGTAATAATAGTAATTAAGACCACTGCACCTACCTACTTGAAGTTTTGTACTTTTCTGATTATTTTTATTTTAAAGTTGAATATTAATTTAAACTTAGACGGGACACACACTAATGTATGCATTTCGGGCTTAATTAGTGTTTTAGAGCCCTTTATCGTCTTAGCGCCTTCGGCTTTCGACTCAGGCGCTGACTTTGCGGTCTCTAACACACTCAATTAATCCCGTAATACATAATATATTATTTTCACTAGAATATTTATTACCTTCAAGAAGCATACCTATAAAAGTATTTTATGATTACTGTAATCTAAACTATTCCAAGTCAAAGTTGAGGAACTTATGAATGAAAAATGATTTATTTAATAAATCTACGTACTTTTAAAGAATCATATTTTGCAAAACAAATCTTTGTAATTTTTTTAACCTGCAGAGCTAAAAAGGTTATATTTCGAAAATAATATCTCATAGCTTTAAATTAGTCAGAACGAATTTACGAGGGCCGCTTGTTTTTCAACTTCCGATATAATCACCATAAAGATTGAGGTATTTGTCGTATCTGTGAACAAGCTTTCCAATAACGTCTTGTAGATCGACTTTGTCTTGTAGATCCTCGGTATAAACTACCGAGTGAAACTTTACGTTTGCGGAGAGCCGTTCAAAACAAGAGAACAGGAGTAGGTAATGCGTCACCTTGGCCAGACGTTTTTAGTGACTTTTTTGTTTACAGTTGGTACCCCTGGGGGAAAATCTAGTGACTTTTTATGTCTGTCTCTCTCTAATCTGGTGACTTTTTGTCTGTCTCTCTCTCTAGGTGGTTAAGTACGGAATCTGCATTACCGACATTCTGTATTATCGGCAAATGGTAGCGTCGTTGCTAGGGGAAAACAGATGGCGCCAGTGTCGTTTTACGTCGAATATGGGGACTTTTTATGTCGATCTCTCTCTAATCTAGGGATTTTTGTCTCGAAGTACGGAATCTGTATTACCGGCCTTGTATATTACCGGCATTTGGTTCGGCGCTCCGCTAAATGGTGATAGTGTTGCTAGGAAAAAACAGAGGGCGCTAGTGTCGTTTTACGTCGAATATGGGGACTTTTTATGTCGATCTCTCTCTAATCTAGGGATTTTTGTCTCGAAGTACGGAATCTGTATTACCGGCCTTGTATATTACCGGCATTTGGTTCGGCGCTCGGCTAAATGGTGTTAGTGTTGCTAGGAAAAAACAGAGGGCGCTAGTGTCGTAATTATTTTTTTCGTGCTCAAACCGATTACGGTCGTTCTGCTAGTTGGTAATAGAGGGCGTCATGAAGGGATCTGTATTACCGGCAGCCCGTGTACTACTACTAGAGGGCGTCATGAAGAAATTGTATTACCGGTATGTAGAGAGGTCGCGTAAAAAGAGAACTGTATTAGAGAAGCCCCTTCAATTAGAGTCTGTGCAGCAGCCATTTTATATCACAACATGTGGCGCTAAATTTGAAACTGTACTCAATCTGTCATACCGTCAACAGAGGTGGCGTCATGAAGAAATCTGTATTACCTATGTACTGATGTTATTAGAGGCCGCATTAAAGAATCTCCTCTCTCGATGTCTCCTCTCTCACTCTCTCGCTCTCTCACTCTCTCGCTCTCTCACTCTCTCCTTCTCACACTCTCTCCTTCTCGCTCTCTCACTCTCTCCTTCTCAAACTCTCCTTTTCGCTCTCTCACTTTCTCCTTCTCTCTCCCATCATCCTAATAACATGTGGCGCTAAATTTGAAACTGTACTGAATCTGTCATACTGTCAACAGAGGTGGCGTCATGAAGAAATCTGTATTATCGACGACGACGACGACCTATGTACGGCTAACTTGAATTTTATATTTCACGGACGACTAACCACATGATCAAAATTATTGTATTCTAATGAAACTTTCTACCCCAAAGAGATCATGAAATTTAAAGAAACCGACAATCCTTGACACAACTGCGAGGTTTGCAGGCTCGTCTAACCGTTATATCTATGTCAGTAGCTACCCTTCGTGAAGGGCTTTCGGATCTCCATGTTAAGAAAATTACGTTAATAAATACACAGGCTCTTGAATCACGTTCAGGGATCGGACTGGTTTCTAACACTAATAACACTAATATGTATTATTATCAACGGCTGAATTAACTATTTAAAAAGAGAAAAAAAACTAATTCTAATGCAGAAAAATAACTTACCATTTGCGCTTTGTAATACCAGATATCACTTTAAATTAAAACACCTAATCACCTCTCATCAAGAAGGAATATACACTAATCATCTTTTAAATTTAAAAACGAAAACACTACTATACTGTAGAAGGTACCAAAATAAACTGGAGTTAAATTTTACCTTACCCTCGACGACAAAAAAAAGGGAAACACCCTGATGCAATATACATTCTTTTAAAAAGGCACGATTAGGCCTCCAAATCACTAGAAATTTGCGGTTTTTATACCTGATTCAAACTCAAAACAGGTAAGTTTGAATGGTTCTTTTCTGTAAAAATTCTCTCCCTTTTTTTTCATTAATATATAATCTTTTCAAATTTCCTTAAAGACAGCTTTTTTGTAAACTTGAAATCGAGATAATTATCAGATTAAAATGCATCACTATACCCCAAAAAGGTCGGACTGACTACCTGAGGCACGATAGCAGGTACTAATCCTTGAACTTTTAAAATCCTTGTACAGTAAAAACAAAAGAGTATGGTTGATGGTTAGGTTTTAACTTATTTCCTTTCCGAATCAAAATACTTAGATTTTCACATAAAATCTTTAGGGCGGTCTGTCACTTTTCTTTTTTAATAAACAAAAATTTGTTCCGACACTTTCCTCTTTTTCCCCTTAATTTTAATATTACAGGAATCTAATAAACAACTTACCTATTTAATAAATGCAAATTTTTATGATTATGGAGTTCCACAAAGTAAGGCTGGAGACAGTAAACGCTATTGATGTATTAGTTTTAGACACGTACAATACGTACGGGAAATAGAAAATTCATTTCACTTTATTCAATAAAAACTTAACGTTGTCATGCTATAATAACATTAGAATTTCATGTACATGAGATAGAAGGTTCAAATTTATAAAAAGAAACTTAAAAATTTATTCAGTAAAAACTTAACGTTGTCGTGCTATAATAACATTTTTTTAATTTTACGTACATGAGATAAAAGGTTCGAATTTATAATAAGAAACTTACTTAATGTGTTACACCGCTGTAAATATGCACTACGCGCAATTTTAAACAAAAAAAAAACTCTATACGTTAAGCACACGCACGCAGTAAATATTATCAATTCAATTAACACCAAAACATACAAATAGTATAATTTAAAACAATAAACCACGACCCGAACAAAATAACCATTCAATGTAAACACACCTATCTGATGCCAACTATAATAATGAGGCTTCGGTATTATAATCACCCCTTTTATACGAGACCATATGCAAGTTCTGACAAGTCAAAATTCTTGCATATCGATATCTCAGTTATCTGGTTATCCGATCGATATTATGGGTTGTTAGGAGATTTTATACCTAAACAAAAAAAAAGCTTATTATAATTGACATATCCTCTTTTGTTATTGATTAAACAGATCTAGAGCTCTCGTCTTAAAATGTATTACGCCATAAATTAAAACATCCCTTTTGTATGTACCATTACTAAATATTTAAATTCATCTTGAAATTACAAAATGTATCACTATTTTTAAAAAGGAGTAAAACCATTTTCTCATAAAAAATTATAACGGTGATAAAAAATCCAATCTCTCTCTCTTTACAGATAATTGAAAAAATAGTTTCAAAATATGAAATGAAAGTTTCTTATTATAAATTCGAACCTTTTAGTTATCTCATGTACGTAAAATTCTAATGTTATTATAGCACGGCAATGTTAAGTTTTTACTGAATAAATTTTTAAGTTTCTTTTTATAAATTTGAACTTTCTATCTCATGTACATGAAATTCTAATGTTATTATAGCATGACAACGTTAAGTTTTTATTGAATAAAGTGAAATGGTAATTATTAATCTTTTCTATTTCCCTTTGTACGTATTGTGTTTTAAATTTCATATGTGTTTAATTGATGATAATACAAACATCCGGCATTCTTGTCTTTCAAATTCAGAGTTGAGTAGCAGTTGTCCAGGTTGCAGGAGTTTTAGAGCTTACGATATGTTTTTTCCTTCTTAAAACATATTCATATTCATAAAAGTACATAAGAGTCTCGCAATTAATATAATTTATGCTTTACTGAGCAAACCTGAGAGAAATAAAGAATATCTGTGGTGTTTTCTAAATTTAATTCACCGTGTATAATTTATATGTTTATACATTTGGAACGGTGGATATTATATTTTATTGCATTCATATAGATCACAGCAGTATACATCTCATGACGTATTGAAATATATACATCATTACGCTATGAAGATCTCAGCTATAAATACGGTGTATTCTGTTCGTGCGTGACAGTTATTTGTCATACGTCATCATGAACACAATAGATCTCTTCGGCAGAGCTACGATGAGTATGACAGATGAAGCAATGGCTGCAACAAAACGTGGACCGAGAGGTTATGGTTTCAAATTAAGACCAGAGGGCAATTTCGATGTTGAGAACCGACGTATAACTAATGTAGGCGCTCCTATCAACGATAACGATCTTGTCACGAAGCGCTCTGTACTAATGTTACCAGATAGCGATGAAGGTGTAATTGATGTTAAGAAGAGAAGATTAGTACATGTTAAAGGACCGCTTGACGACCACGATGTTTACACGAAAAAGTATACCGACGAGCTGGTAGACGATGTTGAAAGAAAATTACTCTAAATGTTTGAGACGAGAGAATAAAGGACAGGCATCGTACTATGATGCTAAAGATGGAAGAATTTGTAATATAGGGGAGCCTCTAGAGGAAAGAGATGTAATCTCTAGACATTATTTTAACAAGCGAGCTATGCATACAAACGATCAAATGCAGTTTAATGCAGATGGTAAACGTATTGTTTCAGTAAGTTACCCTATAGATGGTACGGATGTCACTTCTAAAACCTATGTAGATGCTCAATTCGACTCTGCTGTACAAACCTTCATTACAATGACTACCGACACTCAGAACACTATTAAAGATATAAAGCAAAAGGTAACAAAGGTTGACATTGAAACTAGTAAACTTAACAGTTTGCTAACAACGTTGGAAAAAGAAACAAAGAGAAATCTCCTAATAGCAAATGATGAGATGGAAACTAATCATTCGAGTGTGTTGACAAAGATAGAAGAAACGAATAATACCCTAGATAGTAATTATAAAAAATTATTAGATAAAGTACAAGCGCTCGAGGATACTCAAAAAGTTATGCGATCATCGTTTGATGCCCTAATAGCCGAATCTGCAACACGTACGAACTCTTACAACATAAAGAGAGTGTACAATGCCGACTAATAACGGAATTTACTACTACTATCGGTTGACCTAATCATATTGATATGGACACCATTTTTATTCTAGTTTTAAGTGTATTATATCAAATGCCTGATTAGCGCAAATAAGAAATGTGGTGAGCCTTACGGGAATGCTGCGCAAATGCTTAGTTTGCTTATATCTTCGCTAATCAGTTATTTTTTTCTATCTTAACCTAAATGTATCGTTCAAGAAATAAAAATGTATTTAAACAAAGTTTTAGTTTTACTAATATCAATAACTCTCCAAACATAGCGATATGTAGTAGCAGCAGCAACACATCGATATGGTAAAGAAAGTAAGTTTCGCCGACGCACGCATGAATAATATACATCATATGATAGTATGGGAGTATGCATACAGACAGGCGAGAAAGGGAGACTGGCAAACATTAGCTCTGGACAGATACCGTTTTCAAAGAAGAATACATAATGTTGAAAAGCATCTGTGTAAAATTCTACAAGCTGATCATAGAGACTTTATCTATACGCAGAGATTTCAGAACACAGATTAGTCCGGCGGCGACCGAGTATAAATACAGGAACAAGCAGTCTCTTCTCTCAGTACCAGATGTTAGTTCACGAGGGTAACGGCTTTGTTAACAAGCTCATAGAAAAGCCACCTATTGAACTACATCCTCCTTCCTATCAGTACTGTGGACCTGGTACTAAATTATCTAAAAGATTACAACCCGGCGATAAAGGTATAAATCCTTTGGACCAGGCGTGTATGCAGCACGACATCTCGTACGCTCAAAGCTCCGATTTGAACAGTAGACACCAGGCAGATCGTGTATTAGAAGAAGCTGCTTGGAAGCGTGTTAAGGCTAAAGACTCTAAATTAGGGGAAAAGCATCAGCTCTGTTTGTAACCGGTATAATGAAGGCTAAAAGAAAGTTGGGAATGGGCGTAAAGACAAAGAAACCGTCAGCGAAAAAGGGTCTCGCTAGAAAGATGAAGAAGAAAACTGTCACTTTCAAAGGTGGCGTTTTAAAGAAGATTGTTGGTGTAGTGAATCGTGCAAGCAAGAGACTCACGGGTAAAGACTTAATACATCATGCCCTGAGCGCTGCCAGAAGAATCATTCAAAACGTAGGCGGTCGAAAAAACGTTAAAGTACCCCGAATTATTCCAGTGCCTACAGCTACAGGGGGTATTTTACCACTCATACCAATTTTTGCTGGCCTCTCGGCTCTCGGTGCAATTATAGGAGGCGCTTCGGGCGTAGCAAAAGCTGTTAACACTGCTAATAGTAATAAGAGAAAGCTAGAAGAAACTACACGGCATAATAAAAGTATGGAAGCTATCGCTTTAGGCGGTAAAAACGGGAACGCCCTTTACCTGAAGCCGTATAGAGGTGGCGGAGCTGCATTGTACTTAAAACCATATGTCAGGCGGTCAAAAAACTGAATAACTTGCCTCGGAGATCACTTACAGACCTAGATATAATAAAATATGCTAAAGACATTCCCTATTTTAGAGGTGTCTATATGAGAACAAGTCTACCTTCAACGAAACCTCTGCAATTCGAAAGAGATATTGTTAATCTTGGCGACGCTGGAGGACCGGGTACTCATTGGGTTGCCTATAGAAAGGATCGAAACGTGGTTTTGTACTATGACCCCTTCGGAGACCTAAGACCACCAGCTGAACTTGTAAAATATTTAGGGCCTCGCTGCGCCGTATACTACAACGTAGCCCAAGAACAAAAGTTCAATACATATAACTGCGGACATCTGTGTCTACGATTTTTGTATAAAAGAGAGGTGAAAGTGTAAATCGGTTAAGTATGGCTAGGACCATCACAGTGTACGGTACAGGGAACAAGCTTTCTACGGATCGTATTTATCCACCTATAATACTAGATCACGTGCGTTACGAATACTCACTAGGTTTAGTAGGCTTATATACAAGTCGCACTATACGGAATATATACCCTGGCAAAAATAAATTTTATTACGGAGAAAAGGTAATAACTATTGAACCGGGTAGCTACGAGTTGGCTGAAATCGTTAACTATATAAAGAATCAAATTAGTGGTTATCCGGAAGAGGGAGATCTGTTAATACAAATCAAAGCTAACACTAATACGGGAAAGTGTGAGATTGAATCAGCTACCGAGTTGATCGATTTTACCAAACCCGATAACATAGGATCCCTACTAGGATTTAAGAAGCGCGTGCTAGAACCAGGTAGTAGACACGTATCAGATCGAGTTGTCGATATACTTTCAACTCCAAACATCTTTGTAGACACGAATATTACAGGCGGTTCATATAGAAACAATCAAACGGGTCATACAATCTTCGAATTCGGTGTTTGAGTACCATCAGGTTATCTGATTGAAAAGGAGCCATCACATGTGATTTACTTTCCCATCACTGTCACCGAGATCGACAACATTACCATTAAACTGGTAGACGCGAGGAGAGTTGATAAATTTGTCTGAAGACACTTTCACGAGTATCAGACTAGAACTTAAACGTGAGAAATCGGAATAAACTTTAGCTATAAAAACATCAGCATATGTCCATCAAAGGTCATTCATCGTCGAACGTCGACCAGTGCAGACCTTCGATTAAAACTAACTAAAGGACGTCGCCTATTTCTTGAATCTTTAGGCTTTAAAGTACGATAACAGCAGCAGCAGCATGTCAAAACGAAGTAAAATGCATATTGACGCCCTCTAGTAGTAGTAGTACACGGGCTGCCGGTAATACAGATCCCTTCATGACGCCCTCTATTACCAACTAGCAGAACGACCGTAATCGGTTAGAGCGCGAAAAAAATAATTACGACACTAGCGCCCTCTGTTTTTACCTAGCAACACTAACACCATTTAGCCGAGCGCCGAACCAAATGCCGGTAATACAGATTCCGTACTTCGAGACAAAAATCCCTAGATTAGAGAGAGATCGACATAAAAAGTCCCCAGATTAGAGAGAGATCGACATAAAAAGTCGACGTAATATTCGACGTAAAACGACACTGGCGCCATCTGTTTTCCCCTAGCAACGACGCTACCATTTAGCCAAGTGCCGAACCAAATGCCGATAATATAGAATGTCGCTAATGCAGATTCCGTACTTAACCACCTAGAGAGAGACAGACAAAAAGTCTCCAGATTAGAGAGAGACAGACATAAAAGTCACTAGATTTTCCCCCAGGGGTACTAACTGTAAACAAAAAAGTCACTAAAAACGTCTGGCCAAGGTGACGCATTACCTACTAACAGGAAAGCTGACTTCTGGAATTGTTTTGATCCATGCCAACGCCCGTCCACACAGTGCTGTTGCAACCCAACGGCTCGTTGAGCAATTTCAATGGGACATTTTCGACCACCCGCCATACAGTCCCGACCTAACACCGAGTGACTTTCATCTTTTCCCTGAACTGAAGATGTGACTAGGAGGACAGCGCTTCCAAACTACCGAGGATCTTCAAGACATTTAAATTCATTGACGGCAACATCTTATGAAGACGGTATTGGAAAGCTTGTCCACAGGTACGACAAATGACTCAATCTTTATGGTATGTCGAAAAGTAACCATAAGTATACAGAACTTTTAGTAATAATAGTAATTTATGTATTTAGTGTGTAAAGAGAGCCATTTTGGTATGAGGATGCGAGTTTCGTGCCGAGCGTTAGCGAGGCACGAAACAGCAACCGATTACCAAAATGGCTCTTTACACACGAAATACATACAAAATTTTTTCTACGGTCCTAGATATCTGATAAAATTGTTACATAATTGAAACTTCTTTATTATGGGCAACCAGAAATAGATTTGTGTGTATGCGTAGCATTGTAGGTTGTAACTACCTACTACCTACTTGAACAAATTGAATTTAAGTGAATTTTAGTGGAACACGAGACATTTTAGGCAAATAAATATCTATTGTTAAACTAATATACATAATAATAAAATTATTTTCAACGAGAAATTGGTTTTAACATTTGTTATTAATGGTTACGTTAATAGTAAAATTAGAACACTGCTGGATATTGACCCCAGAAGCACTCAGTGTTTTTAAGTTAGGATCAACGTTGTTTGTAATCGCAGTGCTCATAGAACTTTGAATGCTTTGGTTTTCTGCAGGCACTGAATGTGTATTAACTTCATTGAAATGATGGATGCTGGATAAGGTCCCCGGAATAACACTACTTGAACTGGGCCCAAAAAAATTTTTTGTACTGCTTAAATTTTATTTGAAAGGCCTTCCTCAATGTACCCCTGCGCAACACAAGCTGATCGCCAACCCCCGTATCTTTTAATTCTAGTAATATTGGCCCCAGAATTTGCCAATATAGTGGCCGAGGTCCTACGGAAACAGTGGCCTGTATAAAGGTTGGAATCTTCCAGATTTAGGTAATGAGCAATAATTGATGGCAGTCTACCAAATGTATTTATGCCAACCACCTGGTTGATGCAACGGCCGTTGGCAAATTTAAAAAAAAATCGACGAGAACCCGCAGATTTATTGGCACGTAAATTGGCATATTTGCTGAACAGTCCCGCATAATCAACCGCAACATTTTCGTCATATTTTCCATGGTTTTTATATTTTTAGCCTCTAGTTGATACAACTCTTGCCGGCGGCAAGCTCCAGATATTTCCATTATTAATGCAACCTACGAAGGACAGAAATTAATTTAACAAATGAAGGAATTTGATTGCTTATTTTTATCATTAAATAGGTGTCATCGGGGGCCTCTTCCAAAAATTTCAGTACTTCCGTTTTAGATAGCACCTTGGATTTCTTAGGTTTGTAACCAACATGCTTTTGCTTTAAAAAAGCAACCACTTTTTTGTAATTGCCTGCATTCACATTGTGTTTTGTCAGGAGTGTTGCTTTTATCATGGAAAATATGGACCACAATGTAGGTGGCTTCATCACTTTTGATAACTCGGATAGATAAGCCAACACCACGTTTTCTGAATATTTCGTGATTTTCTTGGATTCACACCATTTAATGAACTCGTTGTACCGTCGTTCATAAAGACCGCGCGATTTGGCCGGCAACAACTCATTGGTTGCTGCCTGGGCCGCATCAGATATTTCCGGCGACGTGCAGTTATCTTCAGATTCAAATGATTCCATCTTCAAGTCACAAAACTCGATAAAAAATGTTGCGGATGATGGACGCGCCGCGATACAATTACTAATAATGATTTTTGACAGTTCCTGACAAATGAGGAATTACATTAATAATCAGGTAGCCACGCGGTGCGTAAAGTAAAATAAAGCCACGTGATCATTTAATTTCGACATTGTTTACGTGGTTGCGATGTTATAATGGCTGCTAGGGAAAAAATGTGTGCATCGCTAACTTTACGCATTGACAATGAGCTTTTAATGGTCAGTTTTAGAGGTGACCGTAGAAAAAATGATTTTTTTCACTACTAGCTTTAAAACATACTATTATCTAGTCTGTTGTCACCTTGTGAAGTTAGCCTTCTTGCCTAGTGGTAAATAATTTTTTATTATTGACTACTAGTCAATAATCCAGATTTTAGTGTAACACGGGGCAAAAATTCATCCCATTATACACTGGCATCCAGGAAAAAATCCGTGATCGCGATAGTACGTTTTTTATGTGAGAAGAATAAAAGGAATAAAAGTACTAGTAGTGAAAAAAATAATATATACACCACGGTTGTGAAGTGTTTTCTAGAGCCTCTCATCTTATATCCCTCGATGCTGCGCATCTCGGGATCTAATAATGCTCGGCTCTAGAAAAAACTCTTCACAACCTTGGTATATAATATACTATTTTATATATATTTGTCTTTTATTTATAGCCTATCGGAGGTTAAAAAACAAACGGCCCTCGTATAAAAATGAATTTCATATAATAAAATATTATGTTTCGATTACTGATATTCAAAACATTAAAATATACAAAACTTTTAGTATGAAGTTAGTTTTATCGAAATTGATTGTTTTTTTTAAATATTATTTTAGTTAAAGAGTACTAAGAACGCGTTTGTTCCGAGTGCGCTCGCTCCGCTCTTACTGCGCTGGTCTAACTCACTGGTGAGACTTAAAAAATTCTAACTCTTTTAATTGTGGTCTTAAGAAGAAACTTTATATACATACATCTTTGGTGTGAAATTTCCTACTTTCTCGTTTAATTTTGAAACAGATGTTAAATTAAAAATTTATTTGCAAAAAACCTTAATTTCTCAGTTATTTTATTAAATAAAAAGAAAGCTCGCTATTTACAGATATAGTCTTTTTTTATTTTATTGCGGATATGTTTAAGAAGAGAATCCCGTTGAGTTTACTTTGAAGGGTCAAGTCAAAATCAAAGGAGACTCCATTATTATATAAGTTCTTGTTATGATCTACTGAGTTGGTGTAACATCGATTTTTCTGAACTGTGAAATTGACAGCTGTTCTATTTTATGATCTTTTGGTGTTATCTATTGTTATGATATAGGCATCCCGAATTACATGTATGCACGATGTGTTGCCTATCTGACAGACGACTGAATTTCTAATTTAAAAAAATAGATTTAACTTCTTTAAATTTGGTTCAATTTATGAAGGATACACATTACAATACTGTGAGATGAAAAGGGATAAATTTTAAACAGTTTCTTCACTTGAATTTCCAAAACTCAATTTTACGATGAACGATTTTTTCTTTGGTTGATATTTTGAAGCCATTTTATGGCATGTTTTTATCTGAAAATTATTAAAGGATTAATTAAGAAGGTATTCTTCAAGTTAGGGTGATTAATTTTTTTGTGTGGCGTCAAATAATTTTAAAATTTAAAATAATTTTGTTTTTATTTTTTTTAATAGTGATTTAAGATTGATGGATTGATCAAATAAGAATTAAAAATTAGAATGTCTCTTAATTCTTATTTTGTTAAATCTATTCGACACCAAAAATTTAATTGATTTTGTTTCACGTTTGTTTGATTTAAATTTAAGATGTTAATAATTGTTTTTGTTTCTCTCCAATGAATTTTAAATCTTTATTACTTTTGTGTGTTCATAAATCAAACTTATCCATTTAAATGTTTAAAAAGAAATTTATTTGTGTCTGGTCCATTAACAAATGTTTTAAGATTTAATTTAAATAGCTTCCTAATTAATTAGCGACCCGCCTGATTTTGTCTCATGCATTTATGGAACTTGTTTTCCAGTTTAGAAATTATAGCCGAAGAATTTTTTTATGATAAAGGTAAGTGATATTTAGTTGTGTACATTTTCGGACTGTTTTATCATGATTTTGTGTTTGTGAATTTCAACAATAAGAAATTTATTTTGGAATTTATAACCTTTCATCTTTTATCAAGTGTTGGAGGGTTTATTTTTCCCTACAATAATTTTTTTTTATTGACATTATATAACAATACTTGTCCCCCTCTATCGCAACACTATGTATAAATTGCAACAAAAAAACAACAAATTAAACAGTATAATGAGTTTATTTTCATTTTTTACATAAAATATAATACTTGTGCTTTGCATGGCATTTTAAAGTTGATTCTTATAATAAACAGTTCATGTTTATGCATTACAATAAAAATTTCAAAAAAGAACATATTCTACGTTAATTATATATTAGCACACATCTACACATGCATACAAATAGTACGTACAATTATAACAATACACAACATTTAAGAAGACAAAGTGAAGATGAACAAGAAATAACGAAAATGATCCAACTGGCCTACCTACAAAATTTATATTTTAAAAATGTAGAAATTTAGAAACATGGCAAGAGAATGAAAAACAAAAATAGGCACATGACCAAATTTTAATTAAAAACAAAGAAATTACTTCCAGTCTTAAAAATTATCTAATTTAATAAAGAAATGAATTACCTATTATCTTGCGATTTCAATGTCATCTAAATTTTCATATTGACTAAATATACTGTAGCATTTTCATTTTTTAAACTTTCCTTTAATTTTGGTTACTATGGTATCCTTACCTGGGTAGTTCCTAAGGAGATTTGTTTTGGGAAAAAGTAAACAAACAAAAAAAAAAATCAAAATCAGAGATGAAAATTTTTTGCCTAACGTTTGTCTTTTATAAAAATAATCTCTATTAGAGGATTTACAAATAAAATAATCTTGAACCACAGGCTGAGTAAATCTGACACAAGATTATCGTCGATTTTATCGCATGCCAAAATACTAATCCGAAGGAAAATCAATGTGAAAACCCTTTTTATAAAAAGGGTTTTTTTTTTATCTTCATATCGTAACGAAACCAAAACCTCGAACGAGAATCTTTCGTCATACCTTCTCCAACCTTAGAAAAAGGAGTAAAAGGTCCCTGCTGTGCAGCTCCCGGATACTTTTCGGTATACTCGTCAGCTTGGTGTTCCCGATCTAAACCTGCCTGTCCCTTCCTGAATCTGTAGTTGAGAAGCTAGTTCGATATTGAAATTTTCAAGTTTGTCTTTTCGACATTTATAGAAAACAACTTTATCTGGTTTGAAAAAAAAATTTAGTAGACTACTGTCAAATTGACACGAAAACTTAAATTCTAATATAGAAATTATACTTTGCATTCAGATCAACCAAAACCTATGATGGTTACTTTTCTAGGGTAAAAGAAAAATTTGCTTATGTATTCATACTGTGTGAGCTTTGAAGTTCATGAACTTTAAGGTAAAGTTTCAAATTAATAATGTTAAATGACTACAACAAAAATAATTAACTATATATCGTAATAATAAAAAGTGACATTTCTTTTTTAACATCTGTCATGAATGTACCAGTATAGGCAAAGTAGAAATTTATAATAAATATTTAATCAAATGCAAGTTTATCTCGCCCATTTATTTCATAGAGCATATCTCGATTTCTTAAATCCACGACCTTTGCTCACCGATGAACAGCTGCCGTCTACCGGTGGTAAATACCTGCTCTAAGGTAAGTCTCTTTTGAGTACGGTATGCCATAATACCAGACAAAAATTTAATCTATATTCCATGCCAATATATGGCAATGTAATTTGCCATCACTAATATATAAAATGGAAGTAAAAAAATTATAATTAAAATCAGCTAATCACTTAAGCACATAAAGGGCATCTATTACATAATATTCACTAAGCTTAAAACAAAATTTACAAAATCACAACGTTCATAAGCAAGTAGGAATTGAATTTCTTTCCGTAATAAATGCACTAAGTATATATGCAGCTCAAAAAATGTAAATTTTAAAAATATAATTAAGAATGATTTAATTTTCTTCTGCTGAAAATGAGCTGTTATGTGCTGTTGGTTCGTATGTGCCATCTGCTTTTTTTTGAATGACATTAGACATATGTTCCCAATATTTTGCTCTAATCTTATCATATTCAGTAGAAAGAGCTTTGCACAATTCCTGAGCTCGTTCTAATGTATATCTAGAATCACCACCACCCTGAGAAACTTGCTCATCACACATATCAACCAGTAATGCTAAAAGGAATGGAGATCGATCTCCAGATGAATATAGTTCTTCACAGAAACCAGTTACCATTTGATTTTTACTTAGTCCACTTTTATCATGTAGTATTAATCTGAAACAATAATTTTACAAATCAGTAACTTTTCTTTATCATTAATTGGTGTTTATTTGGTAACATTTCATCCTTAGGTCTTGTAAATGAATGCAGATAATCAGACTTATATCAACTGGATTATAAAAATAACAAATAATAAAACCAAAAACTAAGATGCAAAATGTTTTATTACAAAAATAACACATCACTCAATAAGTCCCGGGCCTAAGTAAGAAAAAAACCTTTTTTTGCAAAAATTATTCTTTATTCATCAAAACAGTTTCCTATGGCGGTGATAGAATCATTCCAACGCTTCTGTAACTTTTCGATGCCGCCCCTGAAGAACGATGTTTCCTTGGCCTCAAAATAGGCATCAGTTTCGGCGAAGACCTCCTCATCCGAGACAAATTTCTTACCGCGAAACATTTTTTTCGTCAGCGATTAAATGTCAACAAATGGTCTTTAATTAATCCACGATTGTGGACTAGTTTAAATAGATTTTTTATGCACTGTTTTAATTTTTTTACAACTTAACTTTGTGACATAACTCTTAAGAGGTGATGGGTGAGTAAGTATAAAGACTGCATTTCACCCTAGCAGCAAAAAACAGCAACTGCGTATACCATTGAAAAAAATGCAGGGTGTCCTTTAACTAAATGAAAGTGGGAATTCATGTAGGGTAGTCTCATATTAGAGGTCGATTTGGAAAATGGGTTGTGTGCCAGTGAATTGAGACGTACCAATATAGACGGCTTTGTGCAGCAACAAAATTAAACAAAATGATGAAATGCGGTAGCTGATTATGCAGGCAACCAATGAGATGCTTGTTTTATTTGTACCATAACCTTCAAACCTTTCAATTTGACAATTATTCTACCGCATAATCAGTTTTTATAAAATTCCGCTAAAATGCAGATCAGTCGTTGGTGTGTCCCAATAGTCTTTAATTAGTACAAACATATGGCCTAGTTTAAATGATTTTTATTTAAATATATATTATGGGGTTGTTTATTTGAACTCAATTAAACAACAGCACCCCTACTTTAAAAGTTTCATTTCTGCTGAATATGGGTTCGTTCAAATTTGTTTCATTTATAACAAATTAAATATGATGACATTCAGGAAAAAACCCATGTAACATAATTTTGGACTAAATGAAGACTATTCATGGACACATAACCCATTTTTGAAATCATCTCCTAAATTGGTAAATCACCCGCATGGACTGTCACGAAAACAAAGATGATAAAAATCAGACTCTAATTTTCAGTTATCATTATTCATGTGGGTAGTACTCTATTTAGGGGTTGACTTTGAATATGGATTATATGTCAAAGAATGGTCTTTAATTAGCCCAGAAATGTGGACTAGTTTAAATACTGTTTTTGCAAAAATCTTTTACATACTTAACTTTGTAACAACTCTTGAGGGGAGATGGGTGATTTTTCCAATTTAGGAGATGATTTATAAAATTAGATATCTGTCAATGAATAATAATAATAATAATAATAATATTGTTTATTGTTTCCAGCCTTATTTTGTGGAACTCCATAATCATGAAATAAATAAAGATTATTAAAAGTTTCACAGTTTTATTAAAATATACCTGACAATATTGTTTCGACAGCTATGCTGTCATTATCAAAGGTAATATAATTATAAACAAACACGTCGCTAAGGTAGATACAAAAAAAATATTTGAATTAAACCTCTCTAAACACATTATCTTCTGGTTTCGTTATGTTGATGACATTTTAGCTTGTTTTGACAGTTCTTTTGAGGTTATCAATGAATTTTTAATTCTTATAAACAATATCCATCCTAATATAAAATTTACACTAGAAACAGAACAAAACAGGGCTATAAACTTTCTAGACTTAAATATCAAGATTAACGCAGACAATCTTTTTGAATTTTCCATATACAGAAAACCAACACAAACAGACATAACAATACCAAATGAATCTTGTCACCACAATACACATAAAATAGCAGCATACAGATCATTAGTACACAGAGCTTTAACTATTCCACTAACAAAATCAGATTTTAGCAAAGAGATATCAACCATTAAACAACTAGCACATGCAAATCATTATAATCCGAACATGATTGACACTTTAATTAAACAAAAAGATTATAGGTTAGCTATCAAAAGAATATATCCCATTGACAATCAAACAGAAGACACAAATTACATATCTATACCATATTTTGGCAAAATATCAGAAAAAATTGCACATATACTAAGAAAAACCAACAATTATAAAATAACATTTAAAACCAACACTAACACTTTTTCATTCTTATTTAATGCTAAAGACAGAACACATGATATCATGAAATCGGGCATTTACCGTTTAAATTGTTCTTTTTGTAGTTCGGTATATATTGGACAAACACTTCGAAATTTTGACATAAGATATAAAGAACACGTACGTCATTACAAAAATAAACATCCTGAAAAATCGAATTACGCCAAACACCTTTTAGAACAAAATCACACAATGACTCCTCAAAATAATATTAAATTTCTACATTTTTGTAATAACAAACGCAAATTAGACATTTTAGAAGCCTTTGAGATATACAAACACAAACTCAGGGTACCTTTAATGAATGAACAACTTGAGCTCAGTAATTCTCCGTTACTGGAAGTATTAGATGTTTAATTATGATTTTTATTATTAATTTTTATTATTATTATTATTATTTTATCTAGTATTTTGTATCTACTTACTGTATCTACTAGTATACCTATTTTGTATCTACCTTAGCGACGTGTTTGTTTATAATTATATTACCTTTGATAATGACAGCATAGCTGTCGAAACAATATTGTCAGGTATATTTTAATAAAACTGTGAAACTTTTAATAATCTTTATTTATTTCATAATAATAATAGGTCCCATTATTCCCTTAAGGGACATAGGGTTTTAATATAGTCCTTCCAACTCTTCTTGTCTACTGCTATTTGTGCCAGCTCCGAAATTGTCATCTTTGTTTCCTTTTCTATTGTATTTCTCCAGGTACCTTTTGGATGCCCCCTTTTTCTGCTTCCTTCAGAATTCCATTTTAGTATCTTCTTACAAATTTCACTTTTTTACGCAGAGTGTGCCTCAGCCAGCCATACCTTCTCCTTCTTATCTCCATATTTATATCTGTTTGGTTTATTCTTCTCCATAACTCTTCATTTCTAATGGTTTCTGGTCACCATACCTTCAATATACCTCGCAAACAATGATTTACAAACACTTGTAGCTTCTGTTTTATTTCACCGGTAACCACCCACGATTCTGATCCGTATAGCAACACCAGTTTCACCATAGAATTAAAAATCCGCATTTTGGTTTAGATATTTAGATTACTTGCACACTACACTTCACTCAGTTTTATATAAGCACTCCTTGCTTTATTAATTCGACTATATATATATATATATATATCTTTTTGAGCACCATCTGCGACCGACACCACACTTCCCAAATAAATGAAATCGTCTAGTTGTTCTATTTTCATACCATTTACTAACATGTTCTTTGGTCGATCCACATTTAGACACATATACTTTGTTTTACTAATATTATTTTGTTCTTGTTTTATTTTCTTCGTGTTTGCCTTATTCAAATCCCTATAACCTGCCTGTGTATATATAATCTTGGCGTAATTGTATCCTGGCCTAAATTTTTAATTAGTTTTTGAAATTACTATTCCTTCTGCCCTCTCATCCCAAATCCAAAGCTCATTGTTCAGAACAATCTTTCCAAAACCGATTTTAACATTTTTTCCCTTTACTTTTTCGGACTTTGCAATGTCGCGGACCTTTTATTGCATTTTTTTATCCTCCTGGGTCAAGTCATTGTCAATATATATATATATCGGTTTACCCTTAATTTTCGCCTTATTTTTCATTTTTTGTTCCCATTCACCTATTTTTGCGATAATCATCGAGTGTGAGCTTTTAGTTTTTATCAGTTCTGCCGACATAACGCTAGCCGTCACTCCCAATTTTGCTTTTAGGAATTCTTGTACTCCTGTTTTCGCCATATACGCGCGAATATTGGCTCCTTTAATTACTATATTGTTTTTTTCTCCCGCTTCGTTCTAGTTTTTTAATTCTTGTTTCTAAAATTTCTAGTTTACAACGGAGTTCTGTATTTTCCTTTTTTATTTCTATTATTTCTTCCATATAGCGTTTCATATCCTTTCGTGATTCCTAACTTCCTTCAATGTTTGTGCCATTATTTTCCTTCAATCATCATCATCATTTTCTTCTGCTGTCCCTTCCTCATGCACTTTTTTTTCAGGAAATCTTAAAATCGTTTTGCTTTTTCCGAAAATTTCCTGACTAGCTTCTCTCTTTTTTTTGTTTTTGTTGGTGGTTGACCCATCGCTATCACACAAACTCGCTGACTTTGACATGTCTATGTATTACGTACTCGATAATAAATAAACAAACTCGTACGACCTCTGAATTTGTAGTGTCAGAGCAATAAATACGCAAACTGCACGTGCTTCACTTTTTATAATAGCTTTTTTTACTTTTTATAGCTCTTAATTTAATAATGGTTGCAACAAAATAAAAATTCACGATTTAAAATTTCCTTTATTAACTTCGAAGGAGCTTTTTGTTTCACTTCTCTCACTATATCACTAATTTACACTGCTTTAGTTAACACCTGTGCTTTATAAACGTGATAAACCTCAATTTAAATGAGCAATTATATCGGAGCTCCCGCACGCGTGTGTTTTCTTTCACCGTCGCTTCTAGACTCAATGAATAGGCTTTAACTAATCCAAATTTGGGCATGGTGTTGTTGCTTTTTTTCATTTAATTTTGTGACATTAGTCATGAGGGTTGGTTTATCAATTTGAGGAATGATTTAAAAATTGAGTTATCTGCCAGTGAAGTCTTTGATTATTTTGTAGCTATGACTCGGTTATTCAGGTTTTTACTTAACTTCGTGATACTATTGAGGGAATTGAGAGTTTAGGGGATGATTTAAGAAATGGCGTTTGAGACAATACTCGTTTTTATTACTTCAAGAATACAGTTCAGTTTCTTCAGACTCTTACGTATTCAATTTCGTGACATTATTCGTAAGGGTATCGGGGATTTATCGGGTTAGGGGATGATTTTAAAAATGGGTTATATACCAATGATTGGTCTTTAATTAGTCCAAAATTATGGCAAGGTTTTTTCTGAGTTTCATTTTTAAATCTCGACGTTATTCATGGGAAGGGGAATTTACCAATTTAGGGGATGATTCCAAAAATGAGTTATGCGACAATGAATAGTCTTTAAGTAGTCCAAAATTATGAAATGGTGTTTCCATGAATTTTTTAAGCAACCGGGGAAGATATTTAACAAATTTGCTATTCCACATTAATTGTTTTAGCCGCATTTTCTCTACCATTTTCCTCCAGCTCTTAGTATTTATTTATCAACTCGATTAAAAAGATCTGTCAATAGATTTAAAAAATCAATAACTTCTATATAAACTAATATGAACTGTAATCTACCAACAACTCGTTATATGTCTTTGCCGGCTTCAAATGTGCAAGCCCATAAACATAAAACTTGCGAGAAAGATGTTCGTTGCTATTCCACATGAGGTTTCTGGAAGTTGAATGGCAAACCACGCGGTATTATCGATCAGGACTGGTCCGCGCGGGGATCCCCATCCCTGACTGATACTAGGGAAAATCATCAGTTTCTTGCTATTCCACACGACAGTTTCCCCACCATTTTGTCTTAAACGGGGAAGTTGCACGGCAAAACATTTATTTACGAAAACTTATAAACCGGAAATATTCCATTAGATAGGTTGGGTCATGTTATGGAGAATTTTAAAGAATACATAAGAAAAAGAATGATCATAATTACTGTACTAATACAATACAGTGGAATCTCTCTTGAGAGGATGCCTCAGTTCCGGATAATTTGTCCGGTCAAGAGAGTGTCATTTTATTGGTGCCAATAGCAGGGCTCCCACTCTCATATATTGTAATTTTTTTAGGAATTTAGGATTTTTTAAAACAAAAATTTAGGTATTTTTTAGGACCATATGAAACGATGAAGGTAAGACATATACGTTTCATTTAAGTCATATTATACATGGTGATAAACAAAAGTCTGCATTACAAGACAGCGGTGTAGAAGTAATTTAAAAGGCGATTAAGAAGTGCTTAGTAAACTTTATTATAGAAATTTCTATGACATTTAAATAATTCGTAAGACGCAACCGACACTTACAGTAGGTAAAATTATAGAAAAGTGACGGACCAGATTGGAGTTTCCATTTTTTTTGGCTGCGATTGTATATACAATAAACAAAAATTAAATTCCATTTTATATAAAAATAAGGAATAAATAAACAAAGTTGCAACTCTCTCATAATTGTTTATACAGTGTTAGCAAAATGTGGTTTTGAGTTTAAATTTTGAAGTGTGAGCAAAGGAAATATAGCAAATATGAATAGCAACCGATATGAGAAAGTGAGCTATTTGCATACTTGCAAATCTTTACAATATAGTAACATTTTTTTGTAAGGTTGGTGCTAGGTAAAAAAATCTTACAAATACTAGACATTTGTCATTTTGACATCACTGAAAATTTAATATTATGTATAAAAATATTATGTACAACTTTTCCCTCTAACCTGAAATGTTTTTTATAAATGTTAATTATTTAAACAAAATTACCTAGCACCAACATTACAAAAAAATTATTTATTGTAAGACTTTTTTAAGTAGGCGATAAATATCTATCTTTATCAAACTAATTGCTATCCACCATCTTTCCTTTGCTCACACATCAAAATTCACCCAAAGAAACTTTTTACCAACACATACTCTCATCAGAAATAGTTATTAACATTATAAGTCCTGGAAATGGCATTTTACAGTCAAGTAATGTGTTACGGATAAGGCAACGAAGGAGCCAAGCCGGAACATCGAAACGAGATTGTAAAAACATTTCCAGGATGTTTAGCGTAATATGTTTTATTTTATTCTGTAATTATTGGATTATTGGTTTAATTAAAAAAATTATATAAAATAAATTTACGAATTTAAAATATGGACATCTACACTCTAAAAAATTACCGGTGAATTATACCCTAAAAAATGGAGGCAACTATGTTACCTCCATTTTTTGGGGTAAATTTACTTCAAAGTGTAATTTTCATAGGAAGTTTGGAAATTTCAACATTAGGTTAAGTTTGCATTGTAATGTTTCCTTTTTAAGTAAATTTACAGATTGAAATTACAATCTCAATGTAATTTTACATTTTAACATTAAAACACCTGTGTAAAGTTACATTACAAAGTTAATATTTCATGGCAATAGTACTTTTCAGGGTTAAAATACAAATGTGAAAATACTTCTTGAATGTAACGATGACTTGCGAAAGTACTTGCAAATTCAATCGTTCCTCTGGGAATTGTATGAAACAAATTAAAATCAAAGTAATTTTTATTGAACGTATGTACTTATATAAAATATAAGACATTAACAGAACTTCTTTTCAGGGGCTTTCGGAAATATTTGGTCTCTCAAAGACATTCAGATAAAGTTTCGATTCCACCTAGAAAATTAAAAAATTATAAATTATATAAACAATTATACACGAGTACCTTTCTCAATTACAGTTATGCTAGTTTATTTCAAATTCTTCAATTTTTGATTCATCCTAGAAAAACATTAAATTAAATATTTTTATTTTATTGGTTTAAATTTGTAATTTTAACATATAGGTACTTACCGATTATTATTTTTTAACTTCTACTATAAAATAAAATTCTTCCCATCTTCGGTCATACGTGTAAATATTTGCCTTTAATAAATCCGTACTACACTACAACGAAAAACAAAATATTAATGAGCAATGAACACTTCGTTCGGTATCGATAGAGTACGCCTCGCCGAAATCATAAAAGAATGGTACACACCATTCCGACCATTCCCCAAAAAGCCTATTTGGACTGTTCATAATGGATTCCTGAATTCTTTCACGAAACGAAGGTGACAAACAAGTGCGATCAGCGACATAGCATCTCAACGGTTAAAAACATATTAAGGGTAAAATTACACTATTCTTGTTCAAGTTCATCTTATCTTTAATATTACACTAAAAATGAATTAAGTTATTGAGCAATTATACATTTGTAAGGAAAAAATTGTCTGAGTTATGTAAATTTATATTATGGATAGTGATTTTAACCAGTTCAATGTAGTAGAATTACTTATATTTGTATAATTTTACATAATTACAGGGCATTTTACCACAAATAGTAAAACTACTAAATGTATAGGTAAAATTAATTTTAGGGTAAAAATACCGCAAATAATAGCGAAAAGTTACCTCTTTCCCAAGGTAATTTTACCTCATTTTTTACAGTGTATGAAAACCGAGCATCTATGTCAACTATTAGTCAAATTCAAAACATAGACATCTATGAAGAACGAGTGTCCATGGTAACTGAATACTAAATATTTGTTCAGGTGATTTAAGTTTATCAATTTATTTTATTTAAATCCGGAAAAATTCTTTACAGTCATACTAGACTGTAAAACTGCATTTTCTGGACTGTAATCGCTAACATAAACATGGATAATACGATACAGTATGAAATAAAAGTTATTAGTGTGTGGCAGGGATATTTATAAGATCACAATAAAAAAATTAATTTTTAGGTATTTTCGAAATTTTTTTAAATTTTTAGGTTTATTTTAGGATTTTTTTTAGTTAGTCATTATTTTAGGTATTTTAGGATTTTTAGGACAAGTGGGAGCCCTGCAATAGAGAAGTCTGTTATGAGAAATTTTACTGTACTTTGTTTGAATAAAATGCAATTACATTCATCTATACAATACATCAGAGTTATATTTATTGCATTTAAAATTTCCTGTTTCACTGGTGCACCCTGTACATTGATATGGCCTTTTTTAAATTTTATCTGCATTAGTTTAGCAATTAATATTCACCGTGAAAAATTTCCAAATAAACATCCATTACAATTCATTCTATTTATCTTACCCTCTTAGGAAATTCCAAGCACTTTCATTTTCTTTTGCAATTTTAATCTTGTCAAGAGTATATTCGATTTCTTGCTTAAGTACTTCATCGGTGAAACCAGTAGTATTATTAATAACAAAATACCTTTGATTCCATGCTGAATTATTTCTAATATCATCTTGCAGAAGCTGATCAACAAAATTCAATTCATCATCAAACAGCCTGTAATAATAGTATAAAATATCACAATATTACAGTCATTAATTTCGATTTACTTAAAAGTTTTAATTGACCACTGTCGATGTTGCCAAGCATGATAATTCTTAGCATCTTGACTTAAAATTAATTCTGTTAAATATAATTCTTTCGATGCATCTTGTAACCATTCAACTAAAACACGTCTGTGGTGCCATACTTGATAATTTTTTGGATTATCTTCAATTATATTTTTACTATATTCTAATTCTTCCTGAAGATCTTTATTTAATGCTTTTAAAATATCTCTCCTGCAAATGAAAATCAATAATTAATACTGTTAACTTGTAGGTAAAATTTAAAATTACCTGCATTGCCAAACTGTGTAATTGGCAGGATTTAAGGCAGCTGCATCTTTCGTAAGTTCTAATGCACGATCAGACTTCTCTGCTGATTTAAGCACAGCTCGAAAATAATCATAGACATCTTTAACTGTAAAACCATATGGCATTAAAATCTATTTCCTTAGGAAAAAGAAAGGAGTAAAATAATGATGAACAATGCATATAATCACATAATAAATTGTTAATGTTAACTGAATAATTACCGAAATGGAACAAACTTTTAGGTTAGAATTTGAAAAGTTAACAAAACTGAATAAGAGTGTAACTTACACTTATCAGTATAACGTATAGAAACCACTCCAACATCTCCGTCATCCTGAGGGACAGGTTCTACATCTTTCCATTCAGGTCTATCCCTATAAAACACCCAATGACTTTCTTCATCGCTACTGCTGTCACCCATTTTTGTTCTTTGTGACTAAAACGTCAAATGTCAAATGAAAAGCACGAATTGCTACAGTGTTGCCGAAACCAACATATACACATATATATACAGTGAGATCAAGATTGATTTATAAATAAAACTAGTGATATAAAGAATTCTGGGGATTTTGTTAGATGTCCCTAGATGTCAATCTGTCAACATTGTTTTTGTTGTTAACTCATTGCCGTGCGTTGTTAATTCCGTTTATGTCTTTATTCTTTTCGTTGTTTAATTATTTCTATACATAAAAGTCTTTTTCAAGACTACCACTGAAGGATTATATTGCGTGCAAGGTAAATAAAAAATATTTTTATTGTTGTTATAAAGTCATTTTATGTAGAAATTGTGAAATTACAGGTCAATAACCTCTATCAAAATGCCCTTTTCTCTTGAACAAGAGAAATTTATTATAGAAGCTTATTTTCGCAACGGTAAACGAGATGGTAATGCAGAATGGAAATATTCTCCAACGCTTTGCGCTTCGCTGATATGGAATCGCTTCCCTGATATGGAAATTGATGAAGAAACTTTAATTCGACATATACACCGGATTGTGCACCGTTTTCGTGAAACAGGGAGTGTTAGTAAGGGGAAGTCAAGTGGTCGTGGTACTGTACTTACGGAAGATGTTGTTGCAGATGTGCGTACTCGTGTAGAACGTAGTCCAAACAAACCATTACGCCAACTTGCTCAACAAACAGGTAATCGTAACAGTTATATGAAAATTACTTTGAAATATTAAATGAAAATTATTGTAGGTTTATCATATGGTACAGCTCACAAGGCAGTAAAGAAAATACTACACTTCCATCTATATAAAGTTACTGTCGTGCAAGAGTTACTTCCCCCTGATTATGAAAGACGAATTCAATATTGTAACTGGTTTAATGCAAATCTTCGCAATGATGATTTATTGAATCTCACATTCTTTTCCGATGAATCGTGGTTTCATTTGTCCGGATACATTAATTCAAAAAATTATCGAGTATGGTCTGCAGAAAATCCACACGTTTTTCAAGAAACGCAGCTTCATCCATTAAAAATTGGGATGTGGATAGCAATATCCAGGAGGCGGATAATTGGCCCTGTTTTCTTTGAAGATACAGTAACAGCAGCACGTTACCAACAAATCTTAGAAACGTTTATAAACCAGCTTAATGATGAGGAACTGCAACGTGGATATTTTCAGCACGATAATGCTACTGCTCATACAGCTGGAAGAACGGTTCGGTATTTAGAACAATTTTATGGTGAGAGAATAATCGGTGCAGGACGTTGGCCTGCGAGGTCACCTGACCACACGCCACCAGATTATTGTTTGTTTGGCATCTTAAAAAATACAATTTACCAGACTCGCTTGCATACACTAGATGAGTTGAAGGACGCTTTTACTGTGGCAGTACGAAGCATTACACCTGAGCAATTGGTAAACATATTCGAAAATATGAAAAAACGAGTAGATGCTTGTCTGGCTGTACATGGAGGTCATTTTGAACACGTACTATAAATCTATTGTAATAATTTTAATTGTAAATTGTTTGTGTTAATTTGTGGAATTTTAATTGTTTATTAAATGAAATCTTTTGTATTTACTTCTTATTTTTGATCGTAATTGATCTTAATGATAATAATTGATAATAATAGTATTGGTTACCAATACTGTGGCAAGTGAAATTGACACGTCTTGTTATTTCTGTTATCAATGGTAACACATAAAACAGTAAAATATTTCAATTAGCATTCAGTAATTCTTTTAAATTCCTGATGTTTATTTTGTATGAATAGGATAAACTTTTGCATAGTTCAAATGAGAGAAAATAAACAATCCTTATAACCATTTCAATATATTTTTTAATTAAAAAAAAACTTGTTTTCATGTTTTTAATTTCATACAAACCAAAGTGTTTCTAAGTTTTTGTACATTACTTTGGAGGTTAGTTTTTTGAATGTCATCCGCACGCCACTGCTTTTGTCTTGACTCTCAGGTGATGGATGTAAATATTGATATCAAGCTCGTGGAAAGTAGTGTAGGATCAGGACATTCAATCTTGATCTCCCTGTATATACACAAGCAGGTTCAAAATAATAAGTTAGAGAAACCTAATAATTCAATCTAAAGAAATTAATAAATTATACAGATCTATTCATCCAACTGATGAGAAGATACGCATGTTTATGTCGATACTCCGGTGTGTACGTGCACGCAAAAATTGATTTATGTTCCAGTGGCGGCGCCGCGACTCGGTACGATTGGATAGGGAAACTACCAACAGTCTAGCGGCGCACTGTGGTGTAAAAGTCGAAAAACTGGCGCATCGCGTTTATGTCAATTAAGATGGCAGATTTCCGTCGCCTGCGTTGATTTAAAAACGTAGTTTTAAAAGCCTGTCAAGTAGCGAAATTGGTCAATATGCAATTTTCTAACACTACATGCTCATGGCGCTAGTTATCATCGTTATCATATCTGTGAGAGAGAGAGAGAGAGAGTCTGAGGCAGCTGTTTGACAAAATACCAATGCAAAATATTGTACGTGTAGGTTATGTTTTGGAGCTACGTGAAATACAAACGTAATAATTTGTAAATAATAAAAGTGTTTATTGCAGTGGAAAGTTAAGTGTTGATAAAACACTTAACTGTGTTAAGTTTTATTTATTTTTTTCAGATTGTCGTATTGTGCACGATTTGAAAATCAGAAGAATTGCTCAGAAAATAGAGGTTAGGATTCTAAAATTTTACAATGTTTAATATTTCAGAGATTGTGTTTATTACTGCTTATCCGAAAGATGAAGTACGACTAGTCCATATCCAGAACGCAGCAATTGGAATTATTCTGGTACTGGTATTAGTAATTATGTAACAAGATTTTAGTTTGCATGATAAACATTACGTAAATTATGGAAACATGCATGTAAAATAGCTGTTGCTTCTTCAGCTCGATGAAATTTACATCCATTTTTTACAACAGTAAGAAACCAGTACTAAGAACGTGTTGATTATTTTTGATGGATTTATGATGACTACAAATTTTTTGAAGGCTCAGTAGCATCGAACTTTTAATTGATGAATTTATAAACTTATGTAAGAAAAATATAATCGTTATAGCGCTGTAACTCTTTAAGCTATAGACTATAAGCAAAATCGTATTCTTTAAAAAAATATTTGTCTGTAACTAATGTTCTATAGCTTAAAGACTCTGTAAATTTATGGCGAGCCAAACAGCGACTATAAACACCTTACGGTCTCTGTAATGTAGCGTGGTCTAGGTAACAGTGTCAAAATGATTGTAATTTTCAATAATAATTATTAAAATAATAGTCATGAATCGCAACAATATTGCTCCAATTGTAATATATTTGTTAATAAATGAAGACGAAAGAAGGTAAGAAATAATTGCTACAGGCTTTTTAATGAAAAAATCATACTTATCGTTCTTATCAACATTTTGTTTAGAAATTACATGCGAATTCATCGTAGACATCTTCGGGATGTACTAAATCCTTTTGAGATGCCGGAACAAGAATTTCGAAGCAATTTCAGATTGTACAAAGAACTAACCAGAGATGTAATTGATTGGTTGAGCCCATATGCAGCAACAAGTGTAAGGTCTACGCGAGTACCGTTTTATTTAAGGGTAAGCAAAAGTTTAATGAATACCTACGTTATAATGATAAAATTACTTCTTAAAACACACAGGTTCTTGCCACTTTACATTTTTTGGCCAAAGGGTCGTATCAGCACGCAGTAGGAGGATGTTCATGGCTAGCACTGAGCCAAACATGTATAAGTCGTTCCATTGTAGAAATTTCTAGACTCATTGTTGAGGTATTGATGCCTGAATGGATAAAATTTCCTACCACAGCTAATGAAAAAGCAAAAGTAAAACAAACATTTTACGAAAAATATGGTTTTCGAGGAGTTCTAGGTTGTATTGATGGCTCACATATCGCAATAGTTTGTCCACCAATTACTGATGAAGATCATCCACCCCACGTGTATCTTAACAGAAAGGGATTTTATAGTCTTAATGTGATGATGGTTGGTGATGCGGATGGAAGAATTTTAGCTTGTGACGCACGATTTCCTGGTTCGGTACATGACTCGGCCATATGGAGAATTCAACATTTGCGAAATTATTTAAGAGAAGAATATCACAACGGAGACACCACGTCTGTGTTAATAGGAGATAGCGGTTATGGTCTAGAACCTTGGCTGTTTACTCCCTTTGCTGTCGTTGTGGATGATACTCCAGAGGCTCGATTTAATGTACTTCTGCGATCAACTAGAAACGTAATAGAACGCATCTTTGGAATTTTAAAGGGACGTTGGCGAGCTTTGATACATCATAGAGTATTACACTATCATCCTGCAGATGCAGCATTTCTTGTATATGCTAGTGCTATTCTGCACAACATCGCTGTCTGGGCGAACATCGAATTTGATGAAGATAACATAGCCTACGATAATGATCACGATAATCATAATATAGACGAAAATGACGAAGGTGAAAACAATGACCAGCATTTATTACGGCAAGGAAGACTTGCCAGGGAAAATTATATCAGGAGAAATAATGTTTAATCCATATAAAGTAGCTGCTTCGTTAATAAACAATTATATTATTTATTGAACTCGATTTACAATAATGTTCTATGAACTTAAAACTACTCAAATCAGAAATATAATAAAAATTGCCTTAATTATTACTTCTATAAAATAATGTTAAAATGATAAATTCGGATCGAACGAAAAAGATGAATTTTCAAATTTATATTTCGCGACTTCAAATTTAAATTTTGCGACTTCGAGCTTCAATTGTTTTTCAGCTAGTTTTACATGATTTTCACTTTGGTCATTTTTCTTGTATTCTGAAAGTAATTCTTCTCCTATTGTTTTTATGGTTCGATTTTCTTTTGGCCTCTTACATAGTGTTTTCTTATTTTTTTTCTGTCGATGTAACTGGGATTTCTCCTCTTGCGAATCGCCTTGATTGACTTCCATTTCTTTTTCCACTTCTAACGCTCTCATAGTTTCATTAATTTCGAATCGTAGAACATCTGTAGGTTCCCGAAGAGGAGATTCTGGAGATGGTAAGGGCGTGAGTTCAGTATCCATTTCCATTCTGGGATTTAAATGTAACTGCAAACCCCCAACAACGGGAACTTTACAAGAACCTGTTACTGCTACTTTCCCCCACACAGCAAGCCCCCTGTCTTCTTGGTTTGACAGTTTTACATTTTCTCCCTCACCACCTCCAGTTTTTATTCTACTCTCCACCACTTTTCGATATTTGGCCCTTGTATTGTTTTTCCAGTCGTTGAATCTCTACAAATTATGTATTACAAATATGCTGATAAAATTGATTATAATTATTCATGCATACTTTGGTCCATTCCTTGGAAGACAAAACAGGTCCAGAATCACAAGAATTCAACTTTTTTGCCAGTTTGTCCCAGCTTTTCTCTATATAATCGGGCGCAACGGTTGGTTTCAACGTGTTCGTACGAAAAATTTCGTCGCACTCCATAAATTTTAAATATTCCTCAATTTGTTCGATACTTGTGTTCGCACTTCTTTTACGTCGTTGTTTATTGTCGTTTGTACCACTCATGATTAACGATTGAACACTCCTGTAATATCAATTTTATAAAAATTTATTTGACATTTCAAAATTCAGCGCCGCCTTGTAAAACGATTAACTTCGGTGCGCATAGGTAGACGTCTATAAGTGAGTACTTTAGCGCTGTAACTCAAATACTTACAGAGGCGCTTATAGAATACCATTTTTGTTCAAGCTCTGTAAGAACTTTTAGGAACTTACTTACAGAGCTCTATTAGCTACATACTCTATAACTTTATAGTCTATAACAAATTTTTACAGAATAGCACCATTAATCTGTTAAAATCTGTTAGAATCTTATTACTGTTAGAAGGTAGGAAAATGATTGTATACAGTTATGTTGCAAAAATTATTTTATTGTAAAATTAAAAAGTAAATCATACATAAATATTGTTAAAAGATTTATGAAATTTAAATATTATTAGTACCAGCAATAAGTAGTGCAATAAAAATTTTCAAAAATGAATTTTAATAATTAATAAATTTAACCTAAACTAACACAAGCTTAATTTTCCTTTCTAAAATGAATAAGGTAATGTTTGGGGCAACTCCACAGGTAAAGGGATCACTTATTGACTCCTATTCCTAATTTGAGGCAAAATTACTATAAAATGAATACTGAAGCATTTTTAAGCCATAAAGTTTAATTTAAGGAGCAATTATGCAAATATTATATACAAATCGGAAATGTAAATTTTTCTGTTTTATTTACTCAGAATTAGTAAGTATAATTATTATATTCAGAATTTTTAATTTTTGAAGTAGCCACATTTTTTGCTGATTATGGATATAATATCAGACCTTTTGGGTAGGCGCCGGTAGGCCAACAAAATATAAAAAGTTCAGTATATCTGTACAGCTCTTATATTCATAAAATTCTGCATTTTCTAAACAGATTGATATCATATACACCGTGTCCAAGATAAGAATGCACAGCATGGGGATCTTGAAAACGGTAAAAGATACAAGTTGGCTTAAATTAGGAAAAAGTTGCACTATTTAGAGTATGTTTACATGCCGATCGCAAAAATCCATGATTGTTTATCGTTTTCGAAATTTTCCATAAAATGCAATTTTTCGGATTTTCGATTTTTCCAATTTTTGTATTTATTTTAAAAGATATTACAAAACTAATTACACTTTGTCATTGTCACTTTTTAAGCTCTACAAAATGGCGTCTTCAAATTGTTTATCCGATGTTTCATCTTCGAGAAATCATCATCAACTTAATTTTTTTATATGGCCACAAAAGTAGAAACACCTTGTATACGGTAGCATTTTTTATTACAAATTCAACGATGTATCACACATTATGCTTCTAAAGCCAAAAAACAGAGAAAAATGAATTTTAATATTTTTTAGATTCTTAATCTAGTAGGCATTGGAAAAAGAATTCAAAGATTATTGCAAGTGTTCAAATAAGTTCCCATTATTTTCTAGACACAAGTATGCTCTTTGTACAGTTGAATTTAAACCTTGGCTAACATTTCTGAGGAGATTGTGTTAACTGCTGCTATAACCGATGCCAATAATTGTTCTTCAGTTTCAAAAGTTGAGTCATACACTTGATTTTTTACATAACCCCACAGGAAAAAGTCTAATGGGCTCAAATCTGGTGATCGGGCTGGCCAAGCTACTTCACTGTGAGTTCCAATCCATTTTTCAGGAAACCTCTGCGACAAATACTCCCGTACATTTCTTGAGTTATGTGCTGGGGCACCATCTTGCTGAAACCAGCAGTTGTTAATTATTGCTAGAGGTAATCCATCCAAGGCGTCTTCCAAATCAGTCTGCAGCAGGTCAAGATACCGCTCGGAATTTAAATTGTTGTGATAAATAAAGGGTCCTATTATTCTGCTACCTAAAATACCTATCCACATATTAAATCCAAATCGGTGTTGATGCCTTGCATCTTTTTTTAAATGAGGATTGTCTGCTGCCCAATAATGTTTGTTACGCCGGTTGAAAATGCCATTGTTGGTTATCATGCTTTCATCAGACCAAATTACTTGAAAAGGAAAAGTTTGATTTTCTTGACATTTTCTGGTATACCATTCACAAAAACTTGCTCGCCTTCTCTCGTCACCAGGTCTAAGACCCTGACAAATTCTAAATTTATATGGATGAAATTTATTCTTTTGTAAAATGAAGTGGGCTGTAGATCTAGCTACCCCAGTCTGACGCTCAATTAGTCTTGTGGATATTTCAGGATTTTCAACAACGGCTAGTAGAACAGTATTCGCTTTTTCTTCGTTGGATTGTTTTTTACGAGATGAAAGTGGTTTTTTGAATGAACCAAATTCCTTTAAATTAGATACCAAACGTCTAAACATGGATTTCTCAGGTTGTCTTTGTTCAGGATAATTATCAGAATACATCAGCTCAGCAGCTACACAATTTTTGTGGCACAAGATGTAACACGTCAACATATCAAATTTTTCTTCGTTTGTGAAACTTCCTCTTTCCATCGTAACACAAATAAATTAAAACACTTTAACTTCTTATAAACAAAACAAACAACTTCAAAATACGTTAGAACGTTTTTAACAATAATGTGACAGATCAAATAGAAATACCGTGAGATCATTTAAATTTAAAATTAAAGTAGGCGGGAATTTTTTTATACGTTTGGCGATCCTGCCAATTGACTCGCTGTGTAAATTAGATGTTATGCAATTTTATGTTCTAGATTAAACATTTTGGAGCGTCACTTTGACAATTCAAATCAAACTGTGAAGTGAACAGTTAGTGTTGCCAATCTAATTTAAAAATCACAGCCAACTTTAATTATAAATTCAAATGATCTCGTGGTATCTCTCTTTCAGACATTCTTGGTCATAACGTCAGGTTATTCCTAACTACATAAACATCACTACCAGAAATAGAAATATTGCAATTGTTCCAGTACCTACTATTTAAAAAGTAAGAAAAAAACAATACTTAATTATATTCTCGGCAGAAGTGTTAGACCATGTTTTAAATTCAGCTGTTTTTTTCTAGGCTGTACTTGTGTCTAGAAAATAATGGGAACTTATTTGAACACTTGCAATAATCTTTGAATTCTTTTTCCAATGCCTACTAGATTAAGAATCTAAAAAAATATTAAAATTCATTTTTCTCTGTTTTTTGGCTTTAGAAGCATAATGTGTGATACATCGTTGAATTTGTAATAAAGAATGCTACCGTATACAAGGTGATTCTACTTTTGTGGCCATATAAAAAAATTAAGTTGATGATGATTTCTCGAAGATGAAACATCGGATAAAAAATTTGAAGACGCCATTTTGTAGAGCTTAAAAAGTGTCTAACTTCCTTCTGCTTCGCGTGGTTACACGATGTAGACTCTACATCGTGTATAATATATTTTTTTTAATATCTTTTAAAATAAATACAAAAATTGGAAAAATCGAAAATCCGAAAAATTGCATTTTTTGGAAAATTTTGAAAACGATAAACAATCATGGATTTCTGCGATCGGCATGTAAACATACTCTAAATAGTGCAACTTTTTCCTAATTTAAGCCAACCTGTATCTTTTACCGTTTTCAAGATTCCCCTGCTGTGCATTCTTATCTTGGACACGGTGTATATGGTATCCACATACAAGATACATGGCGTGGTATAAAAACTAAATTTGAAAATGTGGTCTTCAGGTAGAGTTTTCTGTGAAATTGCTTTTGTATATCTGTTATACATTTGAAAGCAACATCATTTTCATCTATAACTTTAAATTGTGAACAGGTATTTTAAAATACCATTTAAATAATAAGTATAATTTACAGTTTTCTAACAAAAGTAATGCTTTTCTCAATTAAAATAATAACCAAATTAATTATTTATACCTCTTGGAGCATTTATAGTTTTAAAACTTTTCTAGAAAGTGGTTATGTATCCAGTTTTCTTTTTAACGCATTGGAGGATTGACTAACTTGGCATCCAATATTATGAAGGACTGGTTTACCTAGCTTTTCAACTATGATATCAGCTAAAACTAATCGGTGATCATCACATTTGAAAGAATCGCTCTTGATACTGGATTTCGTAGAACTTGACGAATTACAGATAACGGTGCTGAGTGTGTATACAGAAGGGGTACTAAATTAATAATAAATTTTGTTATAGCCGAAATTAAACACACAAATGGTTTTGACGGATATCTCAAAGAGCCTCTATCGTGTAGATAAATCAAATCTAACAATCTATTACTTGTTGCAGGTGTTGAGATATCTGTGAGACATGCACAACACCCACTTATTCTCTCTTCTATTGTTCTTACAATGTATCCAGCCATCCAGGCAACAGCAGCTGATTCACAGTTTTCAAATAAGTTTTTACGGGATGGCAACAAAATATTTTCAATCAACTTATCATAGGCAGGCATGTTTTTATGATAAATGCTGTATCAGTTGGAATATGACTGTTTTCAACATTAATGTTAACTTTAGTCCAGTTAGAAACAATACTTTGAGAAGATTGTGTTAAATCTTCATTTTGAACATTCGCATACTCAGAAGCTATAATTGTACCAGTCTGTAGAATTGTTGTAATGGAATACTCAGCTGCTCTTGTGTCGGTCATATCATTGGAACCTCCACCAAGGCGAATGCTACTGAAAAGAGATTCTATTGGATCAGAACTGAATCTCCTTGTTAATACATAATAGAACCCATTGCATAACAGGTAATCTATACATTTAAATGTTGACTGGCTGGTGAAAATTAAAGCTTCTGCTGTTTCATCACACACACTGAGAAAAATATCACTAACTATATTATAGTAAACCGATTTTTTGTTGTTCTAACTTAATTTTAGCAGCGTTAACTAAAAATCTAGGTCAAAATAAACAAACGATTTGTAAAGTGAACTATTTGTTTATGGTCAATCGGTCTTTGGCAGATCTTACTGGGCTTCTAGTAAAATCAACCATTAGTATGGGTAAAGTCAGCTTAACAAGGATTTTACGTTAGCAGGGCTATTTCAGTCTATAACTCGGGCTAAAATAGCTTAAAAAATTGATTTAATCGACTATATAAACAGGTAAAATAATCCAAACCTTACGGTTACCATTCGAAATGGTAGTTTTCACTATGTAATAAAGTTGAATTTAGAATAATGATGTCATACATACGTACATAAAAACAAAAGTAGCTTTGTTATTTGATATCCATAACATATATCAGTCACGTACAATATGCATTTATGTTTTGATAAAACGTCTGTGTTGGGTGTATTTGTGAAGTTGCTTTTATACCATTCCTATTAAAAATATAGCTATATCAGCTTTCTAGCCTGCGAAAATTAAAAGACATTTTATATTGTGTCTTTCAAACGCGAGTTCATTATATCTTGTGCTGTTACAAGTGAATATAAAGTTTATTAGGAGTACATAGACACCTTCAAAGGTAAGTCACTTTTTCTGTTCATGATACCAATAATATTTAACTGTCTTACAATAAAAAAATTTTAAAATTCGATATCTGACAATGAGTCGGGTCTTTAAGCATAATTTAATTATGTATTTATGTACTTTAATAAACTTGTTCCACAGTCATTAACGCGTAAAATTTGTTACTTTTCCGGTTTTCAAGTCTCAGCGAATTCATAAATTTTTAAAGAGCAAACCCATCGAATTTCTAGGTTTAAAGATTGATTCTTCTGAATTATCTAGTATTTGTTTTTAAGCATAATTTTAACGTATTTCATTCTTTATAAGTTGAACTTCTCACTACTATCCATTTTTTTTTCTAGAGTCCTCTGACTTTGATACCGTATTGCTCGAAAACTACTGAAGCAAATTAAATATTTGAAAAACGAGCGAATAGTAAATTTATTTCTACATGTAACAGTAAAATATCATATTTCTAACTGATATACTTTTATTTTTATCGGACGATACATAATAAAAGGTACCCATTTTTAGGGAAAATTTCATTGAGAGTGAGTTAAATATTTTTTTTCTCAGAAAGTATATCTCATATATCTATGAGATTTTTGTAGGGGTTAGAAAGCAACCTTGCGGTTGTTATTCTATTAATTTTCGGACAAAAAAGTGTTTTATTTAAGATATATATGAAAAAATAGCGAACTATGCGTTCTTGTTTATTAATGGAGATGTAGACATTATTTTCTTTAAAGAAATGTTCCGAATTTTAACAATGAAAGTGCAATAACAAAAAACCCGTTTTTTGTCGAAATCGCTTATCATCAAAAATCGTTTTTTTGTTTCCGCATTTTTATTATTAAAATTAGGAACATTTTTTTAAAAACAATAATGTCTACGCATAAAAAGTGTTGATTTAGCGAAACAATTTTGACGCTATCTCTATATTAATAAACAAGGACGCATTGTTCGCTTTTTTTTCACATAAATCTTAAATAAAACGCTTTTTTGTCTGAAAAACAATAGTATAAGAACCGCAAGGTTTCTTTCTAACCCCTACAAAAATCTCATAGATATATGACATATACTTTCTGAGAAAAAAATTAGTGAACTTACTTCAATGAAATTGTCCCTAAAAATGGGTACCTTTTATTGCGTATCGTCCGATAAAAACAAAAGTAAACCAGTTAGAAATATAATATTCTACTGTTGTATGTAGAAATGAATTTACTACTTGCTCGTTTTTAAAATATTTAATTTGGTTCATTAGTTCCCGAGCAATATGCTTTCAAAGTCAGAGGACTCTAGAAAAAAAATGGATAGTAGTTCATTGTTATTGAAAATTAATTATGCCGTTTATTGTTACTAGAGAAATGCCTGACAGCAGTTATCTCCCGAGATTTGATACCGGTTGCAGGGGACCGCTCTGTTTTTATGTTTAACCTATAGCAGTGGAAATCTACATTCCAAGGGACTGCAGTCAATAAGGTTAGTACGCTTTAAAGTATAGTTAGTACTTTAAAATTTAATTATCTACAACGTAAAAACGTGATTTTTAATAATTTTTGGAAAATAACCTTTTAAATAAACATTTCTGGACCTGGTCTCTGCAAGGGAGGGCTCTCGAAATGTTGCCATAAGAAATGTAGTATTATAGACTGAACTTCAAGAACTAATAATTACTATTTATTACAGTAACAGAATTACATTGTTCTTTTCAGTCAGCTGCTACGACTGATCTTCAGAACGTAGATATTGGAGACTTGCCATCACCAGTTGGTCAGTTCACCAGCACTACTCAAAGTCAATCTGAGGCCGCCTATAGTTCTAATCCATCCTTCAGCCAGGATAATATTTCTTTGGATCCTGCCACAGATACATACAGCATTCCTACACCATCTCCCAGGTCGAAGGGAATAATGAAAGTGTGAGTATGAATAGTTGTGATATTTCAGTAATTTAACACATTGCTTAGGGTAATGTGTTTCACCGCTGCCTCCAGTTGGTTCAACTGTTTCATGATCACTGTATAACGATCTAAACCTCTTTAAACAGAAATACATATCTTAGAAAATTCCATACCAGTATTTTTTGACCACTAGGATAGTCTTATTTTGATTGACAGTAGGTAATTACACTGGAAAGTTCTTGACAATTTATTTTCATATTTGATTTTTTTGAATTTGAAGTGTGGTGTGAAATCTTCGTACCGAATCTCACACGCGCTTGAATTAGTAACTAGAAATTCTGTCTCGATCAGGAATGTTTAAAGAAAATTATTCTTCATCTGTGACTCGGGGCACTTTTCAAAATATTCCTGACCTCGAGATTGTAAGAGACACCTGTAGGTGGTGAGCTCGAAGAGATAAAGGTAAACCACGCCCCTAACGGTTTTTGTCGTTTTTCTCGAAAACTATTAGGTTTATCGAGATGAAGAAGATTAGGTAAAATAAAGCTTATTTAAATCCCTTTGCCAAAACCCATCAGGCGAGATTATCGATATTCTTGGCGCTAGTTGGCTGAAAAATTCGTTTTGGCAAGTTAATTCTTAGGAGAGTACACTGTACTAGTCAATTTTTTAATTCAACCTATTATGTAAAGGTGTTTCGTTTGTTTTGAAATCCTAATCTCCTTTATTTATAAGATCAGTAAAGTTTTCTGGAATGATTTTTGCTGTAAAACTGAAATATACAATTTAAAACGAAACTGTTGCCTTACTGTGGCGCCCGTACAATACGAGCAAATCAGGAATTAAATCGTGTATTTCAATTTCACATCAAAAATCATTCAAGAGAAAAATTTGCTCTATACCAAGGTCTTATAAAGAAAATTCGGATTTCAAAATAGGCGAAACACCCTGTACGTATTGGGTTGGATACAAAAATTAACTGGTACAGTGTACTCTCCTAAGAATTAACTTGCTAATACGAATTTTTCAGCCGACTGACACCAAGAATATCGATAACCTCGCCTGATGGGTTTTGACGAAGAGATGCTAAGGTAAAAGATGACTGGACCACGATCGCGTCCGGATCTCAACAAATTTTTCTTAGCTACTTCATGACGAATATTAGACCAAAAAAGTTACGCCCGAATGTTCCTTGAGCAAATTTACTGGTGCAAATTGCTTATCCATGTGTGACATACCTTCTTTCTTCGAATACACAAAACAAAGGCGAGGTACGAAAAAGCATTTTTGGTAGGGATTTAAATAAGCATTATGTTACCTAATCTCCATCTCAATAAACCTAATAGTTTTGAGAAAAACGACAAAAACCGTTAGGGTACCTGGTTTACCCTCATTATCTCTTCGAGCTCACCACCTACAGGTGTTGACTTTGAGGGGGTGATTTAACAATCCACAAGGAAGCCCTATGCAAAAATCCACGGACTTAACTCGACTTTCCGCTATTTTTTGTAAGACTGTACTATAGTGATTTGACTATTATTTTTTACTTCAATATTTTTGACATACTTATCATTTCTGAAATTTAAATAATGTTCTCTTTTCATTGCAGGAAGTGTATGCTGTAACATTCCAACTAGCCCCACAGGGCAGAACCTTATTAGATCTTTACTTCGAGAAAGGTATCCTAGATCAGACAGCCAGAAAGAGGTTATGCCACCTTATAGTTGACGAGAGCTAAGCGAGGAACCAAGGAAAAAAGTCGCGTCTTTAGATTTACATTTTTATTGGAATTTTTAATTTGTACTTATAATTGTCACAAGTTATCATAATTATAATTATTTGGATAATTATTTCCGGATGTTGACTATAATGAATACAATATAATGAATCGTTCTAATGTAAGTTTTTTAAGTAAATATCGTTTTATTTTATTTGTCTTGCCTTCATTTTTGAACAATAACAGTTTTTTTTATTGAATTTGTTTCTTTTCGACTTTTTTTGTGTAAGTATGATATTGGTGATTTAGACTCACTATTATTGCTAGTTGGCCATATTTGCTCTTCAGAATTACTAGATTTCCATCAGTTTCTGAAAATATTTTCAGCTATCTCTGTGAGAAAACCTTATATAGCAGATGAAGGTAATACACATTGAAATGAGGCATAAAAATTGAAAACATTCATATTTTCAATGTGCATTTTCCTCCCATATCATTACAGGGTTTCTCCTAGAATTAGCTTAAAATAAGACTTAAAATTAGGGAGTGGGGGAAATTTGGAGATTATGAAGAGAAAATTAGGCAAACTACCAAAAATAGTGAGTTTAAATCACCAATGTCATCTGGTAGAAACAACCAGAAAATATAGTAATGTGAACTTGAATCGATGGGTAAAATCAACTAAGCAGAATGGTATTTTAGTTATATGCAATGGTCATGACTGCTATCATATGTAGCTGATTCCACCTTAGAAAGATGCTGAATTAACTTGACATATAGGTATTTTTACTATCCAATATTATTACATCAGCCAGAAAAGCCAAGCTAATGCAACTACATTGTGAGTTACTTTTACTAGTCTACTAGGTTGATTTAACTATATGAGCTTCATTTCTAACTGTTTCATTTCGTATATCTAACTATACTATTAAGACTATTTTAACTATATGCAAGGCTGAAACAACCTAACACGGTATGGTAAATTTAACTATTTACCGGTTGCTTCTACCATATGGGAGTGTGATTGATTTAACCTTATTGGGTAAATTTAACCAAACACATTTTACTAAAATCGTATAGTTCGTGTTACCCATAAGTATTGTTGTCACTTTTTGTACCATATTTTCGGGTTGCTGCAACTCATTTTTGGTTAATTTAACCTGAATATTTTTTTCAGTGCAGTGCTTTCATGTTGCGTTGTTTAGAAGCATCTTGGAGGTTTTGTATGTACATCGGAAATTCAAACTTTAACCAATGCAGTCGTTCATCAGCAATTTCTCTGAAGTGAGCAGTATCAGAATCCAATTGGTATATATGCTGTTGACGATCACTCACATCATGTACTTTAAAAAATCGATACATCATTTGCATAAAGGTGATTGTAGGACCGGCATTTGAAAATTCATATTGGCCTGTTTCATGTTGTTGAAGGTAAATTAAAAGATTGGTAATGACTGGGAAAAATATTTGAATTGCTCTTAATACATTCATTTTCTCAAAGGTATTAGGATCAATATGCTTTTTTGTTAAAAACTTAACAGGTTTTATTGTCATGTCTTTTTGCAGATTATATATGCTTTTAAGATAAATGGATGAAATTATGCCATTATTGTCGGCCATATCATGATGTAAATATAAGTTACGTGTATTTTTAACTGCATGGCAATAATCAAATGACATGAATAATTGCAGTCCATTTATAATAGGATGAGGAATGTTCGTTTTTAAAGAACCATTGCCAAAACGGCGAAATAACGCAACATTAGATTTATGGTTATCAGCAACTAATCGAATAATGTTAAAACCACAATTAGTGACCTCCTGAAGTATGTTCATTGTAATTTCATATAACCGCTTTCCAGATATGCTTCTGCTGAAATCATAAGCGACTTGGATTGTGTATTTTGTACAAAAACCATGGATTACAAAACATAGCAATTTATTTGCTAAATGCGGCTTTGCACCAATGCAGCTTTCTTCGGTTGAATTCTCTAAACCATAAAACTTATCTTCAACTCTACTATAATACATGCGTTCTTTTATAGCCATTTCGTCAACGATAAGAGACACGAGACGTTCTTTTGGATTTTGATATTTGGCAGCCTCAACCAACAGTCTCTCTTTAATAAGTGTTGTAACACCAACACCATGGCTTGGACAAGCAACATATTTTGCAACAGTGTTACGACAAGGAGCTCGAATAAAAAAATGTCTAACCAATTCGTACCCCTTTGGAGAAGCACAACGCCAAGTAACACACATTCTAATTGTCATTTCTGACCACCTAGGATATTTTAAATTGTAATTATGTATTTGCTCTAAAATGAATGTAGCTCGAAAATCATTATCATTAGCATTTTGTTGGATTTTTCTATTTGTTTTGAAATATTTTTATATTGATCAAAAAAATCTTGTAAATTTTTCTGTTTTTCATGAAGTGTTTGGATCTCTTTTTTTAATAGATTGTTTTCACTGTATAACTCAGTAATTTTAAAATCGCGTACATTTACCTGCACTGCAACATCATTTGTCTGTAAAATCAACCTTGAATACTGAAAAATGTATTTTTTAAATAATAAATTACTTTATGTCCGATTGCATTATAAAGTACTGTTTATTGTATTGTTTTGCGGCAGTGAACTGGCTTATTATTGTACTAGTAAAATAAAGTGGTGGTAGTAAAATAAAGTATATAGTATGTAGTAAAATAAAGTATGACAACTGTATATTACATGTCAAATTTTCTTCTGTCAAGAATAGATGTCAAATTTATAAACTGATTTTTTTTAATAATTAGCCAATTTTAGGAATCGAACATAAAGCTTTGTAAGCAACTCTTACATAATCGGACCTTATAGACCCGCCCTTTTTATAGGCCTTGCTCAATTCGCTCGCTCGGCCATAAACTGGGCTTGTCTATAAAGTCCTACATTATGTACTTGTTACATAAATAGCTATTACTGATTTGTTCAACTTTTTTTTTAAATCTCAACTTCATCCTTATATTTCTTGCACAATAACTCCAGTTCCAAAATTTTTATAGGAGTTTCATCAGGTGGCTATTAAAAATTAGACAGGAATGGATAAAGATTAGGAAATAATTGATGAATTCATACTTACTACTTGGTTTTCAGAAAAAGGTATTAATTTTGAAGGAGATTGCTCTTGCAGGTTATGGCACTATAAAAATTAAATAAATAAAAACATAGGAAGCGACAAGGGATATACTAATGCTTACTACTTTTTCCTGGTTCAAGACAGGAAGATGACTTACAGGGTTATTTAATAATTGGATCATTTGACCTAAATTCAAAGATACAATTATAGAACATAACAGAAGTTAATTGAGCTAAAATCTAGAATGCGGGGCCAATCTTTCCTGTAGGTCAACAATTTGTTTTTATGTGCCAACACTCGTATAATATACAAGTGTCTAAGTATTGCTGTAGATCAAAAACCTGGATACCATTTAGTTTTTGTTTAATTATCTAAAGAATGTTCTGTTGCACTTTTTATGTTAAATTTTAATTAAACTATAAATTGCAGTAGTAACTTTAAAAATTACTAACTCAGGCAGGGGAGTCGAGGGGGATCTGAAATTTTCAGGAAATCTTCACCACAGATGCTTCTCTTTGATGTATTAGAACGCAGGAATAGACGGGAATCGAAACTTATGACAGATTATTGCTAAAATTCCAAAAAAAACCTCATAATCTTCGTACTTATATTTAATAAATCGTTATAAATACAAGCGGAATAACTGTAACATAGGCTAAAACTATTTACCTTGAAAATCTGAATCCATATTTTCAAGTACCAAATTAACCCTTCTGTTTAACTGGGTGTACATTTAATTAACGCACAAGTGTACTTTCTTTAAGCGCTATAATGAAATGATCAAGTACGGGGGTGTTATGCCAGTATGTGACTATTTATTAGTTATAAGGTCGTGCATAAAAGATGCCCCCATTCATTCTTAATAAAACCTGACATAAAATTTAAGAATTCCAAGAACTTGATTTTCTACCCTTATGCGTCGTTTTGGTGAGTTTTACACCAGTGTGCGGCGCTGCATTTTAGGACTTGCAGGACATTTTTTAATATTATTATTTTTATTACTATGAAATTATTAAGAAATAATAATTATTATTAAGAAAGTATTGTATTAAGCAACTTGTTTTATCCTCACAAATTTTTAAACTTAAAAATTTAAAAGCTTTGCGACCAGTATTATAACTACATTATTTTTGTGTATCTAGATACAGATACAGATACTATCAGAAAAAGGTACCTAAATACAGATACAGATGCTCTTGCTGTGAAGTATTTTGATCCAAATACAAAGCTTAATATAATGTATCTAAATACATTTGTAAATAATTTTTTTACTGTAATTATTCCAGAAATAAGAACTTTTTAGTCAATTTTTTGTACCGAAAATAATCATTTAGCATCAATTTCAGGACTAGTCTAGGACAGCAATATTTATTAAAATTTATACGTATTAGAAATGGACAATTAAACCAGTACTTATTTCTAAAGATAGGTACTCAAGCCTTTCCACTTTTCAGAATTATGATGTGTTCTTTTCACACTTGTGTTAATATTTTAAAATAAATCATTATTAAAGCATTCCAAATCTACGTAAAAAGCTACGTATGTTAACACAACATTACTAAATTTGCTTGACTGGTTACATAATATATTAATTATTATAGGTTAGAATTAAACAATAATAATCTGCCATTTAATTTCAATTCTTTATTTAACGTCTATGTAAATTAATTATTAACCTTCTTAAGAAAAAAGTTGCCCCAATTATTAAATACACATCTTGTCATGTGGTTCCAGCAGAATGGGGCAACCCCATATTATGCAAGACAGACTTGTAATTATATAAATGAGGTGTTTGACCTTCTCGATCACTCGATTTGACCCTCCTTGACTTTTTCTTGTGAGGTTTTATAAAAGAAAAAGTTATGGCGACTATAACCATACAGAAAAAATATGAAAAATTGTATCCGACATGCTTGCCAACTAGTGACACCTGAAATGTTACACAGAGTACGAAATTAATTTAGGAAAAGGATAGAAAAGTGTGTGTAGAAATTGAAGGGGGGCATTTCAAACACCTTCTGAAGCACGATCCACGTTAAATAAATTGAAATATTAGTCTGTATTTCCAACCTAATAATTAATAAATTATGTAATTAGTGGAGCAATTTGACAATTTTGTGTAAACATTTGTAGTTTTTTACGTAAATTCGAATTTCAAAAAGAAAAATGTACCTACGATTTAAAATTCTTCATCCCCCACCCCGACTGTTAAAAATGGGAGTGAGTGAAAATTTAAAACCTACATTCCCCTCAACCAGGCCATGCTGGCGGATCAGAGTATCTCAAACGACGATATTTTTGGACGAGAAAAGCCAGAAATTGTTAATTATTATTATGCCCATTGAATGTAATTAAATCCACGTTTAGTTTAATAGTATATTCTTCAACGACATATAATGATGGCTATTATTTACAAAGATGAAGTATACGATACTCGGTACGCGAGTGAATAATAGCTATTATATGTAATAGTCCAATAACCAGAGCAAAAATAATAGGTTCATAATACAATCTTCTACAGAATTGATATTCTTGTTGGAAAATGTTCGGGGGCGTCCCCCGAATGTAACGTCAAGTTGGCGGGACGGGGGCGGTTGAGCGTTAGCCACCATCTTGGAAAACACGTTTTATCAAATATCTCGTGAACCGTGCATCAAACGACAAAAATAGTAGAGATCGTTTTCGTAGATAATAACATTTTCTACAACTTTTATTCAAAACTTTTTTCAGTATAGTGCATAGGTTTATATTTGTAGCGCGCCAAATTTTTTTCAACATGGTTATTGCTAAATATATAGTTAACGGTTGATGATATATTAAAAATGGTAATAACCAAATTTGTAGAACGCAAAATCTCCAATAAGATTTATTTGAAGTTTTTTTTCTATAAAATTGATACCTTAAGAGCTATAGCTTGGTAAACTATTGCACCTCGTGAATTATCAGTGGAAATGTTGCTCGTAGTACACGGAAAACATTTCATAACACATAAAACGCCGAAAAGTGTTCAGAAAAATAACAATAATGTGTAGTGAATCTATTAATATTATAAATAGTGTGAAGAAGTACTCAGAATTTATAGATCTTTCTTACTTTCATGGGTAGAACGTATTATCATAAAAAATTGTCAATGTAGCTAGATACAAATGTTTGTACATCACGTACATCATAAAAATTAATAATAATAATAATAATAATAATGATGATGATGATAATAATAATAATTATGAGAATGGAAAGGTGGAAAAAAGGATGACAGAGTTCAATGAATGCAAATTAATTTTCTGAAATAAAAAAAGGATTAAAACATTTGTTTATACAAAAAGTGTCACGTTATTTTACGTCATAAGCCTCATCTGTTTCGATGATGAAGAAAGACACTCATCAGCTAGGTATAGGATTTCTATGCATTTGCATGTTTTTTCTGCTTATAGTATGCATATTTTACCACTTTTTGAGCGTTTTACATGCTTTAATTATCAAATTTCTAATATTTTTTAAATAATTTTAGCATTTTAGACAACAAACCAAGGGCGCCTTAGTTGAATCTAGGGGAAACCTTAATTTAAGCTTATTGTTAAATACTAGGCTTTAAAATATTTCACTGCCTTAACCATCTGTGTACTTGTTAATATTTTCTAAGAAAGAAAAAGTTTCAACTAAAATTTAAATACTTACATCCTGCGGTATTGTGATAAATATGTATTAGGAAATTCCAAAGACCCTTTGACAACTTCCTGTTCATAGAAAGATTTGCCTGTACTTTTGTTTCAAGACAGTTCAGAAATTGCAAACTGCATTTTAGTTTGAAATTTTAGAGTGTAAAGATGGGTAAAGAAAAACGGTCTGTGTCTGTTACACTTCGAAGTTATGTTAAGGAATTCAGTGTTCTTACAACTGACGATAAGGTGTTGTATTGTACACTGTGCGACGATAAAGTGACTGCAACGAAACGCTTTCAAGTTACACAACATCTGATCACGGTTCGACATCAAAAGTGTGTTGCCCTGAAATCAAAAAAACAAACATTGTTACCGGGGCACCTTAATAATTCGCGCGGTGAGTCCAGCAAATCGATCGAATTTAATAAAAAACTATGTAGTGCATTAGTGGCTGCAGATATCCCGTTAAGTAAAATTAATCACTCAGCATTTCGTAATTTTCTGGAAGAAATTTCAAAAATACCAATACCCGACGAGTCTACACTCAGGAAAAATTATTTACCTCGTTTATACGAAGAGACCATAAAATCAATTAAAAAACATGTAGCGAATAACTACATATGGGTTTCCATTGACGAATCTACTGACACTACTGGAAGGTGCGTAGAAACTTCATTTCCTTCGTTTTGTTAGTAAAATTTAACTAATTAAAGACAGCAGAGCAATTTACGGATGTTTTATTTTCTATTTTGTTAGTTACATATTCAATCACAACAATATCTTTGCTTGATTATAATATATTTTTTTTAAATAACTGTTTTGCGCTAATTGCTTGTAACCGACTAATTATGTAGTTCGATAAAATAAAAATCAAATTTTTGTTTTCATATACGTGGCTAACGTTATAATTGGCGTTTTAAATTCGGAGAACAATCCCAAATCCTATCTATTAGCAATGGACGTTTTCAAGAGCACCAATCATTGTTCTGTGGCAAAATTGTTGAATGATTCGATGCTATTTTGTGGCCGGACGGCATACAGTACAACAAAGTACTCCTGTTCGTCACCGACGCGGCACCGTACATGATCAAGGCTGGAGCAGGCTTACAAGTTCTGTACGAAAAAATGATCCACTTAACTTGTCTTGCCCATGCAATGCATAGAGTTGCGGAAAAAGTGCGGGAAATATATCCTAACGTAAACTCTATAATTTCAGATGTAAAAAAATTGTTTGTAAAGCTCCATATCGCATATAAATATTTAGCGAAACTGCTCAAGAAGTGTCTCTCCCACATGAGCCTGTAATAACAAGGTTTACATGGTTGCAGAAAGCCAAGGGGTACTTGGCTTTCTGCAGCAGAATATTATGTAACTTATTTTGATATTATTAAAGAATTTGTAAATAAACTTAATAAACACGATGCACTATGCATACAAAGCGCACAGGATGCTTTTAATACTAAGGAGGTGAGGGCAGAATTATTATTTGTTTTGACAAATTTTGTGGTTTAGCTAAAGTAATTCAGAAATTAGAAAGTCAGGGAAATTGATTAGATGAATCTCTTGAGCATGTAAAATTGTTAGGTGTTTCTTTGAATAAAGTAAAGGGGCCAAAGGGTTTGACTATAAAACAAAAATTTAAATCCGTTATAGACAAAAATCCTGGTTTTCACCTAATTAAAAGCATAAACGATGCATTATCTGGCCCAGATATATTAGAAGAGCTAAAACATTATTCGCTTGTAGAATTAAACAATTTTAAGTATGCCCCAATTACGTCTTGCTATGTGGAACAGAGTTTCTCAAAATATAAAACAATATTTAGGGATAATAGGCATATGTTTACTTTTGAAAATTTAAAAATGTACGTCATTGTGAACTGTAACGCTCTATGTTTAGAAAATATAATTAATTAAATTATTGCGTAGGATGTCTAATTAAAATAATTTCTGTAAATAAAATGCAAATAACGCTAAACAGGTGTTTTTTAATAATGAAAGTGCATATATTTATTAAAAATTTCTAATAAATGCATATTTCATGATTTTTAAGTGCATATTTAAGTGCATATTTCACGTTTTTATAGTGCATAAGTGCATGCATATTTCAGCATTTTTAAGTGCATACAAATCCTATACCTACTCATCACCTTCCACATCCCTGTCTTTTGCCTCTGCTATATCCGTAGGAGATGAATCGAAAATTTCATCGTCATCGATTTCGTCTTCGATGGCATTCAATGTATCTGGAAGATTGTCGCATGTGTGTCCACTACAATTCGAACAAATAATAATGGAACATTTTAAGCTAGCTTTTCGGCATTCACGGGCAGCTCCGCAATTTTTTGTGCCTTTGCAAGATATCATTTGCAGTAAACTTGATGGTGCGGGAGCCATAGTAGTTCGAATTGGTTGAAGTTCATTTGTAGTCCGCTTCCAACCCCATTCTTCAGGACCATGGTAAAATCCAAGATAAGTTTGAACCTGGTGGTAGGTTCCAAAAAAAATGGTAACGTGCCGTATCTTCGGTTGTAGGTAGAAGTGAGAGGTTTAGTTTGGTGTAAAATATTTAGTAAAATATATAATAATAATTGCTACAACCCATAACCTGAAACCAGGCCCCAGAAGCTATAAGCTTGTGCGCGAGGGAGGGGGCGATTATTATTATTACGTAAGGCCCTACGAGCGGCTGCAGCCGACTTACAGATGGAACAGCGCAAATCCCACATTTGTGTCACAGACATTAGTGGTAGACATTACACTACCAAGGCTGTGTATATAGGCGCATGATTTAATATATAATGAATGGTTTATTTATCACAAGGATAATTAAATAACAATAATAATAAGCTACAAAGAAAAAAAACCATCTTGATAATAATAACATAATAAAACTAATAACATTTAGACATAAACAAAAGCTAGCTTTATTAGTTGTTTTAATATAGAAATTTAAGGTTGTAGCAGTTCTCGTTATTAAATTATGAACATAATTTATAGGTAACAACTGTATATGCAAGTAATCAGGTAATAAATTATTAATAATTTTATAAATAAATATCATTGTTTGGAAGTACAGCAACCTTTTTATGTTTAAAGTAGTGATGGGTTGTCGACACTACCCGCGTATCACGACACTTGAGAGTCGAAACCATTATGACGTCAGAAGTGTCGAGTCTTCATGATACTTTAACGACACTTCGCCTTTACATCATGCACGCGCTAGTGTAAATGTAATCCAATTGAAACGAGAAGCAGTCAAGATTCATAGCTACATAAATCATAAGCAAACTATGGATTAAAAAACAATTATATGAGTAAATTCTGTTATGGTTATATATTTATGCATTAAGTACATTAAAAGACATTAAATTATTTATAAAAGCAAATACATATTATGAAACAGAAATTTAAAAGAAATGAAACAAATTCTATAAATGACTTGTAATGAATAGACTTGATTCGTTGGATTTATTATAAAAACTATTTAAAAATGTAATTTCGCTGACGACGTTGGTCTTTAGAGAACGTGTTTTTGTTAAGATTGAAGATGATACATACTTTTATTTTGTGTTTTCAGCAAAATAAATTGAATTAATTAAAATTAATGATCATTGTATTTATTTACACGTGTTTCGACAGTAGTCTTTCTTCAAAATACATTATAAGGTATAAATATAAGAAGCTGAAATAATAATTAGGTACATGAGGAACTTATTCAACTTCAATTATTGATTTTAATTTATTTTGCGGAAAACCCAAGATAAAATTATCACCGTCAATATTATACTAATACAAAAGAAAAAAATCCACAACAAAATATTTTTATATGTACGTCTCATTCAAGGCTTGTTGGTCAGTTCAACAAATCTGCCTTTAATTTCTTTGTAAGAATGATCAAGCAACTTCGAATTATACTCTAATAAGAGCGATACTGTTCGACACGAAGTGTCGCGACACTTCAAGTGTCACGACCACGAACAGTATCACGACACTCGACACCCAAGTTCCCATCACTAGTTTAAAGTAGTAAGCATTTAAGTTATACTAGTATGTCTATTGCATGTCAATATTACCTGCATAGACTTATTTTGAAGTTTTGCAATCGATTTAAGTTTGAGCAACATGTATACATCAGAGTAGAGCAATAGAGAAACTGTGGTAAGATTAATGTATTAAAAATTGTAAGTTTGCTGTAGTATATAGATAAAAACGAAGATATTTTTCCCGATCTTTTTGGAAATATAATTAATATTTTTATTATGAAATAAATAAAGATTATTAAAAGTTTCACAGTTTTATTAAAATATACCTGACAATATTGTTTCGACAGCTATGCTGTCATTATCAAAGGTAATATAATTATAAACAAACACGTCGCTAAGGTAGATACAAAATAGGTAACTAGATAAAATAATAATAATAATAAAAATTAATAATAAAAATCATAATTAAACATCTAATACTTCCAGTAACGGAGAATTACTGAGCTCAAGTTGTTCATTCATTAAAGGTACCCTGAGTTTGTGTTTGTATATCTCAAAGGCTTCTAAAATGTCTAATTTGCGTTTGTTATTACAAAAATGTAGGAATTTAATATTATTTTGAGGAGTCATTGTGTGATTTTGTTCTAAAAGGTGTTTGGCGTAATTCGATTTTTCAGGATGTTTATTTTTGTAATGACGTACGTGTTCTTTATATCTTATGTCAAAATTTCGAAGTGTTTGTCCAATATATACCGAACTACAAAAAGAACAATTTAAACGGTAAATGCCCGATTTCATGATATCATGTGTTCTGTCTTTAGCATTAAATAAAAATGAAAAAGTGTTAGTGTTGGTTTTAAATGTTATTTTATAATTGTTGGTTTTTCTTAGTATATGTGCAATTTTTTCTGATATTTTGCCAAAATATGGTATAGATATGTAATTTGTGTCTTCTGTTTGATTGTCAATGGGATATATTCTTTTGATAGCTAACCTATAATCTTTTTGTTTAATTAAAGTGTCAATCATGTTCGGATTATAATGATTTGCATGTGCTAGTTGTTTAATGGTTGATATCTCTTTGCTAAAATCTGATTTTGTTAGTGGAATAGTTAAAGCTCTGTGTACTAATGATCTGTATGCTGCTATTTTATGTGTATTGTGGTGACAAGATTCATTTGGTATTGTTATATCTGTTTGTGTTGGTTTTCTGTATATGGAAAATTCAAAAAGATTGTCTGCGTTAATCTTGATATTTAAGTCTAGAAAGTTTATAGCCCTGTTTTGTTCTGTTTCTAGTGTAAATTTTATATTAGGATGGATATTGTTTATAAGAATTAAAAATTCATTGATAACCTCAAAAGAACTGTCAAAACAAGCTAAAATGTCATCAACATAACGAAACCAGAAGATAATGTGTTTAGAGAGGTTTAATTCAAATATTCGATCTTCATTATTAAACCTCTCTAAACACATTATCTTCTGGTTTCGTTATGTTGATGACATTTTAGCTTGTTTTGACAGTTCTTTTGAGGTTATCAATGAATTTTTAATTCTTATAAACAATATCCATCCTAATATAAAATTTACACTAGAAACAGAACAAAACAGGGCTATAAACTTTCTAGACTTAAATATCAAGATTAACGCAGACAATCTTTTTGAATTTTCCATATACAGAAAACCAACACAAACAGATATAACAATACCAAATGAATCTTGTCACCACAATACACATAAAATAGCAGCATACAGATCATTAGTACACAGAGCTTTAACTATTCCACTAACAAAATCAGATTTTAGCAAAGAGATATCAACCATTAAACAACTAGCACATGCAAATCATTATAATCCGAACATGATTGACACTTTAATTAAACAAAAAGATTATAGGTTAGCTATCAAAAGAATATATCCCATTGACAATCAAACAGAAGACACAAATTACATATCTATACCATATTTTGGCAAAATATCAGAAAAAATTGCACATATACTAAGAAAAACCAACAATTATAAAATAACATTTAAAACCAACACTAACACTTTTTCATTTTTATTTAATGCTAAAGACAGAACACATGATATCATGAAATCGGGCATTTACCGTTTAAATTGTTCTTTTTGTAGTTCGGTATATATTGGACAAACACTTCGAAATTTTGACATAAGATATAAAGAACACGTACGTCATTACAAAAATAAACATCCTGAAAAATCGAATTACGCCAAACACCTTTTAGAACAAAATCACACAATGACTCCTCAAAATAATATTAAATTCCTACATTTTTGTAATAACAAACGCAAATTAGACATTTTAGAAGCCTTTGAGATATACAAACACAAACTCAGGGTACCTTTAATGAATGAACAACTTGAGCTCAGTAATTCTCCGTTACTGGAAGTATTAGATGTTTAATTATGATTTTTATTATTAATTTTTATTATTATTATTATTTTATCTAGTTACCTATTTTGTATCTACCTTAGCGACGTGTTTGTTTATAATTATATTACCTTTGATAATGACAGCATAGCTGTCGAAACAATATTGTCAGGTATATTTTAATAAAACTGTGAAACTTTTAATAATCTTTATTTATTTCATGATTATGGAGTTCCACAAAATAAGGCTGGAAACAATAAACAAGAATATTTTTATTAAATTCTAGCTCCCTGGCAATAACAAACTCTAAGTATTTTATTTCCCGTACCATGCCAACAATCTGGCCATTTAATACAATATTCATACCTAATGCTGTAAATTTATTATACAAATAATTATTTCCAATAAACATGTACTTGGATCTCGATTCATTTACTTTTAATTTATTGTTTTTAAACCAATTGCAAATCAAGTCTAATTCAGTATTTAAAGTTTGTACTATGTTGACAAAATCAGAGCTATAGAAATAGACTAAAGTATCATACGCAAAGAGATGAATCTACACTTAGACAACACGTTGCAACAGGGCCGGCGCGAGGCGGGTTTAGCGCGTTCCCCAGAACTTTGCCCCGCGCTTTAGACGGCCCCGCGTTTTATAAGGCTCCGCGTTACAACTTACAAATACGCGCGCTTTCTCTGCTGCCGTAGTCACAATGATGTTTCCGTGTCACTTAATGGCAAAGCGAACTCCCACCATTCACACCACGTAAATGTTAATGACGTAATTAAAAACTTTGCAACGAAAAAGGCCAGAAAAATAATTTTTTAAACTCACCACTTTGGAAATGACATTTTGCAAATGTAACAGTTAAACTCAAACGTAGTGTTCGCGCACTCGTGCTTCTAAAAGATGCAAAAAGCACTGCCCTTTTTAGACTCTCTAAAAATAATTTGACTTCATAATAATAACATTTGGAAAAATTAAAGAATTCCCCTCACCAAACACTTTTTGGCCAAATTGGTGTCATTTTAACGGAAATTCTATGCTGATTCCGATGTAAAATAACTTTTGGGGCAAACGCCCCTAAACCTCCAAAATTGGTTGCTGCCATCCTAACCACCACAAGAACTCTACTACCTAACCAAACGTTATGCATAAGTAAATTCGATTTTTTTTAAGCTAACCTAATTTAGTCTAACCTAACCTAAAGTAACCTAAACCTAACCTATGCTTAACGTAACTTAACCTAAACCTAATCTAACCTAACTAAATTTTGTAATAGTAAATTACACAATTTGTCAATCATAGAAACTTAATATACCTAATTAGTATTCATTGTCGTAGAGATTACGCATTTTTTACTTTTGATTCCAAATTTGGGGCCTTTGGGGTGTTTGCTTCAAATGATTTACATATTCAGAATCAGCATAAAGTTCTGTTAAAACACCAGATTGGTCAAAGAATGTTTGGTGGAGGAAGTTTCTTTAATTATACCTAAAATTTATTATAATTTAGAAAACGCCATTTTTTCTATTTAGATATTAGAAATCACAAAAAAAAGATTATTCATCGCTAATAATCCACATAGAATCACTACATCTAGTCACCTAGGCAGCGCAGGTGGATCAGAGTCCATAAAACCGAAACACCACAAAGCCGCCGCCGTAATGACTACACTGACATAGAGACCATTCAATTAGAGTATGGCCAATGCGTTGCCACGGTGTCCGCCATTTTATATCACAATATTTTTGATATAATATATTGATTTTGACATCGTAATCTTAATGCTAAATAACGTTTTGTATACAAAACCCACTATTTCGTGCTTTTTAATTAAGTCAAATACCGTTCACATGCGTGCCAATATTTCGTCGTGTAACCATTTCTGTACTTTTCAAATTTGGCGCCACGTTTTGTGATATAAAATGGCTGCCTTAGCCAGACTCTAATTCAAGGGTTTCTACACTGACATAGAGTCACTGCATCTAGTTGCCTAGGCCAGCTGGTCAACCAGAGTAACGCAAACCGCCGCCATATTGGGGCAAATGAAGCACGAAATTGTTGATTATTTGGTCTGTATTGAATTTAATCAAATCCACGTTTACTTTAACAGGTTTTTCTTATTCTGAAAGATCAAACCTCTATGTCAAACACGTAAAACGTGGTTTTAATTTGTCCATTATTAAAAATCACCCTTCTCTGCCCCAATATCGACCAGTTGGCCTAGGTGACACTACACTAGGTGTAGGTGACTCTACACTGACAAATGTGCGAGCGCCATCTATTGGCATGTACAGTTACGATCCTTCGCTAAGGAACGATGAAAAAATCATAACCGCCGATTTTCCACCTTTTTGTTTAATGTAAATGTAACTGTATTACATGGCATTCAAGAACATTTCATTTTTGTATATTGTACAAAAAACTGAAAAACCGGCGATAATTATTTTTTCATTGTTCCTCAACAGATGATCGCAACTGTACTTGGTTTTATGTTTACTTTGAATTAGAAACAGTATTATAGATTTTGGTTAGTTATGTTTTTTATTGTTAAAGTTCGTTTCAAAAAATGTTGTGCAAAAAAAGTACCTATGCACGAAGCCATCTTAGACACATTCGTGCAAATGAATCACTCGCTTCTTGATGATGATGATGATAAATGATAGTCTATGATTCTATCGTAACACACGAGTATGTAATAATGTATTTATAATAAATAATTTATTTAGAAGTTTTTTAAGCCAAGCGTATTTTTGAACCCTGCCCCGCAAAAACTTACGCCGGACCTGCGTTGCAAGGTCGTTTATCTATATATATAAAAATGAATCCCTATTTCCCTTGGTCACGCCATAACTTGAGAACGACTATACCGATTTCATTCATCTATTTTTTATAAGTTTTCTAATACTTTGTACAAGGTTCTTACGGAAAAATTAAGAAAATTGAGCAGAAAATTGGAAAATTTCAGAAAACAACGCGTGAAGTGTGTTTATAAATAATCTATATATGGACTTTACCGATTCTTATATTAAACCACAGATAAACGTAACAGATACGCAGCCAAATGGAACAAAATCCGTTTGCTTATTTAGTTGTGGTATTTTTCGACAGAGTGCGCTACATATAGAATTCAAAAGAAATTTAAAGAAGGAAAAAAGTTTTGCATGATTGAATATTTTAATCTTATCGTACTAACTACGCTGTGACGTATAGAGAGGAGAAAAGTTTGAGACAATTTGTTTAAATGCAATTTCGAATAACGTGGAACCTATGTAATAAATATATTCATTATAATAATCCTTCTTATTAATTATTTGTTTGTTAAATATTTTGAAAGATTGATATGAATTAACACCAAAATTAAATTATTAGGATTTTATATAGTTATTACAGTTGATGATAAATATTAATTTCTTATTAGTTAACACCAAACTTAAATTTAGATGATTTGATATAGTTTCCAAGGTTGTTTTCATTAATTATTGTTAGTCTTGTCATCTTTATAACTTACCTGCAAAGTATTTATTATGGTTGATAATTGAAATAATACTGTTGCAAATAACATCAAACATAAAATTATTCAAATTTACCACCAACGATATTGTGATGATATTTTTCAGCGTGAAGGTGATTTTAAAACTGAATAAAAACTATAAAGTTATGCTGATAATTCTTGACACAACAAAATAAAATAAATAAGATACGTTTGAGTTGTGTTTTACAGTGCCTTAACGAGGGTATGAAGCGCCTGTGGCAAATATCTAACTTGCGCCTCTCCGTAACCCAATAATGACAAAAAAATAAAAAAATTTAATTATTATGTAACAAGTTAAATTGTACTAAATGCAATAAATTAAATACTATTAACCTCATCAAAATGAGTTGCCTGTATATTCAATAATGTATTTGTATGAATAAATAATCTATAACCTAAATAAGAACAAATCTTTATTCATATTCAATAAAGACCCCAGCCAGCACACTGACGTCATAATGTCGCCGTTTTTCGGCAGTAACGACGTCAAATGACGTATGGAAATGACGTGAAATTGTCGTAGAACTGACATTATGTCGCAGCCCAAGGACGTCAATATAAGACATTATTAAAACGTTGATCAATGACGTCATTAAAACGTCTTACACTAGGACTAGAACAAGAATTATAAATAAGTAGTTGAATATTGGAAATAATTTATTTATTTAATTAATTTATTTATTTAATATACGGGATTACAATATAAAATGTATTTAGAAAAAATATTTTTGATGATATCCGTATAGTACTTGAATTATTTACAATAACAATATATATTCTTAAAGATTAACAATAACAATTATAAAAGCTTTCAACAATCATAAATATATAATAATCTACTCATTAAGTTCTAAATTACATATAAATTTGCATTTGATGTCTTTGAATTTCATTTTTACTAGGTATTTCTAATTTCTGTAATCTTTGGTAAACAAGTAGTAAAAAGATCAATATTGTGTTCATTTACATACGAGGGTGGTCCCAGAAGTACCCGACCTGACCAAGAGGTGGCGGTAGTTGTTAAAATACCACTGTATTGGAAAGTACGCAGTCTATAAAGCATATGTTTCAAGTTTGAAAGCGCCACGTTGTTCAGTATTTGTTTGGCAGCCATTAATAGTGAACGTTGTCAGTGAATTTGTGAAAATGGAGCAAATTGGTCATCGTTATGTGATACAATACTTTTATTTGGAAGGCCTCAGCCCAACCAATATAATAGCTGAACTTGATTCTACTCTGGGTGTGTCTGCTCCTTCGTTTACAACAGTTAAATTTTGGGTAGCTGAGTTTAAACGAGGCCGTACGAGCATCGCAGTGGTCGACCAAATGAGGTGACGACTCCAGAAATGGTGAAGAAAATCCACAAAGCGGTACTTGATGATCGTCGACTGAAAGTGCGCGAGCTAGCAGACATTACGGGCATTTCAAAAAGTGCGGTACATCGCATATTATCTGAAAATTTGGACATGAGAAAGCTGTGTGCAAGATGGGTGCCGCGTTTGGTCACACTCGAGCAAAAACAGTGTCGTGAAAATGTTTCAATTGAGTGTTTAGCGAAGTTTCACAGCAACAAAGCAGAATTTTTGCGCCGTTTCGTAACAATGGATGAAACATGGGTCCATCATTTCACACCCGAGACAAAAGAACAATCGAAACAATGGACTCAAAAGGGAGAACCGACTCCAAAGAAGGCGAAAACCGTTTCATCTGCAGGCAAGGTTATGGCGTCGGTTTTTTGGGATGCGCGTGGAATAACTTTTATTGACTATCTCGAAAAAGGAAAAACTATCAACGGCCAGTATTATGCAAACTTATTGCAACGTTTGAGCGAAGAAATCAAGCAAAAACGGCCGCATTTGGCTAAAAAGAAAGTGTTGTTTCATCACGACATCGCGCCAGCTCACAAATCCGTTATTGCAATTGCCAAAATTAATCAATTAAAGTTTGAATTGCTACCTCATGCACCATATTCGCCAGATTTAGCCCCCTCGGATTATTTTCTGTTCCCAAACTTGAAAAAATGGCTCAGTGGTCAAAGATTTTCCAACGATGAAGAAGTGATGTCAGCAGTTAATGGCTATTTTGAGGAGCAAGACAGTTCTTATTATAAAAAGCGTATCGAACTTTTTGAACACCGCTGGGAAAAGTGTATAGAGCTGAAAGGAGATTACGTTGAAAAATAAATAAATCTTTTTCCAAAATTTTTGTGTTTTCTTTGTTGGGTCGGGTACTTCTGGAACCACCCTCGTATTTAAGTGTTCTAGTTAAAAGTGTATTTTTACCATAATTAGTTCCATGAAATGAAATTCCATAAAAAAGGGTTCATCATATCGCAGATTTCTAATCGGAGCTTTTAAATTTATAGATTCTAGTAATTCAGGGCAGTTAATTTTGCCTGACAATAATTTAAATGTAAAAGTTATGTCTCGTTGAAACCTACGGAATTCAAGAGTGTTTAAGTTTAGTAATTCTCGGATTCTTTCATATTTATTGTGAACATCTAGATTAATATTTAATTTGTATGAACAAAATCTCAAGAATTTATTTTGAATATTTTCTAATTGTTTAATATATGTGGTGTATGTTGGTGACCATACCACTGAGTTATATTCCAGATGTGATCTTACTAACGCAGAATAAACTGATTTGAGACAGGTGACTGTCATACTACTGCAGTATCTTAAAATGAAGCCTACCATCTGGTTGGCTTTGGAGGTAATAGCCATGTAATGTTCAGAAAAGTTAAGTGATGTATTGAACTTAATACCAAGATCTTTGGCAGATGCTACTCTTTGTAATTGTAAATTATTGATCGTATAATCACTATCGAATTTTTTATGACCTCTAAAAAAACTTATTACAAAACATTTACTTATATTCAATACTAATTTATTAAATTGAGCCCAACTGTATAAATTATTTATATCCTCTTGTAATACGGTTATATCAGGACCAGATGATAATTTTTTGTAAATTTTCAAATCATCAGCGAATATTATATATGAACAATTTTTGATATAGTTGTTAAGGTCATTGATAAATAGATTGAATAGAAGTGGTGAGCAGTGTGCACCTTGTGGCACACCTGATAGTACCGTAATATCTTTTGAAATAAAGTTACAAATTTTTACTTTTTGTTTACGTCCTGTTAGAAAACTTTCAATCCATAGCAACAATTTATCGGAAAAGCCAATAGAGTCTAGTTTCGTGATAAGCAATTTGTGGTTAACTCTGTCGAACGCCTTGGAAAAATCAGTGTATACGGCATCTACCTGACACCCATTCTCCAAGGCGCTGACTAGGTCTTGATGGTAAAGAGCAAGGTTTGTGTCTGTTGACTTCCCTTCTTGGAAACCATGCTGCTGAACTGAAATAATATTTTGCATGACCAGGTTAGTTGGTCACATATTAAATTGTCTAGTATTTTAGGTATCGTAGATTGATTAGATATACTGCGGTAATTTTTAATATCTTCCTTGTCGCCTGATTTATAGATGGGTATACTATAGCTAATTTTCCAAACTGAAGGAAAGATACTTGAATTGAGTGACATATTAAATAAGATTTGAAGAGGTTTACATATTGTAAAGATGCAATTTTTTAAAAACATGTTTGGAATGTTATCGGGGCCACTATTGAATTTGTCAGGAAGTTTTTCTATTTTCTCAAATATTTCAGTGATAAATATTCCCCGATAGTTTATATCATAATTATTTATGGTATTATTGGCAACATTATTATTAGTATCATTACACATTTCATTTTTATATACAGTTGAAAAGTAATCTGCAAAAAGATCGACAATTTCCTTCCCTGTGGAATCATTAACATTATTTAAGAACATGCTACTTGGATAGTTGTTACTATTTTTCTTTTCATTGACAAATTTCCAGAAGTGACGAGGATCACTAATTAATTTGTTTTCCATATCTTTGATATATTTTTCATAACAGATTTTCGTTAATTCTTTACAACGTGTTCTAATGTTACAAAAATTAATGTAACATAATCCTCTCCACTTTTGCATAGCATGTATTTTTTGTGCATTTTTTCTTTAGAACTATTGATTTCCATAGCACCGAGTTAAACCATTTTGGAAAATTTGATGATTTATATTTCTTTAATGGAACAAAAGGTGATATACCTACATATAATCTATATACAGGGTTATGATAATGTAATGCACAAAATTCATAAAACGTACAACGATTATTATGAAACTTACGTTTATTTCGTTTTTTATTCATTTTCTCGTTTTTTTTTCTTATGTGAGCCCTACTGCAACTATTGTTCCCTAGTGTAACAAAACAAGCTTTCTCCAATAATGTAATAAAAATCTTAGCTTCCCATTAAAAAAATATGTTAATGACGTCATAACTTTGACAAATTTGACGTGTTATTTTTGTAACTTATGTCAAAAGATGCGGAATAAAAAAAAACATTTGACGTGTTTTTGCATTTTGTTCCAAAGTGATCGTTGTACGTTTTATGAATTTTGTGCATTACATTATCATAACCCTGTATATAAAAGGGAAAGATTGTCTGTATATATGTATGTATGCAATTTTCTCCGCAACCACTGGACCGATTTGGATGAAATGATTTGGTATCATTGGAAAGGTCTTGGCCCAGAATAGAAAATAAGACCAAATTGGACTCTGATCGGCCATCGTGGTCCGAAATAACAGCGAAAAACCCATATATGGAAGTTAAAAATGGGTACTGAGATTGATGTGACAAGAAAATATATATAGATCTCGCACAGCAAGCTAGCTGCTGCCGCGAGCGGAAAGTAAAAACATGTAATTTCAATAAAGCGCAGCAGAGCGCGCCGGGTATTTGCTAGTATATCATAAAAATTGAGGCGGCTTCATCAATGCAATAATTTGTTAGTACTTGATCCCAATTAATAGAATCTATGTAATCATTGAGAGCAAAATAATTGGCATTTTTGAAATCATAGTAGTAATCTTCAATATAGTATATAATATTTATTTTATACTATTTCATACATAATTATTAAACAAAAGTAAACATTTACTAACTGAAAAGCTGCTAAAACAATATGCAGAATAATTGATGATACTAAAACAATATTAGTAAGTACTAAGAAACCATTGCATTAGTATTAATTTACTAACAATAGTAATCTCACAAAATCGTCGAACGAGTAAAGTTGTATAGGTTATGTAATAATTATGTAATTGTTAAGTAATTATTAATACTTACCCTTTGTGACAAACCACACAATTATTATGCAGTGGTTGCACCTACACATACACTATAAATGTAGGTACGTCAAAAACTTTAATAATAAGTAGAAACATTACTAATTAAAAAGTAAAACAAATACACGAAAGACGTTGTTACTGTTTGTATTGCGGCATGTGGTGCGTGCACATTCTGCAAGTGCAAAAATAAAAAATATTTTATGGAATACATCACTTTTTGGTTACCTAGATAGATCACAATTAATAATATTAAAAGTCTAAAAACGACCTTATTGTACGTCTAAAAGACGTCGTTCTGAAGACGTCTCCGTACGTCCCATAACGTTTATTAGTACACATTACGACATCATTTATTAGTCATATGACGTCTCCGACTAATAATCACTTAAAAATAACGTCATTATAACGTCAGTGTGCAGGCTGGGACAAAATAAAGGAAATACAAAACATAGGTATATGTTACAGTAATATAATACAAACATAAAACAGTTATTTTATAAAGCAATTTTTTTCGCTTTTTCATTTGCAAACACATCTATTATATCATCATAATTTAATGTTTCTTCTCATAAGCTGATCTTATGAACGAGGAACGACCAACAAAGACTGTAGCGCCTATTATTATTTTTTAAATATTATTATTATTATTATTTTTTAAATATATCAAGCATATACTAAGATGATTCTATAAAAATATTTCAAAAGAGTTGTAACACAAGAGCAATGTCAAGATTTGTAAAAACACTAAAATTTGCCTTCGGAGTCTGCTACTTTTCTACTGTGCAATGTCTTTACATGTTTCTTGATATACTCTGAAAGATCCAAGAACTAGCTTTAATCTGACACCTGGATGAGCTAGATAACACAAAAAATAAGGGATATGACAAGTTTAGTTAGATGATGTAGAGTGTCGGAAGTCAAAAACTTCTACTTCGACCATTTTTAATCCAAATGATCTGGAACAAATAATTTAGTGTCATTTCATACGTATATGTACGGAGTTTTTGTTAAACAACATATAATGATGCAAAACAAATCATATTATCATTTTTCTGTAAGTTTATATCGATATTTAAACGATCCTGCATCGAGACCGATGTAAAAAATATTCGAAGTAAGCGCTATAAATTCTCGGCCCGGCAGGCTTCTACAGGTGCCAACGTGTTCAAACTCGGTTACGTCATAGTTGAACATGTAAGAGGCCTACACTATATGTATTACGGCTAGAAGCGTAATAGATTTTAGTAGCCACTCAAGCATCGTGACGAGTGAATGAAAATGTCGCAGCTAACGAAAATTGAGGACCGCGCGGTCATTAGATTTTTAACAAAAGAAGGGCACACGCCTAATCAAATCAAACAACGTTTAGACGACGTTTATGGTGATTTATCTCCTTTATATTCCAATGTAAAAAATTAGTCAAAATGTTTCCGTTTGGGGCAAGAATCTCTTGAAGATGATGAGCGCACCAGTCGTCCACTTGAAACGGTAACGCTTCAAAAAGTTGCAATCATTGAAAAAATGGTATTAGAAGATCGCCGTTTGAAAGTTAAGGAGTTAGCAGTGATGTCTGACATTTAGGAAACAAGTATTCTTCGAATTCTTCATGACCATTTGGGTATGAATAAAATTAGTGCAAGATGGGCACCTGCTGTTCAACGTCAACGTCGCGTCGAATGTGCGTGCTCGTTTTTAAACTTGTGCGGAGACGATCCAAAGCCGATTTTGGAGTCCATTATCACTAGAGATGAAACAATGGTTCTGTATTATGATCCTCTATCCAAAAGGGAATCGATGAAATGGCGGCGACCCGACGAACCTCGTCTCAAAGAGGCGAAAGTCGTTCTATCGACAAAGAAAGTTATGGCAACAATATTCTGGGATCGTGACGGCATTTTACTGATTGATTCTAAAGAACGCAATACAACTGTTAACAGTACATATTATGCGTCTTTATTGCATAAATTGAGAAACAATATTCGTGAAAAACGTGGAGGAAAATTGACAAGAGGTGTTCGATTAATACACGACAATGCACCCGTTCATACTACCGCAATTTCACAAGCTGCCATTCGCGAATGCGGCTTTGAAGCATTGGATCATCCACTGTACAGTCCGGATATGGTTCCTATACCTAAACCAAAAAATGAAGGATCTAAACCGAGTGAATCTAGCAGGCGCAGATTAGCAGTCGGAGTTGATTGTGAGCGAGCCTTGTTCCCAAATTGTCAAATTTAGACAGTTTGAAATTAAAAATTGTCATTGCAATCTGTCAAAGTTTTGAAAGGTTTTTCACAACTCCAATTGTTACTTATTAAACTACTATTAATAAATAACATTCTGATAGCAAAAGTGTGTACGACATTAGTTGCTGCTTAAAAGATTTTTCACAACTCCAATTAATATTTATTAATAGTAGTTTAATAAGTAACAATTGGAGTTGTGAAAAACCTTTCAAAACTTTGACAGATTGCAATGACAATTTTTAATTTCAAACTGTCTAAATTTGACAATTTGGGAACAAGGCTCGCTCACAATCAACTCCGACTGCTAATCTGCGCCTGCTAGATTCACTCGGTTTAGATCCTTCATTTTTTGGTTTAGGTATAGTGACTATTATTTATTTTCCAATTTAAAGAAAGACGTTAGGGGACGTCGTTTTAAGGACGAGAACGAGTTGCAAGCAGTTGTAATTGAACATTTTGAAGGAAAAACTTCAGATTATTTTTACAAGGGCATTGAATTATTAATTCCACGTTGTAATAAGTGTATTGACATTAGGGGATATTTTATATTGAAAAATAAATTATATTTTACCAAGTTAATTTTTTCTATATCAGGCCGAGAATTTTCGACTTCGAGAACTTCGTACTTTTCGAAAAACAGTCCCTACAATAATGGGTATTTTTTAAAATTTGATATGAAAAAGGCCTTTAGTGGGACTCTTTTGAAATCTTCTCAGGTTTTATGAGGTATACTTATAAAATACCTCAAAACAAAGTTGAAACCTACAAAATGTATTATATTATTCTTTGGTGTGCAATAAATGTCGACCGATAATGTATGTTCGAAGAAAAGTGTGTTTCTGTGACAGTTATGCACTCATTTTCATGGTTAATTATATTTTCCACAAAATTCCTTGACGACTCACTCCTTCAATTCACAATGACGGTTAGTCTCTCTGGAATGCGTTCTCACGGATTTCGGCGACGTACGACGGTATAGTCGACGCTATATTCCTCAGCTACAGTAAACCTTCAGTGTGAAACTTCATGAAGAAAATTCTGACAGCGACGAAAATGATGACAACGCCGATTCTATTGAAATTCTAAATTTCAGCAAATTTTCTAGAGAAAATCATTTGTAATAATTTTTTTTATAAATATTGTGTACAGTAATTAGTAAAAAATGTTTCATGTTCTATTGATTTCATAATGGTCAGCAAGGATAATACGATGCTATTTTATTCTTTTTTTTTCAGTGTGATTCTGTAAATGCATAGGATAAAATAATAAAAAATAGCATCATATTAGCTCTGCTGTCCTAGATCATTATGAAACAAATAGTCCATTTATATTAATAGTAATATTTCATTTATAGCTTTCATGTTTCTTATTGTTATTATTTATTATTACGTCACTAACTCAAAATTTTCACATAATTAACTGAGTAAACGAAAATGTACATTTTTTACAAAATAATATCTCAAGTAATATTGCTTGCCTGACATTCAATAACCAACTTTTTTGTAGGAAATTTATTTTTAGAAATTCTAGCTTTTATACAATGCATTTTGTACATAGGAGCAGCCAAATTTGAAATATTTTAAAAACGCGCAAAGAAACAGCACTTTTTCGGAATGTCGAAAAATGAAGAAATTCTATCTCAATTAATAAAAAAGAAAATTATGGGGAATTTTGTCAGCTACATTTTCATTCTGAACGTTGATGCCCGTAAAATTAATACTTTCTGAAATATTAGCGAAAAAGCAATTTTGTCCGCCATTTTACCAAGATGGCGCAGCCGGGTCATTACCTACGCATGGGGAGTTTTGATGGTTTTAGCACCACTTTTTAAGCCTATATACCAATTTTTACCTTTTTCCCAATTTTTTCCGTTATATTGCTGAAAATGATTTAATTTGTTCGTAATGATTGATTCGTTGTTTGTTTGTAATGATTTAGTTGTTCTGGCAATTAAAAATTAATTAATTGTTAGTTGCTCCGACAATTCAAAATTAATTAATTGTTAGTTAAAATTATTAATTGTAATTGTCATTGCAATTAACAATTGATATTCATTAGGATGACAATTAACCTGATATTTCTAAAAAGATGGCAGATTGCTATATAATAATGCATCCCTTAAAAAATCAGATGTTTTTTATTTGTAACTACAGCTGGGACATACGTTTTCAGGCAACACGCAATATATTTTGCTATTTCTTATAAATGCTTTAGAGATTATGCAGATAATACATTTTTAATAGTTTACAAAGTTTATTTGTGCACCCAATTCTACAATACATGCATAAAGATATTTCAATTGCTTTTTTTACTTATAATAGGGTTTGTTTAAAAGTCTGGGACAAGACTGAAATGCGATCTACTGTTATTACAAAATACTAGAATGATCTTCATAGTTATTTATTTATTTAAATTTAAAAACTTTCATAAAATTGCAGTCTGCAATTAAGAGATTAATTGCGATTAAATATAATTGCAACTGAAATATCATAATTAAATCTTCAATCAACTGATTGATTAAAAATTTAATTGATTGATGCCCAACTCTGATCTCCAGCCGTTTTTACGATTTTTTACGAAACTAACTGTTTCATGTAATTTCCATAGAACCGTTGTAACCTATTCTCCGCCGCCTTTCTATTAACAATGAATTAAATTGTTGATTTTTTAAAAGCAATAGAATTTGTAATTACATACTTTTTAAGCTTGCACAAAAAATATTCTGTATATCTTGTCCGCGAAATTATTTAAGCTTAATAATCTGAATAAAAATATAAAGAAAACTTAATTGCGAGAAATCCCAAGTGAATGCCCATCTAAAAAATTGATAGGTACTTAAAGAAAGTGCTATATGAAATATTTAAGCAATCTAATATTTGCTAATGAACTAAACAATATTCTAATCGAAGCTAAGCAGAAACTTTTCAAACAAAACAATTTAAGGAGAAATAGGTATTTATTAATCTACTCCGCACAAATACTGCAAATCCAATCAATATATCAAAGCCAAACACACTAAGAACTGCTTCGCTGCGAGACAAATAACATTGTTAAAATTTCTTCCCTTTTATGAATTTATACTACACGAATAATTTTATTACGTATCAGTGACCACGTGCATCGGAACCGCCGCGCTGCCGGCTGTAAGCTTACGCATGCTATATAATAACGTCGCATTCGACCAAACAATTAATGAATATTACTTCATTATTTGTATGGACAAATGTAGTTGCCCAGAGCTCAGTCACGCCACCTAGTTCAGTTGCACGTACTAACCAACAAAGTAAGCGTATTTATTTTCAAGAGGCTGCGTATCTGTTTATTATCTGTGATTAAACTTAATTTAATATCGATTTTTGGTAAGCTTTGTTAGACTCACACGTGGTATACATGGTTATACAGAAAAACTAAAAATTGGACACATAAAAACTAAAAATTGGATACATAAAAACTAAAAATTGGAAAACTTTAAAAGACTTAACGACTATTTGAAATTCGCGTGTGGACAGTGATTTTGGCAACGATTCGATCCCAAAATGGAATTGCACTTGCACTCGCTTCATCAGGTATTGCAGCTACGTTGTTGGAAGGCGATCGAACAGATCATTCAGCACTCAAGTTGCCGTTGAACATGCAAACTAATGAAACTCCAACTTGCAACCTTCCGAGGAATTCTTCGATGGCCAAAGTATTGCAGCAAAGCAAATTGATCGTTTGGGATGAATGCACGATGGCACACAAAAAATCTTTGGAGGCATTAGACCGCACGATGCAAGATTTATGAAACAACCAAAACCGGTTTGGTGGTGCGATGATTCTATTGGCAGGTGATTTTCGACAAACATTGCCAGTGATCCCACGATCAACGCCAGCCGACGAACTTAATGCATGTTTGAAGTCGTCTATTTTATGGAAATATGTCAAAACACTCAAATTAAATATGAACATGCGAGTCGAATTGCAGAACGACCGATCTGGAGAAGTTTTCTCCAAACAATTGCTCGCCATTGGTAATGGCAAGATTCCTGTTGACACATCGTCTGGATACATTACATTCCCTGCCAATTTTTGTCACTTTACTGAATCAAAGAGCGAACTCATCGAGATGGTGTTCCCAAACATTGCTCAAAATTACAAAAATCATGTTTGGTTGAGCGAACCTGTTATATTGGCTGCAAAAAACGTTGATGTCAACGAAATGAATTTTCAGATTTAAAATAAGATAGCCGGCGAATTGATGACATACGAATCGGTTGATTCCGTTACTAACCAAGATGATGTTGTCAACTATCCAACGGAATCTTTAAATTCGCTGGAATTGCCCGGATTACCACCTCATAATCTGCAGTTAAAAGTCGGATCGGTAACATTATGTTGCGGAACATAAACCAGCCACGTCTTTGTAATGCCACCCGGCTTGCGGTGAAGAAATTAATGAACAACGTCATCGAAGCCACAATTTTGAAAGGGAAGTACAAAGGCGAAGACGTTTTGATTCCACGCATCCCTATGATTCCGAACGACATGCCATTCGACTTTAAACGGATACAATTTCCAGTGCGGCTTGCATTTGCAATGTCGATAAATAAATCGCAAGGACAGTCGTTAAGTGTTTGTGGCATCAATCTTGAAAATCCATTTTTTCCACATGACCAATTGTATGTCGCCTGTTCCCGTGTCGGAAAACCATCAACATTATTTATTTACGCGCCAGAAAACAAAACTAACAATAGCGTTTACTGTCTCCAGCCTTACTTGATAATGACACAAAGTGTCGAAACAATATTGTCAGGTTAAGATATTAATAAAACTTGTGAAACTTTAACTAATCTTTGTATTTATATAATATTTTACAAAAACTAACAATGTTGTGTATCAAAAAGCATTACAATAAACACTACGTTTTTGAAATATTTTTTTTATTATTTATTCCAGTTCGAATTGAATATTCATAGTTAATACAGGACAACGTCTGTCGGGTCAGCTAGTGTACAATATAAATAAGAGGGGTCCCACTACACTCCTTGAGGCACACCAAGGTTGTTGATATCAGAATCAGATGTCAAATTATTCACTTTCGTTTTTTGGGAACGGTTAGATAAATAACTTTCAATGTTATAATATCGTGGCTATTGTGCGCCAACTCGGCATTTACAGAATTATAGCTCTTAAAGTATCAATTTTATAGAAAAAAGCTTCAAATAAATTTTATTGGAAATTTTGTGTTTTACAAATTTGGTTATTACCACTTTTAATGTATCATCAACCGTTAACTATATATTTATTAATAACCATGTTGGAAAAAGTTCGGCGCGCTATAAATATAAACCTATGCACTATACAGAAAAAAGTTTTGAATAAAAGTTGTAGAAAATGTTATTATCTACGAAAACGATCTCTACTACTTTTGTCGTACGATGCACGGTTCACGAGATATTTGATAAAACGTGTTTTTTAAGATAGCGGCTAACGCTCAACCGCCCCCGTCCCGCCAACTTGACGTTACATTCAGGGAACACCCCCGAACACTTTCCAACAAGAAAATCAATTCTGTAGAAGATCGCAGCAATAAATTACCCGGTTACTGGCCTATAAGTAGAATACTATACTTTGTCCACGACTATTAAATATTTCTAATTAGATTTATACTTTAAAATACTTTTAGAAATGTATAAACGATGTTGACGTTATCTTATTACATACTTAGTTGTGGGCAAAAGGTTTTTCTACACTGTTTTCATTCTGACAGCTCCAAATTGTAATACGCCAAATATGTTAAATGCGATTTTAATTTACGAATTACTAGGTTTCATACTTCCTTTGCCCCAATACGGCGTCAATTGCAGTGCTCTAATACGCCAACTTGCCCTGGCTGACTAGATGTAGTGACTCTTAATTGTTTAACGAGGTGACTACTACTAGTAGTACTACTAGTAGATTTCAAAGCAATTGCATAATAAAAAAATTAGTTCCATTATAGCCGCGCTCGGTATTTCAGTTCTATTTACTCGAAGAGCTCAGTTTCTATAGTAGTAATTGTTATAAGTAATAGAGTTTAATAAAATTAATACAAACAATGAATTTGAATTCTCCATATACAGAAAACCCACAGACACATATATCACAATTCATAATGATTTATATCATCATAAAATGCACAAACTAGCAGCTTATAGGTCTTTAGTACACCGAGCTTTAACTACTCAAATAAAACAATCACAAGCAAAAAGATTATTGATATTGTTAAAATAAGATTGTTTAAAAGATTATTCAAACAAACTGTTTAGTTTGTTCGAATGGAAGTGCTGCGCTTGTGGTAGATCAGCGATTTGAAAAAGGCACGAATTCTCCAACACGATTTAAACTGCGACAAAAAGTTGAAAACATTGTTTGCACCCTGGCATCAATTGGATAAGAACTAGAACAAAAAAAGCAATTTCTGCAGGCAAAGAGAAAGAATTTTTGAAGACCTAGATGATTTATTTGACATCACACGTGCCAATGCACTAGAAATTATGAAGATCTTAGAAGACAATGATCGATCCTACTGCCTGTTAAAAGAGTTTAGAATACAGAAAGAAGGAAATAAAATGAAAAAGAATGAAACTAAAAGAGCAGAGAGGCAGATGCATTTAGACGTACCAGAACCTTCAAGAAGAGAAGAAACTAAATCCACTGATGTAGGTAAGATTAAAAAGTGAAATTACGTAATGAAAGTGAAAGAAATGATTCGTTTTCAAGTTATACAAATTGGGACTTCAGGTGCTACAATGGGCTCTACTACTAAGAGCAAAGAAAAGGATCAAGAAACAGATTTTGACTGCACGAATTTTGTCAGCGCTAAATAGATGTAAAATAAGTGACAAGGATACCTGTCACATATTGTCAGAAAATGTAGAAGCCGTTTCAATAGACCCAAATGACTATGTCATAAACATATCTTCCATCAGGGAATACAGACAATATTTTAGCGTACAGATAGCTAACAAAATAAAATTGTCATTTTTAGAAATATATTTACAATTTGCAGTCATTCACTGAGACTCAAAACTACTTCCAGCTTTAATTAGGAAATTTGAAGTATAGATTGGCTTAATTTATACCGATTAATTAATTGCGGTTCCAGAACTGTCAACAATAGGGTAAAAAGTATCTCCAGCAGTCTATGATACTCTCTGCGATTGGGAATTAACAGACAAAGTTGAAATTTTTAAACACAGGAAGACTAAATGTTGCTTGTGTTCTAGAGCAAAAGATAGAGAGAAAAATCTTATTTTTAGCTTGTCGCCACCATATTTTTGAGGCGTTCTGCAAGGAGTTTTTGCGGTGTCTAAGTTGCCATACCATCTGTTAAGTCGGCTGCAGCCGCACGTTGGTCCAGAGTAATGGTAATAATCACCTCTTCCCCCAGCACAAGCTTCATGTTTCTAGGACCTGGTTCGCCAAGTAATGGGTAGTAGCAATTATTATTATATATTAATAATAATTTCCAGTAAGAAGTATTAAAAAAGCATTAGAAGTATGCTAGTAGTCAGAAGTATTGAAGAAAAGCACCACAACTGAGCAGCATAAAATTTTTCAATGTGTCACTGCTCGGCCCGTAAACTACTGCGACTGATTTATCTTTCATAACTTAAAAACAGATTAGCAAATTTATAGTAGATTAAATTTCCTACAAGAAAGAAAGAATAGCTTTTTTTCGTAGCTGCAAACGTTTCACTGAAAATACGCACTATGTGAAAAACAGCCTAAAATAGCTGAACTTTGACCTTAATGCGGGACGGGTTAGCATGATCTGATCAACTTGAAATTTTTAAGGTAACTTCCTTTCATGTAATGTAAAAAATTTGGAGGGTACGTATTTTGAAAATTAAAAATAAAAAAATAAGGACCACCCTAGTATACAGGGTGTTCCATTCAAGATTCTAAAGTCGATGTCACTTATTAAACCGGAAGTCTAAAGCAAAAGTTTGTATTACAGAAAGATGCGTATTTATGTCTGTATTCACTATTCTAAAATTGATAGAAAAAAATCGATTGAAAAATAAATTAATTATTCGGTGTAACATGACTATTGTCACCCGGTATACTGCATTATGTGCTAGCTTCCACATTACACATTAGTTGTGTACTAATTTTTATTTGTAAAATAATATAGCTGGGTAAATTATTACTGTTTTGATAACAAAAAAATATCAACTATTCCTGAAATTCAAGTGCCGATTTTGTTGTTTTCATACTTTAATAGCGAAATATTTGTCACGAGTATACATATACTGGTTGGAATTAATGAGATTAGTTTTCCGCTTTAAGGCGTTAAAAGCTTTATATTTAGAAGAATATTATATAATATAATATAACAGTATTTTGTATCAAAATGGTATCATTTATTTTCGTCATAGATACAAAATATCTACAAAGCAACTCATATCTCCATAGGGATTTTTCAATTTTCTCTCCCTCAATTTTCTTCGGTTCTTTATTCTAATATTAAATTTGTGCAATTGTTTAAAAAACCCATGGTCATCACGCAACTATAGTAGCCACACATTCACGCAATCCTTGATGTTATTATTATTTCTTTATAAAATGTTCTTAAGAAATTACATTTTATAAATAAGCTAAAAAATAAAATATTGTATGCACCACAGGAGATATTCATGTTTTTTACTTTCGGTTGACTTATAGTAGAGTTTTATTAGGCTTAAATCGTTCATTCCGTTGGGCATACCTTGTAAAAATTACCAACCTAGCTCATGTTGTAGTCTATCCCTAAGTTAAACAGAATTTAGTTGTTGTCAAAAATAACTTTGGGGGAGGCGGGAGAGGGGTTTTTAGTTAAAAAGGGGTAAAATTGAATTTTTAAGTTATTTGTTGCAGGACATCACTCACTATGTTGTGACAAAACTGTAAATATTTAAGATATTTATTTACGCTGTTTATTACGTGAACTACTTCTAAAGTCGATTTTCTCGAAACAGCACTTATTTTAAGGTTTAACAATAGTATATTAAAGTATTAGTTTCATAAGACACGTTTTCAGCACACGCGTCTGAGTTTAAAAAACGATCCGCGTAGCGAGGAGTTTTTTAAAGGACAAGTGCGCTAAAACGTCTTATGAAACGAATACTTTATATTATTTTTTCTATTTGCGTTATTTCATTATTAAATAATTAAAAAAATTACTGAGTCTTAAATAAAATCTGTTACGGATATTTTGGTAAGTAGCATGACAGTTGGCAACAGTGGAAATTATGTAATTGTTTTTCACATAGCCTTGCTAACTTTAGGTAATCCGCCCGACGTATGAATTCCCCATCCTCGTCTGATACACACAAAGCCCGTTAAGCGGCAGGACCTCATTCAAATTTGTCAGGTGTATTATTTATATGTATCGTTAAAAATTATTATAAATTCAAAGTAGAAGGTATGCCAATATATTTGTGACATAAATGATAATTGCTACTTAATGAATTAAAAAAATTGGATGAAATAAAGATAATTATATTTCATTTCATAGAATAAATAAATACCTTACTTGTTAAAGAAATTATAATAAGATATAAATGCAATAGTATTTTCAGCAAATAATAATTTTTGTTAACAAAAATAATTATTCATTGGATCTTTTAGATATTATAAGGTAAAGATATAAAATTTTATGAAACTGAATTTTATTACATTATGATTATCGTAAGCATATTGCACTTAATACACAACACAATGCATTTACAGTTTCGTTAATAATAAAGTAAAAACTGTTATGTTCGTTACGGGGCCTGCCAATGTTAGTTTAGTGAACGTTGCATTCCAGTATTTCCAGTTACAACTGCTACAAGAGTTCACTGCGTAAATAAGATAAGTTTGACGTTCTAAGAAAAGCTGTCTAACAGTGATATCAACTTTAAAAAATAAAATGTTACTGTTTTCAGTATTCTAATAAATTTCATTAGTACACGCAAAATGCGTGTTCTAATGGCTTCATTAGGACAGGCAAATATAAAAAATTACATTGAACACTTAATGTCTTCAAATATAGTACATATTTTGAAAAAAATGACTGGAATAAACTTTTTGTGTTTATTTTCTGTGATCCTGTAATTCCCTTCTTCGTATTTGTCGGTGTTTGAGAGAAATAGCAGATAGGTGATGTCTAATGGCGGTCAGTGTGACATATCCGTCGCTTTTAAAGCTCATTGCGCCGGGTAGTTATGCTCCTTCCTACAGTTTTGTATTCTAAGGTCAGCATATAAAAGAAATCAGAGCGAATACTGACAAATATTAATAGGATACTAATTCATAATATAAATGCAGATTCGCATAGAAAAGTCATCACCCTAATAGAGGATCGAACCCAGGTCTTCTGGCTCTACGCGCAGACGCTCTAATAAACTGAGCTATCAGGGTTAACCCACAGGAGAATGACAATTTCTCCATACGAATTAATTGCATTTATACAAGGTGTACTAGATACATATTTTTGCTTTATCGAGTCAATGGACCAGCAATTCGTCAGCAACACATCAACTACAAAGTGAATGTAGAATTCTTAATAATTCTATAAGCAAATTAATTTATACAATTCATTGTAAATAAATAATAGTTAATATTTACTTTATGTGATACTAAATAATACAATTTCCGGTTAGGTAAACTACACTTATATGCTTTTAAAAAATAGTTAAATTAAAAAATTAGAATCTTGAAATCACAGTTTAGAAATATTCGACTTGTTTTAAAAGCAAAGCCTTACATTTAACTGATTAACTATTAGAAATAAATTAATTTAAATAAATTCTCGTATTTCGTAATAATATTATGTCGAGATAAATAAAACCAAGCATTTCTTAATAACAATTTATTATTTTCTAAACATAAATAATATGCATAATCGTTATACACTTAGTATCAACAGTTAATATGTATGTACATATATTTAAACAGTTATTATGTGGCTATTTTTGATCTAAATTAGATGTTATTTTCGGTTTAATGATTTGCAAAAAACATTAATACCGTAATCATAGTTTATAATATAAATGTTTCTCGTTCTTGTCAAACATAAAGAGTAATAACATGTAAATTTTAATAAACCAATAAACTTTCAAATCACATTATTGTTAAATAATAAAATTATGACCAGCAACATTGTGTAGTACTATATCAAAAGAAAACGTTTGGCAATTAGTTTTTGTATTTCTTCTGTGTGTGGGCAATTTAGCCATTAAGAGTTTTATAAATCTTTAAATTATTGTTTTTTTCTACTATAATTATAAACATGACATTTTCTTTTGAGTTGTAGGAAATTTTACTGTATAAATGTTACTGGATCCTTTGTTATTTTAAAAGTTTTAAACATAAACCAAATCATGATTTTTCTATTAAATAGTAAATTCTGCATAGATTGCACATGAACACTAATTTAAAATGGACAATTTTATTGTTGGCATAATACAAGATATTGTGTATTTTAGGAAACGCATTACCTGTAGTAGTAAAATCTAAAAATTGAAATAAGTTGAAGCACTGCAGGATCTTCTCAAAAGTTTGTAGGAGAAATTAATATTTCAAACAAAGCAAAATAAATTTGGCACATATACATTATTAAAGCAATGCTTATTCTTGCAAGGCAGATAAAGATGTTTCCTAATATTTTTTAGTTCATTACATATTAGCACCATACTAGGTATCGCTCAGTAATGATAAATCAATTAAAATATAACCTCCTCTAATACAACAAAGTGGTTTTTGATTTGTAAATTTTAGCAATTTACAGCGTTTTCAAACATTGTAATTAAAGTATCAAGAATATGCTTTAGGATATAGGTAGGTATCTAATAAGGTCTAGCCATTATTCATTATCACTGTCATTTTTAACTTTTAAAACCTTCCTTTTTTGATTACTTTGTGTAATAGTATTCATTTCAAAAAATTTTATTATATACTAATACCACTGAGAGTAATACAAAATGATTATTTTTGAAAATGTTTTATGTGAATTTGAAGCTTTACATGTGAAGATGAATACTATGAAGGTTTTATCAGACAGGAGAGAGGGAAAGATTCATCTCACAGCAACTGTCATTCCCAATAACACTGCTCTATTTATGTCTAAATATGTAGATACACAATATTGTCTCTTAAAACACAAATGCGGACTACTAATTATACATCAAACAGCACAGTCTTACATTGATTAATAATTATACAGATATGTCTAAAATTAAACTTCTCATTAACAGAAGTTAGGGATCTAAAAATGTAACCTTTTATCAAAACTACTCACTTTTGTATCTGCTTGATATATATTTATTTTCTTATATTATTTAATATTTAGTACACAGAATTGTGCTAATTATTTTGAATTTTTATTTAAATGTCTGTATCAAAGTTTTATATAACATACATTGACAATATACTGTTATGATGTATTGTATAATTTTTAAACTTCCCAATTCCATAAAAATGGCAATTATATAAATACTAGTGCCTGACTTATAAGGCAAATAGAAACATTAAATTACATATCTTAAATTTCTATTTGTGATTATTGTTAATATTATCGTGAAATATTTAAAAGAGCAGTGTGATCACACCTCATAATATAGAAATGTATTAATTATTGCAGATATATAATCATTACAGTAACATTAATAAAAATATTTGACAAAATTAATACTATACAATAGTAATAATATCGACATTGTTTAAACCAATTAAACACGGACAATATATCTATTTTGGTTTTCTTTCCACACTTGCTAAATTGATCAAAAAAACACAGAACAAATTCAAAAATATTTCCTATATTATTTGAATTAACTTATAAAATCATATTTTCTATCTTGTATTTAACTCTAAAAGTTAAAGTTGGATTTAATTGAATTTAGTTTATAAATTCTAAATAATGAAATTTTAAAAACTGAAGTCTAGTCTCATAAACTCACTACTCATTGCCATAGACAATCTTATATGTTTAATTGCAGCCATGTAGTCAGGGCCGCGCCAAGTTTAATGGACGCCGTCGTGTAAATTTATGTATGCGCCCTCAATTTATCTATCGTGATTTCTTTTAATAGGCTAATGCCACCAAACTGGTAAAAGCTTCTTAAAAAGCAGGGTCCCTAGGTTAGTCTGATGTGTAAAGCACCACCACAGTATAATAACAACTAGTAGGCTCACTCTCGCAAATATTGAAAGCCGATTCTCGGGATGTTGACAGCAGTTATGCTTAATACGTACGTAACGCATCGATTACCCAGAGCCGTATACCTACGTATACCTTTAGCTGTGCGTTGTGTAGTGGCTCCCGTATGAACTTAAGGTTGCAAAAACTTGATGTTTACATTAAAACAGTTTTCCTTGGATGTTATATAAAAAATTCTAACTAATGATCTTTTAAATTTGTACACGTTTACAAATCTAAATGTACTCTGTTTTATTTTCAGATCAATAACTTTTAACTAACAACGTCTCACTAATAAAAAAATTACTTGAAACAGCCTACATAGAAATAAGCGAAACGTAGTAATATTTTATATAATATAATATGTCTTATTAGCAGCCAGTTCTCAAAATACAAAATTATTATAATAAATAATTTTTTTAACAAACAACAAAAACAAGCTCTAGTTTTGTAATTTTTGTAAATGGTGAATTATGTATGTACCTATTTAAGTTAATAAACTAATCGTTTAAAGGAGTCAATTAATTTTGTTCTTACACACAATTCTATTTCCTCGTTTACTACCATTATAACAAGAGTTTTCAGTTTTTGCAAAATTTACTTGCCACAATAGTACAATTTTTTCTAATACATCCTACTTGTTTAATACTGCAATCGCAGACGATGACGGTCGACAAGCCTCGGCGATCTATAATCTGTGGGCATGATATTCGAAGGTAGCTTAACGACTTCGAAGTGCCGATAGGCGAGTGAATCTACTGTATAATATTTATGCTGTGGCACCACTATATATACAGAGAGGTTTGTAGAGGGGGACAGAATCCGCGAACCAATGAAAATTGACCCAAAGTACAGAGCGCAAAATCATCTGAATTTGAGATTTTTTTAAAAGGAGATAAGAAGGAATGAAAATAATAAATGTTATACAAAGCAATAGAATATATATTTAATTTATAAATTAAATAAATAACTGATAATTAATAAATGGAACAGAACAATTCAATTAAATACCGAAATCTTTTTTAACAAAAATAATTTCGAAGATACCCAACTGTTTTGGTTAAAACTTATCACACAAACGGCAACATCGTGTAGCACGTGTTTTTGTTTACCCATTGGGTCAAATTTGATTGGTTTTGAAAATTCGGTCTACTGCGCATCCTTGGGAACGCGGCAAATTAAATAATTTAATGATTAAAATTTATTATCTCAAAATTCTCAAAACATAACTCGACACAATCATGAGAAGAGGATGTAAACATATAATTAAAACTTTATATTTACCAAATAATTAACAAATAAGTTAAATGTAGTTCAGTTCTTTCATAACTTCCAAAATGACAGATAAACTCTGGCAAAAACGATGCTTTTTTCGTTACATTGATCTCTCAAGAATTGATCTCTGAATATACCAAACTTAAAATGGTTAAACAATATTTTCCAGAACAGCAGGTATAATTAAAATGATGTGTCTACTTATAATTCCCATACAGGTACTATGTAAAATCTCTATTTTGAAAATTAAATAACTTAAAAACTACACGGTAAAAAATTAAAAGAAAACTATTGTAATTCCCATGGGTACTTTATCTATCTATAATTTAGAGAAGGTTTCTTTTAATAGTCTAATGCCGCCAAAGTAGAAAAAGCTTCTCAAAAAGTAGGGTGCCTAGGTTAGTCTGATGTGTAAAGCAACACCACAGTATAATATCAACTAGTAGCCTCACTCTCACAAATATTGAAAGCTGATTCTCGGGATGTCGACAGCAGTTATTCTTGATACGCACAAGCGAACACATCGATTACGCAGAGCCATATAACTTCAGTTGTAAAAAATTAAAAGAAAACGATTGTAATTCCCATGGGTACTGTATCTATCTTTGATTTAGAGTTAATTTAAGTTCCAGAATTTAATTTTTAGTTTTATAAATGCAAGTACCCCCTTAAATACATTAAATCTCAAATTTCGTGGAGACTTAGCGCGCTTTTACAAGTAGAACGTCTTAAATATTTTTTATTTCCTCAAATTATAATGTCGCGGTTCTTTGTGGCGTCTTTCGAACCCTGGCACCGTCGTTCGCTGAATGATTTTGCCCATATAGACGGCGCGGCCCTGCATGTAGTGTACCTTCCTAAATAAGTATTAGAATAGAAATAATCTACATATCAGTATCAACACATTCGAATGGAAATAAATTGATTTTATTTAAATAGTGTTTACCAATCTCGTGAACGGAGATAATAGGACACTTACTAGAAGTAAAAGTTATGTAAGTACCTACTCCATTAAATAATTAGTTTGAGTTACCTGACGTACAATACTTGATAATTACTTAATACTGCTAAGTAAAGTTATAGGTTTGTATACCTTTCAAGTTGTATAATTAATGTAAAAGTGTAATTTATTATTTTATACTTCAAGTTTTTCAATTTCGATATATTTACCTGGGAGTCCCAGTCCTGCTTACTGTTTTCAGTAAATAGCATATACTGTTAAGAGCAATTTTATTCCGAATTCTTTTAAAATATAAAATAGATTTCTATCTTTAATTTTGCTGCCCGTATTTCAGTCTGAAAGAATGCCATTTAATAAGGCCTAGCACAGCTTCACAATTTGCAAGTTTGCGCTTATATCTTTTCGATGCTACATATGTATGTACTATGGGTTTCATAATGATCTAGAACAGCAAGGCTAATATGATGCTATTTTATATAAAAAAATACTAAAAAATAGTATCACATTGTCCTAGATCATTAAGAAACCAATAATACATTATGTTTGTAAAATATTCTACAATCAAACCATTGTTGGGAATCTATTGGCTAGAAATGGTAAGGCGATTAATATAAATAAGTTATAGAATTTACTTTGAATTTTATTTTATGATACAAGTAATATTAACTTTTTATGTTATTTAGGCTTGTAATTTTTGAACTTTACTTCGCATATTATTTTGAATTCATGCAGGATATACTACTTTCTTCGATATAGTAAGTGATAATGGAAGTAATTCAAGGCATGCATAATTAACATGTATTATTTCACATTTAGCCATGCTTACTTTAAAAATGTAGTATTAACACCAAGTGTATATCTCTTTAAATTAATGTACAGTTGTAAATTTTATAGTAAATACCTTTTAAGGTTTTGTAGTATATAAACACCAAAAGCATTTAATGTAGTAGATGCATGTTATGAATATGAAGTCTTATAGTTAAGTTGTTTTAAATCAATTTGAATAAAATACAATAACGGTAATTCAAAAATCAGATGTGTTCATGCCAAGAAATCTACATTTAGGGTTGAGATAATGGGAACAATAAATTGATAACCATTAAAGTTCATTTATGGACCATTTATAGTAATAAAATAGTAGTACTTGGTTTTAGTTGATTCGAGTCTTCTATCTTGGTAAGATGATATAACTATAACAAACTCTATACATATTTATTTACACCAAATTGTTTAACTCAAATATTAAAAATAAAAAATTAAAAAGAATAAAATTTTCCAAAATAATGTTGAGGCTAAATTTAAAGACTTCTTCGATGTTTATAGTTTATGAGTAAGAGACAGTAGATGCAGCCAAGTTGGAGTATAGTTCCGTTAATTATCTCATTAATAGATTTGTAGCAATAACATCTAATTTTAGTGCACAATAGAAATTATTTCTTATAGTATTATAAGAAATGACAAAAAACATTTAAAATAAATCTCTAATCAATTGTTTATAAAATAATAAAGATTGTTATTTTAAATACTTGTTGGTCCAATTATTATTATCAAAGAGATTTGTACGAAACGACATAGATTGTAAAAACATTTATTATTTTTAAGTTAAAAAAATCTCGTGTAAGAATTATAAAACGACCATAATAAGATGTACATTAAAACACTGATGACATCCACTTTAATGTTATTGTAATGATTAAGTACCAAAAATACCTACATTATATCAATTATATTTGAGCATTTATTTAAACAAAATTACGCCTTTTGTCGAATATTTAAATACAATTTCATGCAAAAATAAATATACATTTATTTTTCCCCTAACAAACTCTGTTATGAGCGATATTACAACACTGACCAAGAACAATAACAGATTTGACCATGTTTTTGTGCTAAAGGAGGACATAAACTTTGAAAAAGCGTCAGTCGTCATTTATCACGGAAATCTACCAAACAGTTTTTCGTTAACATTTATCCTACATTTACACGATTTGTTACTTGATTCATAAACTGTCCCTAGCTGCACTTATATTAATTTTAATATCACTAACGTTATTTAAAATACATTTATCTATTTGATTAACAACAATTTTATAAAAATCTTGGTACAAATATAAAACAATCGGTGTAGAACAAATGGAGCTAAATCTATTATATTAATTACATACAGGGCGGTATTATGGTGATTTCAATCATTTAGTAGCATTTTTCACATGCTAATTAATACCTAAAATTATCCATCGCAGCAATATATACAAATCCATGTTTTATCGCGTTTTAATACAAAAATCAAAATAAAAAACTATCTAGCTTAATTTATAAACTTAGCGACCGTACACCGCTTTTTTAAATAGTACTTGTTGGATTCGTTCCACACCGCAGTTTCACTTTTCTATGTATTTGTTATACAAATATATCACTGCATTTTTGAGAACTCGATACTTTAATATATTCTTACATAAGAAGTCATTGGTCATTGAACGTTTATTTTTGACGTCGACGATCGCTCAAGTCCAGGAAGCTGGTGGACGAACGCCGACGGGCGATCGTCAAATGGATGAGTCAAATACATTCATAGAAGAAGATATATCCTCATCCTTTCTGCAGCACTCCAAGAATTCATCTAACGTTACAACGCCATCCCTGTTCTTGTCCATTTTCTATAAAAAAGAAAGCTCGTAAAATACATCATAATTGCTATCATTTGAAAGGGATTCAGGTTTATGACTGGGGACGTTACGACCAATCTGTCTTTAGCAAACACACGCACGGTTGCTGAGAATTTCATAAAAACTAAATATTTTCTTCGACCCCAGTGCCATTAACCTTAGTATGGAGTATTATAGTTTTTCTGATTTTGGCTTGGATATAAAGTGGTTATAAAAAATTAATTTCACATACACTCGAAGGAAAAAGCATTTAGAGAAGAGAATGTGTTTTCATCTAGAACTATTAAACCATAAAATTCGATAATAGAAAAATGAGACCCGATTGAGTTTTGGTACATTATATATATTGATTCACAGGAATTATGGGAGTTTATATTGATCCATTCGTAGGGGTGGGGTGGTTTGATTTCAATATTTTTTAATCTATAAGATGATCACAGTGTATAATAAGTACACCGAATATGAGAGAAATATCTAAAAATGACTATTCATATCTTACTTTATTTCGTCAAAGTGGGATATTCTATATTAACTAAACTGCATAGGGATACCTACAGCTACACAATTTGTTAATAAATTGCCGTGTGTCGGATTAAATGACACAGAATTAAAAGTAGAAACTTCACAATGGAATAGATGAGCTATCTAAAAGAATGTCTTCTAAAAAAACATGAAAGAAAAAAAGGCACCAGTAGTGATAATCCTAACAACAATCAATAACTAGAACAACTTACACGAAATAGCATGTCCACTTTCTCTTTTACCGTATCTTCATCTATACAAGGTTCGGAAAGTTTTCCCATAAGATCATAAACAGCGGTGACAATATCCGTCATCTCTTCTCTGGTTATACATCCATCACCGTTAATATCGTACAAATTAAAAGCCCAACGTATTTTCTCGTCCAATGAACCTCTTGAGAGTATAGAAAGACTCTGCACGAAATTCTGTAACATAAAATAAGAGAATTTAAGTTTATTTAAAGTTCTGGAAATTGAAGAATTAAAATCTGCATAACTTTATTTTAGAGGGCAAATATCTAGATTTACGTTTCTTGTTTTATTATTACTTATTTGAATTAAAAGTTACGGCCGTAAAACTTTTGTTCTGAAATTACGGAGTTTAATTTATTTTTGGTTAGATGAATCAATAGAAATAAAGCAAAGTAAAACCCAGCCAGCGGAATGAATTAGATTTGACTTGGTAATCTTGTAAATTTTATTCTCTCTTAGATATTTTCAGTCATATTTGTAAGATCTCAATTTCATCGTACTGGAATATTTAGAAGAAGTATGTTTTTCATACCATTTTGAAAATGTCTTTTTTGTATAAAGATTTATTCATTTTATCTGTTTTATTTATTTTTGTTATAGAAGAAATGAATAGTACGTGTGTAATTTCTAAAAAAATTTATCAAGATTGATGTAGAATAATTTTTTTGCTTATTTCATATTTTAATGTGTGCGTACTTAAAATTTAAAATGCGATTTTCTCGAAAACTAGCAGGAAGCGACCACATGTTGATAAGGAAAATATGCTCTAAATCATTACAGCTACCCCCCATTACGAGGTTTCTAGTTATATTAGTTACACCCTGTATACTAGAAAGCTTACCGTCTGAGAAAACCATGGAAATATTATCAGAAATTGTACATAATTTATTTTCTAGATATATCTTCGTGCAACTAGCCGAAAATCCAAAGAAAATCCAAAACTTCAAAAATCTTAAAAATGCTTTTTTTGATTTCTCTAGCTTTTGATTTTAGTTTTAAGAAACACTGTTATATTTAAATGTTTCCATAAATTATGCAGAATACTCTACACGTGTTTCGGTCTGTTAAACCTTTTTCAAGAGTGCTCTTTAGTGCTCTCATTTTACCAGTTAATGATCCGGCTATTCAGACTCTAGTATTGAGTCACATGCTACAATATCTACATGCAACATACTAAGATATAAATTTCAGACATGTTTGTTACACAAGTGAAGAGTTTTTTTGATTAATTAATTTTGATTAATGTAGTTCGGGGTTTTTCCCTTGTGCGTCCTAAATATGTCTACATTTTTCAATAACATTTTTGCATACGTACCTTACTCTTGTACCAAAATATTTTGCATAAAAAAAGTTGTTTTTGTTTCGGCTTTCGAGTATGAAAAGAATTGAAGAAGGTATTACGAAAGAGAGAGGATTTTCCTTTTTGAATGTTAAGCGGCTGAAAAGGGTATCTAGGTGTTAAAAGTGGTGGAATGGAGCCTTGCTAAACTGTGTTTCATATAGGTTAGGTCTATCAAGCTTTTGAGTTTGTTTTTGAAAATTATTATTAATTAATTATTATTACTTTTATCTCTAATTTTAGTGGCGGCTTGTCCATAGGAGTGCCTGTTCACTGCCTGGCCGAATTCAACCTCAAGTGTGGCTGGGACTTAGTTGGATTTTGGGTCTGCCTAGAATATCCTAGAGTTTAGCTACACCTATTAGGCCTACTATAATAAAGTCTTGGTGCACTCCAACAGTGCACCCTATCTAGAACTAGAGACCTGACCTAAACCAACGTGGAAGTGAGGTTGTCTAAGGAGTAAAATGCTAATGATCGTATTCGCTTCAACTCCCCTTAGAAGGTGATCACCCGAGCAACCTTCCTGGCTCAGCCAGACATGGGATTCCTAAGTTTACTTAAGTCACTGATCCATATCAGCGTTGCCCCCAGAGTATTTCGACTAGCATCTGGCAATAGGTTTCCACATGAATTGATCTGGGAGTCCTTGTCAGATAAACCTTGTCGTATCTCTCGTACCCCTCTTGTATAAACTATCGTATAAACCTTCTCGTACAGGAGTCCAGCCTTGTTCTGGTCCGTCTCCCAACTAAGGGACGAGAATCATAAGACCAGTCTACGCCGAGAAAAAAATATAATTGGGGAAACTAAATTTTATTTAACCCAACGAAACATACTAACATTTTATTTCATTTAACTAAACATTTAGTTGAATTAAATAAATTTTAACTGGGCCAACTAAACTTTTTTTCAGTGTAGTCATAGTGCAGAGATACCTAACGCCTAATACCTAATAATATAATACAGTCCAAAAAATAATTTCAAGAATATCAAATCTTTCATAGACAATAAAAAGAATAACAGTCATCCATGCAAAATTTACGTCTAAAAAATAAAACGGCAAAGTTTCTATCGTTCCTTGGAGATTGAATCTGTTATACTGCAAATTGTTCAGCAATGATGGAACCAATTGTTTCGGAAGATTGACTTTTATTAATTAGGTAGTTACAGAAGGTACTATAGTCCGTCCGCATACGATGCGAAGTTGTAAATCAAAATTAAAAGAAATAGTAATGTTAAGTTTTCAGCGAGAAGCGGCTCTTTAATTTTCAAGCTTATAATAACAGCAGAATTTACAGTTTTAAGTAGCAAATGATAATAGAAAACCCTTGTAGTAATCAGTCTACCTGCCGCTACCTGTCTTGCCATAGTCGCCCCATAGAAATTTTGTTGTAGGCGAAATAAGCATAATTGAGTTATTATAAAATATTTAAAAAGTACTTTATTATTTAATAAATATAACTATAAAATATAAATCCAATAACGTAACTACAAATAAAATATAAAATAAATATAAAATACATGCATAAAATATACATAAATGAGTTCAGGGCATTTTACTAAGATGCTAACTTAGAAGATAAGAACTTAACTTAAAATTCGTGGTATTACGGACCACTTCTGATTTTACTTGAGCCCGTGCTAACTCAATTGGATTGAGTTCGCACTGGTATGGCTGAAGACGAAGAATCTTAATTCCAATTTTCTCTGCTAATTCGTCGATTACATACTTTTTACATTGAGACTTAAAGGTATTATTTATAGCTATCAACTCTTCTCAAAAGGCTTACCTGAAATGGAATATTTTTGTCACGCAACCAATTAAATGTATCTTCTTTCCTCCATGCGGTAGTGGCAAACGTTGGTAAAGTCACGAATGGTAAGAAGCGTTAACCATCACAACAACAGAGCCCTGGGGAAGTAATGTAATCATTTGTTCATGTCTTCATGGTAGTCGCTGGTGTTTTTGGATTCAAATATTAGATCACCTTGATCAAGAAAACCACTTAAACTTAAACTTCTTGAGCAGCATGGTGACGGGTTTTCACATTTCGGCCTTGCCACGTTTTCGACACCGTGTATCCTTCATTCACCCAGGTTTCATCTAAATAGTAGATTGGTCGCTCTTCTGCATGGTAAAGTTCAATTTCCCGAAGATATTTTCTTCTCCACGAAACAATTTCGGCATTAACAATTAGGCAGGAGTTTCTGCTAGGTTTTTTCCAACAAAATTTAAGTTCCTTCAATATTTTCCAAAGAGTTGATCTACCGATCTGCGGTAACGTATCATCTTTTTGGATACCTTGCAACACTTGTTTAACTTGGTATTTCTTTATTGAAGTAAAATTAATGTACCTTATGTCGAATAGCGTTTTTGTCATCTTAAATACCTATTTTCTTTTTTCCGCTGGAAGCGATTGGTTTTTGTACGGCATTATTCTTATCTTCTTTGAATATTTTATATATAGTAGTTTTTGATACACCTATCATCTTACAACATATTTCTACACAATCATCCACTATTTCTGACAAATGCGTATGTCTTATTGCTTTATAGCAATTTAACACTAAGATTTTCATTAATGGATAATGCACAACTTTCCGCCCGTTTGTACTGGAACGTAATCGCGCGATAAATTCATTTTCACTTGTACTATTGTACAGATCAAAATCAGAACTCATACTAATTTCCTTAAACGTGAATTGTTCATATAACAAATTAAGTAAGTCATTAGTACGGTATTAACATCCTGTTAAAGATATTGTCATGAGTCATTACTAATGGATATGTCTTCAAAATAGCTTAGAAAGTGACTGCACTTTGTACAGAATTTCTTAAAAATAATGGTTTCAAAGAGAAATTCTTCGGTAACGGAAGATTTTGCAAAAAAATTTTATACATAAAAGTATTTAATATTTTATGTTACTTATACAAAAAATTAACACCGACGCCTATGAGTTCACGCTGCCCGTTTAATTTATTACTTCGCATCGTTTGCGTGTATTTAATAATGTGTAATAATAGTTTCCGTAGAATAATTCAATCCTTTTTTATAGCAATACTGTTCTAAAATATTGAGTTTTTCCTGTACTTGCTACGGTAATGTTTCGATAATGTGTTGGAACGATTATTTACTTTTTCTATATACAGGGCGGCAGGGGTTAGAACGCGGTAATTTTAAGGGGTGATAGAAGATATCAAAAGGAACAAAAAAGTCTAACACAACTTTGTTCTAGAACGTACAACTTTTTCAGAAAAAAAAATTAAAGTTGGAAACTTTAACATAATTTTGCCGCGTTAGTAATACTCGCAGTACTTTATTTAGGGGGTTTGTCGGCAGATGCATCTCTGAGCATCTACGTTTCCGAGTAAAATTGAATTCTTTTTACAATGAAAAATTCATTTTATTCAATTAAGAAACGTGACAACCCTGTAAAGTTTGTAAAAAATTTGCTCCACATTTGCACAAAATGCTGATGTAGGATGTAGTTTGTTGAACTTGGAATGAAGCACGTTTTGCTTACAACCTTACAATTTAATGAAGAATGTTTGGGTCAATGCCTGATCACAGCTGTGTAAATAATACCCTTTTAGAGTGAGATAATGCTGAGTTTGTAGTTTATTGAACTGAAAATAATTTGCCATTAAAGCACGACTTTGTTTATTTAATAAGAGGGATGGATATTTTATTATTTAATTAGGGATATTTATGATGCCTTGTTTTGGCTACATTAATAAAATTTCTAATTTTATAGTAATTAGGTGCCTTAATCAAAATCTGTTTTACAAAAGACAGCATTTTTTAATAGAAAAACAAATACGTCAAGAAATTTTGAAAATATTCCAGAAATTAATAAATATAAAATATAGGTCAATCGTTGTCTTATTTCTACAGTTGGTTTGTTATGAATTAGCGTGTTTTCAAGCACGTACAAATTTTGTTTACGGAAGAACAGTGCTGATTACAATTTTCGTAGAATTAGTCACCCGACTAATCTGCTTTGGATGTTAAACAACAGCTGTCATCATCAGTTTGTTTGTTTGATTTTCTAAAACAAGGTCAAGACCCAACTGTAAATGCCATTATACTTCAGCAAGGTTGCCAGATATGGAAATGGTTTTTTCTAAATGAATCGAAAGCTAATTAACATAGAAAAAAATTATTAAGATTCTTTTGTTCCTTTTGATGTCTTCTATTACCCCATAAAATCAACGCGTTCTAACCACTGCGACCCTGTACATACACTTCTATCAATACCAATGTAAATAGTACTATACATGTTATGGTAAAAGTGCATATTTGGAAAATATGCATTTGTATCGGTAAATGTGTAAATATTACGGTAAAAACTCGTACCAGCAGGTTTTAGAATGTGCTGTTTGTAAATCTTAACAATAACCTAATATTAAATTCTAACAATAACTTAAAGTTTCAGGTTAGCGTTAGGTTATTGTTAGTATATGATTAGTAGGTATCTAACTACTAATAAGATTTGGTAGTATTGGAACTTTTAAGTACTATTAAAAGTTCTACTCACTTTAACCAAGAAGGCTTTTGTACTTTTACCGTAACATACAAATATCCTAAATATCTTTTATTAATTTTTCACATTTTATCTGATATTGATTTTATCTGTGCAACTCATAAATATACGAAAAAAATATAAATCAAACTGCGTCTAAATTTAAGCCTTTTAATGTGACACCAACAAAAAATGGAATAAATAAATAAAACCTTTGGCTTTCGAAATCTTTCACGTTTTTACTGCGAATCTTGAACTTCCTGCAGAGTAATGTCGGACTCCCTGTAGTTATCCCACGACATTTATCTAAGGTCCTGCCATTTATTTTTTTCGAGAAACTCTTTTGTCACGAACAATTCCGTATATGAAATCAACTCCTTTCATCGTAACATCGCATCACCACACCTTCTCCTATTATTTATAACTACATGGCATTTCAGACATCTTTAGGTTACTCACGTGGAAATTACATTTGAATTAAAAATATTTTTCCGAGTCCTCTGAAGATAACATAAGCATGCATGCGTGCCCAGTAAATTATTCTGCTTTTGATGCAGTTTTCATTGTGGTTGCGATAAAATATAACAAACATGAAAATCTACTTTGACTAATAAATAAAACTTCACACTAGAATACTAAATAGATTCTGAGGAAAAAAGCTGCCACAGTGCAGAAATAAACTAGAAAAAAGTCTCTATAATTCAAAACCATTTACTATCGCAATAGTTTTCCTTTAATTTGCTTTATTCAGTGGAGAGTTAATATTTTCATCAACAGTCTAACATTTAGCAACTTTGACTACATGTATTATCAAACTTATTGCACCGAAATTATACTGTATTGTTCTTAGAAATCAACGCGAGATTCTAACTTAAAGCTCTATTTGGGAGAGAACGTTGGAGTGCTTATGCAGGTCATTGTTTAAATAATCCCTAGCTCGCTTGAACCTACAGAATTTCAAGAGATTCAGCTTCCGTCTACTCAAATACTACGACGCATTTGTAATGTATGCATGTATATTTGTGTTGGAATGGTGACAGTGTAAAGGGAAACGAGTATTAATGCGTTTTCATGTTACTACCAAATATTTAGCACAACAGTTTTGGTATTTAGTAACATACGAATTCGGTTTAGACTCACACAAATGGGGCGTGGATTTATCTTGACAGTTTGATCTGTCAGCCAAATGCAGGAATCGAATAGCTAGTTTTGTGGAACTTCATGTGCTTGGATAGAGCTCTTGATTTATTTGTTGGAAAATAGAGAATCCGATTGATCAGCTTTAGAAAAGCTAAAAATAATATAACAGTCGATCTTATCGCTACTAGAGATTTTCATGAAATTGGTTCTTGTACTTCGTGACTATTTAAAAAAGTAAAGGAGAAGTCGACTACTAAGCGTCAAACTAACAAAGTAAATTTTGTATTTTTTAATTTTAATTTAATCTTTAAATCCCCACACCCAAAATTAAACTATTACAAGAATCTTACAAGACGCGAAAAGTATAATATAAAAATTAAATTAATTAATTAAAAAACTGCCCTTCACCACCCCCCTTACAAAACTTAAATTTATAATTTGAAAATAAATTATAAAGTACATAATTTTGAACGTTGTGAGACTAAAAAAGTAAAATAAGAAAGGTACTCCACGCTCTTATTAAGAATAAAATTGATTGAGACAATGTACAAGGTATGCAATGCACTTAACTTCCCACCCCCCCTACTTTTCGCTGTTATTTCTGTAGTTACAAAAAATTATTTTAACAAAAGTTGTAGGCCTTTTTCTAAAGTTTTTAAATATGACAGCAAAAAAACAATTGAATAATAAATGCCGAAGTTATATATATAAATTTAATTTTTTTAAATGGAACACCCTATATTTTATTGCCTTGTTCGACGTAGAATTGTAGTCTGATTTTAACAATATAGAATATATAATATCTACTTATTTTTAACAGTTTTCGAAATATTTGCTTTAAAATATATAAATTACACACTATCGCATATTCGATCGAGTATGCTCTGATTTTAAAAACATTTGCTTTGAATTGTTACTTTGACATTTCTAACAATAAAATAAATGGGCATTAGTGAATTTATACTGTAAAAATGCCATACACCACAGAAGAACTAATTAAATATTTTATGTGTTATTATTTAATATTATTTATGTTCGATTGCATTATAAAGTACTGTTTATTGTATTGTTTGCGGCAGTAAACTGGCTTATTATTGTACTCGTAAAATAAAGTGATAGAAGTAAAATAAAGTAAATAGTAGTAAAATAAAGTATGACAACTGTATATTACATGTCAAATTTTCTTATGTCAAGAATAGATGTCAAATTTATAAACAGATTTGTTTTGATAATTACCCAATTTTAGGAATCGAACATAAAGCTTTGTAAGCAACTCTTACATAATCGGACCTTATAGACTCGCCCTTTTTATAGGCCTTGCTCGCTTCGCTTGTTCGGCCATAAACTGGGCTTGTCTATAAAGTTCTACATTATGTACTTAAATAGCTATTATTTATATAATATTTAAACGTAAATAATTCGGAAAGTATTAGAAGTAAATACTATGTGTTCTATATTGGTGAAATCAGTGCAAAATTCTACATAAAAAATGCAATAAAATACAGGGTGTTCCATTTAAAAAAATTCAATTTATATGTATAACTTCGGCATTTATTTTTCAATTTTTTTTGATGTCATATTTAAAAACTTTAAAAAAAGCCCTACAACTTTTGTTAAAATAATTTTTTTGTAACTACAGAAATAACAGAGAAAAGTAGGGGGGAAAGTTAAGTGGATCACCCTGTACATACATAACAAAAATTAAGAAATGCTTCTAGAACGGTATGCTATGTTCTCTGGCGAGATTCTTGTGTCAAAATTGATTTTTTAAAACCATAAGTTACCTCTTGATGTGTAGAATACCATTATTCTAGGTACCATTTGTTTACATTAGTAGTGAGGTCACACGGTGGGTCAAAGGTTCATTATAATTATTTTTCAAACTGATTCTTAAAGAACAGGTAGAATTATTCCCAAATTAAATTATTGGGCACCAAGATGTTATTTTTGATTGGTAGAATAACATAATGAGGGGTAGGTATCAAATTTTGGTACCAAAAAATCAATTTTGGCACAGTTAACTCGGCCTCTTGCTTGTTATATATGCTTTGATTGTTATATACTAAATTAAGTATGCGTCCACAAAATTCCTTTTATTTTATTTTATCAAGAAGATAATTAAAGTGAGATATAAACAATGCTTTTTCTTGTACACGTTCTAATATTAAGTGTAATATCTCAAAAATAAAGAATACATACTTATAACTTGTCACCCAATTTACATAGTAACTCCTAAAATTAACAGCACTAATACTGCCCATAAAATTATTACAGTAAAATAATTTTTGGACATTTTAAATGAAAAGTATTATTATGATTGACATTTCTATGTTTACTATTATTTCCTACAAACAGTATGTACACATAGTATTTTCTTTGTAAATTTAGTCTTACCATTCTTTTCTCCACATTTCTCATTCTTCTTTTGTAAAAAAAAATTAAGACCTAAAGAGAACTCTATTTGCTGTAAAAATTAGACTGAATTATTTCGCGATGCTGCAGTAAAAGTAATGTAATGTAATAATCACTTCAGATCTGTTTTCTTAATATCCTATTATAACTCTCAGAAAGCGGACTATTATTTATTTATTTATCTATCAATTTTTGTTACATACTATCGTCATAGATGCTTTTATTAGTACAAGAGTAGGTACTATCGTTTTTTAAATACTATCGTCAGTTACTTTTATTACCGCAAGTACAATAACTTGGAGTTTATACACTCAGCTATCGGGGTAAAAATACTGTAATGAACGGGAAAGCCCTTCGTATAGGCTGGTGGCAAAAGCTGACGTATGGAAAGTTCCGGGGGCTTCGAGAGCCTAGTAAAATATTTTTTAATTAGTTGAGTTCAAATCTTAGTTTTTCTTAATATTTCTCTTGTTAATAAACAGTTAAAACAGTATTTTTTGTATTAATTAAAAAAGAATCTTACAATACAATTGATGAAAATCAAATTATTTCAACATTAATCGTTAATAAATAAATATTAAATATACAATTAATTCTATTGTTTATACACAAGAATGGTTGTCAGATAAAAGAATTAAAATTTTCTGTATTTTAATTGATTACACCGACACGGCAAATTCTACAATGCCGCATATGAAGAAATTGGATGTATCCAACTAATAGGAAGCAATTATTATGAACATATTTAATAATTTATAGGTTGATGAAAGTCAAATTTTCTAGTTATATTTGCAGAAGTAGAACAAATGTCATCTTTTTGAGACTTTAGAGAGAACCTATGTACAACATTTTTTGCATGATGAAGTATTTTCTGTTCTCATATCCATAGAATTGAATCGGTTGGTATACTATAACAAATAGTCTTACTACAACAAGCAATTACTGTAATGGACTGTTAATAAATGACAAATATTTATATGTTATACACTATTAGCAGGATCGCAATATCACATTTGAATATAATATGGCAAAAACTAATAACGCACCTGATCACATACAGGAAATCTTTAGAAGATTTCTTTAGAAAAATTACATTATTATAACAAACGTTCTTGTTATAACCCTAGTAAAGCATAGTATTTATTATAGAACAAATCTATAGCAACTTGCAGTGGTATATCTAAAAACTTAACTTGAGGGGAGCTTATTGTTATCAGTATTTGATGAAGGATACCTTTTAACTTAAATTATCCACACTGATCTCATTACAACAATTTAATATTTGTTATTTTTCAATTTAATGCAATGAATGAATAGACAACATTCGAAAACCATACTGCAAATCGACGAGAATCTTTTTATAAAAATACCAAAATAACTGATGGTAAGTTCATAGAATAGAGTTATACAATTTCCACGATAATTTGATTTAAGTCGAACAAATTCTCAAAATAAATAAAATTTTGTGTAAAATTAACGTTACCAAACTTTACTAATTTTTTTCGTACGTTAAAGAGCGTTTTCTGACAAATTAAAAGTGATCCCCATCATAGTTGGATATTTTAAAATGTGAATATTGTAATGATAACAACATAAATTTTATTTAAAAATATAAAACTGCCCCTTTTCTGGGAATTCTTGGCCATTCTTTTCTGTTGTGACATTTGACTTACTAATTTTCTATTTCTAACTTTCTTAAATCCCCCACTACATCATCAATCCATCTAATCTTCGGTCTGCCTCGCCTTATCTGATTTTATGACCATGAACAGTCAAATTGTAATAAACAAAAATTAAAAAAACTCAAATCTAATAACTAAATTCAGTATTAATCATAAATATATTAAATATATTCAGCAATCGGGTACTTCGAACGTACAGTACTTTCCGGAGAAGAGCAGACTCCCATGTCCTACTGCTTGTTCATGGTCTTTGTTACAGCGGGCATTGTATGAGGGAATTAAGCTACGGTTTCCTAGGGTAGCGTGTAGGTAAATGACGTCACGAAAAACGTTTTCTTAAATTTAAATCGTTCCGGTTATCTTGAGAGTGGCCACACGTCATTTTTATTACGGTCATTAATACGGCGAGAAATCCTTGTTGCAACGTCTTAGTACGGTACGATGACAATTGCGGTGAGGTATTTATATGCAATGCCGCGAAATATTTCCTGGAATGCCGAACAGGACGGAAATTAATTGATTTTGTGGGAAACCGAGATTGTTTACAACGTAAAAAGTAAAAATATAGCCGTGTAACATCAGAAGAATTTGAGGTAGCTATGGTGATAGTTTGGGCGCTGTGTTCTCCCCTGCGTCATCATCTTTTAAATATGTTAAATTCCATTAAACAAATTTAAAAAAAATATTAATACTGCTAAATAAAGATTATCCAATATATTAATTAGAATAAAATACGTAGTACTTCTTTCACACACCATCACATTTCTATTCCTACGCTACGTGACGTCAGTACCGCTATTTTACAACTGCTGTATGAAGGCACCGCTACCCTAGGAAACCTTAGCTTAACATACCTGCCTTAAGTAAAGTACTATTTAATCATATTCAAAAAGGGATTACCGACATCTGGAATGTTTCACCATTTTTATACGTAGAACTGTAAAAACGAGTTAGGAAAATTATGATTGATACAATAGGGTTTTTAAAGATAATTATTCAATTCATTAATTGAATAAAGCTTGAAAAATATAAATATGAAGTCTTGAGGGGAGTGGTTTGCCCGAAAAGTAACTACTTCGTCCGTGCTCCAAAACTACTAGACTGATTTTGTTGAAACTTTGATTAACGCATTCCTTGGGATCCCGGGGATTGTCATAGGTTATATACCATCATTGCCATTATAAATAGTAATCAGGTAACAGCAGGAATCAAACATGTGGCAAATATAACGCGGACGCTTACAGCGGGAGCATTGGGTGGATATATTACCAGGTGAAAGCCGGGCACATCTCTAAATCATAGAAGGCTGAGGTTTAATTAACGACATACGATATTAATAATACTGTACTCAGAAACTTTGATAACACAATAAGTTCTTTGAACACTAAAACCATTAATTAAGTGCTGTGGTTTTATTACATAGAGTTCCTCTACTTCAATCATGTATTTATTTCTTCATACAATGAATCTTATCCTGCAAAATGCTAATATGAACGTTATTTGCTACTCAATATCTATAATATTGATAATAGACACTATTTCAGTGAAGATTTCTTAAGAAAAATCTTTCATCATAAGCTGAAACAGTTGTTGGTACAAATTATTTTCACATATCGACTTGAAAAGCAGAAGGTTGTCGTACCAACTATACGAATTGTTCAAACGAGAACAAATACTTGTGACAGTAAGAAAGATGTTGGCTATTTATTTACTGGATGTCTGTTTTTGATTTTATTGAATCTAGAGCGCCTCTAAAATTGATAAGCTTTAAAAATAGAAACACGTTTCTACTCTGAAACTTCCGTAGGTAGAAACTTTAACGGTAACGGTAAGAGATAAAGCAGGTCGCGTCGTCGCACAGAATTGTTTCGTTATTCCTATGTCTGCTAGTATTTGAATTGCGGCGAATCCGTATAAACTAATATAGAAAAATTTCGAATATCCGTTTGTTTAGTTTGGATAACTTTTCTTATTACATTGCTGTTTATAATTAATTAACAAAAGCTGATATTAAGCTTAGCAATTAATATCCTTGGAGATCGTTAATTACGTTAGAAATCTAGGCGATACGAAACGAATTTATAGTTATTAATAATTATTAATATATAGTTATTATTATGTAATGAGTGCTTAAAATGTGGTTTTATGAAACGAACGTTAAGCTTATAGTTCTGTAAAACACAAAAACTTATGAGTTAAAAACTTAATAAAATGTTAATAAATCTAACATTTAAGAAATTCACTGTTGTGCATTTGCTAAAATCAAATAGATTTAAATATTTGGATCTCATCCTTCTTTATAGCATACGAGCAACAATTGGCATAGCAATATCACAGTATATATAACAATCAGTAGATTCACTTGCATGCGACATCATTCATTTTATTAATCCACCTTCGAATATCACGCCCATAAACGAAGTAGTGGACCGACGTTTATCGGTCGGCATCGCCTACGAATAATAATAAAACGCCGGTAAATAAAACGCAGAGCCGCATTCAGTAAAATGTCTCGAACAAATATTTAAACAAAATCTCTTGTTATATAATAGTATAGTAAAATATGAAGTAGAATTATGTGTAGTGAACCATTTGATTGAAGTTGTTTTACTTATAGAATCTAATAAATAAAACGATAATCAATTTAGATATTTAAAACATTTATTAAACTAAGTTAGAAGAGTTGTTTCTTGTTACATCGTTAATTACCAACTAAAGTTACATTATTCTTTCAAGCCATTAACCATATTCTTGCGCTGCAATAGTCATTTCATTTTATTTAGAAATAATTACGAACAAATGCATAGCTGTATACAATTTGAATAGCTGTTCAACAAACAAATGGAGAATTTAGGTCACCGAAATCACATACGTACAAAATAGGGGAGATGAAATCAATTTACACTATAATAATAATAATTAATAATAATAAAATTTATTTTCATTCATATTAAATTAAAGACACAATGACAAACGAAATGCTAAAAAGTACAATCTTAACGCACGCTTTGACTTTTTTAACAGTTGAGAGTAACAAAAGACGCTGTAGTTCACACATATTGATAAGGCGTTGACCTAGATTCTTTATTGTTGAACTCTTTTAATAAATCAGCATAAAAATTTTTATTATGTAGGATTTCGTAATCGCTTATTTGTTCTATTACGTGTTAGTAATTCAATTTTAAGCAATTGGTAAATATATACAAAAGTGAATTCTTAAATACGGAATTGTTTTTACGCGCGTATTTATTAAAAAATAATAGTATGTAGGAAAAAATAACCTGAAATCGGAAACCTGAAAAAACTAATTGTAGTTCTTTCCGAAGTATTTTTACAGCCTTTAGCGGCACAACGACTAACACTATGCATTGTTTACTGGCACTAATACTGCACGATTGTGGGTTTCTCCGGCTCTGGTAAGTTCGATACTTTCTGTTGCGTGTTTGAAACAGAACTGCTGTCTGCATACTGCCGACTCGCGCCAGCATGTAGTGTTGTGGATGGAAATTATTTGCGACAGTCACATTACTGTATGTTATATATACTGTGGCAATATGTAATCAATTCAATAAAATCTATGGTTTCACTTTACACGTTAACAGCCGTACTTATAGAGAGATTATACGCGTGTAACCTAATAATAAATAGTATGTTACACGCGTGTAATCTCTCTATAAGTTCGGTTGTATAAATGTATACAGTATGTAAAATTCTACTTTACGCACTGTTCTGTCCAAAAATATTTTATCTACTGCATATGCACGTCAGTGATCTATTTCTAGTAGTTAACAAAATATCGATAAGGATTTTCAAGGGCAAGAAATGAATCCCTTATCCACGAAATTTTGCACGTGAGTAGACTGGAGTTGGGTTCAGGTGGGGTGGTAATATCTAGTTTTGCTTGTTGTTGTGTTTCGTCGGCCGACGGAAGTCTACCAAATAGCCCTTCTAGTTTCGTGCGGAATAAAAATGATGATCTTATTTATTTATTTATTTATTTAACTTAATTGTTCAACAGGGGTTCTGCCCTTCTTACAGAACAATAACATAATGTAATTATTAATTATTGTATAAGTTGCATTCAATATTGTTAGAACTAAATAGTAATTTAATAATAATAATAATAATAATAATAATAATAATAATAATAATAATAATAATAATAATAATAATAATAATAATAATAATAATAATAATAATAATAATAATAATAATAATAATAATAATAATAATAATATTTTCTTACAATAATAAAAAAGAAAATTAATAGTGATAACTTAATAAGAATAATGCTAAATTAATTGCTATTCTATAGTAATAATAGTAATAAAATCAATATAACATGAATTGAGTTTTCTTTGAGGTTTAACTGTTGAAGCTGCATACCAAACTAATTACTTCAAACTTGTATAATTGGTAATTTTACTTACTAAATTACTCAAATATAATTTTTTATATCTATTTAATGATATTGATAAATCTAAATCTGTAATATTTAATAATTCATTCATAAGTCGTAATATAGTAATGATGGGTGGAAGCAAGGTACTACATAATTGCAGAGGAATGCGAAACATGACAGAAGAACGAATGGATCGTGGTGGAACTTTTATTTGTAATAAACTTAGCAGTTCGGGGCTGTCTATAAGATTATTCCAGATTTTATATCATAAAATTGCGAAATTAAATTTCCTACGCGCTGCTAGGCTCAAGTAATTATATTCTGTTTTATGTAAGATCTTCTGAACAAATCGTTCGATAATCTGGATATGTTCCATATTTTTTTAAGTATAAAAATCTTAAAAAACGCTTTTGAGCTTTCTCAATCTTTTCAATTTGATACATGAGTATTGGATTCCAGATAGGTGATACATATTCTAATAGAGGTCTAACAAGAGTTTGATATAGCTTGGTTATAGTTTTTAGATTATTAAGGTTTAATGAATTTCTTAACACAAATCCTAATTTTTGTTGACTTTTTGCGACTATATTATTCTATATGACGATTAAAATTCAGTTTTGTGTCATAAGTTACACCCAAATCTTTAATCTCTTCTACTCGTGTTAACACCTCATTGCCCAAAATATAATTGTTTGTGGTAGGCAAAGGTCTGGATATACAGCTCATAATGAAGCATTTGTCAGTATTCAGGTATAATTTGTTGTCGATACTCCAATTAGACATTGCCTAAACATCTTCTTGTAAACATTGAAAATCAGTATTATTCTCAACGACTCTATAAAACTTTAAGTCATCGGCAAATAGAAGAACTTTGGAATATTTGCAGGCTAAAGGTAAATCATTAACAAAGATTAAAAACAGTAAAGGCCCTAAATTTGAACCCTGAGGGACACCTGAATTTGCTGTGTATTTTCCAGACGTGTTACCTCCAAATCTTACATACATTTTTCTAGAACAAAGGTAACTACTAAAGAATTGCAAAGTTGGTCCAAGTCCACAGTTGTATAACTTTTTTAATAATATGTCATGGTCAACGGTGTCAAAAGCTTTTTGAAAGTCAGTATATATAACGTCCACTTGTTTTTTACATTGTAATTTGGAGAGTACATCATTTGGAAATTCCAATAAATTAGTAGTAATTGATTTTTTGGGCACAAAGCCATGTTGATGACTTGTAATGTAAGGTTTGATGTGAGAAAAAACTTTGGAATAAATTATCTGCTCAAAGAGTTTTGCTGGAGCGGATAGTATAGCAATTAGCCTGTAGTTTTCGACAGATTCTTTGGGACCGTACTTGTGTATTGGCGTTATATAGGATTCTTTCCATTTTTCTGGGAACGTATTAGTTTTTAAGGCTAAATTATAAATATACAAAAGAGGTACTTGCAACCATTCTCCACAAACTTTTAGTATGTATGGCGGTATATTATCCGGTCCAGCAGCTCTCTTTGGTTTTAAATTCTTAACAGCATTATTGTAATCAACTTCTAGTAATTCAGTAAGTGTAAACAAATCGTTCGTACAAACGGATTGACAATCAAAATCTCGAACATTGTAGGTAGAAGGTTAAGTAGAGAAAACGGAATGAAAATAATTCGCAAATGCGTCAGCAACTTCTGCAGTGTTTAATTTGTCACCTCTGTGGGTGTAATTAGTGACACAACTACTATTTCTTTTTTATATTTTATATAGTTCCAGAATTGGTTTGTATCATTCATTTGCTGTTTTTTGCTTATAATAACTGTATTATTTCGTTATTAAACCATGTAGGATATTTACTTTTGTTTTTACTTTTGTTATTACTAGATTTTGGAATACAATCGTCAAAAATGAAATTGATGATGTTATAAAAAGTATCTAAAGCTGAATTTACATTATTACAAGTTACTATAGCTGTCCAGTCTGCATTTCTTATTAGTGAAACTAATTGATAAAAATCCCCTTTTTTGAAGTTATATCGAACAATGTTTCTTTTTTGGTCTTGCTCTAAATCTCCATTATTCTGACTGTCTGAAATCGAGAAATCGATTATTTTCATTATGAATATTGTTTATCTGTTTAAAAGAGTTAAAGCTAATGAAATCAATAAAATCTTTTCATTTCGCAGAATAATGAAAATTATCACTTACTCCTATATGAGATACTTCTGGTAGATTAAAGTCAGGCACTGCTGTCAGTGTTCTACCACCCCTGATCTTATTTACGAGTTTCTGTCAGCCCTTACTACTGTATACAGTGATAGACCAAATAGCTCCATATCATTGATGTTATCTACCAAGGAAGTCTGTGTAATACATATTAAGTTCAGACAAGAAGATTCTACATATAGTTGATGTAGTTTGGTACGCAAGCCTCCACAGCTTTGATAGTACAATTTTAACATAAGAAATCAAGTAATATATGAATAATTATGTTAGATAACAAAGAAGTATCATATAATTATAAAAGGTAAGAGTTGAGTTAGTAGACTTGAAGAGTTTTAAAGCTTATAAATTAAAAGTATTAATTTTTATTTTGACCTGCATATCGCTGCCCATTTGTTGCTGTTTCTTTTTATGCTGTTTAGTTATCGGCTTTTAAGTTTTCCATATCTTCAATACAATTTATCGAATGAACGCTGTTGTGATTTTTTATGAAGATATTTCCATCGGTAGTCTACACATTTTTAAAAGAAAATTTATCAATTGCCATTTTAAAAAGTTTCAATCTTTGTTTAGTTAAATTTTCTCTGACAGTTAGCTTGGTTCCTTTTAAAAGATATTTATTTTTGTAAACAAGATAGCGGTATCTGTAAGAAACAAATTTGATTATCACTGATCTGCATTGTGGCCCACCTTTAATTCCTATACGATGAATCCTATCGATGTTTTCAGCTACTAAATTAATATGCAGCTTTCCAGATAGAGATCCGTAACTATCTTTTCCAAATCTTCGCCTTCTTCTTCAGGCAAACCACACAAGCACATATTGTTTCTTCGGGAATATTGTTCGCATTTGTCGTCCCTTTTTCTTAAGAATATTATTTCTTTTTCTAGAGCCGCTACTTGGTTTTCCAGTTTTGAAATTTTAGCTTCCTGTTCTTGTAATTTAATGGAAATTTGGTCGTTCACGGCTTTTGTTATAGCCGTTGTTAAATCTGCCTTTCACTTATCATCGAAAATGCTAGTAGTAGTAACGACTTCTTTAATTTTAACTGAACGAAGATCCATTTTTTGTTTTTATTTTTAATAATTAATTGTATAAACATTAAAATTTTATAAACTTTTTAAATGTGTACTCGGCTTTCTAAATAAATGCGTCCAGTTTGTAAGCGCAACGATTGCCAGGTACGTGCGTTCACCTTGAATGCATTCGATCGATTTGGTGCGTTGTTTACCTGTACCTCTTTACCTACTCATATCTGAATATAAAGCATTGGAAGGCTCTTTAAATTATTTTCATATATCGCACTTTATGTATAAAGTTTGAGTATTTTTATAAAAACACCAAAAGTCATGAAGCAATTTTAGACTTAGGTTAGGTTAGGCCCGTAAATCTTAGGTTAGGTAAATCTATGTAGGCTACGTTAAATCAAGCAATAGAACTGGTTTAGAAAATCACATGATTACTTAAAGAATTATGAGATAAATTATTTTTCTGGTTTTAAATTAATACTTATTATTAATACTTAATATACTTAATACTTAACATTTTTTGTATTTAGTATGAAAAAATATACAAAATATTGAGAAAGAACTCAGCAATATTTGTATGCAGAAATCACATTTTAAAAGCGCACAAACCGAGACCATCAGGTTTATGGACAAAACGAGAAGGTTTTACGGCTTAGTACGTAATGCTCACAAATCAAACTTTGCTTGGGATTTGAGATAAACCGGCTATCAGTGAGTTTCTCTCCTCAAAGATATGCATTTATGTACTTTATGCATACGTTGTAAATTGTAATCTTAAAAAATAAGTAATACACATTTTTCATTTCTGTTTCATGAAACTACTGAAGACGGTAATATAAGAGATTGCATTCAACTTATAGTAGTAACCACAGAAAAAAGATATAAATTCTTTATATGCCGCCAAAGACAGACAAATCTTTCAAAGCAACCATCATTCTGAGCAGTCAATATAGTGATTGATTCTGAATTAATAACTCCTTGCATTTCTATTAGATGACTTCACGATCAAGGATTGTGTTCATGGAGAGTTGGTAACTATACTTATTTGAAATTATGGACTAGCAACGAACTTAAACTAATTTATTTAGAGGCTGTTTATTTATTTAATTAACTAGATTATTTATTTTGAATAAAGTTATTTACTTATACTAAAGGTATTTATATTTAATTTCATTTCAGACTTCCAATTAACTGCCGGTGTTAATATATCTGGTGCGATACATTTTCGAATCTTCGCCACGAGACTCTAGATGCCTCTGGTATTTTATCGTGTTTGCGAGAACGTTTTCTTTCTCTGCCAGTCTAGAATGAAAGAGATGGTTCGAAATATGTGGTAATTTCCCGTTCATTTGTAACGGTTCGTTTTTTTCCAACTTTCGAAAACTGCAATTTTGTATGTATAATACACAAAAACCCTTAGTGCGGTTCTGTGTAGTCCAGTATATTCTCCCGGTTTAATTTTGCAGACTGCAGTTTATTTCAAATGTTGTTTTTTGATATTGAAAGTCACCTCAATATGTTTATTCAGATAAAAAACATTTTCGTTAACTTAAAAATGCAGATTTCTCTTAATGCAATTGTCGGCTTTGTAATTACCACAGGTTAAATTTTCAAATGTTCTCACGGTTGCAAATGTCGTTTTGTAGCGAAAAGTTTAGTTGAAGTTGAATTTATAAATGCTTAGGGTTAACATCGGCTTTTTAATAAAAAAATAAATTTGTCAAAAACACACTAAGCTTTTAAATTTATAGATCCTGTATGTGCTTGCTGGTTATTTCAGGCAAAAGCCGAATCTCGTCTAGACGGCCACCTGCAAATAATATTGGGCTCTCTTTAGTAAGTAGATCTTAAGGGAAATCCCTGAAAGTTTTCGTTGGAAATGTTCTGGAACAATGTGACGTAATTATCCCTCATTGGCTTAGGAGAATCCCGCCATTTTTTTACTGGTTTATTTAAAAATTTGCCCTTCCCAAAACCATACCATCGCCGAAATATTTTCAATTTGAACTACTGTTCAAGTCCGCAACCTAAAAGAGTGCGGAGCTCTGCGGTCTATTATCGTATACGTACTGGGTATGCCGATAGCACTTCCCAAATACAGCAACGTGTGAAAAATAGAGAAATCTAATTTGATTTAATTAGAATCGTTATTATAAATACCGAACCGAAATTCAATAATTAATTTCGTATAATTTAAAGAATTATAACTAAAGTGTAATAAGTGTTTTGTTACTGTATTCCAGTTCTTTTAATAATTTCCAGAGATTAATAATACTGTTATTATTAACGAAAAATTATAAATATCGATTTAAACGTAACGTAAATTAAGTTTATATGGGATCTTATTTTTAAAGAAATTCAAAAAAGGAAGTCCTAAAGTTAAATAACTTCTAAAACAACATATTTAAGTGTTGCGCTACCTTTTTCATAAAGAAAAGCATTTTAATAATCAATCATATTAACCAGTGGTGGTTTTAGAAAAACTTTTACTAAATAAATGTAATTAACAATTGAGCTTATATGGTTGTTCCGGTTACCTAGTTTTAAAATAAAACAATTATTGTGAATTTTAATTCTTTGGCCTGAAGTAAGAAGCAGTGTGAGTAATCAAGGTGTTTTCCAGATTTCGCAGCTTCATCCAGTTATTAATTTTGGTATTTAGTGTTTAAATGTGAACAAAAAGACACTAGGGGTTTAATCATTTTGTGCAGTGTTAATTGAATTAAATAATAATTAAATAATTCGATCAATGTACTGTGAACTGAAGGATATTACTTTGTTAAAGCTTGAGTAAGTTGTATAATTATTCATATAATATAATATAAATAAAAAGATTAGTTAAAGTTTCACAAGTTTTATTAATATCTTAACCTGACAATATTGTTTCGATACTTTATGTCATTATCAAAGGTAGATAAGATTGATAAACAAACACGTTGCTAAGGATAAATACATACAGAAAATAGGTAACTAGATACAATACATACAAAAACTAAATATCTAACACTTCTAATAAAGGAGAATTACTAAGCTCAGTTTGTTCATTCATTAAAGGTACTGTGCGTTTATGTCTGTATATTTCAAAAGCTTCTAAAATGTCTAATTTGTGTTTGTTGTTGCAAAAATGTAAGAATTTAATCTTGTTTTGAGGTGTCATTGGTTGGTTCTGTTCCAAAATGTGTTTGGCATAATTCGATTTTTCTGGGTGTTTAGGTCTATAAGAGCGTACGTGTTCTTTGTATCTTGTATCTTGTATGTCGAAATTTCTAAGTGTTTGCCCAATATAAACCGAGTTACAAAAAGAACAATTCAAACGGTAAATGCCGGATTTCATGATATCTTGTGTTTTGTCTTTAGCATTGAATAAAAATGAAAAGGTGTTAGTTTTATAAGTTATTTTGTAACTGGTGGTTTTTCGTATTATAGTTGCAATTTGTTCTGATATCTTGCCAAAGTATGGTATTGATATGTAGTTTGTGTCTTGTATTTGAGTGTCAATTGGAAATATTCTTTTGATAGCTAACCTATAATCTTTTTGTTGAATTAAAGTGTCAATCATGTTATGGTTATAATGGTTTGCATGTGCTAATTGTTTGATGATTAAAATTTCTTTATCAAAATGTGATCGTTTCATTGACAATATTGTCAGGTTAAGATATAATAAAACTTGTGAAACTTTAACTAATCTTTGTATTTATATTATATTCCATGATTATGGAGTTCCACAAAGTAAGGCTGGAGACAGTAAACGCAATTATTCATGTATTAATTTTGATTTCTACATGTATGTGCATATATCTTTCCCGCCGTTAAGAATTCTTACGTTGGGTAATTATTTTTTAAAAATCTGTCTTAAAATGAAAACTTTTTATCTTTGACTTTTATTTTTATTTCGTTTATAAATAAATCTATTTTTGAATCCAATCACACTAGATAATATTGGACATATACTTATGAAAGTCTTTAAATATATTTCAACTAATTTGACTTTTGACATAACTGAACATTATTAATAATTAAATTAAATTTAATAGATCTGATACCGGTTTCTGTTTACGAGTATTAGATTATTATTATTTCTTTACATAATCCCCGGACTTTCCTAAACAGATGGAGCCCAAATATACTTATTTTTGACTATAACTAGCCTTATTCCTTCTTTTTATAATTTGTGCGCTATGGATACAATACCCGCGTCCTGAACTTAAATCTGTTAAAGAGATGTCTTGAGCAGCTGAAGCATTTATGAGTTGTACAGTAAGTATCAAATATCTTGTGTTTAGAAACAGTAGCGCCCAATCGCGGGGTCTTGTTTTTAAGTATGTTACAATTGGCGCCCAAGTGTGGGACATTAATTTATTTTTGTGTGTTAAGAAATATGTTGTTTCACATTAGAATATTAAAAAATTTGTTTCGAAAAGGTAACGTAAGGTTGTGAAAGTTGTTTCTTGGTATCGTTAACAGCAACCGATGTAGCCTAGAATATGTTAAATAAATTCATTTCGGTGAAGTGCTACTTCTTGGTATCAAATCCCAGGCTTGGTAAAATTATTATTTTCGTTTTGCTGCTGTCAAAGAATGAATAGTTTTTGAACAAAGATCACAATAGTATTCTCGTTAGTACATTAAAAGTTCTGAAATAAATATTTAACTTTGGTTTTAAGACCCCCCCTAAACACAGAATCTTCATTTTTCTGAAGATTTATTGAATAATAATAATAATAAAATCAATCTAAAATAACAGAAACATAAAAAGAGAAATAAACGACTTTTATTTTAACACGTCTTCAAGAGTTGAAACCGAGCGTAACACTATACTGGCCTACCGACCCACTGTATCCTAATTTTTAACTTTCTACTCCCAAAATAATCTGCACTGAATAAAATTATATATACATAGTGTTAGTATAAAGTAACACATACAATTTATATTATTTTAATGGCTAATGCTATGGCTAAGCTTATTGATAATTTTCCATTATTCTGTTGTTTTAAAGCCATGACGTGATGGTTATTTTTTAAATGGAACCCCCCAATTTCTCTTCGTGAATTCGATAGATCGTGTAATTGCCACACATCTTACATAAGAAAATTTTTGAAAAAGAAGCTCCTGAATGCTACGTACTTAAGGTTTTCGATCTATTGATCACATATCCATTAAGTGTTTCAATTTGCGACATCTCCACCATCCTGATTTATCCGAAAATTATGTATTTTTTCATAAAAAATGGACAAGTGATCACTAGATCGAAAACCTTGAGTACCTAACATTTATAAACTTCTTTAAAAAAATTTCTAAGGTAAGGTGTAAAACTTTAGATACCATCGTTTGGACAATTACAAGATGTATCGAAATCGGAAAGAAAGATTGGAGATTTCCATTAAAAAATGAAGTTGACCTGATAGCTTGCGACAAAATGAATGCTGGAAAATTAATTTAACACATTGTACGTAATGTAATATATAATTATTTAAATATATTATTGTAATGATATAACTAAAAAAGCAAATATTTCTGTAGATCAAGGCTAAAAGGGCAGATTAATCCTTTTAAATGCACCCCTCTTCTCAAAATCATCTTCCAGTCAGTGGTTAGAATATTGGATAATTTTAATAAGACGATAAATTTTAATATATTTATTGGTCTTAGAGCGTATGCGTTCTAAACCATTAACTAGATTAAACATAGTGGTAATATCAGGAAGGAATCATGAATGCATTAATACGGATTCAAACTCAAATTGTGTAGTTTCAAATTATTCATCGTTTTTAAATTTCTTATAAATATTCAAGTACGTAATTTTTCAGATATTCAGCCTCTACTAAAAATTGAATTCTTTTTATTATGAGAATGCATTCAGCTGCATTACATTTATTCCGTGAAACGTATGGCTATTACCCTATTACATTCCATTTTCGATCGACGAATAGCGAGTTTGTAATATGTCAGCTACTATAGGGTACAGCGTTACTGGACTTACTCGACTGTGGTATTATCACCTAAGCATTCAACTGCAAAATTGTCAAAAAACGGTTGCAATTACTTCATTTTTAGTGTACTGAAAACCGGGGAGAATTTCAATTTAACGAGTAAAGTGTGAAACGAAAAATAATCAGAAACGGTTGTGGAATAGAAAAATGTAGAATTATGTAATTAAGATAAAATTAAACGCTATTGTGCAGACGGAAATTCATAAAAATTGTGACTATGATCAATATTTACAATACCGCTTCTTCTAGAACAATTTTATTGAGTAGATGAAGTTCACTTTATAAACGAAACTAATATAAAAATAAAATTAAACCGATATTGAAAAATTCTTAATTTCAAATGTTTTTAAGGTGGAATTGCAATATTTTATGTGGTATCATCTTGAAGTGCATATTGTGTTGTTTTATGGGATAAAGCAATAAATAAGCAATGCCAAAGTCGTCGTTATCCTAGCATCATAAACAGAGGGATAAGACTCCACCATACTTATTTATATTACATAAACAATATATAACTACATTCTTTTAAAACTGTACTAAACCTAGTAAGAAAATTTAGACCTGCATAAGTTTGATTTAGAATATCAAGTACAGTATATTATCTTTCCACCATTATTAAGATATAGTGAATTGACTAGACTGAGAGAGTTTTATAACACCCAGAAGAATTGTATAATCAAAGAATCCAAATGAATATACTGATTAGGTATGCATTTATTTAGATTGCATATGGCGAGACAGGCCACGCACTGGAAATGCACAAACAGTAAATAGGAAAACCCTATTTATTCTGGATACCTACTTTCCAGATTGAAATATAGATATTATGACTCTGGGGCATGCACAACGAATGTTCTCTTTCATAAATCTGTCCAAATGATATATAGTGTGGTTGCTACATAATACTTGTACAAATGTACATATAATTTTCTTTAGCATTACATCTTCAATATTCGGTTCAGTATACATAGGTGATTATCACTCAAAACAACTGCACATTATTATACCGTGAGCCTCATGATATGAGTTGTATAAATGACTCCATTCGACGTCTTCCAAAATGTTTTCTTATATAAAAAGTGTTTTTATAGAAAACTTTATTAAACAAAATAAAAAAAAACTAAACCGCAATTGCTCCCAGTCTGCTCACTGGTCGGAGCGAGGTTGCCTATTCACCCTCTACTAGCTAACCAGGCTAGTATCGGAGCGATTGACTTAACACGTGCTCACCCGCCGGCACCCTCCCGTCCTCTTTCATACGGGGCTAAGTACCTCGTCCAGCAATAGGACTATTTCCCCAACTTAACTCAGTTGCATAGAAGAGCCCTCCAGTCCTCTTTCATACCTTCATAAGATCCTCCCCGAGACAGGGGCTGGGGCCACTGCCCGATCGAATCCAACCTCAAATGTGGAGGGACTTGGTTTTTTAATAGTTTTGCCACCCCGATCTACATATATAGAGGCTTGGTGGCCCCTCGACAGAGCTTCGTTTAAGTCTACACGTTATAGACTCCCAGTGTGTACCCGTTAAGGTGAAGTTGTCTTGATTGTGAGAGGCTATGTATTCGTTTCAACTATCCTTAAGTGTAATGGCTTTCAGAGCTTCTCCCAACCACTGTACCCGGCTGCAGTCCGGATCGTTGGGTGGTCGGGATAGCTCCTAAGCACATTTACCTGGCGGCCTGCAGTTTCCCATATGCCAAAAAGCGGAATAAACCTCACTTCGCTTCTCCGCACTTAAGATTCAGTCAAACAGCGGGTTCCTTTGGTGACCATAAATGACCTCGGTCAAGCAGCGGGTTCCGTCGCTGACTATAAATGACCTCGGTCAATCAGCGGGTTCCGACCGTAAGGTCATAAATGACCTTATCCAAGGCGAGATTCGAATCCGCCCACACCGGTCTCATATACCAGGGCTCCCCCTGATCGGTATGAGTAACCGTCGAGAATTTTCACGAATTTCTCTACCACACACTTAATCTGACAGCTTCATTCATTGCCCAGTTTCCAAGGAAACAAGGATAGGGTAGAAGACAGCCAGTTTTATGGGTGAACGTCGTGTGGTCTCCCGAACACCCCACCCCAGGAGTAAGGACAGTCAAGAATTTCCAGAAACATTATTTATTATACTCATTTAAACAATAATAAAGATTTTCCAATGCTATTGAAATGAAATCGAAACGGTAATGCAGTAAACCGGCAAATTTCGTAAAGGTCTCTCTTGAATGCTCACGAAGGGGTTCTCTCCACATATACACGAGTTTAGCTCTAGTATAAATTTAAGGGATAGTTATTAAGTTATTATAGAAACTAAAGTTTTTCCGAATTATTGTTAATTATAGAATCGCGCTACATCGAGTCTTGTTGGTTATTGTAAATAATATTATCAAAATAATTTAAAAGCCGATACTCGAAATTACAAATTTTCGAAAATTTGTATTAGCAGATTTTCCAGGCTACTTACTTTGTGGCGTCATTGTAAATATATACTTAGTAAGTACTGTAATCAATTAATAAATAAGTGAACGTACTCTATAATTAGTAATTGTAAAAATTTATCAAAAAGTAATTACTAATAAAAAGGAAGTCAACAAAAAAGGATGATAAATGACATTCATTAAAGAAGCAAAAAACATGAACGGACAGTATGACAAACCTGAAGGAGTACTAGATTTACGATTTCAAAACCCCCGTTCTATTCCTGGTTCGAGTAATTTCTTTTTAATAGAACATTTAATATATTTCATAAATAAATAATTTTATAATGCTTAAAAAAGAAATAACTTACAATTAAATACTAATATATAGTATGCATAAACATTTAGATTTATTTTTATTTAACATAAATACACATAGTTTAAACATAAAATTAAGGAATAATTTTATGTCATTATTTTTTTATAAGAATTATATTTATAAAAGAAATGTTTATTTATAAAATAAACAATTCATTAAAGAAGCAAACGAGAAAGGATGATAAATGACATTAATTAAAGAAGAAAAGACATGAACAGAGAGCATGTCCGACTGGAAGGCGCGCTGTATGTATTTACGACTACAAAACCCCGGGTCTATTCTAGGTTTGTGTAACTTTTTTTTAATAAAATATTTAATATATTTCATAAATAAACATTTTTTTATAATTATATTATTTATAAAGAAGAATAATTACATAAAATTATCCCTTCGTTTTATAGTCATTTAAACTATAAAAATAAAACTAAATGATTATGCATACCAATCATACCATATCAGTATTCAATTGTAAGTTATTCCTTTTTATTGGGTCGCGCCAAAGATTGATCTGCACTCTCGCGGCTTGTTAAAAGAAATCATGTGATAGTTCTGTTGCAATATATCTAATACACCAGAAAAGTAAACATATTGTTGAGAGGAATCTACGAATGACAATTACATTTTACTGATAGTTCAGAAATTATAAAATCTAAATGTTCTACTTAAAATTATCATAAATATTAAATTTAATCTGTGAAAATTACAATCATCATAAAAATATAACACAACAAGAACAATCGCTAAAAACTACGTCATCAACTACCGCATATCGAAGACATTTTGATGTTGTAAAACGCCATCTATGTTTATTGGCATGTCCCAATAAAAGTTATAAACATAAAAAATTGTTTATGAAATTTTATTAAAAAAAAATTACCGGATCTGAGAATAGGACTTGGGTTTATAATCATAAGTCCTTTAAGCGCCCAGCGGAGAAAAATTTAAAACATGCCTTCTTCTCGGATAGGAAGTAAAACTGTAGGTCCCGTATCAATGCGATGTTGGACACGTTAAAAATCCCTACTTGGGGTGGAATTCCCCCAGATTCGGCTAAATTCTAGTAGGGTCGGCCAAATGATCATAGCAATCGGTGCCATGAGGTACGAAGGATGCTCCGCCATCCTGATTCCTCGCCCAAAAACAAACAACAACAATTACTTTTTGATGACTTTTTTACAACTACTTACTAATTATAGAGTACGTTCACTTATTAATTGATTAATATTAATCAACAATTAATATCAATTCAGTTTATGCATGCTATTACTGGTATCGCTGACGGAAAATCTCAGTTTCTCTAAATCTATCCCTCTCCAAAAATAATGTGTGGTGGTGGCCTAGTTCGAAAGGTTTCCATTACCGCTGCCCCCCAGCAGATGGTTCAGGACTGTTTGAATGTAGCCTATTATTAGTTTATTAGTTATTAGTTTATTAGATATTTAGTAAATATGCTTATATGCAATTTTCGGGATTGGCTGGTCATTAACAACATTGTCTGGTTAGCACATTATGCTATACACACATATGTTTTCTTTTTTTGAGCTTTTAACCGTATTTCCATCATCGTCTGGTAAGTTACAATAGGTAGCTTCATTCATTTTAATGGCTTTTAACAACAATGCACATGTTCATTTGCTATGAGTTGAAATCAAAAATAAAAGCAAACTGAATCAAATCTGATTCAGTTTGCACGAAGGATGTTGGCAGTTAATTTGAAATTTTCAATAATTCTTGTTCTCGAACGCTAATTTCGGCGATTAAAATAAAATTTTAATTAAAATATTGAATCATTTTCGTTGAGTGTAAGGACAAAACCCGTCCTTTCCTATAACAAGAAAGGACGAAGGACACACTCTTAAAAAAAGGACTGTCCTTCCGAAAAAAGGTCAGTTGGCAACCCTACCCTAACCTCACTTTTAAAATAATAAATTTTGGAAAAGTTCTTAAAAAAATAACTTTAGTCAAGTTTTTGGTATCTAAAAACATTCAGATAATATTATTAATGATTAAATCTTTAGATTTGTAGAGAGAGGAATGTGTAAAAAGGCATTTTTATGAAATTAAGTTAATTATTAGTAATAGGAAGTTGTTCTTTCGTCGATATTAGAATTAATGGTATTGTTCTATTCTTTTCATCCCAAGTGCTGTAAGTATATGGTTAAATTTTCTTTTTTATAAGGTAGTATAATTGTTTTTTGCATTAATGAATGTTTATATAGTACGTATAATAACTGGGTTATGTAAAATCTGAAATGTCAAGATTTCTCTTTGTTTTTTGAGAGAATTAATTTGTTTCTCAAAATAGTATATAAAGAGAATTAATTTTTTAACAATTAAGTAGCAATATTTTATCAAACGAACAAGGTGTGTTTCTAGCTGCTTCAAAGATTAAAATTGTAATGATGGGTACACATCTGATAGCACATGAGAAAAGAATGCACGCATATGCTAATGTGAACGTTGCATTCGTTCCGTCTCAGACCATGTACCTGACTCACGCGAGGCTACGAAGACGCATGATGCGCACCATTTCTTGTCGGTTTTTGGTAGCTTCTCAAAGAAAATATGCAGCGCATGTGCCCTCAATGTGGACGTTTTTTGACTTTCGTGTGTATGTTTACCCGCATATGTATTTTGCTCAGTTTATTTAACGATTTGCGAAGTATGGATGTACTTTCATTCTGCTGCTGATTATTATTATTTATAATAGAATTAATTTAGTTGGGAAAACTTTTTTAGTCGTAGTTTTTTTATAAATAATAATAAATTTATATTAATAAAAATAATAATAATAATGATCATTTCGAAAAAACAATTTCTTTTTCAGATTATAAAACATTTAATTTAGGCACATGATAATTTAAAACTTAATCCAAATTTTATTAAAAGGAAAATGGTGGAATTTACACACTAATTCTTATGATCGAACTACATATTGATTTTCATGTTTTAGAATTAATATTTTTTATTTAATGTGATTGAAAATGTAATACTTTTATGTGTCCTTCAGTCTAAATTGTATAATTAATAAAATAAAATGTCTACTTAAACATTTTGAATAATTTTCTAATCTTTGACAGCAGATATTTTATTTTATCAATTAAATAATTTAGACCGAAAGACCATTTTCCTTTTGATAAAATCTGGATTAAGTTTTAAATTTATCATGTACCTAAATTAAATGTTTTATAATCTGAAGAAGAAATTGTTTTTTCGAAATGGTCATCATTATTTTTATTAATATAAATTTATTATCAATAATGACGTTAATTTTAATTTTAATACATCAAAAAAAAAACTACGACTAAAAAAGTTTTCCTAACAAAATTATTTCTATTATAACTAAAATAAAAAAAGTCGTTTTAAATTCAAAATAAAATATTATTATTATTATTATTAACAAAAGCATTTATTCTTTATTTTTATAATTATTCTAATTTTTAATCTACTAATTTTAATTTGACCGAGATTTTTAATTCGACTAAAAGTATATTTGTGTTTTATAAAGACGGACTGGAGCAAAGTTTTTAAAATGCCCCGAAGATTCTTTCAATCGCATATTCATTAATAAATCGGTTCTCGTAGACTGCCTTCTGTTTTTATGTAATTGGATAATCCACCACTGCCTTTTCTGTGTTTTTTTTCTTTTTTAATAAAGAATAAATGGTAAAAAGTGCAGCAGCACTTATCACTACTTTTTCACCAGACGACATTGCTATTATTACTACCAGTGGCGTAACAAAAAACTGCGGGGCCCCCCGCAAAATATTTCTAGAGGCCCCCTTATATACATATATAAAAAAGGGGGGGAATCGAAGTTGTTTTCAGGAATGATAAATCGGATAAAGAAGAAATTTTTATTAATTTAAATGTTTTAGAATTTAATTAATTTAATTATTATTATTGATCATATACCCAGTGGCGTAGCCACGGGGGGGGATATGGGGGATATATCCCCCCCAAGGGTTAAAAACTTAAAAAAGTAGATAAAATATTTGACGAGCTGACCAAAAACCCACGGCGCCTAGATTTTGTTTTGTAATGTTTTTTGTTGAATAAAGACTAGTATTCTAAAAATATTGTTTTTTATTCAGTATTCTTTAATATTTACACTTTTTTCCATATAATCTATAAAAAGCCTAAATAAACAGTTAGTAGAGTGAGATATAAACAGGTGAGAGTCAAGCCCTCGGATTTTCTTTTTATTATTGTATATCCCTCCCCAAGGGCCAACTCTGGCTACGCCACTGATATACCCTTCTAACTTACGGTGTCGGGTTTAATATAAAAATTAAATTAAGAATTAATTTACTTAATGCAAAACATTAATAAAACAATTTACTTCATATAAGAATACTTTTAATAAAAATTACACCGTTATAATAATGATAATTAAATAAAAAATCATACTTTAGCCGTAATTTGATACATAGTTAAAAATAAAATTAAACAAAATAAAACCAACGTTTGAATATTTATATGAATATTATTATTCAACAGTAAAAAAATCAAAAAGAACATTTTGTGCTACAACCTAAAAAAAAAGATTTTTCGTCGGCTATTAGCATCTGCAAAAGTATGAATATCTTTATTCAAATCTATTGGGTGCTACTAGTTGATTTTAAACTGATGTATCTGAATAACAAACACCCCCATGAAAGTAGAGATAATAAGTGAAAAAGGGTTTTTCCTTTGGTCACCCTGGTCAACCATTATACCCCGTATTGACGGAAACCGACAAGATGAAGGATCGTAAAGAGTAATAATAAACACTATAAACAGATTATTATTGTCATAACCGTTATCAATCTTTGTCTTGCAGTGTATTTTTTAATTAATTAATTACAAAAAATATATAATTTAATAGAACTTTTGAATTGTTATGATCATATTAATTAATATACGCATGTTTTTAATGAAAGACGTTTTTTGGAATTTATCAGCTTTGTAATTATTCTTTACGAGCATAATTGCTGTCACTGTTATTATTTCACTGGATTTTTTGCTCATAAATGCAAACCTGCAGTCCTTTTTTAAATATCCAAGTAGAAATATCACAAAAGAATGACAAAGATGCGCCAAAAATGCTTTCACTTTTATTGCCAACATCTGTTTGTTACAAACCAAATTCCAGTCCCTTGTAGATTTGTACTTTTCTAAGAAATAATAAAAAGGGCAGTTTTAAAACTTTTACTAAAGTGCATTTTATATTTTACTTAAAGTAATAAAACGATTTACTTTTGCTCTTTTTGCTGAATATTAATAGTAATAGGTGGCACTGGCTCCAGTGTCGTCACAAACTAGGGGCTTTTGAAGTTCGGAGGCCCCGTAAAGCCCGGGGCCTCCCCGCAGCTGGGATGCTGTGGACCCTATTGTTACGCCATTGGTTACTACTGCAAATGAAAGGAGCTGATTGAGAAGACACGCATACGCATGAAATAGAGTGACTGCACATAACTTGAGAACACATAAGTTGAGTACACACGCATATTCGTCCATACTCAACTCACGTCCGCTCAGATGTGTACCCACCATAAGGTTAGAATTCAACTTTGAAAGTAATAAAGGAGTAAGGTTATGTGAATCGTTAATAATAGATAATCTTGTTTGAAGTGTGTTTGAATATATAGTTGCTCGTGTATTTTTCAACAATAAAGATATATTGTTAGATACTCACTATTTCCGTAGTTATAATTATTATATTGTTTTATTAATTTCTTTTAATATTATTAACATTCATATTTCATTAAGATTAGCATTACATATATCACCTGTTCACCTATTATAGCATTTAATCATTAGTTCATTTTTATTTACAATCAATTATAAATTGTGTATCATTGACCTATTTAAAACTATTTATGATTGCCATACAATGAATCACAGAATTTCCATTTAATGTTAGATAAACATAATTGATATTAACTTTAAAATAATATTTGTATTTACAGACAGCATATTGTATTTAGAAAATTTCCTTAATGAACGTTGAATGTAAAATAATTAGTAATAACTTTCTTTTTCAATATAGATCACTTTTGTAGGCAGTTGATTGCCATCAGTCCTCAGAATAACTCAAAATTCATTTTTCTATTTCAATCATAATAATAAGTATTAAATAAAATATATAATAGATTTAATAGTGTTTATTATCCTAAAATTAAACGAACACTACTGAAAGGAGGAAACCTGAGAAATACAACAATATACAAAGTGCAATTTCAAATGTAAATTCAAATAATTGTAATGAAACTACCCAAAAATATTAAAGGTATTTTACAACGCATGCGCTGTCAGCAATATGGCTACCCAAAAACATATTGCAAAAAACTTTACATTTGAGTAAAACGCGGAGGGGCACATAATCGAGATAGCTGTAAAAAGATGATGCAAAATTTGCATCATGCAATGGTCCTCATCCGGCTTACTATAGAGGTTGTGAATTCTACTGTAATATACAATAAACCAAATAAGGTTAACAATAGACTAAACATTCAACAAAATCCGCCAACAGACATCCATAGTAAACGAAATACAAACAACACACATGCAACAAAATCTGAGTTACGCAGGTGCAGTAGAAGAAAAATAGAACCATAGAATAAAATACTGTACTTTCAATTATAAGAAGAGGAAACAATGAACAAACCATAGAAGATATCGCCACCAACCTGAGAAATTTTCTAGATGAGTACAAGTCTATGTTCCAGCAACCAGTACCACAGATTATACTTTACAGATGCGAAGCTCGCCTGTTCCGGCCAATTCAAATTTCTAGGAGCATGCGTGATTCCGCCATTGTTCTAGGGGTATTTCGTATTTTAATCAACCTCAGTTATCTGCTTGTTTATATTTTGCACGTGTGTTTTTGTTGCGTTCGGGTATTTTGAATTATTTTGTTAGTACTTTATATATTTTTGCATTAATAATTGTTTTGACGTTGATATTATGGACATAATGTTACCTCTCTGCATTTACCGATTGATTTGTACAATAAAGTATCCACATAAGAATAATTTATTATATTGTAAATAAAAAGTTTTCGATTTTGGTAAATTGTTTATTTTATTTATAACTTATTAATTTTTATTTTATAGACCTTAATATGTTAATCGTTAAAATTTGTTATTTTGCCTGTATGCAATTTAGTAGTAAGCTCTTACCGTGGTATTTTCCATGTATACTGTTTTACAATTCCTATTAGTTATTATATGCCCGACGTTTTTGCAAAATTTTCAATTAATTGTGCTTCACGAAAGGATTCCATTTACGTACTTATAAAGCAGCAGTGAAATGCTAAATCACTTTGTTTCTCATGTAATTTCATAATATATCGAGCTATTATACTTTTAATACTATTTATTATATATTATTTATAAAAATAAACAACTATTGTAAACAATTTTATTTTGAATTTTACCAACCGTTTTCTCGTGATTTGAAATCCCCGCGTAATACCACCTATTAAATGGCGCAAGGTCATGAAATCTACCTACTTTAAGATCAAAGGAACCGTCAAAGCCTTCGCATCTGTAAAGGTTAATCTGTGCCAGTACAGCGAAATAACATAGTACTAAACATGCTTACAATGTTGATAAGTAAAATTCACTGAATTCCTTACCTATCCCTGTGGAATGCAATGGCCTGATACAGTACAAAAATGAAGTTGAAATATTTCAGCAAATTAAATGTCGCAGCAGTTTATTTCCCACCTTGATACAATAGGAAAATTACATGAACTTCTCCTGACATTAGGGAACAAATTTACTGCAGACTAAAGTAATTAGTAAACCGCATGGGAATCCCACCTAGTTACAGCAAAAGGTGGAGAACTGCCAAATCTTCTACAGGAACAGAATTACTCCTTCCTCGGGTACTCCAACTTATTGACCGACCGACCTTAATCAAATTCGAGATTATTTAAACTTTTATGTTATTAATAGGATCTCGCAGGCCTAAATGGAAGTTATGATCTATCCTCTGATTACCCACTGGTAATTGCGACAATCAGTAGTTATGCTATCAATAACAAACCAATCTTTAAACTACACACAACAAAAACACAATTTGAAAAGAATATAGGGACAAAATACCAGAACAAGTAAATCTAAAAGTAAACCTCAAAAATCGATGTGAAATTGACATTGAACTAACCTCGCTAATCAACACCCTCAAACAGGCATCAAATATGGCCTCCACAATGGCTAAAGTATGGTTTATTTGGATGAGACCAGGCATCTGAGGTTTTTGAAGTAGCTGGGCTTAGATTTACTATCAAAGTTTGAATATTTTAAAGGGTTAAACAAATATGGCGTCCACAATGACTAAAGTATGGTTTATTTGCATGAGAAAAGGCATCTGAGGTTTTTGAAGTAGCTGGGTTTAGATTTACTATCAAAGTTTGAATATTCTAAAGGGTGAAACTAATATGGCGTCCACAATGACTAAAGTATGGTTTATTTACATGAGAAAAGGCATCTGAGGTTTTTGAAGTAGCTGGGTTTAGATTTACTATCAAAGTTTGAATATTCTAAAGGGTGAAACTAATATGGCGTCCACAATGACTAAAGTATGGTTTATTTGCATGAGAAAAGGCATCTGAGGTTTTTGAAGTAGCTGGGTTTAGATTTACTATCAAAGTTTGAATATTCTAAAGGGTGAAACTAATATGGCGTCCACAATGACTAAAGTATGGTTTATTTGCATGAGACCAGGCATCTGAGGTTTTTGAAGTAGCTGGGTTTAGATTTACTGTCAAAGTTTGAATATTCTAAAGGGTGAAACTAATGTGGCGTCCTAATGACTAAAGTATGGTTTATTTGCATGAGACCAGACATCTGAGGTTTTTGAAGTAGCTGGGTTTAGATTTACTATCAAAGTTTGAATATTCTAAAGGGTGAAACTAATATGGCGTCCACAATGACTAAAGTATGGTTTATTTGCATGAGACCAAGCATCTGAGGTTTTTGAAGTAGCTGGGTTTAGATTTACTATCAAAGTTTGAATATTCTAAAGGGTGAAACTAATATGGCGTCCGCAATGACTAAAGTATGGTTTATTTGCATGAGAAAAGGCATCTGAGGTTTTTGAAGTAGCTGGGTTTAGATTTACTATCAAAGTTTGAATATTATAAAGGGTGAAACTAATATGGCGTCCACAATGACTAAAGTATGGTTTATTTGCATGAGACCAGGCATCTGAGGTTTTTGAAGTAACTGGGTTTAGATTTACTATCAAAGTTTGAATATTCTATAGCGTGAAACTAATATGGCGTCCACAATGACTAAAGTATGGTTTATTTGCATGAGACCAGGCATCTGAGGTTTTTTAAGTAGCTGGGTTTAGATTTACTATCAAAGTTTGAATATTTTATAGGGTGAAACTAATATGGCGTCCACAATGACTAAAGTATGGTTTATTTGCATGAGACCAGGCATCTGTGGTTTTTGAAGTAGCTGGGTTTAGATTTACTATCAACGTTTGAATATTTTAAAGGGTGAAATTAATATGGCGTCCACAATGACTAAAGTATGGTTTATTTGCATGAGACCAGGCATCTGAGGTTTTTGAAGTAACTGGGTTTAGATTTACTATCAAAGTTTGAATATTCTATAGCGTGAAACTAATATGGCGTCCACAATGACTAAAGTATGGTTTATTTGCATGAGACCAGGCATCTGAGGTTTTTTAAGTAGCTGGGTTTAGATTTACTATCAAAGTTTGAATATTTTATAGGGTGAAACTAATATGGCGTCCACAATGACTAAAGTATGGTTTATTTGCATGAGACCAGGCATCTGTGGTTTTTGAAGTAGCTGGGTTTAGATTTACTATCAACGTTTGAATATTTTAAAGGGTGAAACTAATATGGCGTCCACAATGACTAAAGTATGGTTTATTTGCATGAGACCAGGCATCTGAGGTTTTGAAGTAGCTGGGTTTAGATTTACTATCAAAGTTTGAATATTCTAAAGGGTGAAACTAATATGGCGTCCATAATGACTAAAGTATGGTTTATTTGCATGAGACCAGGCATCTGAGGTTTTTGAAGTAACTGGGTTAGAAGTTTGCTGGCATCATCTGGTATCATCTGGCTGGTATCATCTCCAGTAAAGAGATAGTGAATTATCCAAGAACAAAAAAATGTAGACTTAGTTTACCCTTAATAGGTATTAGTAGAGTTCAGCTAAACCACGGATCACTGACATTACGGGTCACTACAACCCTACGTTTCATAAGAAATTAGTTTCACTTGTGTATATTAAAGTATAAAATTTATTATATTGGAATTTAGGAGAATGTTGATATTAAGAAAGGGCCCAGACTGTTCATTCTGGTGTGAATACTGCAGAAATAAACTCGTGTTGTGTGTATTAGAAGATAATTTGTTATGATAATTTGTATGACCTTGCCAATATAAAGTTAACAACTGATAAGCTGTGATGAAATATCATTAATACTATATAATAAAACTAAATACAAACATTTCGAGCGGGAAATTATAACTGTCAAAAAAATGTTGTTAATAATATTAAAATTGTGTGTCCGCATCATTTTCCCAAAGAAAGCAAAAGTAATCACGACCATCCAAGGTTCTAGGTTTCACATTTCAGTTATACCTATTTATTATATTAAAAACAACAGACCAAACACTAAAAATCGGGGTAATGTATGATATAATCCAAAGTAAATCAAAATAAAAACACTCATTCGGAGAATTTACAAATTAAATATCTTTTAAACAGTTTTAATTCCAATAATTTAATGGTTAACAACCTGTCGTTTTTCTACGGTTGCTATTCAAAAAATAATATCATATCACTGAAGGACATCGACGTTGTTGTTATCTGCACTGATTCATTTTATTTATTTCTCACAACACAATGCAAGTTAAAATTTTATAAATTATTATTTATGTTCCAAAATATAAATATCTCTTTCTCTCGCGAATTGTTTTTCTTGCAAACTAATAAAGGTACTAACGGATGACCTAGATTAACATATTTTTATTAGGATATCATTTAGTACATTGAATGCACAGTTGTTTTTCTTTTTAAAATAAATAATTGCAAACAATAAAATATCACTTTACTGAATTGGATAAAAACTGTTTCAGATAACGTTGGACATTTTATAATAAAATCGAGATTTTTATTTCTTATAACGTTGAAATTTTTTATTTTTGTTTGTGCTGTAGTTAAAATCTATTATAATATTAATATTTTTTTGTAAATTCGTTATCTTTAACGTTTCTAATTTTAAAACTCTGAGTTTAAATTTATTCTTAAAAATATAAATATCTAGGATATTTGAAACTGCTGTTAAATTCATTATTAATAGGCTGTTTAAATTTATAAGAAACATTTACTTAAATAGTTACTTAACGTAAAAATGTAAAGTAACTATTCGGTTTAACGAACAACTTTTAACAAAACTTCTGGACCCGGATTGTTTTAGATTTATTATATATCAATTTTCTTTTCCTAAATCAGCATCAGTAATCAATTAAATATAGTGAAAGATAATAATTGTTAATTTATGTTTAACTTGAATCAATAAATCTTTGAATTCCTTGTAAAAACCCTTGTCTATATCCAACCTCGTGCACCTAAAAAATTAAGTAAGCACTAATAACGAAAACAAAAATGTCATTTTAAAAGATTGGCAGTCAATAATATTTTTTGTTACATAACATAAATTAAGCAAAACGGCTTTTTGATCCTTGATAATCGGCGATCTTACTTTTTACACTTTATTGCCTGAACATATAAAAGGATTTAATTTAAAAATGTTTAAAGAAAAGTAAAAGAATTCTTTATACCTATCTAGCATCTAGTCATAGAATATATACATATACAGTCATTTATATTATTTATTTTATTAATTTTTTTATATTTATCTGTTGTTATAGTGCTGTTAGTAATTTTTGTGAGAAAGTTGAATGAAAGGGATCATGTATTACATATATGTAAAAGTTATAGCATATTTTATGCTAAATAACGATTATTATTATTATATTATACCAGTCCAGATGAACGAGAGTTATTTTTATCTGTCGTTAGGTTGAGTCGGGGTGCACTACTTATTATACAATAGCCTATAGTAGCCAAATACTTTACAAATAATAGCCAAATTTAGGTACTGTAGTGATTCAGCATGCCTTGATTTAGTATCTAAGGCAATAAATGTAAATAGAGTCAGGTATGAATTCATAAATAAAGTAATCAAACACGGAATGGGACGTTTCGGCGCGACCGATCCGGCGCAAGTGGTTCGGCGCAAGGATGTTTCGGCGAGGGACGTTTCGATGTAAAGACGAATTGGCGCAAGCCGGTTTGGCGCGAAGACGTCTTGGCGCGAAATACACAATTTGACGTAGCTTTAACATAAACTCTTGGAAAAAGCTATAACTAAAATTGTCAATGCAGTACATATGTTGTATGCATGCTATTCCTCTGTTAGTGTTTTTCATTCATAAGGTAGAAATCAACTTTGTGAACAAACCAGTTTGAGTTACGACTCATGAGGCACGTATGTGTTGGCTGTATGACACGCGAATGACATGGAAACAACAGTATTTGACCTGACCCGGAAAAAACAATAGCAGATTCGTGATCTTCATACCAAAAGGCTCTAGAAAAACTATATGAAAACCTATAAACTTTGTGGTGTTGTACCGTGATACAGGGCGGTAGCCAGAAATTTATTTCCGGGGAGGGGGTTGGGGGAATTTATTTTCGAAGGGAAGCAGAATAGAAAAATAATTTTATTTTGTTATCATTTATTAGTATTAAGTTTAGTTTCGGGGGGGGTCTGACCTCCTAACCCCCCCTTGAATACGGCCTTGCCGTGATAATTATTTCCATGTTACAAAATAGCCAATTTCTGTAGCGGCCTATTTCAAATGAAATGGGTATTAGTGAATATTAGTGAGTTAAGAATCACTTTAGCATTAAATTTCTTAATTTAAGGCAGTTTTATGATACCCGCCGTATTACAATTGGACAAAATTAACAAGTGGGAGTTTTATAAGAATGGAAAATTACATAAGTGATGTTAACAATTCCACAAAGTTTCAGGTTAATTTCTATTAGAAAAAGCATATTATAAATAGACTGTACATAAATTACTGCTACTGGATAATTGTAATTATCTGAAAACTGTAGTTTATTAGTAAAGATGTAATATATAAATTTCCAACAAGTATAAATAAGACTAGTCCATTTATTTGGAAAGTAACTCATTTAATTAATTTAATGCAGTGTGTTAATTTCTACCGAGTAGAAGTTTAAATATACAGTCGAGATAAAACGGGGATTTACCTAAATGCAAGAACTGAAAGACTGCTAACAGAATATTGAGTACATCTGAAACAAAAAGCCTGCTGGGTAAAACTCTTATAGGGAACGCAGCCTTAAGTACTGTAGAAGTGTATAATATTACTCGAAAAATTAACATTTATTTAGTATAATGTTGATATTTGAAACTTGTGAATAGATATCTTAGTATATGTTTGATATAAATTAACTTTTTTTTTATTGTTATATGTACCTTATGGATGTCAGCTTTACAGATCAGTTCTTTCTGGTACAAGTAACAATTACATATATTGCACTGTAAGTTTTGTTCGGAACTTAAATAGTCAACTCTTCTACTCGGTTATACTCACTGAATTTTGTAAATAGTAGAATAGCCTTTATGACTTGTATGTGATTAATTAAAATGTTAATTGTAATTAACACACTACTCAAGTAAATACATACTTGTGCGTGGTATAGGGGGGTGTTGTTCTTAACGACAACCACAGGTAGATGTTTGTGTGGTTGTCGAGATCAACTGCTTAACGTGCCCATCCGACAGCACGGCGTTTTGTACTGAGGCTATACATATCGACCAGAAAAACCCTCTCGCCAGTTCCCGGGATCGAACCTTAAGCCTTAAGCTATTTAAGAGTTGGACAAAAAACATTTGCTTTAAGAAATATTAAATATAATCAAATTAAAAGATTAATTCAAAATTAAAAAATACTTTAGAAAATATCAAATCGTTTCTCAATTGCATAATTTTGAAAAACTTAACAATTGTTTAACGAAATATCACAATTTGAAAATAAAACAGTTATCAGCAAAACGTCCAAGCAGTAATAAACGTATTAAAAGCAGACCACAACAGAATGTACCGGTTACAGCTGCTGGAATTGCTACAGCATAAGAACAAACTGTAGATTCACTACATCGTCGGCTCTTTGAAGGTTTTCAGCTAATTTCAAATATCGCACACCTCACGATCGGTTCGTCAAGGCTTGCCGATCATCATCGAGGATATCACAGCATAACTGTTGTTTCGTAGCCCGCCAACAGCTCACGAATATATATCAAGGTAACACTCGGTCGGCTAAAAATATTTGCGAGACTACGCCTGCTGTTTATTCTTATGCTGTGGTAGTGCAATATGTGTTATTTACTTGTTTATGTAGTAATGTTAATTCTACTGGTTTTCATATACATTGCATCTTGAATCTGAAAATATTTTAAAAATATAAAATACTCCTATTCATTTCTGCTATATTAATCTTTGTCTTATCCGCTCATTGCCGAATTTAATTAAATTCTCAACCAATTTGTTCGGCTAGTTCTTAGAATTCACTTTCAAAACGAAATATGATACCCATTCACCTAAATTACAGCGTGTTGCTTTCTGTCATGGCGTGGAACTTTTGCATACCTACTAACTAGTTGCAAATTATCAAAACTTTGCTAATTCTGTCTAAATTAAACTACTGTTTAATTGCACGCTCTGTCACAAGTTTCATATAAAGTGCACACATACACCGGGAGGTAATCATCAGTTTGCTTTTCCATGAAATTCGTCAATGGTAGGCATTAAATTGATGCATTTAATTACGTACGTCAATGAACGTTAATTAAACACTAAAACGTGTTAATTGCAAAATATAAAGTGATTTCATAAAAATCTAATTATTTTGTGCCAATGCAATTTAAACGACATTTTCAGGTATATCTTGCAGGCAATGGAAATTAATTTAATTGGTTTGGTTAACATTTATCTCGAATTTTTACAAAAATTTGGATCCATTTTATTACATTTAATGTGACATAGACAACTCTGAAACCAATTTATATAATATATGGATTCCTTAATTGGGATCCATTAGTAATATGCAGACATGAATTATTTTACATACAACCGTCAAAGTTAATTTTTCTTTTAATAAGGATTAAATAGTCTTTAAAAAATATCAACGTAATCTAAAGTCTCATCCGTGGTCTTAAACTGTAAATCGAAGAAAATTATGTAGGGGATAAAGTGTCAATACTTGTACAAGCAACTCATTAGAATAACAGAATAAAATCAACAACTTGCTAACAGCTATTTCAGCTTTAAGGCTTTTTCACTGTGATTACAATGATGCTACCGTCATAATACCAAAGGGCATTTTTATTTTTTTTCATATTTTAGTTTTTCTACAGACTTCTTATGACATAGTAGTTCTCTTTTTCTAAGAAAAATGTCAGTATTTAATGGTAGAACTGACATGAGCTAACCGACACCGGCTAACATGAGGAGGACCGGTGTGGGTGGATTCGATTCTTACCTGGAAGGAGGTCAATTATGGTCACCGTAAGGAATCCGTTATTTGACTGAATCTTAAGGAGGAGAATCGAAGTGAGGTTTATCCCGACTCATAGGGGTAAATCTAGACCAATGAGAAACTGCATGCCACCAGGTACTGTGTTCTGAAAGCTATTCGGGTTACCATATGACGTGATACCTGTATTGGGTTCGGTGATCTAAAGCAGCTCCAGAATCTTTACCCTTAAAGGGAGTGATGCGTAATGGGGTATCACAGCCTCTCACTCTCAAGATAACTTCACCCGATAAGGGTACATACCGAGGGTCTATGACGTATAGACCTGCAAACGAAGCTCTGTCGAGGGCCCACCACGCCGATAACTTGGTAGATCGGGGTGGCAAAACCATTAAAAAACCAAGTCCTGTAACAATTGAGGTTGGATTCGATCGGGTAGTGGTCTCCAACTTTTGGGAGAAAGTCCGGGGCTGAACAAGGTGCCATCTCCTAGGAGAGGTGCCGACGGGTGAGCACTTTTATCACTCCGGTACTAACCTGGAGAGTTAGTAGAGGATGGATAGTAACCTCGCTCCAACCAGTGAGTTACTGGTAGCATTGTTGTAGTCAAGGCCCGATAATTGAGCGACGAGTCCCTAACGGATCCGTTTAAGGGCACGGGTTTGGACATTCGGTCTTGACTGATCGGATGCTCAACAAAAATTATTTTGCATCAAATTACTCAAGTACAGTTTCATCTACGGCCTATTTTAGTCACCCAGATATTAGGCTATAAATAAGGGGAATGCATATGACCATTCTCAAGATGACTGACTGTATCTTATGGTGCTATACACATAAAGAATTAATAAAATTAGACATAACTCCAAAACAGAAAAAGAACGTAAGCTATATAATCGTAACTCATGTCAGTCGCACTAAGCAAAATCGACGCATCTCAAACATACGTTCTATTTGCTTTAAATTAAATTTTATTATTTTTTTTAAACTGATGCACTTCACATACCTTTATCCAATAAAGAGTATATTAAAGTCCAACGCAAAGATTTTTTCTATTTCTTAAATTTGTGCAACATATAAAACATATATCACAAAATTGACTATAGTTGAGATATGCCCTTTGGGCTTAGAACGGCAGTATAGTTAACCAATACTTTTAGTTTCTGGAATTCTCAGTTAAAAATCCTTTTCTTTCTAAAGGAACATTTTAAACTGCGAAATTCGAATGTGTGATTATTCGTGAAATTAGCCGTTTAAAATCCCCTTCTTCCTATTAGAAGAAACTGTGAATTATAAATTGTGATTATTTGCAGAATTTTCCCTAGTGGAAGAAAAGGACTTTTAAAGTTCGAATTCGAGAGTATGATTAGCTTTGCAGCTACTACTAGAACTGTAATTGAGTCCTTTTCCGGAAAACAGGCGTATAGGTCTATACGCCCTTTTTCGGTAAATTCTTTTAAAATATTCCTCATATATTTCAAAACATATTACCTCCAAATATTAGCTTGATATCTACTCAACGCACGTTAGGGGTATAAATTTACAGACAGGTTGTTGTACATTGTTGTTTATATGTATTGAGTGTGGACTGTTCCAGTATAGCATTGATTTTCGTTATTAAGGTGTATATGAAACATTTAACTATAGTAAAACCAAAAAATGAAGGAACTAAACCGGAGTGAATCTAGCAGCTGCAGACTAGCAGTCGGAGTTGATTGTGAACGAGCCTTACCCCCAAACTGTCAAATTTAGACAGTTTGAAATAAAAAAATAGACATTGCAATCTGTCAAAGTTTTAAAAGGTTTTTCACAACTCCATTTGTTAATTATTAAATTACTATTAATAAATATTAATTGGAGTTGTGAAAAATCGTTTAAGCAGCAACTAATGTCGAGCACACTTTTGCTATCAGAAGGTTATTTATTAATAGTAGTTTAATAATTAACAATTGGAGTTGTGAAAAACCTTTTAAAAGTTTGACAGCTTGCAATGTCTATTTTTTTCAAACTGTCTAAATTTGACAATTTGAGAGCAAGGCTCGTTCACAATCAACTCCGACTGCTAGTCTGCGGCTGCTAGATTCACTCCGGTTTAGTTTCTTCATTTTTTGGTTTAGGTATAGTAAAAATAATTACACTAGAAAAGAAAACAAGAGAAAAAGACAGTCAGGTGAAACATATTTAATAAAAAATAATAAATGTATTTAATAGTTATTTATGGTACATGTGTGTTATAAGGGAAATAAGTCACGAGAAAAAACGGGTAAGCCACGAGCACTTTGTGCGAGTGGCTTTGTTTTTTAGAGTGACTTAGGACCGATAACACACGAGTTCCATACATAATTTTATCCAACACCGTCAGAATTTCGTTAAAACGCATTCTTTTTCTGATGACAGTTGTGACATTTTTATTTGACAAATTATTTGAGAAAAAATTAGTTCAATTTATGGGAAGGCTGTGACGCGATCACCATGGCAAGAGTGACTTATGGTTTATAACTCACTAGTGACTTATAGGTCACTTTAAATTGCTAAAATCACTATAGTTATGGGCTTAATAACTCACGGTGTTGGATAAAATAAGTTTTCTGTGTTTATTTATTTGATATTTGTCATCAAGTTTATATTTGTTTGAGCATATGTTCATATATTACTACTTTTTTGTAAGTTGTAAATTACCTAAAATTTTAATTTCAACTTTTTATTAAATAATTTCTTTTTTAATTATATTATTAAATAATTCATTTACATGGTTGTTTAAATTATTTATATATTTCAACAAACCAAATTTACGGAAAAAGGTCTTATACTGACTGTTTTGAAATCAGCTATTTATTGAACACGATCAATTAAAAACCAAATTTGAAGTAAAAACTGCATCATAAATATGTTGAATCATATAACACTCATCATTCTAAATGTAAAAGGAACGTTCGAATATTTTATTATGAATTAAAATGTTTGGAGCAGAAATTCTCAAAACATCATTTTGTCGTATACGCCCTTCTTCCTGAAATGGCCTCAATTATAAAAAGTTAATCAGAGAATCAATATTCAAATGAATTGCCAGTTCAGTGTTTGAATCTGTTTATTTATTTTTCGGTGGATATTAAAACATTTTTTGTTCTTCATAATAGTACGTAAAAGTAGAATAAATATTTACTGGTTCAATAAATTGTTAGTCAAATTAATATATGCTTGTTTGGCTGCTGAATCTCATGCAGTGTGGATTCAAATCCTTACACTATCATCGTCTAACCCCTTGAACCATGAATGTGTGCTGCTTGTATCTTTATATCCTCAATTATCAGTCTGGAGGTAGATCTAATTAAATTATACGCTGCTACTAAGAGCAGATGGTATTGTACTGACTGTACTGTACTGTAGCATGCGCTATGTGGTGCGGAATCTAAAATTTGTTAGGCTTGGGAATCATTGACAACATTTACATAGGACAATTCATTGCTGTGTGCATACTGAAGAACGGTTAAGAGCATTTAAAAAAAATATCTTTCTTATTTCTGCTTGTCTAATATCCCATACTTGATATTAATAACGTTTTATATAAGGCTGTATTAGATAGAAAGTCTCCATTGTATTTCGTCAAAGAAATACTTGAATAATTTAGAAAGCCCTCTTTATAATTTTTTGAAGTTACGTATTTATGTATTAACATTTTAAATTATAATATTTTCCTTGTAAACTCAAAAACCTATTTACAACGCTCTGTATGTACTTAGAAGGTGTGATATCACAGCTCATACTGCTTCACAATAGGTAGCAAACTAATGCGTCTAATAGCGCTAAACTTATTGTGGACCGTCGTCTAATCCTCTTTAATGTTTGTTGAATAACGTTCATCCTAAGTGTTTGCTAGAAAATGCATATTCTTAAATAGATGTCTTGGTTGATGCATCATCAATTTCTACATTTTAAGAAAGTTGTTTTTGTGGCTATTCTATTGTTAAATGTAACCAATTAGTTACATTATGGCGGACAACAATTGTTTTGAATGTAATTATCGCATCATTTGAAGGACTATTGTCAATTAATAGAATTTTCTCTGTTGGTACCTGTCCTTGAACGAATTGTTCAATTACTTGTAAAGATTTTCTTACGAGTTTCCCCTTTCCCCCCGTGTACATATTTTGCGATCTTACTTTAAGTAGAACGTAGTTGGATTGCCAGCAAGTTAAACCAACTTGGTTATTATCTTGGAATTGTATCAAATGAAAATTTAAAGGACTATAGAAACCAAATTTGAATAATCGAGAATCATCGCTGGTGCAACAAATAAACAAGCATGCTTGTTTGTTGTAACAAGGGAAGAAGGCACGTTTTAGTTTTACTCCGCTATGAACAATTACCAGAGAAAAATTAAAACATGCCTTCTTCTCTGCTAAAGATGTAGAATCGTGGGCCCCTGTCAATGCGATATTTCGCACGATAAGCATCCCTACTGGGATGGAATTCTCCCCAGATTCTAAATTCTAGTAGGTTCAGTCAACTGATTACAGTAATCGTCGCCATAATATACGAGAGATGCCCCGCCACCTCACAGGAACCTGTTTTCAATAATCCTTCAAGATTTTCTATTTCTTGAAGTGTAGAATCGTAAGTGACAGTCTTTAAGTTGTTTCAAATTTATTGTGGAAACAGTTCTAAGGTACTTAGCTTGCAACAATTAAAGAATTAAACTTCATAATAAACGAAAATTAATCTACTCACATAAAATTCAAGTTAATATATTCAACTACAAGATTTTAAATAAAGTAAAATAATTTGCAACTTTTAAACAACTCCTCGTAATGCACGTAGTGCACAAAAACTTCTATAAAAAATCGTAAGAAACGGATAGTAATTTAAAATAAGTAATTTAAGCCTCAACTTCTGTAAAAATGTGCTCGAAGGTCTTTCTAACATTTTCCATTTGTTTATATGACCTATCTGTTTGAGAAATAATATTTTATTTATCGATTTGTTTTATTCTATGCCTTTTTTATGTGAAATAAATGTATGAAAATGATCTTTGTATGTTTCTTGTGTTATTATTGCGCTTTCAAAAACTTCCTAGTTATAGTTTAGAAACAACCACTTAAAATTGTGTTACCATGTTGTAGAAACTTAACGATAAATTAAAGAATTCTTAGAATTACTTTCAAACGATGTGGCGCTCATAAGACAACCACGCTTTTTGAAATCAGCTAACCTTTCGATTTTCCCATGCCCAACAAGAATTTTAATGAGGATTGTATCTTGAGGACTTTGTTTAGCTAAGCTGCGATAATCAAGTTTTCGAGTCTAACGTTAGTATACTACTTAAGCTTTTCTAATTGGGGAACAAATTATTGATTGTTACACTTTGGCTTTCATTGGTGCTTTGATTTATATTTAATACTTATTTTTTCTATAATTTCTTTGTATATTGTTAAAGAAATTTTCCGTTTATTATATATTAAATTAACTTACGCTCAAAAACAGCAGGACAATAAAAATATATCAGGATATCCACCCAAAATTCGAAAAAATTGTTGGACATCGCCTTTCTTCTGAAAATGGAAAAATGAGATAATTCCTACCAAAAGCAAAAGGCAACATTATTCACAAAAAGATATCAAATTGATAGAGACGCCTCTATAAAAGCTACAAACTTCAAAACACTTGAAATTAAACACTTACCAAGACATTGTTTCCTATTGCCTTATTCATGATTATGCATTTGAACTGTTTGTACCCATTAACGAATTGGTTTAGCAATAACGTCATCACAGACTAAAGAAGTGTCGTTAAATACGCAAGTATTGATTTTATATATTTGAAAGAAATCAGAACCACGTGGGCTATATCTATTGTTTCTAAGATTTTCAAGATTGCTCACGTAAGAAATACGAATCTACAGACGTCAATGTCTGGATTTACGGAAAATTAGAAACCAACTTTTTAATAAAGTTTGTTGATAGTTGTGCGCTTTGTACTTAACGCGATCCTATATAAACCAGACGTTGTAGAAGTAACAAAAATCAAATTGTCAAAACTTAATTATTTAACATTTTTACTTTCGCAGAAGACGTTTATAGAGAATCCACCCACAAAATAAAGAGTTTTCAAAATATTTACGGTAATAAATTACCTCCTGGTACCGAATTTAAATGAGGCTACCTAAAACAACTATAAAATAGTTTGTTTGACTAGTCAATCGTGTTGCTAAAATTATAAAAACAATCCCAAACATTCGTGTTTTTATCTATGGCAGACACCGGCAACGTTTGATATAAAATTTTATGAGCTGCTAGAAATTCCCCTTTGTTTTCACAATTTTATTGAATTACAACCGTGGAAAACAGTCAGATGGTTTGTAGGTATATTCGATATATATATAGATGTATATATCTGAAATATCTAAATTAGCCATTTCACTAATAAACTTATTGCTTTACCAAAATTTAGTGGAAGGGAAATATTTCAGAATCTTATTTTTATAACAATGGGTTAAGTTAAAATACAAGTTTATTAAGATAGGTTGCCTAAAAGTTCAAAAAGTTAATTAAGTTTTGCAATGATAAATCTTCTTTCTAAAATGTTAAGGATTTTAATAAGGGTATATGGTATACAGTTTATAAAAACTTATTGTTACAAATTTATCTATCATAAATCTTTTTTTTTCTATTAAACATAATTGAAACTATCAAACTTTTTTGCTAAATTCAATTCAAGAGCAATCTAAATTTATGGTGCCGCTGTCAAAACAGGCATATAATATCGAATACTACAAAAAAGTGTAAATTCTATTAAGGCCAGTGAAACTCCCTGTTTTTGCGTGGTCGAGGTTTAGTTCAAGAAGCGAAACAGACAGAAATGAAAATCATTAATAATTACCATTACCCTTTTGAACCATTTCTTTTTATTTCATGATTGCACAAAGAAAAACGCAAAATTTGATTAATGGAATCTCTAGCAGATAAGTCTTATTTTACTTAATTTGATACGAAAAGTAAGATAAATGTTTCACAATGGGAAGCTTTTGGTATAGTGGCCATTAATTCTAAAGTTTAACTGCCGTTTCTACTTATTTTAAGTTTAAGAACTACATATATTCATAAAATATGATAGACGCTACTGTTACTTCCTATCAGGGTGATCGGTCAAGCAGTCGTTCGAGATGTCAGACTTCACTAGTATCCGAGACTAGCCCGAAAATAGAGGGAGGACAGTCGTTAGAGGTGTCGGGAAGCACTAGGATTCTAGACTAGCTTGAGGGCAGACCACACGGTATTCATCCTTAGAACTGGTCGTTGTCTACCCCATCACAGGCTTGTCTGGGTAACGGATGACGCGATCAGAATCAAATGTGTGGTAGAGTTATGCCGAGGTGTTGTGTTTACTTTTCACCGGAGTATTTCTCGACGATGACCCTAAAACGTTGCGGAGGGAGCTCTGCTAACAAGGGGTCCGGTGTGGGTGGATTGAATCTTACCTGACATAGGACCTTTTAAGGAGCTAAGTATCCCGCTGTCTAGCCTAGACGAATGGAGGAGATTCAAGTGAGGTTTATCTCGGTTAGGGAGTTTGCTCGCTAACTCATGAGAAACTGCATGCCACCAGGTAGCGTTTCGGAGGTGACAGTACGGGGGTCTGGCATATGCTGTCAGTTCCAGCGTCGGATTCCCAGAAATCGTCTAGAGACCTACACTTAAAGAACGTTGATGCGAAGAGACATAGCCTCTCACGTTCAAGACAACTTCACCTTAACGGGTACACACCGGGACGCTGCTTTAAAAAGGGCCCTTTAAAGTAGCCTCGAAACGAAGCTCTGTCGAGGGCGCACCAGGCCTATAACTGGAAGATCGGGGTGGCGAACCCATTTAAAAACCAAGTCCCGCCACATTTGAGGTTGGATTCGATCGGGCAGTGGCCCCCAACCCCTGTGTCGGGGAGAAGCTTATGACGGCATGAGAGAGGACTGGAGGGCTATCTCTATTCAACTGAGCTAAGTTGGGGGAATAGTCCTATTGCTGGACGAGGTACTTAGCCCAGTATGAAAGAGGACGGGAGGGTGCCGGAGGATGAGTACGTGTTAAGTCAATCGCTCCGGTACTAGCCTGGATAGCTAGTAGAGGGTGGATAGACAACCTTGCTCCGACCAGTGAGTTACTGGGAGCAATTGCTATGTAATTCGCGCGTTGTTTGGGTGTATCTCAATCACTTCCTTTGTAACGGTATATTTTCTATCGGCCTCAAATATGTGTAATTTTGCATGTATGTTTACTGAAAAATTTAAAGTTCGGTCCTGCAAATCTATACTTTATTTGTAGCTAAAATTTTGTTGTACAAACATATTTACAAAGAATATTTTAAAAGATTGTTTTCGTTTTTCTATAAAACTAGAGGACGTTGAAGTAATAAATAATGTCTTTAGTGCTTTGCTTGTTTACCCGTAGAAACGGTTGCGTTGTTAAAAATTAGAGGAACTTGATAAAATCCGATGGCGTATTTAAGTCATCTTGCTTTATATAAATATTCCAGTCTGCATTCTGGGAAAGCATTGGTAAAAAGTAAACTTCTCTCTTGTTTGGAAGGTGACATTTAAAAAACCGCATGGATCGCAAGTCTAGTCGGCAGATGTTGACGTGCTTGTTTTCCATCTTCGCGCCCGTACAAAATCTTTAGTTTGGTCCCTTAGGGCGAGAATCTCGTATAAAAAGCTAATAAGATTTGCCTTAAGGAGTCCACGTGTACTAAGCGTGTGTTAGTTTTGACTCGCTCCTAGAAAATAATACAGGTTTTTTATTGGTTGGTCTGATCTACAGAGAAAGAAAAAACATAGTTCCTCCGCGTCAAAAATAGGGGCCAAATTGTTAAAAACACTTTCGATCCAGCTTTCAAAGAAGATTACAGAATTACCGTTTTCACTTTAGTTATTTAGAATTAAAGAAAATTCTAAATCTAGTTTTCATACAGTTTAATCGATTGCCGCTTTCGGATGCCGGTAAAGTTAATATTAAAAAATCTACAGTTAATAATTATATCGTTTAATGAAGTGTCCGGATATTAATCAATAATTTGTGGTTAATAAAAAGCACAGTTATATCGTTAAACACTTTTCCGGATGTTTGTGCTTTTGAAGAATGGGAAATCTAGCTTTTCCTATTAAAGTGTAACAATGTTAATATAGTTACCGTATCGTATTCTCGTTTAAACAACTCTCGTACCGAAACAAATTAATAATTACAGACTTTCTCTTCAGTGATCGAAATTTCGATTAATGAAAAAATTTGAGTTATGTGCCTTCTAAATCCACTTCAGATTTAATTAATAAGTGGGTTGTTTTAATGAAAACAACGAAACTTTGTGATGGTTATCAAAATTAGATTAATAACCAAATCTTATAGAACTTTAATGGTTGCATTCAGTTAGTGTATTTTGGGGGTGAATTCGTAAATAATGTTTCACCATATACCGATACTACGAGGGTTTTTCCCTTGCATCTTTAATTTATGAAAAGAAAAATCTACGGACCTTCCAGTTTCCACCTGCGGCGATTGCTTGATGTATGCAGGAGTCAAATTTGTGCAGTTTATCGTTGGTTTGATTTGTGAATTAACTAAAGGTATTATAAATTATGTATTTTTTGAGTGTTGAACATTTATGTAAATCCTTTTTGAATTTTGGTAATAATTTTATAGTTTGTTTCTCATTTATACGCACTTCAATATTTTTTTATTCGTCAAACTTTTATTAGTAAAAGAGCTCTTAGGCAGGGACTTATTATTTAAATTTTTGAATTTAAAATTTGTAATCTTTTTATATTTTTAAATTTTCTCTTGTGTTTTTTCAAATAAATATGATTTTAAAGTTAATTAAAACCAGCAAGACTGAACCATATAATTATGAAAGTTTTTATTAATATTTTCATTAAACTAAATTTTTAACTTCGTTGAAATTAACTAATATTTTGCACTAAATTTTTATCGGTCTGATTTCATTTTCTGATTAGTGATTTCAGACAGATTTATTAGATTCATTTAATCTATTTGATGGCGCCCTTCTTGTGTATGTTTTTGTATTTTTTGAAACCTTTATCCATTACTTTATAAATTAGACAACTGCAGAACCAATACCTACGACCTGAATTAAAAAAATTTGTAAGATAAAGCTAAAACTCAAGCCGTGGTAATTTTGAGCACCTTTTAAAGTAAGTATAATGTTTATCGTATTTTATTGTATTTTATTGTTTATTTTGCCGTACAGAAAAGCTACTGTTTCAATTGGCGCCCAATCGCGGGGCATTATTTCGTTTGTGGATTTTGAGCGTTTCACCTTCTTGGAAGGAACGTGGGGGTATGTTGATGTAGGAACCCCTCGTAAAACATACAGACAATCTTGTTACTTCCTCCATATATGTAATTGTTTTTTAACTAGTGATGTAATGTAATCTCTCCGTCTGGTGTTACTCTCATTTCCTTTCCATTTCCATAATTAAATTGAGGTAACTGACGTACTGTACGTGAATAATTCCAGTTTACAGCAAGTATAGTTATAAGTACAGGGCACCATCCATCGCTACGCAGTTTGTATAACGAAGCTCTGAAGACAACTCCAGTTTGACTATATATAAAAGAAGACGTAGGGCTTTGCGTAAAGAAATTAAAAATTGGATAAGCAGTTCAAAAAATCATTGTTGTGGTTCGCATTTAAACTAGTTTTGTCTAGCGTTTATTGTCTCCAGCCTTACTTTGTGGAACTCCATAATCATGAAATATAATATAAATACAAAGATTAGTTAAAGTTTTATTAATAACTTAACCTGACAATATTGTTTCGACACTTTGTGTCATTATCAAAGGTAGATAAGATTGATAAGCAAGTGTTTGTTTATCAATCTTATATTTCATAGTTTTGTCTAAATCAAGTTTCGGCAAAACTAGACTCAGGTCATATCAGTTAACATATTTACGCAACTATCGTAATGAAAAAATAATTTGTGAAGTGCTCAATGAATGGTAGAAAATCAATCTAATTTCAAAATACACTATTAAGCCATTTTTTGGTAGTACAGGTAACGGTTTTCAACATCAAGCATCAACTGCACCTTAATAGACTTGATGTATTTCAAATGTACTTTTGGTAGATAATTTGTCATATCAATTATGGGATTCTAGATAAGGGTGTTTTTGATAATTTGCAAAAATATCCAGATAGAAAAATACTTTTGATTTACTTACCTATTTGTTCAAACCGACCGGAAATAAAATTATTAACGTTAAGATAATAGATTAAGATAAGCAGTCAAGATTTACTTTTCTACAACTAACTTAAGTTAAATTCTGAAATACTGTCAAATACATATAAAAAATACCGTATCAGAGTCAATTCTATCTTATCTGGAGCAGTGTTTATCTGCAAAGTTTAAGTTACTTTATGTTCAAACTTTAGATATGTTATTGACTATTGTTGTATAGTCAGCTGCTCGTTACTTATTTATCAGTAGTACAATTGAGCGTTTACGATAATATAACCCCATACAGAAGCGAAACTGTATAGTTTTATAAGAATACTGGCGGCTGTCCCAGTGTTGGTAGAACGACTACATACTTACTTAATCCATCCTCTTCTACATTATGGTGTAAAGGTGCAGGAGTTAAAGTCTCCCTATACATTCCGATTTCGCGCAAGCACCTCAGCCTCTCGCCAATTTAAATTTCTATTCTTCAATGATTTCCCAACTTGATCATTCCTTCATCACTCCTACGTTTCCTGTCACTACCTGCCTTCCATATTTGATTTGTCGATCTTCGCCCATTCGCACCATGTGATTGAACCATATTAATTGTCTACTCTCTAATCTATTTAACTCTCCGTTCGAAATCACAATGTCCAGATTTCACAAACCTCTCAACCCTCTCAATAAACCGAACGTATGAATTCGTGGAATTCAGTGAAGACTAGTGCTATAGTCTGTGTTATAGCGAAATAATGGATGACTTACGGGTTGAAAAAGCATCGGTAATCACTTATAGATCACGTACGGCCCATTTTGGTACAATATTAAAAAGAATAAGATAGGAAACTTCTTAAAGTAGCTAAAAATTAAAAAAAGGACTAAAATGTGTATAACAGAAGAAATTATTATTTAAACACATGAAAACGGCAAAGCAAGCAGGAGGCAGTATAAGTACAACAAGTTATCAATAAAAAAAGACTTACATATAAGCAGATTGTGCACCAGCAAAAACTACAAGGAGAAGAAAAAGATTTAGAGACAGGTGTATAAGAAAGTTTGTTGCCTTATTCTAGTCCTCTAAGAAGTTTATTAATCCAAACTTTTTTAGATTTCGTAACGCAAACGATGAATTTTTTAAGAGTTTTGTATAAATCTTATGCAGGAGGGTTTAGAACAATATTGCTGATTATAGCAAACATTTTTGCTGTTGACAGATGCTATTACCCAATACAACTTAGTTGTGTCGACTGTGATGTTAGAACTAACGAATTGCGATTCTGTGTAACTTAACCAAACCATTGTGTTTAATCTCCAAAATAGTGAAAGTTTGTCGAAAATTCTAGTGACGTTCATTACGTTATTCTCAGTCATTTAGTAGAATTGTTCAATACGCACTGTTATACGTTACTTGGCCAATTTGGGTTTTTTCGAAATAACACTTTTCTTAGAATCGCTCACCGATCGCTGGTTTACATATTGCATAATTATTATTAACGTCTAGTCATCAAGCGAGATTATCAAGTATTTAAAGGCTATTTAGAGCAGATCTAGAAAGAAGTAAGACGAGAAGAAGCAAGAAGAAAGGAGTATGCAATGAAGAAATATTACCAAAATAAAGGGCTATCACTGACAGAAGCGTCTCTAAGGCCGGTCGACCCAGCAGGGCGTACACCGGTGGCCCCGGGAGTAGTGGGGTCCTACACCAAACTACCTTTTCTTAATCAACAGCAGAATAGATATCTTACGCATTAATAAAATAGACTAAACGTCTCACTGTTTGAACGTTTTTGTAACTGGGCTAACGGTGAGACGTCTGTAACCGAATAGTTCCTCGCCGCTGGCCGAACTAATATAATAAGGATCCCAGAGACCCCATCGAGGTACAGCAGGAGCAAACGCGATGCGTCAAATGCAGCGGTGGGAATATTTTGTTCATGGACACTAAAGGGTTGCGGGATTAAACTTTGTTTGTATTTCGGTTAGCCAGTGGAGCACTTGCAATAACCTTTAACAAGAATATTGGTTTATTAGATATATTTAAAGCAAATCGTTTTTTAATGAACGCAGAAGAAGCCCTTTCTAACCCTATCTCGTTCCATATTTTATCGCGTTTTCTAACATGTTTGTAGTTTTCATGACTAAAATCGTACAAAACAGGATAGTCTTTCTATAAGTTCTAATAATTTCTCTGCAAATGACACCATTTTTCTCGTTTATAATTAGTAATAATGGCCCCGCGGGAACTAAGCTGGAGCGAATGGAAAACAAAACGCTGCAGTCCCGCTTTCGCCTGTGCGGTATACCACTTGAGTGTGAATGATAAGATATTCTGATACATGTTTTGGTTTCGCGTCGCTTTCGTGAAACAAGTGATGGGAGTAGCGGGAAAATCTTGCTCGCCCAGCCCATCTAGCAATATTACTTACATCGGCAGTTAGTTATCCAAGAACATTTTGTATAACATAGTTTTCTAACTGTACATCTTATATATAATTAGTAAATTATGTTAGAATGCAAATTCATAGAGAAAATTCTATCACCCCGGCTGGGAATCGAACACAGGACCTTCCGCTATTTAGGCGGCATTTATACCTCTGAGATACCGGGCGACTATCAGCAGAGTGACAAACTTTCCATATGAAATATATATTATATTGTCCCGTGGGGGTAGTCACGACTAGGGACGCAGTTAAGGGTAGAGACACAAATTAAACGCAGGTCCTAATTTAACTATATACTACATAACAAGTTGGATTACAATGGATTACAAACTAGACAAAAAACGAGGACGGTCGGGTCCTAAGAACTAACATTAAACGTTAGAGTGGTAAGAACCACTCTAGCAATTAGATACTACAACTAAGCGTTTTAAGAAGACTAAGTAGGCGGTGCCCCAGGACACTAGCTTCTAGACTCCTAATATTGAGCGGTAGGGAGAATCAGGTAAGCAGCGGCCTGGACGCCAGTTTCTAGAAACCTATACGATTAATTAATATAAAGTTACTTACCAGGTTGAGTTCAAGATCATGGTCAAATGGAGTCAATTGCACGACTAAATGTTGACTTGAAACAAGCCCGTTTATAACTATATGATACCCTTATGAATATGGCGGAAGCCGTTGATGCATAATTGAATTTATTACTTGTAATGAGATGAATATATAAATGAATATTAGAATATAGTATCATAATAGGATATTATTATCATATAAATGATGACTCGCAGGCTTTATACCGTAGGCTGATGTTAAACAGACTCATGAAGACGAGAGACGACGCACACTCTTTGATGGTTGCTTTCGCAAAACACACCAAATTATAGTTTTATAAAAGAGACACGGTATATACATCTACCGTGTATGAGTGTAACCTTGGTAACATTTGCACTGGACGAAATGCAAGTTGAGGAATTATGAAATTATTCAATTCCATATAATTCCGTTTGTGACAATCATTATTATTATTCTTGGTAGTTGGAAATATTTCGAGAAGGAATCATTAATAAATTTCTATCCATTAAAAATCTGCATCTTCAAAAAGTTTATTAAATCACCTCTTGCCTCGTAAACTGCGTTTGAATTTCGTTAACTGTTTGACATATGTCATTTCCGGTTTTCCGGGAAAGTTTCTGGAAATATTTCCAAGGGAAGTTTCCAAAGAATAAATTCCAAGAAATTTGCCAACACTATTATTATTATTATTAAATATATTTTCTTTACTGGAGGCCCCGCCCGATATTTTTGGCTGGGGCCTTAAAATCCAAAAAGCGGCGGTGATCACTGACAAAAACACGAGAAATTCAAATAAGCAATAGTATATAAATTAGGGTGATTCGAAATTTTTTTTTTATTCTCGAAAGGTTATAGGGCGCAAAAGTTGCCTCTGGTATAGACAAGAAAAATGACTGAAAACAAAAAAAATCAGTTGATATCTTCCGCTATAGTTTGTTGCGTTAGATTAAAGTACTAAAAATATAAATATGTTAAAACGATTACATGTATTTTAATATTTATCGGTCACGCCGTTAGTGGTTCGAAAAATGACTAATAGACACTAATATTTTTACCGTCTCGTGCAATGATGCGCATGGGAAAAATTGGCTTAGTGGATTTAAAAGGAACCAAAAGATATATTGAAAGAATCAAGCGGAAAAATCGTGATATTCAGAAAACACAAAGTTAATCCCCAGCATCAAAGGAAAACCATGAAGTACACATTAAAGATTGTGATTCAGAGCACTTGAAGCGTTCATCAGACATTTCAGACGAGGACAACATTGAATTTGAACCTCAACCTTTTACGTCATCAGTAAAACCGCAGTGGCAGATGAGAGTTCGATTAAAATCTACAGGTTTAACTAGTGACAGCTATGGTGTCTCTGACCGTGTCTGACCGCACAACTGTTGCCGTAGCTTCGACAGGGCAAACAAAAACAATTCATAACTCTGCTTCAAATTATCGTAGAACTTTCATCTGAGACTTGTTTTAAAGATAACAGAGTATTGTTTTCATCAAAATTGTTTTATTAAAATTTTTTTATGTTTTTCATTTTAAGGTCACAGGATGTGACCATTGACCTTGAATATCTAAAAAGAGTACCTTAAATTTTTGTATGATTACAATATGTTCGGTTAGGAACAAAAGTAAAAAATTGTTACATATGGTAGTTAAACAGTTCTTAAACAAAACATGTAACTGGGCAGTTCGGACCAGAGCAGAGTATTGTTATTTAGTATATATAAAATTTATCTATTAAAAGGGGGCTAGGGACTGCTCGTGAATCTCGGTTTATTCGACTTATAAATTATTTAAAAAGTTTTTTTTTTAAATCTAACTATGCACAAGTGATTATATATCAACCAATATTATAATAAACTAGCAAACGCCCTTTCAAATTAGTTTTTGTAGGTGCTATCTTGGACAATAGGACTCTACTTTTATTTTAAATTTTCCCTTTTAAATAAAAATAAAGTCCTATTGTCCAAGATAGCACCTACAAAAACTAATTTGAAAGCACGTTTGCTATTTTATTATAATATTGGTTGATATACAATCGCTTGTGCATAGTTAGATTTCAAAAAAACTTTTTAAATAATTTATAAATCGAATAATACGAATAAACTGAGATTCACGAGCAGTCCCTAGCCCTCTTGACAAGTAAAGAAGAAAGAAATCATACATTTTTGAAAAGTTTAACTTTGAAAATGAGCAATTATTTTATAACATTCTATAGAACTGGGGAAAAATTAAAACATTTAAAAAAAAATTATCACAAAATAAAACCTAATAGTAAAAATCGCATCATTCCATCGTATTTTGTATAGTCAGCTTTAGGTATTAAAATGTGGCACTTTTGGATGGGACACCCTATATAGCTTCTTGTATCTGCAGGTACAGGTACTATATGGTACCTATACTTGATTTAATAATAAGACTGGCACAGATATATACTTAATACCTGATACAATACTCTGGTCTGAACTGAAAATGCATGTTTTGGTTTTGGCAGCAAGTGTTCAACTACCATATTTAACAATTTTTCTATTCCTGTTCCCAAAGGCTTCCCAAAATGAAACTTACACCAAAGAGAGACTGGATCTAACATACTGTATTCCTAAAAAAACTCGAAGGTGGACTTTCTTAGATATTCAAGGTCAAAGGTCAAAAACCTTGAAATAAAAAACTCTATAATATCTTACTAAAAAACATTTTTTATGAAACTATGCTCCTTTAGCTTTAAAACAAGCCCAAGATAAAAACTTTGCAGTAATTAGAAGCAGATATTTATAAATTGTTTTTGTTCAACTTGTAAGTGTAAATTTACATTTATTTGATCATGTTTGCAACCCTTGCTATATGAATACTGTGCATCCCTAAGAATTATAACTTTATATATGTAAGTTACTTTATGTCTTCTACCATCCTACCTAATTTTATGAAAATCTGAGATAGTCGGGTTGTGACCTGTGATGATTTGGCATGGAATGACCCAGCAGACTAACGCAATTGCTTAAAACCGTTCTTTTTCAATTTTTGCATTTAATAACATTACTGTTCAATATTGTATTTAACTTACCAAAACGGTTTACATTATGTTTAAGTTATTATCTCTACTAATTAATTATTTCTACAACCTGCTTTGGTTTTCTCGATAATTTCATGACCAAACGATTGCACTATTTAGAATAGATTTAAAATCGTATTAATTAATTCTCAAAGTATCAGCTGCAAGTGTTAATCATACGGTCACAAACTAATAATTAAAACTGTAGTTATTTTGGAACTCTGTAATTGTACGGTATGTTAACTATGTGCACTGAAGCTAGTACTTGCACTACGCTGTACATAGTGTTGGAAAATGCTCGAGCATTTATTTTTGGAGAATATTCCCGGAGTACAAACGAAAATAAACTTTGAGAAGTGAGTAGGACTGGAGAATATACCTTTAACTTGCAAAGATATACACAAAATAATGAAAAGTTCTTGAAATATTCTCAAAATGCTGAAAGTGCTCGAATGTTCTCCAACTTTCCTTCATCGCATTTATAATGGTAATTGTAGTTAATTTTACTGTTGGACGGTAATGTGTTGAAAAGTAATGTAATAATAATAGAAAATTGAAAAATACCTTATTAAACTCGTTGGGCCGTATTCACATCTCACTATTAAGTAAATAACATTTTTAATTACCATGGTGCCCAATTATGATATTTGTCCATCAATTAAAATGAGATAAAGCTACCTTTTCTCTCATTCGTTTTTCTGGCATGTGAATACGTCCCATTATATTTAAATTAGAAACTCAGGTATGCCTTTTACTTCGCCGACCGCGGACATTACGCCAACCTTTAAAGTATTTGCTTCAGGACACTTTGCCGACCGTGGACAATACGCTGACCGCTGGCACGGTCGGCAAAATGTCCGCCGCTTGCGGTCGGCAAAGTGTCCCCCGCTTGCGGTCGGCAAAGTGTCCAAAACCGCCAGTCGACGTAGTGTTCACGATCGGCATCCAGTGTCCAGCCGCCGCCGCATGCACAAGTAATACATTTTAAAAACTTTATAAACATTTGTCACTTTTTGTATAAACAAAATATAAAAAATCTAAATAAAAAGTTCATATATAACTAGAACACAAAATAAAAGAGATGCTAACGGGCGGTAACCCAAATTTCTTGTCATTGCTTTTAAAGGCATAATTCTATGCGGTAATCCAAATTTGTTGTCAATGTTTTGTTTCGGTTTTATCCTGGATTTTTAATGTTTTTGTTTATGCTCGTTTGTGCTGTATTATTCTGAAAGTTCTCGAAAATTATTAAAAGAACGTTTGCGAACGTACTTGATTATGCACCCCAAGAGAACATTTTTTTGATACGGTTTTTAACAGCATTTTCAGAACGTTCTTTTATTTACAACACTAACTGTACTTTATGCAATTTACAATGAACTGTTAATAATAATAATAAATCGTAACATTTATAACACATATTTCCTTTAAAACTACTTAAAAAGATGAGTTGAATGAAACGCTGATATAATGTTCCTAATCTACTAAATAATGCATAAAGAGAAACATTTTGCACAAATATAAAACTAGAAGAAATAGTAGTGTAGCGGAAATGTGCCTGTATCCTTAATGTGTTCATAATTTTCTTTCATATTGTTGGTCATATTCAAGACTATTAACACCATTTCACATAAAATATTATTTATAATTACATTCAAAATACTGCAAAGGTTTTGCCCTATAAAATAGCAAATCTTTTATTTCCGGTGTTTTATTTATGGTTTTATGTCATCATTCTTAACAACCTGTTATGAAACTTGAATAGGCGCTATTTAAAATACAAGAAAACTCGCGGAAACTTTAAGGACATTATCAATGCCAATAAAAGTTTGTGCATTACTTATGTAGATTTTTTTTATAGCTGTGACATTGAAATCCATAAAATGTTCCACATATATACCAGCCCTGTCTCACTGAAGTTCACACACTCTATTTTTGTTATTGAAAGAACGCCCCGCATTTTTTCTATGATATATGCATGAGCTGTTTCTTGTTGTTAGAGTGAAGTACTGTCTTTGCACTTATACCATGTTAAGTTTCATGAAATTCTATCGAATCGCTTTCTCACGCTGCCCCTTCAACTCTGATCAATCTGCGGACGCTAAGAGACGGCAAGAGGGATCACCGACTCAGTAAAATTTTATAAAACGTGCCATGAAGTAGCTGCAGAAGCAATACCTTATTCTAACAATAAGGAAGACCAAAGGAAATTTTGGGAAAAATATTGTGGAATGTACCTTGTTGTTTTAAAATATCAGTACTTTACTATAGCAACAAGAAATAGCTACTTCGAAAAACCAAAAAAATTCAGAGTAAAAATTGCGGGGTGCCGTTTAACAGAAATAGAAGTGTGCGGACTTCAATGAGACAAGGCTCGTAATATCGATATAATTTTAATACGATGGAAGTGATGTATCCCAAAAAGTAAATCAAGTGGATTAAATACTCGAATTATTCTTACTTAGAAAATTTAAATTAGTTGAAAATTAACTTATTAAAGCATTTTCCTATAGAAGAACTCATAACTGAGAAAAACACGAACACCGGTTCTGCTTCGAGGTAATTAAAATAATTGGTCAATTAAAAAGTTAATCCTTAAGGGGAATTTATTTTATAGTTTTGCAAATATGCAAGCTGGTATAGATTGATAAATGCTATTTTGGTAAATATTTAAATATTATTTTTATTGTAATAATTATCTCGAACAACCGCTTGAGAATAGAGTAAGTAGTTTTAATTGAGATTAATTAAGACGCTTAATTCTTCTCAGCATACCAGAAAAATCAATCATTCTTTTTATCACTTATAAAGTGAGAATTAGGTAAGATAATTTCTTTCCCCTTACCCCAACTAATCTAGGAGCATTTTAGACTAGACATAAGAAAATAGTAGCTGCAGAAATATGAGAGGTTATGTATGGCTTGAATTTTGAATGGTAATTTGTTGTGAATCATAAACATTAAGAAAGGAACCAAAAAAGCGTTCGCAAGTTGCAAAATAATGAAAGATAACACCGACACATACTTATATAGTTTTATGGCAAACGAAAATGAACACTATATTTTTAGCAATGAATTATTATTGACATTCTTTTTGAGGGTTCAGACTGCTCAGTTTAGACTCAGTTGTTAGTGTCTTACTTGGTCTCAGTGGTAAGACAAACAAGTAGAAAAATAATACAACTATTTCTGGCTACACCTTAATTATATTATAAGACAATCGAATCTTGTCATTTGCCTAGTTACGAAGTTATAAATAACCGATTATAAGTACGTCTAATGTCGGGATATAATCGATTTCATGTTTCATTTTTTACTGATGAAGCAGAAATCTAATATCTTGGGAAGGTAGTAGAGCAAATTTTCCTTGACAAGTATAGGTAAAAAACGAACCATTTTGAATTTTAAGTTTTATTAAATTTTCATTCCTATCTGACCTACAAAAGGTAACATTGTCATTCAAAACAGAGATGTAATAGGACTTTGTCTTCAACAAAAAGATAAATAACATCGGAATTTTTTATCATGATCTTAAGGTTGAATGACACTACAAGAAACTTATTATATTTATTTAAAGAGTTTCACTATTACAAAAATTGAAATTTGTGTTATAATTGAAACGAGAGTAACTATGCTAAACGTGTTACTTAAAGTAAGTAAGTGTTGCTTAAAATAAACAGTCAGTTATGAAGTAATAATAATTTAACTCGGTGAGAATTTAAAAAAGAGTATTCCTAATTTCTGTATGTATACATACGTGCGTAAACTGTATACAAAATGGAATATGGTTTATTCCAGATATTAGCAAATAATGCAACAATAACGTTGGTATTGTAATCTACGACAAATACATAATTTAGGTAGTTGGTCAATAGAATTATTACTGACTAAGTAGGATTTTTGTCAATATTACTGTCAATATAACAATATAACTCAATATAATGTTCGGTATTTTATAATTTGTTAACTTTTATTTTTCGTATTACCCATACAATGTCATCATAAGAGACGTGCATTTTAAGTAAGCATAAAACCACTATGCCAAAGAAGCAAAGCAATTTAATCTGCTATAGTACAATGTAATACAAGTGGGAGCTTGAAAATGGTGAGTCTGGACTTGTCATGCCGCAAAAATATACAGTGATAGTGATGTAAAATAAACAACGTAAATTAAAGAAATTGGCAGTGGCGTAGCAATTTTTGTATAAAAGCATTCGTATTTGTAAACTAAATATATGTCCTATAACTTGTAGCGACGGCGCTTATGACAGAAGATTTTTTTTGGTAGTTATTAGCTTAATTTTTTTCTCGTTTTACTGTTGTAAAGTGTTTCACACCCTTACATTTTAATAATGTTCATTATCAATAGATGTTTTCAGATGCTGGTTTAACCCTGCAACCTGCTATTGTAAAACTTGCAAACATTCTCAGTTACCTATGAATGGACAATTTATTATTGTACCAAAGATTATTTTAAGAGTAAAATCGAAAACACAGCAAATATTTAGGTAGGTACGTAATAAATCTCTTATAAAATATAAACAGATTCTTGAAAAAATAATTTCATTTATTCATGTCATGTTATGATCTTCAATAAGTACTCCTATTACAGTTTTTTTTAAATATTAACGTTTGTATTTGTTATGATTTGATGCAGTTTTACAAACATCTGGTAATCTGTTTATTTAGTCGGTTAATCTATTAACGTGTTATTTTACCTTAATCTACTACGAATCAATCGTAATATTAAAAATACGTCGAACACACTTGTCAATAATATTTCTCCATAATCTTGAATTTATTATAATGATAAGTTTTGTGACTGAACCTATCGTAGAGCTCTGATAATTATATGCTAGTTTAAAGTCTATCTCTGTAATTCTTATCAGCAGTGTCTATTATGTTTTATAGATACAGGGTAGCAAAGAATGTTAGAATTTCACATTCGTTTGATACTTTTCATACGTTTTATACGTCATATTTTCATACGTTTTTATAATCAACCAGCTCCAAACAATTACTAAGCTAGTTACAGCTATTTCTTTACTGCTAGAGCTATATAAATCTATGTTGCATGTAAGCAAATTTTGTTTAATAGAGATGTGTTAGAAAGAAAATCCATTTCAGCCAATACTATATCTTTTTCTAAATAATCCTACAGCTCAATCTTTGAGATGGGTTATGCAAAGTCTGATTATTCCAGTAAACTATTTAGTTTCTATTCTTATTTTGTCACAGCTAAATTATGGCACTATAGACTCATTCTGGAATTTGTTAGAGTGTATCTAATGAGAAAGATTTGACCCGGAGGAGGGGGAACTTCTAAACTTCACTTCTGCAGCTGAGAGCTACTTACTGAAACTGATTGAAAGGATTGGACCACACAATTATTTAGCCCAAAATCTGCATTATTCGATCTTTTTCCTTTATATCAAGAATTTATAGGTCGCGGTACATATGTATGCATCTACGAACCCTACATTCTTTAGTTTTCTGACAGATCTAAACGTTTTTACAGTGTATTAATTGTTTGCCAATAAAGGAAACACCACTTTGAAATAAATTGAAACAATACAAAGGCAAACAATATTTTGCCGTCTTATTATAACAAGATGAGTTATATTGAACATAAAAAGCTCTAAAAACATCTGGAAAGTCTATCTCATAAAACATACTTGAAAATTGAAATGCCAAGTTCAGATTCGGTGAAGCTCGAGTTAATGATTTTCCGGAAGGTTTTTCTTGAAATACAACTTTTTGCTGTCTTTACGGTAAATTCTTTAGCAGAGTACGTAAGTGAACCAATTTATAGAGACTCTCATAAAAGATAAATTACACTTTAGGGGTCTGCTCCTATCATATGTAATCCAGCCATTAAACTTATTAAAACGGAATTTTAAGAAATTAAAAGATTTTTATCTATTTCAAAAAACAAAAAAGTATACAATTTTTGTAAATCTTTCCGCTTTTCCTTAAGTCGGCCATAAAAAAATCAAAACTTCTAAAAGCCTTGGTTATACGTCCAAATTAAAACCTGGATTTATAAAACCTAGAGTGTGCAAGAGTTATAGCTACGTTCATTTATATTTTAATTTCCATTTCAGAATTGAATTTAAAATCACCTTCGTTCATGGGTATTAAAAAGCTTTCGAAAATTTCAATTAAAGAAGTAATCGTAAAATCCTTATTTTGTGTTGTAAATGTGTTAATTACTTCTTAGAAAATTAATTAATTCTGCTCTGAAAAAAAGCTCTGTTCGGGTTTTATCTATAAAATTTTATGGTAAATCCGAAAGTAAGACTCAACTTTATGTAGTTAATTCTCTTAAACCGAATTTAATTTTTATACGAGCAAAAATTAAAAAGTAGAGCACGTTCTATTACAAGTAAGTCAACATTACAGTTTTCAACCATAAAAGTTTTAATGCATTTGCAAGGATCTAAAGTAATGTTCTTTAAAAACCAAGAAAAGGAATAAAGTAGATTTCTTATTAATTAGATTTTTATAGAAAGTAGGGAATGTTCCTTATATCTCTTTCAATTAATTTTGGAAGTACTTATTATCTCGGGTATCTTTCTGGTCGGTTTGGATAAAATTTGTATCGCAGTAGGTTCCTATTGCAGGTTACTTGGTATGACTTTGAGCTGGTAGCACCGAATATAAAATAAGGAGCTTATGTATTGCTATGGTTTGCCCAGACGGTAAGCTTTTTGCAGATTGAGGATTCTGTATGCTGCAGTAATAAAAATTTTAATCAACCTTCATAAACATTTTTTTATTAATAGAAAAAATTCTACATTTAATATATTTTTTATCTTTTTTTTCCTAAACATTTTATTCTTTCCGACTACTTGATCTTCATAACTGAATCTTACTACAGTATAAAGGTAGGTAATTAGATCGGCTGAATGAAAACGGAGCAATTATTAAAAGCAGCCAAATTATGTTTCTTTCCTACTATACATTATCCTTAAACATTTACACACCTACTATTTACATCTATTAATTAATTTATGTATGCCTTCATAAGTTCTGTACTTGATGTCATAGTTAATGTGCCGAAATTGCTGCCTTTAACTTTTCGGCGTTGTCAAAGTCAGTCTACTTTAATTTGTTATTAGCTTCATTAAATCTTTCATGGCCTAAAATTTCTGTTTCCACATCACCAAGCAATTTAAGATAAGAAGCCACTTCTTATAGAAGAATAAAAGTTCGCGGTTATAATTAAAAATCAAAAGACGATTGGAAGTTGTTATAGGAAGTTGTTAGCACAAAAAAAACATCATAAGAAAGTCATAATAATATAAAAATTGAAACTGTACCAGATCAACGGTTTCCAAACTGTATATTTGTGGCTGTTCTACTGCTAAATGAAAGGACTTATTGAATTTTAATCCATTACGATGTTTACCAACGTTTTGAATATAATTGTTGCAATATTTGGAGGATTATTGGCAATTTATAGAATTATCGTATCTGTTCTTGAGCGAATTTTGGAATAAAACCTTCAATAATCTGCGGAGATTTTATCTTACTCCCAAATACATCTTTTGAGATTTTTCTTTGTATAATGTCCAATTGAATCATCTGCAATTAACCTGGTTTTTACCTTGGAATTACATGAGAACTTATCGAGACGGTTGATGCAGCAATAGGAACTTGCTTTCGTAATCATTCATATGTTTATTATTATTTGCCGAAGAATAAAATTGTTAGTGACAGTATTTAAATTGTTTTAACCTTTATTATACATATTATATAATTGGTTTGTAACAATTAAAGAATTGAGTTTATAAGAAAAGAAAATTAGGCTAATATCATAAGATTTAGGATTAATATATAACTGAAAGGCAAATTTCAAGTGTAAATTTTATTTAAAGTAAAATAATTTGCAACATTTAAACAATTTAGGCTAATACTTGTAATATACACAGCCATACTAATTTTGTATAAATTTCATTTAGTTCTGACGGCTTGTTATTTAGTTGAACGGCCAGTGAGTTTGTAATGTGTTAAAATTCTAGATTCAATTTTGATTAATCAATGATCAATCAATTTAAATGCATTGATTGCAAATAATCTTAGTACGGCCCTGTATATTTCAATACACTTTCGTTGGTTTAAAATTACAAATTTTATTTTAAATCAAATGGTGTTTTCGTTAATGTGATAGGTCATCCCAAAGCGTTTTCACACAGATGAAATTTCTTTTTGTGAGGAAAATACGAGATAAAATAATTTATCGACGAAATAATATGTCTAAAAATGCATTTAATTCAGATTTGTCTGTTTGTACGTGCTTATTTTCGTTATCTTCGCTTATCTTCGAAAATATACATATAAAAAAACAATCTGGAATATACTGTAAATATCTGGTTTCATGCTACGAATCAAGACTGTTGACCCTGTAAATGCCCGTAGAAGATTCTAGAACAACTCTTCTATTCGTGTAATGTATGTCAGGTTAGTTTTTGATAGGGTGTTATGTTCTCTCTCTTAACATTATTAGCGTAAAGATTGTTTTGCGTCCCCAAGTCAGTTCAGTCTAATACAGTCTACAGAAGAGTCAGTAATATTTTACTAAACGGATCGCACGTGAGCGTTATTGCCTAGCAGTGCACGTACAAAAGGTCTTGGAAAATTTGCCCGGTAATTCAAAGTTCTACATCTATAATATGTGAGGTACTTTGTACCTAATGTTAAGTGATTTTAAGGGGATTATTGTGACAGTGATATTGGTAAAATTTAAAGGATTGTAAAACTCTACCAATTTAGCAAGGATTAACGGATAAACTGTATAATAGAAGTAAGTTCGATGTTTAACTTTATTTGTACCATTTCTATGAAAACTGTTTGTTAATTATACAATCATTTTCTTCTCAATAAGGATCCTTATTAAAACATGATTACGACTGTTCGTATTATTGTCATTTTGTCAAATATTATTGTAATATTATTGGACCGTTTACTTGTGGAAGTTATTAAAATACACTAACCGGCCTAATATTAACTTAACTAACTATGATTAGTAATTGAATTCAACCAATATAACCAGAACCCTTTTTTACTTGCGGATTCTGAGTATTATAATGACTTGCGAGCAAATGGCATCTATATATTTCTACAAACCTTGTTTTTCTTTACAATCTATAAGCTATAGAAACCAGTACCTACGCCTATGAGATAATTTGTCATTAGAGATCATAAGTCGGTGCATTAAAGTACAGTAAGTATCGTTCCTAGTGTGAAGTAATTTGAGTAAGTATTCTGTATTTTCAGTATTTTGAATTTTATTGATGTTACAATGACGTCGTGCCACGTTAGTTTAAGTCAGGGTTATAAATTCTTATCGTTTCAATTGACAGTCCAATCGTGGGGCTATTGTGTTATAGAGTAAAACGACTGTGTTACAAGTTGAAGTAATTAATTTTTTACGTTTTGTAATTTTACATCCAAAGACCTTCATAACATTTTTAATTTGTTTATATAATTTATCTGTATGAAAAACAACGTTTTATTATTTTGTCTAATTATCTAGTTATCTCATTGAGATAACTTCTTTGCTTCTTGAAGATTTCCTTGTTCTAATTTGGAAGCAACGCATACAAGTGTCGTTACAAAACAAATTTTGCAAAAACGATGGTGCATTAAGGAATTATTGAAAGTATTTCAAAACAAGGTGGGTACCGGGTAAGGCAATTATAGTTCATTTTGAATCAGCCAATTGAACTTTATTCCCCACTTTGATAGCTCAGCCGTAGTAATCTTTGAGTCTAACGTAACTAAGCTAAAAAACCTTGATTTTCAATCGTGGAGTACAAATTAATTGTTACACTTTGATGTACAGCAGTGTAGACTTTACTTCTTCACTTTGCTTGGTAGCTTAGCAATGTCGATTAGTAGTAATGGGGCAGACATTATTGTACTAATAAAGATACTAAATAGTATTCATCTAGTTTGAAACAAATTCACAAAAGATTTAATGTAAATGGTAATTCTAACAATATTAGCTATTTATCTATAGATACGGCAGAAGGTGAAACGAATCCCTTAAATTACTTAGGAAGCGCCATGTTTACATAACATATTTTCACATGTACATGTACAACTGTAAAAAGTATGTTCTTAACCTGAGTAAAGTCAAAAATCCCTTCGTAATACCTTTGATACGAGATTGTAACAGTTAGTCCTATTAAAACCAAAAACGTTTTCGCAACTTGTGTTGTCCCTGTGGAAAGACTACGGAAGAAATGTAGTGGAGGACATTTATTTTGTTTATGTAAATTAGTATCTAGTATAAAATATTAAAACCTTCAATTCTATGTAACCTCCAAAATTATTTTCAAAGAGAAGGGAACGAAATGTATGTAAAGCAATAAATTAGTATTCTCTTTAATCGTAAGTCCTATTGTTGTTATGATTAGGTAATGTGTAACATTACTGTTACTGATGATTGTTAGCAACTTGTCAGATAGTTGTTAATGTAACGTGACAGTGATAATTCTGTAAAAAATTAACTGCACAGTAGATTGTTTGCTTGGAGGGTGTAAGTTCGGCGTAACTTGGCACTCGACCACGACCTAGACGACATAAGTAAAGTCGTACCAGCGGTCCCGATAATACTGGTCAGTACCTGTTTAAAGTCTCCATGATCGTGGTAGTGCACTAAAGATCTCCACTCTGAAAGGATTAATCGCCAGAAAAGTGGATTAGCATGGGCGATCCCACTCTCCCTGTAAGTACCTCTCATTTTCATGTAAATAATAAAACGAAAATGTAGTTAGTTTTCTATGATTCCCTAAATCCAAGTCTGTGGTATTTACGCTTTTGGTTATGCTGATTTCTGACGCTGAATGATACTTGTTACCCTGCCGTAACGCCCCTCCGTCGTTCTGTTGCTTACCAATACGAATCGATATGTGTCGGCGCAGTTCTATCTATGAAAACAGCTTTTAGCTTGTGGCTGTTATAAAGATTCGATGTTACTCGAAAAGAACTTGTGATTTGCAAAAATCAAAATAATTTATTCTTTCAATGACGCAGCCATACCTAATTTACCCTAAAGAGCTATCGCTCATGGCGGTATGACAATAGAAAATTATAAAAGTGTGACAGCAAGAATTATCTACAAAAAGTGATTGCAGTATTGCGTATATTTTCACACAGATATTACGCATCTTGCATCTCAAACACTGGAATCTTGAATATTTGGAAAACATTTATTTGATCAGCTTGAATCAAATCAATAAATCTGTGGGTCCTATATTGAAACAGTCTGTCAGAGTTACCATTAAAAAAACAACCGACTGTTTCACTTTGCTTAACTTATTCTAGACTGCAATAATAACATATTATTTAATTATTGCGCAAGGTTGAACGGTCAAAATTAAAATATTTATAACGATTTCTCCAGTACACTTTACTAAAAGAAACATTTTACCTCAAAGCTTATCAATCCGCTGTGATCCTGGTCCAATGTATTGAAAACATAATGGGCATACTGACTCGTATTCGCTGAAACAAAAACACTATGTCACATATTTTATATTCACAGACAAGTGTATTTATTATGTTGTAAAAACATATAAAACTGAACATGTTATCTTATTTAACGAGATTCAGTGAGATTACACAAGATAAAAAGTAAACGTTTGCAATGACAGTCATATAAACATAAATTTAAAGCTACCACTACCACGCGAAATAAAATCAAATAAAGCAATGGTTCATTGTTACAACTTAAACAAAACAGTAATAAAATAGCATGATTAATTCTGAAGTTTGAAACTGTATTTACATGAACTTGCATAGGAAATATAAAAATATTTTATGCAACTTTGTATTAATAATTTTACACTATGAAAACTGTAATTTTTATTAAATAGATGGATTATTTTTATTTTAAAATTAGTGAAAAATAACAGAACTAATATAATATAAAATGTGGACGATTTCACTTTCAGGATTAATTACACTTGAAAACATTTTTGTCCTTGTACTCCAGTGTGAAAGTATCCTTTATACCAGTGTTTGCACTTCTTAGCAGTATTCGGTAAAATTTTCTATTTGGATAAAATCCAAATCTGATACATGCATGCACAACCGGAATTAAGTACAATGAAAAATAAGCTGACTATTTAGAAGTGTTCGCAATACACCTGCTACTTTTCAAGTTGTTTGCCAATATATTGCGTAGAATAGGCTCAAGTGGATTTAAAATCACAAGCAATTTAAACGCAGACAGTAACATATCCTATTCTGCTGTTGTACTTTGTTTAGCAGTGATGTGACCCAATTCAGATGGGTAATGAATTAATCATGTTTGTGATATTAATCCTTGTAGTTAAATAGTCTTGAAGCAAATACTTGAATTTGTACACCAATAATTGCGAAAAGTATAACTGTTTGACAATAAAACAGAAAATTAAGATTTCAATAATAAATAGCATCCGGCATCAAAATCAAACGCATTGTGAACAGAATTGCTGTGTAGGAGTGTAAAAAATAGTAAATAAAAATAATAGTGTAAAAAATAATGCAATAGAAAGTATGCACCCCCAGGTAAAAGTTTTCCAACGAGATGTTAGATAGGTTGTATAACCTCAAGGAGAAAAATAATTATTTTTAATAATTTTTTATATGAAGCCAAAAAAAAGGTTTTAACTTAATGAACATGCACTCTAGATCACACTAGGCAGTAAAAGGATAAATTTTAAAGCAATTATATCTAGTATTCTTTGTATGTTTACAGTTATCTAGTTTATATAGAAAAGTTATCATCTTATCGGTAGCTCAGTTGGTAGGGTTTCCAACCGGGAAGCGGAAGGTCCTTAGTTCGATTCTTGGTCGGGGTAATAACTTTTCTATATGGATTTGCATTCAAAATGTGATTTAATGTAAAACATTAATTAAAAAATAATTAATATTTGCATTAAAAGTAATTAACCAAATGTATAACTGTGTAATTATAATACTTGAAAGTTTTAATATCAAATACTAATGGAATAATTTTTTACCACAACATATATTTATTTGCAATTCGTAAAGGATCAGCAAAACAATAGGTACTCTTTCAAAAAAGCAAATATTCTGAAATTCAAAGTAAACATGTAAGACTGGTATTTAGTTTACAATAATTTAAACGAAGTTTTATTTTTAACCATGCAGTTTGATTTTAAATCTCTTTATTTTTATGTTGTATCCAAAAAATAACACAAATATTCTTACTTAGTCACAATCTTCAACCAATCTATTATCTGGTGATTAGATAGATTTGCAAAATACTGTAATTGGCGTTATTTAATTTGTATTATTAAATCTTTTGTTCAAAGATATGATTATCTGTCAGAAGCAATGCCACGTTTTCAACTCTATGCTAGAGTTCCACAGGGATCAATAATTGGTCCAGCCCTATATACAACATTTTTACAAGTGATATAACGGAGCCATCTCAAGCAAAATTAACGTTTGTTTCCTAAAAATATGTTAACAAATCTTTAACTGGGTTTAATAGAATTCATAATGAAAAAATGATGCCTAAATATGAAGTACATTACTTCATGATCGTTAATTGGGCATTCATTTGTATCAAATGGAAGGGAAGTCAAGGAATGACATTTATATAGTTAAATTGCATATGCACATTTGATTTAGTATCACATGGATACGTAAAGTTTTGATAATAAATAAGTACAAAGCTGTAACTTTTGAATTAAGATGTACGTGTAAACTAACTCCAGATGGCACCACATGGTTTTTACACATACCTTAATTTAATTTGTTTTCTAACTTTTTAATTACAAAACAAAAGGCAAAAGGTCACACAGAAATAAATTGTATTCTACTTCAGGATATTGTGTTCCAAACCTTTACTTTTAGAAAGTTCAAGGAATGCGAAGATAAGAACTTTTCTAATAGTTATTATTTATAGTGTCAAACAAGTTTTGCATAAACACCTATTTTGCTACCAGAACACGCCATTAAATTTATACGTTAACGCTTTATTACCGGCAGTGATATATCATTAAAACAGGGTGTTAGTCATGTCTAAATATGTTAATTTCAGTTTTTAACGTTTCATCAGGTTTTTCACTGTAGATCTATTTGAAGTATTCTGTTAAGGACACCTTTTATCTAAAAGTTATTTCAAATCTGCACTAATCAATCTTAATAACCGTTTCTGATGATTTCCATTTTGCTATATTTTTGGATAAGCACGTCTAATCCAAATATCAGCACTGACTTATAATAGGGAAAAACTGTTAGCGGAATAGAAAATTCAATTTGAAAAAATTGAATGTGTATATAAAACGACATAAGTAACACTAAAAATAAATTGGTATTTTAATAGTTTTCGATTTTAAGTCTAAACATTTGAAGTTTATTGAAAAGACCGTTCTCATTATTCGGAATGACGCATTCTGAACACGGCGCCGTCTTACACATTACTATCAATTCACTCCTCGTTTATGACTAAGCATCCAAAATCCATCAACCTCGATTTTAATCATAGTTTTAAAGCAGACAGTCTGGAAGAAAATTAGACGTCTATGAAAAACTTTCAAGTAAAAAGCTTTATTGTCTATAGAGAGTTCTGTTGGTATTGAAAACTTTTCTTAACAAGTTTTTCAGTTTTCTCGATTTCATGTAACCTTCCAATAAAGAAATTATTGGGTTTTCTTCTTCCAAAGTGCAAAACAAGTGAAAACTGTTAAAACAAATGAGAACGATTATTATTAATATGGAAAGCTCTTGTAACGGAAACTGCGTTCGTTTTCACTTGGTGCTGTGATGCATAATTATCACTCTTTTAAAACTGGTATTATTGCAAACAAAGTATTATTCTGAAATTATACAGCTTCATAACCACCTGTGTGAAGATCCTAACTTCATTCATTGGCCCATGCAGATAGAATCATTCAATACCTTATTGAAATGTATTTACAATCAGAGATAAATTACACTGTACGAATAATAATGAGTTAATAATAGTAATTTTGACGGTAGTGTATTTGCATATGACACAGTTATGCAGATAAATAATAGATATTTAAGATACAAGTATAAAAAGTCATTTTTTATTGCGCGAACTGTTTAAGACACGAGCGAGTGTTTTAAAAGACGTGAGTGCAATAAAGAGATTTTTTACACATGTATCTTACAACGTTTTATCTACGATCATAACGTTTTACTTAAACGTTAAAAGAATATTCATTTTACTCAATATTTATTTTTTGCAAAATTTGTAACTTATGTCATGTATATCAGCGTGCTTTGATTTTTACGTGCTAAGTTGTTTAGCAACCAGTTTGTAAAATATTCATAAATCATTTATATCATACATTTGTTGTTCACATTAGCGGGCAATAATTTTTTTTTATTATACCTGACTCATAATCTCGGTATATCGTACTCTTAACCGTGCAAAATTAGTCCTTTAAAGCATACGTGCTTTAAAGCTGCCTAGGTAACAAGAAATTAACAAGAATGTTAAAATAATACACTCTACAAATTTTGAACAATACAGCAACAAATTTATACATAGCAACCAAACAACAATTTTTTTAACCATTTCTATATCAACTATTAATGATGCAGATTATTTCAAAAAAGGTACAAAAAAAATTTACTTTTTTTGTTACAATTTTCAGATTGTAGTGCAGGTATAATAAAAAATAGCGTACAATACACGTGTATAAGAGCCTTTAAAGCATTGCTCCGTTAAAAGGCACTCGGCTTCGCCTCGTGCTTTTAAACCCGTCGTGCGTGCTTTAAAGGCTTGCTTATACACTTGTATTATAATATACTAAACGTTAACTTTTTCAACGAAAATCGGTGTAAAAAGTAGTCACTTTTTGTATGATCGTAGATAAAAGTAGTTATGTAACTAGCCGCCCCCGGGTTAGAAATATTACTCACGAAATTATTATGAAAAAATCATATTTTAGAATAATATTTATCGATTTCTATAAAATGATCTCAAAACAAAATGTATCGGGAACACTCTATTGAAAGGCAAAACTAGCTTTGTTAGTTACTTCTACTGAAGTTGTTCTCTTAGAAAACAAGTTTGAGTGTAACAGTTTGAGATGCAGTTTAAGTTTGCCAGCATGTTTATTTTATTTCATCAATCCCCTCTTAAAGTCAGCCTTTTTCTTAGCTCATATTTAAATTATTGTACAATAACTCCCAAGAACCATTCATTAAAGCATGTGCTAAAGTAGGGCTCTTTTAGCCTAATAATTCTGCTAAGTATAAAGAATTTTACCAACCTTATGTAGTTGAATATACTTATTATTATTTACTTATTTACAACATAAATATTTAAAAGCTACCTGGGGTAGTGTAGAGGTTAACACATTACCTCATAATTCAATAGCTGCAGGTTCGATCTCCGGTTCGATCTGATAATTCATATATAATATAACGAGTTTGTTTGGGGTTTATATTCTACGGAGTAGTCTTGATAGCTAGCGCCACTACGCGGTGCAAATTGTTACTTTAAGCCAAGAAAAAACCTGACATAAAAGCAGCTTTCTTTTGCTGTAAAAAACAATTTCAAGGTTCGTACCCACATTGTTATTATATTAATTAAGGGTAATTCCATATCAACTCAGGCAGGCAAATAGAAATTTGACAAACTCATCTCTCAGAATTTAATAAAATTTCGTTATGTTATAGATGGTAATAAACTAAAGACCCCATATTTTTTCTTTTTTTCTGAAAAAATTTCATTTCTGACTTATGAGGGCCAAAGTTTTTCTGACACTGCCAATTTTTTCCGAAGTCGAACATTTTCTCACACTTAAATAAGAATATCTTGAGAACTATTACAGATATTTGAATACATATTTTTTTTGTCTGAAAGAGCACATTTTTTTCTTTCATATGAATAATTAGATAATGATGTGTAAAAAACAACGTGTCAGCGAGGCAAAATATTTTATTACAATAAATATTTTTTTCTCAAAAATGCCAATAAAGAATTTTCTAATTTTTTCACAGGGGGTGCAAAACATCATCTACTATGAGTATGTAAAAGCACAATTTCCAACTTTGCTTTTTTAATTTTTTAAGATCATTGGCACGGTGTTTCATTAATGTATGATCAAACTTAATTTCCTCATCATTAGAAACATAAAACCTTTTTATGTTGGTAGTGTAATGTCTAGAGAGCTGGACTTTCACCCAAGCGGCCCGAGGTCGATTCCCGGTGCCGGCAGATCTGGTTAAGGTTTTCTGCAGTTTTCCTTAGCTGTGACACAAATGTGGGATTTGCGCTGTTCCATCTGTAAGTCGGCTGCAGCCGCAATTAGGGCCTACGTAATAATAATAATCGCTCCCTCCCTCCCACACAAGCTTATAGCTTCTGGGGCCTGGTTTCCAGGTTATGGGTTGTAGCAATTATTATATTATTATTATTATTATGATATCATTTTTGATTAAATGCAGTTGCATTTAATTTGGATTTTCAGTTGAAAATCCAAAAATGTAGTAGAATTTAAATTTTAAAAGCTCTAAGGATTTAATTGATGTAGTGAATGTTTTTGTAGATCAAAAACATATTTTTAAAAGGAAGGAAATGAAAGGTCCTCGTCCATTGGGTAATAAACTAATCATAAACCATAAATACTAAAATAACTGACAAAACTGCATATAAACTAATAAAAACAAAATGTGTTTTTTATGATGGCGCTCTGCTACAGCTGGCTAAAGACAATGAAGATTTTTTGCAGTTGTTACTTTTTTTGATTGTACACTATTCTGGTTAATGTAATCAAAATCAATATGAAAAGATACAATTACAAATTCAAGTAAAACTTTAAAATGCTCCATTTTAAAATACTTATAGATAACAGTTTTGTATGGAATCTGCTGGTGACATCTAATACACTGCTGTTGTTTAATCATGACTACCTACACACTACAAAATATTCTCTCATGATCGAGAATCAAATGTGTAGACTATTTTAAAATACATAAAAACGCTAAGTATCAAACAGACAAATTAATTATAAAAAAATGTGATGTTACTGACAAATTCAAATCAATTTTTCCATATGCCTCTTCTGAAGAATATCCATGTCGTAAATGCCAGAGAGTGAATAACATTCTGAAAACTTTAAAGATGCCAACATCTAGATCCGTGTGGATCTAGTGCAAGATTTTATTCAATTTTGAAAACAGAAACAGAACAAATTGAACATTTGTTTCTAAATCATTAAGTTTAAGTAACGGGTGTTCATTTAAATTCGTAATCTAGCAACCTTTGGATTATTGCCTGTCTCTATCTGCGACGTATTATATCTGTCGCTCTGTCTTCTTTCATTAAAATTCCAAAGGTTGCTAGATTACGAATTTAAATGAACATACGTTATAATATGAGCAAAAATTAACTCCATCAAAGGTGCCTTTGAAATTTTGAACTCATGTGTATTATAACACCAGAAAATGTACAAATAGTATATTATATACCATGGGACTAAAGTGCCTCTTTTAATCCCGAAGGTGCAGTTTGTTGCCCGAGACGTAGTCGAGGGCAACAATCACCTGAGGGATTAAAAGGCACTTTAGTTCCGTGGTATATACGCTATTTTTTGCACTCCGTTTTGCCTAATACATTGAGTTAAAGTTATATTATATAAAAAAATAGTTAAAAATGTACAATCTAATTGTATAGATGTTAAATAAATGCAATTACAATTACAAAACCGATTGGAAATGCTAAGTATAGTATTGCCAGACGATTCAATATTAAAATAAAATTTGATCTGGTACAAATTCCTCTATCCGTACATCTACGAACAACCTGACATCCCGATTGTACTCGAAGAAGTGAAGGTTGATAATCTAACAGCTTCCACATTATTTCATAAACCTGAAGATTGACTATTTAGTTTTGTTAATTGTGCTTATATCTATGTCATTGTACATATAAATCACAATAATTAACTCATATTGTATTTTGAATTTGGTTAAACTAGTATTTTGAATAAACTAGTTGGCATAGTAACATTAATTTGTTTGTTTACTTTTAATCCCTCCAGAAACGTTAATTGTGAACATGCGGCAAACACACCTAACCTTACTATTGTAATTTTGTGTAAATGTGTGACATATGATAACGCTTTGACATTACAAAAGTAAGGTTAGCATGTTTTGTGGTATGTTCACAATGACTGTTTCGGCCAACTTCGACTTTAAATTAACATTTGTTTTACTTTTAATCCCTCCGGGATTAAAAGTAATTCTAATCCCTCCGGGATTAAAAGTAATTCTAATCCCTCCGGGATTAAAAGTAATTCTAATCCCTCCGGGACTAAAAGTGACACTTTAGTCTTTCAAACGGAAGATTAAAATGGCACTTTTAGTCTACGGAGTGCAAAAATAATCAGAGTTCTTTGACAGTGACACTTATTATTAATTTGATATAATTATCTGGTGTTGCTCATACTTTATATGGTTTAAACATATGGATTTTTATTAATAGTTGTTAGTTTATTAGATTGTATTTGGTCGTATGTTAATATACATATACAAAATTAATAACTAGCAAAGTTGGAAATTGTCAAAGTAGATAATGTTTTGCACCTTCTGTGAAAAAATGCGAGAAAATTCTTTAATGGCGTTTTTGAGAAAAAATATTTATTGTAAAAACATATTTTGCCTCACTGACACGTTGTTTTTTTACACATCTTTGTCTAATATGATTCAAATGAAAGAGAAAGATGTGCTCTTTCAGACAAAAAAAACATGCATTCAAATATCTGTAGTAGTTCTCAAGATATTCCTATTAAAATGTTCTACCTTGAAAATAACTACAGTTTTTGGAAAAACTTTGGACTCTCATAAGTCAGAAATAAATTTTTTTCAGCAAAAAAGAAAAAATATGGGCTCCTTAATTTTTTATCCTGTATAACATACTCAAACTTAATCAAATTCTGAGAGATGAATTTTTCACACCTGCCTGTCTTGATGTGGAATCCTTAAGTAAATTTAATTTTTAAGGTTCGAAGAACAGGGTCTTCGCTAGTTTTCCACATCGAGGAAAACTTCAAAACATGCATTCTTTTCTAATAGGAAGTTTGAATTATTATTTAAACAATTTCTACTGAGATTAAGACTTCTCCATGTTTTCCTAAAATCCTAATACTACCGATTGTAAAATCAAAGCAATTCGAGTCAAGAGTAACGAGGGATGCTAAACTTGCTTAAAGTTAGTAAACTGTGTTCCGAAAAAACCTACTGCAAGGTTGGTCATGAAAAAGAAGATCTGACAACTAAATACAGTTCGACAAATTAAGTTTTCACCATTAGATAATGTATGTACGAGAGTGATGCTGTAGCGTACTTTTGCACAACGTTGGTTAGTTGTGATTGTACGATTTTTTTGTACAATTGGGTTCAATTATTTTAAAGCGTTGCGTATTCTTACTTAATAAGATTGTTTGAAGACGTTGTAAGATTGGCTTTGACAAATTGTGCAAAACAAATTGAAGTAACTGAAGGAATTAATAGTTTGCAATATTGTGCTGCGTTTTTCTACAATCTTGTTGTATCTTTTGATACAAGTTGTTTAACTGTAATCATACACAGTATTGTTCAGCTTTTTAAATTGTATATGCAGAAAAAATACAAATAAAACTGGACACTGTAAAACAATTTAAGCGAAACTTGTCAAAGTTATTTTTAATGTGGGATTGACCAATTGCATTTATTCCCTCTCAGATCAGATTCCAGACATAAACAAACTGCAATAAACGCTGTGCTAAGTGGAAATGGAACATATTTCGTTTAGTAAGTTCATGATAATGATAGTTGCAGACTACGGATGTAAGCTAGGTGAATAAAAATTTAATTAATGTATTTTTAATTTTTACCCTATATTTTAAATCATTATTATTGTGATTGGGGACGCATTCTATTTATCTATTTATTTTAGTGCAAGTGCTATGTAATAAATAACACTTATTTATACATTCATTTTTCAGAGTAATTGGATGCGGTTTCTCGTCTTCTTGGGTCAACCACTTAGGAACGTTTTACAAACCAAATTTTCCATTAATTCGAAAATGGACCGATGATCTTCCAGTGTTTGGCATTATTGAGAAAATAATTTTATATAAAAAATGCAACACTCAAATACCTACTCAATTGTTATGCTTTTGAGGTGCATGTTTCCAACTTGAAATTTACACTCTTATATGCGATGGTTTGTTACTAATTTAAATAGTAAATCGTTTATTTCAGTTAGATCTTTTGTTTAATTTGCATTTTTTTATTTATATGAATGTATTCTCTTTGTATTTTTGCGTTTAAATTAAATATATAACTTTTTGATAAAATTGTGCACAATTCGTATCATTAAATCACCCAGTGTTTAGCGATACTTTCAGCAATATTAAAGGTTAAAGAAAAATAAGCACAATATTGTGCAAATAAGCACTAAACTACTATAGATACATTACTCCAATATTCATAAGTGTTTAATACAGCATTGTGCAAAACTATGCTACAAAATGTAGAAGATTCTTTAAACAAATTGTTCTAGGTAGTTACCTAATTGGTAGGAGAATATAAATAATAAGTTGTTTGGATAAACAATTTGTTTTGCACAAATCAATGCAATTACATTGCACAAATTGTTCCTGTCACCGTTTTAGATACAATTTGTTTTAATTTCCTCGACAATTGTGCACTAAATATAAAAACATTTCTCCCTGTATAGGAACATTTCATGTAAAATAAAGAAATTTACTCTCGCTTCATTTTTACACTAGCGTTGATGTTTTTTGACTCTAAAATATCCATAGCGTTGCTAGTTCTTCTTCTACACGACGCTGAATAAAATAAAAAAATATTTATTTTTGTTTTCAAACAAATAACCTAAAACACAAATAAAATAAAAGTAAATGAGATGAAACATGTCTCGAGACAGGCCCCGACTTACTTTTTTCTAAATAGCAATACTTATTTCAATTGATCTTAGAAACTGTGAAACCATCTAAATTTTCTTTTATCCTGTTAATTCAACATTTATCTGATTTTATATACGTCATTCTAATACTAAAAATTAAGTAGCCAGGACTCTATTATTTTATTTCCATTAATTTAATTAAGTAAAAAGAATAAGAAAATTGTCGCAGTACATTAACCTTAAAGTTCGATAAAATCTCTACAGAAGATTTGTGCAGTATTAGAATTGTCGAAGCTACTGGATATATTTTCAGGAATTCAAAATATTAAACAAACTAATTAAGAAACGGTGGTTATTTTAATCAGAACACTAATATGCGGATCCAACTAATTAACAGTTTCACGGTTTATTTACTGTCTGACACTAGTTACTACACTATAATTTATAACGGAAACTTCCTGACCGGCTAGCTTAAGGTGTTAATAAAAGGTCCATCTATATTAAAATTTATAACACAAAACATTAACCTGAAACATTAAACTAAATGTTTAAGTCCGGCAAAGTCTGCTTTAAGATAACAGCCGTCGTTCGAACTCTGCATAGGCAATAATAGAAATACAATATATAGGATACAAAAGAAACAGAAAGAGATTTATTCAAAATAATACAAATAATAAACAGTAAAATAAAGCAAATGTGATAACCAAATAATCAAGTCAATTATAATAGTTTCACCAAAAAAAACAGAATGCAATTATTTATAATCAAAACAAAATGCTAGCAATTTTATATTTAATACATAATCTAAAAAAGAAACGAAAATAATGCGTTTACAGTTAAATGAATGAACCGCAAGTGTATTGAAGGATGCTGTGTATCTATATCTTGTCTTTGGATGTTTGTAATTTGGAAGGGAGTTGGATAATAAAGGAGACTTCCACGTACCGTAAAACAATAAAAAAGCTTAGAAAGGAATTCTGCGTTAATTTAACAGTTTATCAACGTAAACTACGGCAAAACTGATAGGTGATATTATCGGCTTCAAAAATAAAGCTCCAGAGAGATAGAATTGCCTCTTGTCTTAAGAAAGTATTTATACAAAGCATGTAATTGATTGAAATAATTCTAATTAATTAATTAGTCTATAAGTATACATTGGAAAATGTAGTGGCTAAATCCCATCAAATTGAATTTCCTGTGACTACTAACTTCACCTACGTGAAAACGAATTAGATCACCAAAAACTAAATAACTTCAGCCACTTAAAAATCCTTATAACAGGGAAATTATAGAAACTTCTTAAATGAATGAAGCACACACTACTTGCAAGATAACCTACAACTAGCTGCACAAAATAGAGAATGATTATCTTGTTTTGCAAAAGAAAAAAAAACAGTGATGAGCAGAATTTACTAATGAGGAACCCTGAATAGAAACATAATAAGGTATATCCAATAGCAAGGTCTGCTCACAAACACGAACAAATCTGACAATATGACATCATTTTTCCCCCATCACCCATCGTTTTCGGGGGATGGCCCCCCATCTATTTTTATCACTTTTCCATAATTTGGAGGGATGAAAAGGATTATTTTCGCCTTTACATTTCTTCTGAGGGGTTAGAGAGGTAAAAAGTTCTAAAACATGAACATTTGTAGCAAGGAGGTAGATTTGGGAGGGATTTTCCCCCTTAAATTGTAAAAAAAATCATTAAAAATGATCGATTTTTCCGTTTTTTTCTCAATTTTTTCACTTATTTTTTACCTATTCTAGCTTCCAGCCTCCTCCCCCCTCATCCTCTCTCAAACACCCCGAAATAATAAAAATATATAGCAGCAATATATAGCAACAATAATAAAAATATATAGCTACACTTCGGAAGATTCACAATACACCGCGCACGCGGACAAGACAGGTGATGCATTTCAATTTTTGAAAACTAAATTTCATCGTCTTAGTGAGGCTAAAATCAAGAAAGGAGTTTTCGTGGGCCTCTAGATTAGACAACTTTTCCAAGATTCAACGTTTATTGAACACCTGAATCGAAAAGAAAAACGAGCTTGGCTTGCATTCCAAAACGTGTGTGAGAACTTTTTGGGTAACAACAAAAGTGATGATTATGTCGCTCATGTCGAGGAATTGCTGTCAGCGTACGAGGCCATGGGGTGTAACATGTCTCTTAAAGTGCATTTCCTTCACTCACACCTGAACTTCTTCCCTGAGAGTTTAGGAGCAGTTTCGGATGAACACGAGGAACGATTCCATCAAGACATCAATAAGTTCGAGAGGAGATTTTCATGGAAGTGGAATGCGAGCATGTTGGCAGAGTACTGTTAGTTTTTGGTACGAGAAACTTCTACCTCAGGGTATAAAAGGAAAGCAAGCACCAAATGAAGGTAGTTATCTTATTTATTTATTATTGTTTACATTTATTATTTTACATTTATTATTTTAGTTTTCATTTATTATTCTTTATAGCTAAAATAATCCTTTTCATCCCTCCAAATCAAATTCATGGCCATAAAATTACTATCGGAAAGTGATAGAAATGAGGGAAGATAAGGATTACAGTGCAGGAATATAGTGACAAGAGCAATGCAAGTTTAAACTTGTCAAAGCATGAAAGTTCCTGTGCAAACTTGCGCGCGCGGGATATTGAGAATCTTCCGAACTGTTGCTATATATTTTTATTATTGTTGCTATATATTATTATTATTTGGGGGTGTTTGAGAGAGGATGAGGGGGGCTGGAAGCTGGAGTAAGTAGAAAATAAGTGAAAAAATTTGCGAAAAAACCGGAAAAATTGATCAATTTTAATGATTTTTTTACAATTTAAGGGGGCAAATCCCCCCAAATCCCCCGAAAACGGTGGGTGAACATAAGAACTGCGACGCTTCTACTCCAGCGACATAAAAAGTACACAGCAAATATGACGTACACACTCTCCTCAAACTTAAATAACACTTTCATCTAAAACCTTACTTTTACTACACCTTTAATAAACCTTTTCACTTAAGTTAGAATTTAGTAAAGAAACTAGAAAAGTCAATAAACAATTAATAGTATAAATAGTAAGTAACAAGTAAAAAGGAAAGTAACTGGTGATCTTCAGATGGCAAATATATCTCCATAAGTGATTTTTCATAGTAGGAAACAGTGGCGGTTGGCATGATTTTTCATGAGGAGACAGCGTTCAATTTATAACACCTCGTAAGCCAAATACTCTGCCCTTGTGAGGAATTAATTACTAAGCACGCATATTAAAAAAAGCATTTTGTATGTCACATCTACAAGACCACGCTACATTATATCGTACAATATATACATTTAATAGGTAAATTTAAACACGCATTATAATAAAACTTAGTGCGAACTAACTTTAAGTTAATTCGTATAAGTTATGCGTTAAATTAAGTGTTTTTGAGCATTATTATTTATACCAAAAGCTCAGGTGATATACACATGCAGTAGATAGGCTACCTAGGCTATCAAGAGAAATGTTTATCATATTCGGTTTATAGTCGAATTCACTTTTTACTTAGCTATTAATAAAATGATATACATACTAATTATTAATAGATATCATGGAATAATGGCTTATGTATCAGTCGTATACGCGTCGCCGCCATGTTGGATCTGTGATTTTTTCTCTAAAATGATCCTTCAAAAGAAAATACATGGAAATTTGAGCCAGAACACAGGTAGCCTATCTACTACCTTCTTACCTTATTATATAGGCATTTATTCATTTTGAACTAAAATATTTTTTCAAGTACCCATAAAAGTTTTACCTGAGAACACGCTACATATACTAAGGATAATGAAATTAAAATATTGAAAATATAATAATTCTAATGCAGTTTTATTTAAAAATTATGGTGAAATATTTTTAAAAACATGCACTGATCTTATTTGTGTAACGCACATAACGTTCGTTTAATTATTCTAGAAAGTAACAATATATTAAGTCTTTTATCTTTATGTCATTGCACAATGATTTTTAGATGCGAATTAATAATAATAATAATTAGCTTTAAGAATAAATTATTGAAGTGTTGCTAAATAAATTAATATATTTATTTACTTCGCGATTATGAAGTTTTGCCAAATAAGGTTCGAAACAATAAACAAAATTAATATATTGGTTGTTATTTTTTCAATTGAAACTAATTATTATTTATTTACAATTGTTTTTAACTGTATTTTTAATTCATCGGTTAAATTATTTTTATCAATTAATTTTGTAATAGTCTTGGCAGAATTAATTGTTATAAAAATCGAATACGTGAGGTCTAAATTCGAATCCTCCAGCCGTAAACACACTGATGGTTGTGAACACGCTAACGCGGGCCCCCGAATGAAATGCCCTCCCAGTAATGGAGATTACAATGTATTCCGATACATTTCCCCTGTCGTCTTTGCGTCTCTAAAAGTTAGCGAGGGCATTTGCTACTTTGCCCTGTTCTGCTACCAGCAGACATGAAAACATAGCATATTCTTTCGTTGCAGCTCGGTATTTATCCTACAATAAGAAAATAAATTGTTACATTCATTTTATTTAAAATTAAATAAATTATTTTTTCTTCAAACGTCAGTAAAATGTGACATTATACTGCTGGATTGACAGTACGAAAGTGTCACTTCGTTGCCATGGCACATAAAGCACTTTACTGCCGCTCATGAGCGGCAGATAATGACTTTATTGCCGCTCACAACTTTGTATTAAAATGAATTTCAATATTCCTTAAATATTTTTCTATTATCTACGTTTGAAGAAAAAGTAGTATATATTATGCAGACCTGAAGTGACTTAATGCGGCTGATCTGTAATTGTGGACTCGCTGTCGCTTGTCCATCAAACCAACAGATTTTCCGCATAAAGTCTTACTTCAGCTCTTTATAATACAATATACTATTATTATATGATATATATTGTAAACCTAAACAAAAATTAGTTTTAATAATTAGCTCAATTGTCGGAGGGCACTGCCCTATTGTTCTTTCTGCAAAAGCTGCCATTGGTAGGAAATGTTAAGGTATTATACATATTAACTAAAATTATTAGAAGAAGGCCATTTGAAATACATTCTTCTCTGTAATTGGTATATAAGCAAGAAAAGAAAATGTCAAAATGTGATCTATGTGATACTGCCGAGGTAACTTACAAAATGTAAAAAATCTTCATTTAGTTCTAAAGCATGTAATTCGCATATCTGAAATCTAATATTAAAAATCCAAAGACAAATAGCATTGATTGCGATCAATTTTGTCAACCTGATTTATATTTAAAAATTATTTATAAGTCACTGGGATGTGTAGTGGGAAGTGCTTGCAAATAATTAACATGAATACATTTGTTCCAATGGATGTTTCAGTTAATAACTATAATACAATAATTTCTTAAAATATAATTGTTTAACTACAACCTGCAGCTGAGTTTCATTATAAAAGCAATTCATTCGGAAAGCAGAAACTGCAATATCTTTCTTTGGCTTGTAACTATTCTCAAGTAAAGTTTTCCCTAACACTGTAATTTACTTTGTAAACACAACAACCATGTAATTCATCTAACCATTAATTATAGCATGCGTTGGAAATTGGAACTAACTTAAAGCATCATATTCACCAAACAACACAACTACTAGCTAGCACTTTAATTAAGTGCGATAAGTCAACCCAGAATGCACGGAATTTGCGAACCCCATCATCTAAGTTAACTGTGACAAAAAGCTCACGAGCAAAAATATTTGAAAGAAAATACTTAAATAACATATTGGGTCATGTGAATAAAATGTAGTAAAAGCTTTTACTATAATATCTATCTTATTCTCATTAATTAAAAATCATATCTGTTATCTTTTATTTATAGTAGTAAAAGCATTTGGTACATTCTATTCACATGGCCCATTACTTTTGAACAAAAGGAAAGACACTAGTAATCAAATCTTGATGTTACTTTAAACTTCATCCGAGGATTTTAATTCTAAAATTTTGAGTTTCAGTATCTTAACTTTAATAAAGTGTAAAATTACCACGGTTGTGACTACTTTGATATGTAAAATCATTTCCCATTTTAGGTACCCATCAGGATCTTTCTTAAGTGTTGTTATCTTTATTTTTAGTAATTCTGTAAGATGAAACTTTTTTTTTAATTGAAGTGACTGGTTCTTTGTTCGCACATCGTGGTTATAACTTTCATCTCCTACTACTTCTCGTTGGAGCGACTTCGTTCTGGAAGTTAGCTTTCTAATTAACGGTAAATCATCTACAACTTGACAAATGTTAAAACTTGAAATTGTATGTGCTTTGTTAAATTTTCTGGTTTCATAAATTGTATTTATTTCATTATAATAACGATAAAATCTCAATTTTCCACAAAACGTAATTAAGACTAGTTTGCGTTATCGTTAAAGCACTAGTAAAATTTAACATCAGGTGTTTTTGAGATATACGACATCGTAATTCGTATAGGTACCCCATTATTATTGATAACATGGTATCTCTCTGTTTTCATCGTGAGGCTGAATGTGTTCCAATTTTATGGTTCACATAGTCGCACATGTACTACAATAAACGTTCTTTCGTTATTTGATGAATTCTACAATACAAAGTGTAAACGTAACAACTGTGTTATTGCTCCCTTTTTCGAGGAACTTTTTCGTACAAAAACTTTTATCGGTGCTTTTATATTATTATTTTTATTAGAAGTTATTATATTAGATAGAGTTCGTGACTTCTATTTCCCTTTTCCTAAAATAACTGAAAATTCAGAAAACGAGGTCATGGTGCGCATGGGATTTCGAGAAATATTCTGTTGGGGATACTTCAACATCAACTAATCACCAAGCTACAAGATTTAGTGGTGATTCCATACTACCTTTATATTTCGGTCACGCAGTTGTAACTACATTTTAAAAGGAAAAACGTGGAAGGTTTTACGGTAGATAATGTTTACTGATGTTTACAACGAAAAATTCAGAAAATCTACGGTTTTATCGAAACAAAGATTTGTTTGAAACACATTAGTGATAATTTATATAGTAGTAACATTAAATTCAATTTCTATTTAATTAATATGGTTTGTATTTCTGAACAATTATTATTTATGTAAATACTACATCTGAGTCTTTGTAATGGAGGATAGGTATCCATTAGTCGACCGAATGCTGTACATTAATAGTAGCTTCTGGTTACATTTTTATGTTATCTACCAAGATATATAAAACACTGGTAGGTCAACTGCCCTATGCTTGCCATGATAAATTTTTCGCCCAAAATTGAAACGAGATCATTAGTTCGAAAGTCGCCGCTAGATGCCGCAACAGTGACACGTGAGTGCAAGGTCCGTAGATGCAAAGCAAGCTTTGAAATATAGGTCATCGCAACCTCGCCATTTTCGCGCTCAGTAAAAGTTGCAATACGGCTACTATCGAAGCCGACACAATCGTCATATGAGGCGCATGACGTTCTAAAACGTTGAACTAATTACGCTTAGTACCCAACTGAAAACAAGTCGAGTTGTGGATTATTCCTGTTTTCATATTAATTAACATGTTCTGCCATTTTCGTGCTACTGCATAGTGAAAGTGTATGAGATGACCTATGCTTCTAAGCTTGCTTTGCATCTACGGACCTTGACGTGCGTGTCAAACCAAACCACATCTGTTAACCTTCAAAATTTATTAAGCTTTAAGCAAAATAATAAAATTTATATTTTTATTATTGTCATTCGAGAATTTAATTGATGTTTCTTATGCAGCTTTGTTTCTGTTTATTATAGTTAGCAAGCCAGAATTAATAAAAAATAGCGCGTTCTCAAATATACAGGTAAGTATAAATGAACACTTATTTCTAAACTAATTTTTCTGGTTTGTTTTCGATAGCAAAACGCCATTCGTATCATGTTATAAATTTTACCAGTAAATAGTTTGATGTTTAATTGTTCTATTAAAATTGCTCTTTTTAGGGATTCCACCTTTCTGTATGTGGCTAATGGTAATGGAGTGAGGGCCGTTATGTATTTCTCAATCACAATATAAGGTATTTAGAAAATCAGTTGTCAAAATGTAATTTTTAAATTTATCATAAAATGAAATCGCTTTAATCTAAACCTCTTATATTTTCAGGGGCATTGCATGGAAGGTCTTGTATGGATTCTCATGGAAGTGACTGAGGTTCTTAAAATAACTTCAAAATTTGGTTTGAAGAAAAACCTGCATTGAAGGTTAAAGTTGTTATATATTTTACCACTTTTAAGACCAATGTTATTTACACTCATCAGTGTGGATAAATAGGAACCACTCTGGGTGTTATTTGAGTGTAAAAGTTAACACTCCATTTTTTACTGTGTAGTCACGACATTTTATTGGGTAAATTGCATTTAACTGCACTGAGAAAAAAGGTGTTGTTCAAACAACAGATTTCCATTTGTTCAATTATTTTTGGTTGAGCTGACAAAATTCGGTTTCGGACAACACGACATTTATTTATTTCAAGAAATTGCAAGAGGTTCCGTCAACCAATAATATTTGTTACACTGATTTCGCTTGATTCAAGTTATGTGAAGCTTTAATCAAAGGCTATACAAAAATATTTGTTGCATGGACAGTCATTGTGCTCAAGGAACATGTTGGAAATAGTTTGAACTGACGGTTTATTCGATTTGAATCAAACCATAATAGATCTTTAGTTTTAAGATATTAAAATTTTGAAGAAATAAAATGCTCTGTTTGTAGTAATGCATTAAAAGCGTACAGTTAAAAGCTAAAACATGTTAGTGCAAAACATAAGATATTTAAACAGAGAGAGTACGTGTTGAATACACAAAATTAAAGAGTTGATTTAACACCGATGTATGTTATTTGAAACCTTATGGTTAGTACTGTTAAAATTTATGTTCGTTAAACGGAACGAAAAATTCTGATGAATGACAAAAGTGCTGATTTTGATGTCGCCATTGAGTAAGTAGTGACGCATAATGTGGTAGTTGTAGGTGTTTTGCAATTTTTGTCACAGAAAGAGGCATTTTGTTTGTGTATAATTGTCAGGTAAGTAACAAGGAAAGTTTTTACTATCTACTCTAATTACTTTTCGCCTGTAAAATAATGATAGAAAAATGTTATGTAGATATTTTTGTTTCCCCTTTGTTCTGTATAATATTAATTATTAAATGTAACGATTGTAACATTCTATTATTGTAGTAATAGTAGATTGTTTAAAATGTCTTCACAGTAATAAATTTCAACATACTTTGGTGTTTACAGCATTTTTAAGGAAAATCGATGTTTATTTGTAAAAAATCCATTACCAAAAAACTTGATGCAGCATGGACGAGGCTACCAAGACATTGCTGGAGGACTGGGGTTTCGCAAAATATATTGAATGTTTTGAAAGTAAGCATTATTTAAATTAATGAATCGCACATGCTTTTACCCAATATTCTTTCGGGACGTCTTGCAAAAAATACAGAATAAAACAATAATCATTTTAGATTTTTAATTAAAACTGATGTTATCATAGTAAGTGTTATTCTAAATTTTTTATAATATTTAAACTATAAAATAGGTGACCTTACTTAAAGCTTTAATATTAATAAAATAAGCAACCCGATAATTAAGATTCATATTTGCTTACTTTTTACCAGTTAATATGATACGTTTCTATCTCTAAAGATCAGATAAGATATATCTAAATCTAAATATCTAAAGAATTATAAATAAAAATATTGTTTATTATTATCTCTTAAAAACTATATTTTACAGAAGAAGAAGTGGAAGAGCACAGTGGTACCTATTACATTCCACGAGTTACTGGTGTAGGTCCAATGAAAAAAGCCATCAATGCCAAAGGTAAACTAGTTGACAAATATAGAAATTTAAAAAGAGTGTATAATACGTCAACCAGTGATGATGGCAAACACAGTATTAGTGAAGAAAATAAATCATTGGATAAAATCAATGTGACTACAGTTACAAGTAAATAGAATAAAGCGTATCTACATAATTATATTTATTACTTATTTTAATTATTCTTAGGTGAAATGGAAATTAGTGCTGCATGGTTGAAACATTGGAGCGAACCTGTAGACACTGTGCAAATGCATTGGAAGCAGACATTTCCAATGAGACGGACAAGTAATGTGAAAACTGTGCAACAATTTTTGGAAGAATGGCCAATTATTAAAAATCAAATTGCACTGATTTTGGTACCAAAAAAAAAAATACATATACTAACTAAAAGTAATTGATATAACATTTTAATTCTAGATTGAAGAAGACTTCAAATATATATTTAATGATACTACCACATCAGCCATCTACACAAAATGGGATTCATTTTGTAATAAGACATTAGACTGCCCCATTCTGAAAAGACCCGGAGAAATTCTGTTGACGCAAGTGCAAAACAACTCTTTATCTGAGAGTATGTTGTAGCAATATTATATAATTTTATGCTAAATGGTTTTGGTTTTTCAGATAATGACGCCAACATTGTTATCTGTACAGCATGTCTACTGTACAGATAACAATGTTGGCGTCATTATTTCCCCCAAAAGGAAGAATAAAATTAAAAAATACAAATTGGAAACCCAGTATAACTGAATCTCAAGAAAGCATAATTAACCTCCTTAAGGTTAGTAATTAGTTGTTGGATATAAAGAAACACCTACAACAATAAAACAAAAATATAATTCTATTTTAATTAATCAGCAAGCAAAATATGATATACTATAGTAATTCTCTATTCCAACAAAATACATTTTATTAATTATAATCCATCAATAAAAATGCTAAATTTTGTTAATTTTTGTGGACTAAAAGTTAAAATCTGGAATTCCAAGAACATTTAAGAGTAACTTTCTATTATTACCCTGGCAGTTTATTAGTTTGAAAAATAACAATAAAGTTGCCTATCCTAAAATCATTGAGATAATATGATGTTAATTGTTACGGATATTTTACAGAATTAAGGGATTAATTAAACACTTGTAAAATTAAATGTTATAGTTAGTTTAGCCTAGCAACATACATATAAATACATGGAAATAAATTATATTTCAGGTTCCAGGGGAAATAGAAAAATTTATGGCTGAACAAGTAACTCGTCTGAAATTAGTGAATCGACCTCTTTTTCCCTATATGATTGTGGTGGGAACTGATCTGACGAGTGTGAAAGAAACTTACCTTATTATAGACAACAACATCTACCAAGCACAATCTGTACTGCAGTGTTTCGACTTATTATTTAAATCATTCCATGTACTATGTGCAGAGTATCCAGCAGAGGCAGAACACATTTACTACCTGATCCAAAGGTTAATATTTGGAATAACAACCCAATGGGATAAACAAATTCCTTAGGTATTAACAGTAATCAATAGTTTAAAAGATTAAACCAAACTGGAGATTTGTTATTATTAATTAGTGGTTCCTTATTTGTGTCAAATTCATTTTTTTGTAATTAATAATGTTTTGTCCTGCATGTGATGTTCAGTTTATAAATTTATTATAAGCTTCAGAAATGAAGCACCTTACAATATATTTATCTTTAATTATTGGTGATTTAGTTCCACATCAAAATTTGTTATGGCAAATATATTTGCTTCTTTTTAAAATCATTGAAATTGTCGAAAAAAAGTGTATAACAGAAGGCTATAGTGAACTCTTGGAATGTTTAATTGAGGAACACCATTCTCTGTATGTTAAACTCATTGGAACCCTTAAACCAAAGCACCATTTTTTGATACATTATCCCCGTTTATTGCGTCAGATTGGTCCTTTATGTAATGTGTCATCTATTAGATTTGAAGCAAAGCATCGTCATTTTAAATCCGCTGCCAATGTGGTAGCGTCTAGGAGAAATATACCATATACTTTGGCCCACAAAAATCAGTTAGTTTTTTGTCACCGTATACTAGCAGAAAATGGCTTACAAAATTCTTTAGAATCTGGACCGATAGATACTCAGTCATTTAAAGTTTCCAGAGAATATTCTACTTTTATGAATTTCCTTGGAAAATATACCAGTGAAAATTGGTTTTCAACGACTTGGATAAAACAAGCCAATATTAAATATCGCCCTGGGCATATGGTGCTGGTTAATAATTTATCAGAGGATTTTATGCCTACTTTTGGTAGAATCGATGTTATTTTATTACATGAACGTAATGTTATTTTATGTTACAAATGTATGTAACCAAATATTATAATGATCATTTTCATGCTTACGTATTTCAGGAATCACAAACTGTTAGCTTTATGAGATTCGAAGACTTAATTTATCCTGAACCTCAACTTTTGCACATTTTAGCCAATGGCATAAGCGTTATTGTAGTTTTAGATTGATCATCTAAGTTTGATTTGTTTAATATATTTTTTGTAATTTACATGTTTATGTTTAATATACTTTTTACATTTTATTGATTTTGTCTTTATATCCCTTTCCCTCCTATTTCCCCATTCAACTAATTAATTTCTTAATTCAACACTATCAGCAATATTTAATTCAACACGCGGGGTGCATTACTTTGAAAGTTTGATTTGTTGTATTTACATAGTGTTCAGTTGATTCAACACAGTTGAATGCATTGATGGAAGCAATACATTTTGTCAGTATAACATTTCTTTTATTTTTTACAATGCAAAAGTTTAACTTGTTTTGAGTGCCTCCATGCATTCTATGAATCAAAAAAACTTAATGAATATAAAATGTTCGTACAATGCACTAAACTAGTTGGCCGTATTTAAAGTTTGAAAACTGTTAAATTAAAGTTTTTTTTGTTTGGTGCAACACTTTTTTTTTCTCAGTGTGGATTCTCGTTAGATTTATTGCGGCTCTTTAAATCATATTTACATAATAGACATCAATATGTACAAATACATGGCGAGCAATCAGAGAGGTTTCTGGTACTATCTGGTGTGCCGCAGGGAAGTAACTTGGGACCTTTGCTTTTCTTGTTGTTTATAAATGACCTCCCTTCACAGTTTAGTGAATGTAAATGTCTTATATTTGCTGATGACGTTACGATATACAAAGAAATAACAAATGTTAATGATTGTCAGCTTCTCCAAGAAGATCTTAATGCAATGTTACGTTGGAGTAAAACAAACAAATTAGACCTTAATAAAAACAAATGCAAATGTATGACATTTACAACCAAGAAACTGCCATATCGCTTTCAATATACTATAGACGTCGTTGCATTAGAGCGTATCTATAATTGTCGCGATCTAGGTGTACATTTCAGTTTCGATCTGAAATGGGACGATCATATTGACAAAGTAGTAAATGCGTCACTTAAAAATCTTGGATTTCTAATGAGATCTACAACAGACTTTAAGAATGTTACAGCTCTCCAACTTCTATATAATTCATTAGTTAGATCAAAATTGGAATTTGCTTCCACTGTGTGGAATCCGGGGAAAGTAACTTATCAAAACAAAGTTGAAACAGTACAAAATAAATTTCTAAAATATCTACATTACAAAATGTATAATCGATATCCAGAATATAATCAATATAGTAATTTTAGATCCGAAGTTAAAGTAAAAAAGCTAATTACGAGGAGAGAAGTAGCAGACATTTGCTTTATGTGTAAACTAATAAACAACAGGATAGACTGTTCCCAGTTGCTTTCCTTGGTTCATTTGTACGTGCCAGCGTACAGATCGCGACCTCGAAACATTCTGCATATTCCTCAATATAGGACCAACATACGAGGTAATTCTCCTTTGATAAGAATGGCACAAATTGTAAATTCAGTTACTGAGAAATATGACATTGATATATTCCATACGAGCCCTAACGTAATTAAACATATTATCACTTAACAATAAATGCATATATATGTCTCAACTCATCCCAACCTCTTAAATAGTAAACTTTTTAATTGTAATAGATATCAGCTCATTATTATTGTAATAATTGTGTAATAATAATAGTAATTGTAATTGCAATTGTAATTGTAATTGTAACTGGACTTGTGTAATAATAATTGTATTCATAAGAATCCCCATGCAATGTAATTGGGCTATGCCCGTTTTGTTTTGGGTAACTAATAAATAAATAAATAAATGAATAAACTTAGACAAAAAATAAAATAAACAGACAAACAAAGCAATTTGTTTTGTATCCGTTTTGTCCCAGACAAAACCCATAGTTTGTTATATAACTAAATATATAAACTTTATGCACTGATACATAATAATTAGACTATTATTGCTAGAATTATCTAAACATAAACGTCTCTTTATGGTCCGCAAGCCTCTTTATGGTTCGACGGGCGATAAAAAACCTCAGAGCTATTTCTTGTAAAACTTGATTTGTTCTTAATATAATTTGTAAACTTATCAAAAATGAAAATAAGCTGAGACTAAATATTTTGAAATATTTACTATAGTAATGTATTTCAAATGTAAGCACAGGGGCTTGATGTACCTAGATACTCTTTTAACTATATTTTTTACACAATAATAGATTTGATATATAATAGAAATAACGCTTCTGGCCATAAAAGCATCTTTACGCCCTTAATACATAAATAACTACTATGGCTCATGTACTTAACTGGTAACGGTCAAAGTAACCTCAAAATTTACAATAAGTAATTTAAGTTTTTTACAATTTTGTGTAAACTAATACAAAAAATACTGTTTGTTACGCGTGTACTGTCAATTTTCATGCTCTTGGCCTCTTTTCCGCTAACGCGTCTTGCTTTTAATTTTGACCTTGAGCCTAAAGTATGACATGACAACGCATTTGTATGGAAAATAACTATTTGATGGAGTATTATAAAAGATAACTACTATTTTATAAACATTTCTAAATAATATTGTTACTATACCTCAACAAACAAATGAAGAATCTAGGTCATCGAAATTACCTGGGCAAAAATGTAAATTGCATCGCGAATTACGCGACGATCACGCAGTGATTATATGGTCGGCACGAGTAATTTAAGTGATAAGAGAAACAGAAGGTAACCTGGAATGATTCAGTAGCGTCAGAAACTGATTTTATTTAAGGAGAGCTAACGTTATGCTTAATGTATATTCGATTATAATCGAATATACGTACAAAATAGGGGAAATGAAATCAATTTACACTATAATAATAATTATTTATTAACGTCGACGTCAAATCTTTCTATTTCACCTAATAATACTAATAAAATTTATTTTTATCCTTATTAAATTGATTTTATCCTCCCTATTTTTTACTTCTAACGAGTTGTAACTAAAATTTTTGCAATTACTTGTCTTCCAATGTCTTCATTACCCTGTGACACTTCAAAGGTAATTTTTAAATTAAAACACGTTATTAGGGTGCATGTATTCAACAATGACAAGCGAAATGTTAAAAAGTACAATCCTAACGTACGCTGCTATTTTTTTTAACAGCCCGTGTAACATAAGATGATGCTTCCACTCTTACCTTATTTAATGTGTTTCACAGCTGTGACGCTCATGCGGTGACCTAGATTATTCATTAGATGAGGCGATGTATCGTTGTACAAGTACGATATGCCACTGGCATTATAGGATTATAAAGACTAGGCTTCATATCAAGATCAAAGCTACTTCAATAAGGCTCTGATTATAGTCAGAAGTCTTCCCGAAAAATCTTATCGATGTTAGTATCACTTAGTTAGAGTATTCATATGCGAGTACGGTGTAGAATGATGTGTTAAGTAATGAAATTTAGAAAATTGAAAAAAATAAAATACAAATAGTGAATAATATTAAAAGTAGAATTCATTGCGTTAATAAAAATCATTACTTTTTTAATTTTCATAGATAAGTTGTACATACGTACTTCATCATCTATCTCCATTAAAATTTTTCACCATATTCCTTCGCGGTTTAACTGCAGAAACAATATTTGTAATATTTAAATTTCTTGCTATGCAACCCATGGCATACCACACTCACAGATGAAAGAACTATATATTGACCACACTAATGTCAGTATACATTCTATAAATACATATGAACATACTATATACTAAATGCGAACTTTGAATCCATGTATTACAACTGCTACAACTGTCAAGGAGTAGTTGCAAACAAGTACTCATACATTAGGTGCATCTGTGCACTAATGGTTTATACACATTTTATCCCAGATACACATTTCCTGTTCCGAATTTTATGTATAAAATACATGAAACGTTACACTCTGCACTCTGTAAACCGTAATGCTTTATAATGCAGAAGAAACTACCGCAATGAAAGTTCTGTGTATGGTATTGTTGCATTAACCCAATATTTATCATAATCAGAACTTATAATATATCTACTGTAATATTTTATATGTATATTAATTCTATGTGGAACAACCATAACGTTTATTTCACAGCCATTCATTTCACGGCCGTTTCTTCCCTTAGAAGGTGATAGACACGTCATCAATTCATATGTTATTTTTATGCGAGCATGATGACAAGATGTTTTCTCTAAGGAAAGGGACTCTACTTCCTTGTTACAAAAATATAAATTTCTTGATTTTTCAACACCACAATTCATAAACTAAAATGAAATCATGAAGAACGTGTAGTTGATCTTAGACTGGTGTTGACTGGTGTAACAGGGTAAAATATAATTATTACATCATGATGTGTGCAAGTTAGGTGTTCAAGATCCCAGTTGGAATAATTGACGCCCCTTTAATTGTTCAAATAGAAAATCTGAACATGAAGACGAAGCTGTAATTTTATTCGAATTTATGCACTTCTTTAATCCCGTACCGGTGCTTTCAATCTACGAATAAGCAGAAACTAATCAAATGATAGCTTTACTTCTGTAATGAGATTGTGCATTATTTATGAAGTCACCCAACCATCTTCTTTTCATAAATGTAAACATATTAAATTATATGGTAATAAATGATAAATGGTTTGCAAAAAAAATAATATAAAAAATACAAAAGCCCATTATATTTTTACTAGCAGCCAGGGTGGTCTTCAGGATAGATTTGTCTCTGGGACAGATAGGAAATAATGTGAAACCTCAGTCTCAGAAATTACGCTCAAAATAGTTATAGATTTACAACGTGTCATTTAAATCGCGATCGAGAGTATTCATGAACTGCTCCCAACATATTCTAAGCAAAGAGGGAAAAAAATCATAATCAAATATTAATCAAAAGTTGGCTTGTCCAAGGGAGCCAGAGTTGGAGCTTGTATAATCAAATTGCCTGTAACTGAAACACGTAGTTCATCGTAAAAACTAGTAACACACGATATGCTGTCACAAAAACAAACGAACAAATAATTTCTTTTAGAAGATGAATACTCCCGCGAAAAGAATAGAAAACACATGCCATTAAATTAGAAATATGTTTAGAAATACGTGCAGTATCTAAAAGTTTCTTTCTAACACTGCCCAATTCAGCTGGGTATCGGTGACAATGCCTAGGAATAATTTTGTTGAGTCATATACAATAGTTTACAGTTTATAGTCTTCCTGTAGTTAAAATGAATACAAATCGTTTTTTCTTATTTAATAACATTCTATTGCAATTGCACCAATTAAACACCTCTTGCTTTACTATTGTGATTTTCTCAATGAGTTCCTCAAGGGTACGAGCTGAAAGCAGCACCGACCGCCGCGTCATCGGCATACTATGAAAGTAAGCCAGATTAATCTAAATTATGTAAAATATTGATAAATAGCACAAACAATAAAAGCCCCGGCACGAGACCCTGAGCCTCTGTAATATTAATTGTTTGCTTCAAAAATATTTTATCGAGGGGGTACTCGCTGCTGAAATACTCGAAGAATTGCCACGAAACTTCCAGAAATTTTATGAAATGTTAGAAATTTCTGAAATTTTGTGAAATATTTAGAATTTTCTGAAATATTAGAAATTTTCTAGAAATGTTAGAAATTGTTCGGAAAAGTTAGAATCTTTTTAGAAATGTCGAAATATTAAAAATTCCAGAGTATTAAGTTACCTGCATAGTCAAAAGACGAACACGGTTCTGTTCGCTGCCGTCTTCGAAGAAGGGGTTGCTGAATCTTTAAATTTAGGTTCGGTCTTATTTAAAATACTTACTTAGATTATCGCTCTTACTTAAATTATACGTTTGTGAGGTTGTGTGAGTAGTGTTTGAATATAATTTTTTTATTTTTTTTTTATTTTATATATTTTGGGAACCCAACAGTTTTACCCAATTATAGGGTTCCACTAAATTACAAAAAAAGTAAATAAATGAAGATAGCGGTCTAATATAATTATTAACACACATAACTTAAATAAGTGTTATAAATGAAATTATTAATAGAATATTTTACATTTTGACAATAATGCGGATAAAATTAGAATCAGAATAGTATATTAGTATATTAGATACGTTTGTAATTTGTAAATTAGTTAATGTATATGCAGATAAGAATTAGTAATGATACGATCTAGCTTTGGTAAATATATAAATGTCACCCTGATTGCTTTAAGATGTTTTTAAACTGATTAAGAGATATAGTGAAGATGTCCAGCTCTATCTTTCCCAACAGATCATTGAGTTCTACCGAGAAACGTGTAATTGGTGAGTTAGAAGCAGAATTTGTTCGATTAAAACGTAAAGAGAATAGTTGAGTATTTCTGGTTTGTCTTGGTGGAATGTGAAAGTAAAACAAAGAAAGTAGTGTAGGGCAATCGATTAAGTTATTAATTATTTTAAAAGCCATAATTCTGTCAAGATATATTCGTCTGGTTGCTAAGAAAGTGAAGTTGAAGGTTTGATTCGGAAATTTGTATTGTAAGCGATTATAGAATTTGTTTTGAATAGCTTCTAGTCTATTGTTGTAAGTGTTGTAGTAAGGGGACCATATAACGGAGGCATATTCGAGGTGGCTTCTAACCAACGAATTAAATAGTGCGATGTATGTTTGAGGTTGTCTGAAGTCATTGGAGTTACGTAGTATAAAACCGAGGGTTTTATTAGTCTTTTGGGTGATAAAGTCTATGTGATGGTCAAAAATTAATTTGTTATCGAATATCACTCCGAGGTCCTTAATACAATCCTTTTTTGTGAGTTGAATGTTATTGATTTTGTATGGAAGGTCATGTATATAGCGATTTCTGGAGAAAGTTATTGAGTGACATTTGTCGGCATTAAGAGTCAGTTTGTTATTTTTACAGTAATTTTCAAAAGAAGTTATATCCAGTTGAAAATTAATGCAGTCCTGCATGTTATTGATTTTCACGAAAAGTTTGCAGTCGTCAGCGTATAAGAGAAACTGTACGTGTTTTAAGCAATTGACTATGTCATTAATAAATAAGTTAAAAAGCAAAGGACCCAGATGCGAGCCCTGCGGAACTCCTGAAGGAGCACTGTAAGGTTCGGACCGATACCCCTTAATAACCACTAGCTGCGATCTATTCGAAAGGTATGATATCAGCCACCGCAGTAGGTTTCCACACACTCTGATTTTTTGTAATTTTTTGAAAAGAATAAAATGGTCAATTTTATCGAATGCTTTGCTGAAATCAGTGTACACTGCATCTACCTGTAATCGCTCATCCATTGCTCCTAGCACATATTCGCTATAAATGATCAAGTTTGTGTTTATAGAACGTTGTTTATAAAAACCATGTTGTTGGGGGATTATATGATTTTTTATTGAGTTAAATATGTATTCATGTACTATGAGCTCAAGGATTTTACTTATGGCCGGAAGTTTAGATATAGGTCGGTAATTTTCAATATTGGACTTGTCACCAGACTTATGGATAGGACTGACATGAGCTAATTTCCAAACCTGAGGAAATGTGCCTTCAGCAATTGATTTATTGAATAGAATTGAAAGTGGTAAACTAAGAGATACAGCAGTATTTTTTAAAAAGATAGCAGGTAAATTATCAGAGCCAGCTCCCTTGTTAGGATCAAGCGCCAGAGCTATTTTTTGTACTTGTTCTGGGTTAGTTGTGATACTGTTTATATTTAAATTGGTTTCAGAGATTTCGTGTAAGTCTAATAAGAGATCGGATGGGTCACTATAAGCATTTTGAAAGAATCTAGCGAACAGATCACAAACTTCCCTTCCAGCAGAGGCGGTCTCATCTCCTAGTTGGACTAAGTTTGGTACATTATTATTTAATTTTTTGGAGGCAAACCTCCAAAACTGTCTGGGATTATCGTTGATCCGTCGCTCAGTACTCTCCACATGCTTAATATAAGCTTCTTTTATTAGATTCTTTACTCTTGATCTTAACAAGGAAAACTCTCTGTAATGAGCCATGGATTTTGTTCTTTTATATTTTTTATGAACAGAGTGTTTTTTACAAAGCATTCTAATAATGTTTTCATTATACCACAGAGGATAATGTCTTTTACGAGTTTTTCTAACAGGGACATATTCTTCTAAAACTAAGCCATAAAACGTGTTAACGGCTTGATCTATATTTTTAGTGTTAAATTTAGAGTTCCAATTGATACTATTAAAAGCATTGTTAATTTGATCATAATCTGCAGAATAGTAGTTAAATACCTTTCTAGATTCGCTAGCAGGAACCAAGGGGGCAGGAACATCCAGGTCTAAGAAAATTTCTAATGCGGGATGATGGACATCTATTCTAGATAAAGGTGTGATGCATTCAGTTACCAAAACTTGATCGCAATTTGACAGAACTAAGTCTAAAATACGGTTATTAATATTACTAAATTTATTAAATTGCATTAGATTTAAAAAAGAGATGGTATCAATAAAGTTAGTGTAATTGTTATCGCTTATTTTATGCGGAATTAAATTGTTGATATTAGGCTGATTTATCCAATTAATCAATGGCAAGTTGAAATCACCACATATAAAAAATATATCGTCATTGTGTTCGGTTACAGTTGATTGAACTTACAATTGAAATGAAGTAAGTAATGTTCTTATAATCGAAGGGAAGTTAGAAATAAATTTCAAGCTATAAATAAATATCCTAATATTTAATACCTTGCAATTCCCAGCTTCTCTGATTAAGACGGTTAATTACCTGGCATACATTAACAATTCAATTTTTTTAAGACATTTGGGTGTGGCCAGTTTGATGCAGGACGGTTCAGCGCAGGCACACTTCGGCGACGATACATTTGGGCGCGGGTACATTTGGGCGCGGGTACATTTGGGCGCAGGTACACTTGGACGCAAAAACTGTTCGGCACGGGGCCGTTTTGGCGCATGTATATTTTTTGCGGAAAATTTTCAAACCTTTCGGTGATATTTAAAAAAAACGGTTTTTTGGACCATTAGTTTAATTTTTTTGATCCAACTAGCCTTTTATCAGTGTTAACCATTTTTTTTATTTTTACGTACAGACATACACCTTTTTAATTCCAGAATTGTGCTTGCATTGGTTAAATTGCGTTATTCCAGTGCTTTTTGTCTTTACACACTGGACTATAATAAGCACTAAGCAGTATTATATGTACATTTATTGTTATAGTTTGAGTTATGTTATTTTGTTTTGGTTCAATTTCTTTATTTAACTATATTTTTATTTCATTTCAATAATTTTAATTTTGTTATTTTTGGAGTTCGTACAGAGTTGTTAAATTTCTAAAGGTTATATTCCTACTGCTGAAGTTATAATTTTTGTAATGTATTTATCTAAGTATGCTAAAAGTAAGGTTTATAAAAAAATCAAGTTATACAAAAAAAGAAAAGCGGTGACTTAGAAAATAAATAAAAAATGTTTGTTTTGATTTTAATTTTCAATAAAGAAAAACTTGTAAAAAGGTATTGTAAAAATAAAAAAGATAAATAAAATATTGAATTACTCCAGTTCCAAGAAAGAAGTTGAGTTTTCGTTAATTATAATCAGGTATAAAAATCTAAAACAAAAATAAAGAAGAAAAGTATTAAAATACAGAAAAAAACTAAGAAGGCACAAATAAATACCAATTAACATAAATTATATAAAAAGAAAGGCAACTAAACCACAACTTTATATGTGTTACTGTAATATTGCAAAACAAATTCATTTATTTTAAACAGTATGATTAAAAAGTAGTTTCTAAATAGTCACGAACTTTTTAGGTTATGTATATTATAGAAAAACCAAAAAATATATATAGTGCAGGCGCCAAGAGGCTTTCCGTATAAAAGAAACCGCTGGATTCATTCTGATTGTTAATATAAGTTGAGAACAGGGTTTCTTTCAGGCACCTTTCCGGGGGGGGGGCAGCGCCCCCCCGAAGCAAATCTACTGCCCCCCGGAAAAGAAAGAAAATCAAAACAAAAAATATCAAAACAAAAATATCAAAACAAGACAAATTAAACTGAAAACTACAAGTAAATTATTGTGTTGTACTAAACGGGAAATAATATAATCCATTCACGATCTTTCGGGTCTGAGATTGTAATGAACTACTTTAGTTCAGAGCACGACCTGCTGTATGTAATAATACAGCAGGCCGTGGTCTCATAGCTATTATAATACCACGTCACGCCACGGGGCTAGCGCTAGTGATGCCACTGGTTTGCAACAAGGCCATTAATGCACGTCATCATTTCGTGATCATTTCTACGTTTTGTTTTTACCGTGAACTGTGAAAGTGACTGTATTGTTTATTGTTGTTGTCTTGACACTCTTGACTTGAGATAAAGAAACTTTTCTGGTAAGTAACCGAAACGAATTTTTAGGGTATCGTGATGAGTATTAATACCTACTATTTCACTGACTACACTTAGGTCAAAAGTGTAAAGTAAGGTTACGTTATGGTGAGTTTTTTGTCATTTCATTTTCTTGGCAAGTGATTTGCCTAAGAGGTATTTATCAAGTAAATTTTCAATTAGTAACCTGATTTAAAATTCCAGCAATTAGAATATAGTAAAACATTTATTATTTATTTTGTCTCGAACTTGACTCGTGCTTATCTAAAGACGAGAATTTAAGATTGGAAAATGGGAATGAAAAGTTAAAAGTATTAAAACTTGTTGGGTGTTCCTTCATATAGCTATTTGCCTTTGAAATATCGCAAGTGTGATTATTTTAAGAATCTCAAACTAATTATTATTTCTCTTTATAATTTCAGTGGTTCTTCGCTTAGCCTTTTAGAAGTAAAATGAAGAGAACACTAGACTTTTATTTTGGTCCTAGAGCTGCAGAACCTAGTAAAATTCCTAAAATACCAATCCAGGAACAGGAAGCCAGTGCTGGTCCTAGTGGACTAGGTCTATCACCACCCTCAGTTTAGCTCGAGGCTCAACCTACTGATATTGACTCAACAAACGTTGATAATAAAGAAGCACGAACATCCAGCCTGCGTCCTGGGAAATCTGTCAAAGAAATACGTCACTACAATAAACAATGGGAACAGAAATATAGTTGGTTGAAATACAATGAAGAAAAGGGAGGCGCATTTTGTCAACTATGCCAGAGTTTCATGAAGAATGATGCAAAAGTTATGCAACAAACAGGTGGAGTGTTCATAACCGTTCCATTCACAGCTTTTAAAAAAGCTTTAGGAAAAAATGGGAAATTAGAGAAACATGAACACTCTTCAGCTCATACTGTAAGTGTAGAAATGGAGAAGCTCAGAAGACAGGCTATGAAGAAACCGATTGAAGTTCAACTTATTCAACAAAGTGAAAGTGAAAGAGACACAAACAGAAAAAACTTAAAAATACTTTTGCGAGGCAAAACAGCTCACACTACTAAATATGAAAGTTTGATCGAAAGTCGTCTTGTAAAATTGAATGATGATTTCAAAATTTGGAAAGAGGCTCAGAGTAGTAGGTCGAATTACAGCAGCAAAGACACAGCCTGTGAACTACTTGTGTGGTGAAGTTTTAAGAGATAACTTAAAGGAAACATTGAAAAATAAGATGTTCTCCGTTTTGGCAGACGAAAGCACTTCTCTGAGAAACGAAATGGAGTTAAGTATAATGTTCAGAGTTGTGGAAGATAAAGTCCCCAAAGAAAAGTTTTCGACAATAGTCAAAATCCCTAATGGTACTGCAGAAACTATTGCAGATGCTATTGACAAGGAGTTGACTGCTCTTGATTTACATTATGACAATATCATTGCGTTTGGATTTCATGGTGCTTCTAATATGCCTGGGAATGTTGGAGGTGTAAGAAGAAAACTTTCAGAAAAGGCAAACAAAGAAATTCTTTACATACACTGTAAAGCACATACCTTGTCCTTGGCAGCAGCCGCCTGCAGGAATAAAAACTAAAAAGTCAAGAGGTTTTTTCATGTTTTGAAAGACATTTACAAGCTGTTTAGCAAGTCGCCAAAAAAGTAAAACGTTTTACATGAAATTCAAGCAGTAATTAATGATCCAATTCTCAAGATTCCAGAGTGTATTGAAGTGAGATGGTTGTCTCACTATAGAATAGTAAATGCTGTCTTCAGGAGCTTGAAGTAAATTTTGCTGGCTTGTGAGTACATCCATAAGGACGGAGCAGATCTTGCATCACTCGCAGGAGGCATTTTGCTAGAAATCAGAAACGAGAGTTTCCTCATTACCTGTCATGTGATGAATAATGTGATTAATGCACTGTCTTATCTGAGCAACGCTTTGCAAAATAAAGATTTGAGGTTGGCCAAAGTCATTCCTCTAATCAACACAACAAAATTGCACTTACAGGATATTGTAAGGCAATGTGATGATATCAACAGTGACTTACAAAAAAATATTAAGTTGGAAATAACGGAAAAGTCCGGAACTGAAGTGTGCCTAATTGCAGATGCAGAGGCGAAAACAATATTCAAAGGAGTGAAGGAATATTGCGAAAGTGTTGTAAAATAAATTGAATATAGGTTTAACGACAAATCAATGGACACCATGCTATTTGCAAGTCGCAAAACGTTGTTAAGCTTCGAGGCTAAATCACACCCATAAGTAAGCATCCTACGAAAATTATGTTCAGATAAAATAATGTAGTCCGACATGTGCGCAATACAATGGTTTTTATCGAATGTCTCTAGGACTAACCCTTCTTGAGATATCAAGATTTACGTTTACGTCAAAAACCTGCTAGAAACGTCGTGTACGACGAAACAGATATGGCTGCCGTATTTCAATCAAAAAGAATAAAAATAAAATAACAGCGGTTTTGATCTACCAATACTTAGGGGTGATAACACGAAAAAGATTGTCTGAAAAAGTCTGCGCCAAAGTATCCCTGCGCCGAAATGTCCAACTCCGAGTGCAGCATACACTGACCAAAAGCATCTTTTTAAATACTGGATTAACTGTAATTTGCTAGTAGAATCTTACAAGGGCTTCATATATATACTTATGAGAGCTACCATCAGTTACTTGGTTTATACGTCACCGATAGGTTTTTTCCAAATTCTAATTAATCTAAATTATTTGTATGAAGAATATAACAATGAAATTGTTAATTTGATTGTATAAGATATATTTAATTATAATTATTATGTTATTTAAAATTTACGAGGATTTTTGAAAATATCAAAAATATTTCTGAATTTGTGAAATGTCGAACATTTTGTAAGATAGTGAATACCGCCTCGTATTTTATACTTAATTTTAAATATAGGATGCTGGATACGCCAAAAAATATTCCTGCCGTGTATTTACGCTTATCTGATTCTGCTGTAACAATATTAATAAACTTTATACAGGCCGTCTCAGTGGATTTTTCTGCTACAACTACGTGCTACTGATTTATGATGATTTTGTATCTATTAAGATAAGACACAGTTTGCTTATGCCTGCCAAACGGAGCATTTGTGGTGTGATTAGACGGCATTCAATAGTTATACAGTGCTATTAAATTAACTTGCAATATGTGCATTTCCCTATGTTGCATTTTAAATTAATCGAGTCAAAGCATTATGTGCACATAGACAACCAAATCTACAGCACGGTATTTTTATCATTTCATTCAATCTAAAATGCCGGTAAAATCAAACAAATGAATTACTTAGTAAACTGTTAAATTAATTATTTAGTATTAAATTATTTAGTAGATATTAAAAGGTACACTAAAAAAGAAAAGGTGCAAATGTGTCTGTGGTACCAAAGCCACAATAGCTTACAAATGGCTTGTGATTTATTTGCTGCTGAATTTCCAACTCGCCCTATTTCACATCCTTCTACAATTTTACGGACATTTAATAAATTAAAAAATGAAGGGCGTATTGCTGGTCTCTAAAATCGTAAGCGAGCAAGAACTGTATTAACAGAGGAGATGAGACTGAATATTTAAGTTTACACTGAAGTGAAACCTTTTAGTTCATTAACTTACGTTGCTTAAATTTTTTTGATATGTTAGCCTGCAGTGCTCGAAATGCTCAAGAGTTAAAATACAAAATCATCGGCAATTATTTAAAATTTACTAAATTAATAGGACAGATTTTTGCAAAAAAATGTTAAATTTATTAAATACAGATGAACAGTTATTACACAAGATTTGTTTCATCGATGAAGCTACCTTTTCTCTAAATGTAAAAGTAAATTCACAAAATTACAGGTACACTTTATAATTCTACAGTTCAACTAACTTCAGCATAACCTATTATCACTTATTACAGATATTGGGCACAAAGAAATTTACACATACAAAATTGGACTCATACACAGTATAGGGAGAAAGTAAATCTCTGCTTGGGTATAATCAATAATACACCAATTGGTCTATCTTTCGTTAATGGCATTTTAAACTCATGGCATTAATTTAAATATTCTCCGTAATTCAATAGTTCCTCAAATCCAGCAACTTGCCATTGAAAATGACTGGTACCAACGCCTGGTTGTCCATCTCACTCGACGGTGGAAGTCAGAAACATTCCTAATGAAAATTTCCCTGAGCAGTGGATTGGAAGAAATGGGCCAATAGTCTGGCCAGCCAGCTCCCCTGATTATTTCCAAATATTTTTCATTTGTGGTTACCTCAAATCAAAAGTTTATACCCATACACCCATACAAAACACAAACGAATTAAAAGAAAGAGTTGTTGCAGAATGTGATAATCTCAAACAGAATTCCATCAAGATTTCTAATGCAGTTCAGGATTTTTATCATAGACTAGGTTACTGTTTGGAACAAGAGGGTGGGCATTTTGAAAAATCTGAAATAAAGTGTATTTCTGTATTTTGTATTTCTAATAAACTCGATGTTAACTATTAGCTTAATGAATGCCAAATGGAAAAAGTCAAACGGCTAGCACATTATAACCGTTTATGTATTGTTGGTTGCATAAACATACAGTCAATGCAATGATATGATTATTTTAAAATGCAATATGGAGCATATTGCATCTTAATTTAATAGCACTGTATGTTGTCGCAAACCTTTTAAAGCGTCCGGTGTCGTTACTAAATTTGATCGTTCAGATGATCGAACAACAAGAAATCTATTGAAATTGCGATTTAGTGCCTCAAAACAGGCGCGTTTCGTTTTCGGTGATCCACTCTGTATATAGCTTATGTATTGCATACCCTTGTATGGTAAATATAGAACGGTGAATTGAGTTAAACAAATTTAATTTATGAAAGATAATAATTACCAGGTTTTAATTTCTTCTACTATAGAGAACCCTATTAAAAATAACAGGCAAATATTTTTATTTAACGAGACGAAAAAATTTTAAATTGCAGTATTTTTAAAAAATATAGGGTAATAATTTCTTTATATTTATATTATACAGTATAATCAAGAATTTATTCAACTCCAATTACCTACAGTGTTAAAGAAGAAGGTTTATTTTTTGAATTTGTAAAGGGTTTCTTTTTCAGATTCAAATTACTCTTTCCGCTTATGCTAAAAAATAATTGAATTTAATTAACCCTAAACATTTTTAACAGTTGAGCTGAAAACGTGAAAAACAATTTGAATTAACTTGATGGAAACAAGTTAAAAATTAATTAGGGTCGAGCTTGCTTGTTTTATTAGACCGTTAAATAAAAAGTTTTTATTTAATTAATTTTTGTGAAAAGTAAACACGCCGCAAATCTCGAAATGCTAGTAAAAAATTTAGTGCGTTTAGCTTTTATAATAGGATGTTCCATTCTGTATTCAAATAGCTTCAGGCCTGCATGTCAGAATACTACTTTCTAAAAGCTACTTAAAGTCAACGTGGATATCTGTTTCTTAAGTTAATTGGAGTAAGCTTTGTCCTTGAAACAAATTCAAGCAAAATCATTCTTTTACGGTTTTAAATTAATGCAATCCCTTTGTGCAATGCAGAGAGTGTTCTTATTTAACATAAAATTAAATAAATGACTTAGCCTTAGCTTTGAAGTTAAGAAATTCTGATAAGAGAAGGGTTTTATTAGAATGCATTAGAATTGTAATTTAACTAAAAAGGTCAACTTAAAAATCTCGAGCTTCAAGTTCACAAGTTAGAAAGGTAAAATCATGTTAAATAATTCAATTTTAATATTGATTTTACTATACTGCTCTCTTATATGTACGGTTCTGCACTAATTTTGATTTAAAATCTTCAACTTCAGTAGTTGTTCTGATTTTTTTACATAATTATGATTCCTAAGGTTAGATTATTGAGCTTTATTTAGATTCGCCTTTGATATCTATTTACATTTAAGATACCTGTTTATTTCCATTAGGGCATATTGATTCATATGTTGTCAGACTATATTGTTAGTATTGTGGTCTTAGCTGCCAGATCAAATGTTGGTATTTTGTTTTTGATCTTGAGCCGATAAAGGCTACACGCAGTCAAATTTCTATCGCCAAATTATTTAGTTAAATGTAAATTTTTAACGAATAAGTAATTGAATTTAGCTCGAACAGTCCGATAAGAATCAAATAAGGTGATTGAAAACAGAATCATTAAAAAATGCGACGAAGTACTGTTTTAACAAAAGATTGATTTGCCACATGAAATCTTAATAAGGAGAAATTGGGCTTTCCAATGTATCACACGAAAGTACGACTATCTGCAAACAAAAAGAAACTAAACGTCCCAACTCATTTACTGATGATATGCCTTCAGAAAAGTAGTTCAAACTTTTTTGAATAGACACCCTAAAATAAGGGTATCAGTAACTAAAAGGGGATTAAGAAAGTGGTTTACTGAAATATTAGAATATTTAAATGAACCCGAGCAGAAATTTGTTATGGCAAACCCTAAAACGATCTGGGCCGGGTCAGGTTCTACTACGGCATGCCCTATTAAGGAATTTATATGTGGCCCTGATCAGGTTCCAATATGGACTGACCTATAAGGTTGTTTCCTATCAGCTGGGGTATGGATATGGACATATTTCTGATCTGGTCCTTGTTTAAACTAGGGCAGGCCGGATAGGGACCTGATTCTAGCCTTAATTTCTGCTCGGGAAGAAGTAGAGGATATATTACAATATCCTCGAAGATTATTCAACACGGATGAAACTGGTGTAGAGTCTTTCCCGAAGAGTAGAAAGCTATTGGGTGTAAAAAATATGGCTCAAGAGAAGGAATCAATTAGAGTATTATATTATTAGTTAGCAGATAGAGAAATTTTACTACTATTGGTTGTTTTTTCTTGCAAAATGACTCCCAGGGATATAGCGAATTCAGTTCTAAGCAGTTTTTTATTTAGGACAATCAGTATTAGGATGATCACTGAAACCTACTGTGAAAATGAAGCGAATAGTTTTTTTAATAGCTTGTAGAAAATGATGTTCCATTCCCGGTAATATAGTTTTTATGTGAACATGAATTTCATTGAGTCTCCAATTGCACGAATTTGCAAAGAAGAAAAAAAGATAATTTTATATTGCTTTGTTCCTACTACTGTAATGCCTGTAATTGTTAGGTCTTTAAAAAAAAAAATGTTGAAAAAAAAAATTGTGTTACATCATAAACAAGAGTCTCAACAATCAATAACAAAAGTAAATTTTTCACCACTATTCTCAAGCGCCCTGGGATCAACAAAACATGAGAAAACTATAAAAAATTGACTTCGAGTGTATGGGTTTTATTCTCTTTTAATCCGAATACAATGGTAATGCTATCCGAGTATAGCAAATGTATTTCAAAAAGGCGACCAGAAATTAATGAAGCTTCTGGGCAATCAGCTTTACTATCAAGTACTGTAATAAAAAATTGCTTTTTAGAAACCCTAAAACAGGCCCTCACAACTTAAATGTTTGGAGGCCCAGGTTTAGAAATTTCAAGTTAAAAGCAGAGTTAAAATAAATAAAATTAAAATAAATTAAAATGTATTGGAATATATAATAATAGTCCCCCTTCACAGGCCATGAAGGCCCATTGGGGTATAGCAGGGTAGGCTACTATTCTTGAGCCGTTCGGTACTCAAGGGTGGTAAAGTGGCTAGCTTTACGCACCGACCGCCTATTATTACCCCAGGAAATAATATTTCCCAGGTACTCATTTTCACAAGCTGAGACGACCTGGAAGCCTTAGATATTTTTAAAATTCCAATGTATTATTCCTGGGATTCGAACCCAGGACCTTAAGATTGGTAGTCAAGTGCCACACCCACTGAGCTACCATGGCTCATTGGAATATATATCTTGAACAAATCTTTTATTCAAAATTTAAGAAAACACATACAAGTTGCAGGAAAGAAACAATATGTTAATTAGTTATATGCAATATATTTAGTTAATATTTAACATAATAGATTCGTTTCCGTCAGTGTGAAACATTTTTCTTCTTTTCAGCTACAAGTTTTTCATACTTTAATTCAAAGTTAGTTGTAGCAATCTTTAATATCATCATAGTGTAATTCAGGAGAAGTTCTTATAATCAAGAGGCACAACGAAATAAGGCAGTTTTTAGCTGAAGCTGTCTTCCATAAAGGATATGAGGTGCATGAAGAGATATGTGGATTGTCGGAAAATGACTGTATTCGACGCATTGATATTATGGCCATTGATAGAACTAAAAACAAAGGATTTACAATTGACCCTACCATCAGATTCAAAAAAGTATTAATAAACCTAATGAAGTTCAGGATGAAAAATGTAAGATTTACAATCCTACTATTAATTTTTATAAGTCGAAATTTCAAGTAAGTGAACTAGTAAGTTATTGGGCTATTGTTTGGATCGCGGAGTACATGCGTTCAAAACTACATAAAATTTAGAAAAACATTGGGTTTGGTGAAATCTTTAGACAGTGAAATTGTATCAAAAATCTTAAAGGCTTTAGTGTACATCATTGCGTGTGTACATCATCTATATCGAAAACAATATAATCTTTTAATGTTCCTATGAATTATTGTTAATGTTAGGGTTTGGTTAATGATTGTTGGTCTTAATTCAATATCATTGTTCGTATTTAGTTAATTAGTTATATACCTATTACTCTGTCTGTTGGCAAGCCTGGTCAGTTGTTCAATAAGGAACTTAATAGTATCATTCAAGTGTTCATCTGGGTGACGTGATCTTTGTTTTTGTACAGATTCATAATGGAGAACGTTTGTTCACATATGTATTACCAAGAAACGGGGAACGTATTGTTTTAATAAAAAATAAAAAATATTTGTAAAAACTGAAAAGATTGTTTTCAAACTTCGCAGATACCACTCCTCACCTTGATTGAATTCATTCTACTCCGGCTAAATTTTTAATGTAGTGAGAATAATCTTTATATCTGACAAAATTAAAACTCTATCAGGTCGAGTCGCTTTGAAGATCTCTAAGTTCTTATTTTTACACACAAATAAATGTTCATATACTATAATAACAAAATTCTTTATTTTTATCAACATAAATAAACACAATAAAAAAAAATCGATACCAAACTAAAATCTTTTCTTTAGATACAAGAAAGACTGATATTTCTCATAAATAAAATTGAATTATTAATTTGTGAATTACAGTAATGCACGGCTAATACGAACCCGCATGAAACAAACTGCCGCTTATTACGTACTAAATCTAAGAGCCCCGTTGTATTTGCCATAAGCATAATGTTAAGCTTTTCTTTTTATTGCGTACCCGCTTACGACGAACTTCCTCTTGTTGCGAACCAATTTCAGAGTACGCGAATTAAAGAATTTCCGTTTAAAACGAATCTGTTAATTGAAATTATAAAGGAAACAATTTCCATTGTAATATTCTATAACAGTGGTTCATGCAAGACGTCTGTCAAAACTATGGACATAAACTTTGATGAATTTTTTAAACGGCCGACATTCGAAGATTTAAATGTTTTAATATAAACACTGTTCTCATTAAAAATGCTACGCAAGCTTCAATGGCTAAAAGTCTGAAAGCCCTTTTGTTTTTTATTTGAATTGTTAGTTTTTATTCTGTGGTTTAGTTGCATTCTAGAGGCAAAACGGAGTTGAAGCGAGGGTAAAAATGGAAAACTCGGAAGCAAGTTCATCGCAGAAAAGTAAATGATCTTTTACATTACGTGATAAATACGAAATTATCGGCGAAATAGAAAGTGGGGAAAATCAAAATACGGCATGTCACGAACGTAACCTTTCAAAATCTACCATGGGAAACCATTTGGAAGAATAAAATTAAAATCAAGATTACTGATTTTTTCAAAAAATCTAAATACAAAGGGTATGTTCATGTTGTATTTTTCGGAATTATATTTTTGATGAAATATCATGCGTATGTAATATAAAGCTAATAAGTTTACCATTATTATTTTTCTCGTCTATTTTATGCGTACTGTTTTTTACGAGCTCAGCATGCAACGAACTAAATTTGCGATCCCGTGCGGTTCGTTATATGTGCACAGTACTGTACCATTTTATTATTTATTTATTTATTTTATTTATTTTTGGGCGAGGAATCAGGATGGCGGAGCATCCTTCGTACCCCATGGCACCGATTGCTATGATCATTTTGCCGACCCTAGTAGAATTTAGCCGAATCTCGGGGAATTCCACCCCCAGTAGAGATTTTTAACGTGCCAAACATCGCATTGACACGGGACCTACAGTTTTACTTCCTATCCGAGAAGAAGGCATGTTTTTTAATTTTTTTCCGCTATGAAAAATTACCAGCTCGGCCGGGGATCGAACCTGCGATGCTTGGATTATGCAGCAAACATGCAAACCACTAATCCACCGAGGTTGGCTGTACCATTTTAATGTGAATTATTATTTAATGACATAAACATAAATCCGTCTTTTTGTTTTTTATCTAAATTAATCAATCACAAAATTTCTTATTAATTCTCTATTTGGGGATTCATACAGTGGCCAACCAAAACGAAATAAGCTCGTCTTGAGGCACGACGTCCGTCAAATTTATTAGGAAGGGGAATATGTCTTATGGCTATTTCCGTTCAGCCATTTTCAAGGCTAAAATAGGGGTTAGGTTTACCTTAAAAATCTTTAAATGGCATGGGATGGTAAAAGACATACATTTGAAAGTCCAATGAATTTGCTTTACAGTAGTATTTTTATTTTTGAGTATTAGTAGTTCTCGAGAAAATGCAATTCAAGAAAACAGTGCAAATTCAAATTTAGTTTCACATTTGGAGCATTTGTCGTGTGGCAACACGGCATGCGTTGACCATACGTTATCATAAACTTAGTTTATCGTATTAAATACTCGAAATGACCACCACCAGTGTACATTTACAGTAATAAAGCTTCTGCTCAAAATGTCGCCGCACGCTCTGGAGTATTTGTGGAGTAATTAGAAAACGTAAATTTTATTCTTCAGATGACCCCAGAAACATAAATCTAGCGGAGATAAATCTGGCGACCTTGGAGGCCATTCAAGAGCTACCCTTCTTCCAATCCATTGACCCGGAAACGTTCCATCCAAATACTGTCGAACAGACATAATGCGGAGGAGCTCCGTCCGTGGAAATGCAAATGATCTGTGAGGTAATGATCATCAATTTCTATGATATCAGTTAATAATAAATCAACGTTTCTCTATTCAAATTACCAGGTTAAGAAATAAGGACCAACCAGACGATCACAAAGAATACCAACCCAGACATTTAGTTTTTCGGGAGTATATGTTTCGCGAAATATCCTCGGATTAAAATCTGATCAATAGCCATAATTATGACGAAAAAACTGCATTCGTCGGAAAAGCAGATGTTAAAAAGTAAATTTAGATTATATATCGTCGGTTTACTTAAAGCCTTACAAAATTGAGCAATCTCGTAGCAAAGGAACCTTGCAGGGTTGGAACATAGTCCCTCTTTATTTAAAAGTAAAGCCAATTATAAATGTAAATAAATTTATTTTTTTTATTTATTTACAGAAAATTTAAAATCTATTCTACAAATGAGTATTAATTAAATGTGTTGACAAGCAGTACACGGTGTGAGGAGAAACCACTCAGCAGTGATATTCCTTTAGTAGTCTATTTACAGTAGGAGCTTCACAGGTCACAAGGCCAGCTTCGTTTTAGTCTTCGGACAGGCATGTGGACGCTGAATCAAATTGTTAGGATGTCCATGGAGTCTAGCATGGTAGTTATGGAAGAATCTATGAATTTCGTCCACTACGAAGGGGATGTCTAGGTCTTCATGTATGGTGACGTTAGACACATACCACGGCGCATCGACCAGAGCACGAAGGGTCTTTGATTGGAATTGCTGGATGGTTTTGATCCGAGTTGGTTTAGCACATCCCCATAGTTGCTCTCCATAGGTCCAAATTGGTTTCAATATTGTTTTATAAAGAAGCACTTTGTTTTGTAAGGATAACTTAGATTTTTTCCCGATAAGCCAAAACATTTGACGGAACTTTATGTTGAGCTGTTGCCGCTTGGCGTGAAGTTGTTTTTTCCACGTAAGGCGTTGGTCAAGGTGTAAGCCTAAATATTTGGCTTCTATTTTGACAGGTAGAGGCACGTTATTTATAGAGACAGGTGGACAGCTGTTAAATCGCGTCGTAAACGTCACTTGTATAGATTTAGCTTCGTTAATGTTAATTCTCCATTTATCAAGCCATTCGTTTAGGAGATTTAAGTGGAGCTGCAGATTTGCAGATGCTAGGTGGAGGATAGTTGGTGGAGACTGGAATTCTAAACATACCCATTGGGGTTCCCGAGTAACAACAACCAAAGTTAGAAACCTGCTCCGGACACTCCTGTCAAATAATTATAATTACCATTCCACTGGAGAACCTACTTACTTTCCTAGCGACCTCAACAAAATCCCAGACTTGCTTGATTTCTTTATATCACATGGAATAGCTATCAACTCAGTCCTGATTGAATCAAACCATGACTTATCATCAGACCATGTGCCAGTTATATTAAATTTAAGTACTAAGACTATTCCTAAAGAGCTTACTCCCCGACTTGTGACTAAAGAGACTGACTGAAATAAATTCCAACAGTATCTGGAAACCAAAATATAATTGCAACTGCGCATAAAACAACCCGAAGAACTTGATCGTTCATTCCAGTATCTGGTAACTCTTATACAGGAAGCAGCATGGGAAGCAACTCCTTGTCAAACGTACTCTACAGACAACGTAGCTTACATTCCTCACTACATCAAGGAACTAATAGCTGACAAACGACGAGCTAGAGCAAAATGGCAACGATCTCGCAATGCTGCTGATCGACTTAATTATAACCAACTCACCCGGCGACTTAGAGCAGGATTCCCAGACCGCCAATTTTACTTATTACCTTTCTAATCTCAAACAAGAACATCACACTCTTTGGCGAGCAACCAAGAAGTTCAAAAGACCTCAAGTCACCAATCGTCCCATACGGAAACCCAATGGCACCTGGGCGCGATCTAATAAGGAAAAAGCCGACACGTTCGCAAGCCATTTATCTAGTGTGTTCAAACCCAATGAGCCAATTGTGGGAGATGAAACTATTGAAGCTTTTCTGGACACTGCTTGCCAAATGTCTCTTCCTATAAAATCTTTTTCACCAGCGGAAATGTGAATAAATGTGAATTTTGAACGAATCAAATTAGTTGACTTTTATAAATCTGCACCTTGGATCAAAGGTCTCCAATGTATTTAAGTACAGACCGTTTCTGAAATGAACATAATTTTGTATAAACATCTGCTACACTGACTGTTTTGCAGTAGTGTAGACTGATGCGGCTTTATACAAACAGAACTTTTCGAAAAGACCTCACCCTACATATTTTATCAATCCATTTTGTGTATTAATTGTTGCTGTTATAGATTAAATATTTAATTGTTTTAACGAATTACATGCCAGTCAATAAACGCTATTTACTGATTTTATTACAAATATTTACCTGATTGAAGTTTCCGATAATATGAAATTTATAAAAATGTGTTAAAGCGATTAGCCACTGTGCTGCTCAATACGAAATGTAATTCAGTAACTAATAGCAAGAATAATTCTGTATGCGTCGCAATCAATGTTGCAACAGATACCTACTATAAATTTATGTTACACAAAACTGATGCCTTTTTGCAATTCTAAAGAGCTGTATGCTGTAGTTTCTCATATAAGTATGTAATATAAAAGTGACATTCAAAGTATTTTACAACTACAATTTCGTCCTAAACTGCAATAGCGACATACACAGCAGTCCTATTATGAATTCAACATAAAGCATGTACGCCACATGCCTGCGGATAATAACGAAATGAAATGTTGTACACATACATACTAGGTAGGTATAATAGCGAATTTATGGTGAATTGTAAAAGAATTTAACGACATGCTGTTAGGTAATAAAATCTTATTATAGGTGCATTCTATTTTATATCGAAGTTTCCATTTCGGCGATGTCATAGAAGTCTCATATAAACTACTGAAAATCCTATCATTTGCAGACTGAGTTAGTTTTTAACGTTTTAGTGGATACTGAATGATACCATTTAGAGTTGAGAAGACTAGTATTATGGTACTATCGAGAAACTATTCGTATTTATGACATTATTCTCTCAAACGTTACTAGAGATAATATAATGTCGTAGCTGAAAAACGGATAAATACTCGTATAACGTCAAGATATCTCAGAATCAGATTTGTATTACGAATAGGTATATAAAAAAAACCCACAATTTTTTTTAATGTAGAGTGCAAGGTTCATCTGTATCTAGCTCCTAGTGTCCGTTTAATCAACAGTGCAGTTGTGGGATCAGTCTTTTGTTTAACTGCTACTGGAGTTGTGAGATTAGTATGTGGGCTGGGCTGAGGATTCTTGGTCCTCGGTGAATTTTCTTGTGCTGCTAGCCTTGTTCCTGAATTGGTGAATTTGCTAGGTCAAGGTTCGAAAACCGGCCTTATTCGTTAGTCTATTTTGAACTTAACTGAAGCTTTAAAATGCACTTGGTAATTTTGGCTCTCACCAACTTATTTAATCGGTGAGGAAATTCAGTTTAAACAGATGCCCGTCGTGAACGGTTCTGCGTTTCTCTTTCGTGCGAGTCTGCCTTGGGGCGGCTCGCTAACCCCTTCAGGGTTATGAACGACATCCTCAACCACTGCTTAAAACTAAAGTGAGATTTCTCAACCACTTCTTCAAAACAACACTAAGTAAGGTAAAGGGAAATTAGAAAAAACTAAAACAAAAAGGTCAAAAACTGCTCTTTCTGAAAAGTCTGAATCCGTGCACTGTAACTATCATTGAAACAAATCAAATAAAGTTAGGATACAAACCCAGTTCGTTCACCCTGACTTACATTTATTAATCTGCTTCTGCTCATTAAATAATTTGTTTTCAAAAGTTTCTCATTAAAAATGCACTTAACTACTTTTAACTGTTGAAACACTCCGTTAATAACCGGCGAAAGAGCTTGCAAACTGCGCAAAAGAACACCTTGAAACTTTTAAGTTTAATAGTTTTTCTTAAGATAAAAACACCTTTACATTAAAAAGTTAATTATAATAAAAATACATAAGATGTAAAATTCTTGGGTATAAGGTTGCAAAAATATATTACCAGAGATGCAGGATCTCAAACACAATTACTCCTAGAGAATATTGTTTGGTCTTCACCTAGACTATTAAGTAAGGGACGCCATACTTGAATGCGTGCATCTTGTGTCAATCCACTATATACTCGTTCGTGGAATTAACATAGCGACAAGTGGCTGTGGTGCCATCTATATTTGTCGTATACGTAGAGCCTCCGTAACTGACGAGTCTAGGTGAAGACGAAACAATATTGTCTAGGGGTAATTGTGTTTGAAATTCTGCATCTCTAGTAATATATTTTTGGAACCTTAAACTGAAGAATTTTACATCTTTGCTATTTTTATTATACATTTAAATGGTTCAAGACCAGGATCATAGATAGTGTAAAGGAATATAAAAATTATTAAAAATTATATTATGTGTTTTTGGAAGATTAAAATATTTAGGTAATAAAGTTCAATAAATTCAATTGCGAAAAGCTGCTTAATCAAATTCCTTTTAGCAATAACTAGGTTAAGTAAAAATGCAATGATTTTATAATAGTTGTAAGTTTAATGACTTAATTTTAATAAAGGAGACGACGACAGAGTTTCGAAGCGTAAACATGTAAGAACGTATCAAATTTCTATTTTATAAGAATAAGAAATAAAACCAATTTATTATGGGATACAAATTTGTGTATTATTTAAACTAACATCCATAATCAATGAAACAAATAGAACAGATAAACAAAGGGGTTTATCACATGGCGACCCTGCCAATTAAGAACTTTAAAAATTGGGAAACGAATTAAGAAAAAAAAGGAAAGTGGAAAGATTGGTAAAAATGGTTAATGGTTGCAAACCAGAATAAAATTACAAATGGAATAGAAAAATAAAAATGGGATTAAGCCAATTAAACGAGGTTGTGTGCTATTACAACGTCAACAAGCCGGAAACAATGGTGCAAATGTATCGAAAGAGGGCTATTCTGTTGCAGAAATACTAGGCGTGGTTTCTTTTGGTATGATGGTTATTGCATTATTTATATTTTTAGTGTGTCTAGTACAAAAAAGATTGGAACGAAAAATAAAGAAGCAATTACGACGTAGTCAAGATATTATATAAGAAATAAAACACTAGTGTAAGTAAATACTTGTTAGAATTTAAATAATTTTAGGTATCATTTTTAGTATTATTTCAAGTTTATCTTTCATGTACTCGTATAGAATTTATGTAACTGTAGCATTTATTTGATTAACATGTTTTTAAGTTTACATTAATGAAGGCGATAGAAGCACTTAGGTTTGTGTATGAAGAATTAAAGGTATTTTTCAGGAACATTAATAAAGATAGCCGAGAACGTCGCTCAAAGGTGGATTTAGTTAAGAAAAAGCTAGATAAGTTACATAGAATAGAAACCGAATTTACCACAACAGCTAGACAGCAATTCAACGAACTCGATAATACTGACACTGTTATCATAGCGGAAGCTAAAAAATATGTTGATGCAACAGAAAAATTGATAAAAGAGGTTGTAGTACTTTGTTTGATAGGTTAGAGCAGGCTGTAGAAATAAGTTCACCTGAGATAGTTACTAATATTATAATAGGCCAGTAAAATAGAATCCGTTGGTGGAAATAAATGTTGGAAAGCGGGAGATCGTTTCGATCGCTTCGTTTGAGGTCAAGTATGAGTATCCTAGGTTTGCACGGTCCCTCAGCAACATTTTAGGCATAATTTCAGATCTAACAATAGTTACGGTAATAATCAAAGACGTTCATTTAATCAACAGCCACAGGTAGTCAATAAAAACCAAAATCATGCTTTTTCAAAACGAGGTCAGTTTGGTTCTACAAGAGTTTGGAAAAATTAAAATAATCATTCCCAAAGAAGAATTTTGTTGAAAACACAGGTAGTAATAATAACAATGAATCAAGTAGAAATACAGAAAGTTGTACCACTAGGAATGATAGGTTTTTTCTAGGTTTCTCACAATGACAATACAGTAGATAACAGTTTAAATTTAGGAATGAATGGGATAAATTATGTAAGAGTAAAATATGGCAAGAAGGAGTTAGATTTTTTGATAGATACTGGAGCATCTGTGAGTGTTATTTTTTCTTCTGAATTATCTCAGACACAATATGTAAATAATAAGGAAAGAATAAAATTGTCCGGAATTGTTGGATCACTATTTTCATTAGGTACCAAGTACCTAACCCTACTAAAGTACCAAGTTAGAATTTAAGTTAGGTCATACCCAATTTGACCATAAGTTTGTAGTAGTAAACAAGTTCAGTCAAGAATTTCATGGGATTATAGGGTTTGATTTCTTCGAAAAATTCTCGGCCATCATAGACTATGAATAATTTTGTTATTCTTTCTGGAATATCGGAGAAAATATTGTAGTACCTCTTCAATCAAACGGTGACTGCTACACCACAATTCCACCCAGGTGTGAAATAATTCGATATTTTTCTGTTGATATAAAGGAAGAATGTGTTGTTTTGACCGAAGAAGTTTGCGAAGGAGTCTTACTGCTAGTGTAGTAGTTAAGCCTAACAGTAATTCTATACCCCTTAGGATACTAAATGTTAATGATAAGGAAGTTAGTATTAGGAATTATAGACCGAAAACAGAAAAACTTTCAAATTTTTGTTCATATAAATTAGAGAATATACCACCATCCGTGTAACGAGTTGACAAGGTTTTAGATCTAGTTAATTTGAAATCTTTAAATCGGGAAGAGAGGAATTCCATAGAAAAAATATGTGCAAAATTTTCGGATGTATTTTATTTAGAAAATGATCCCTTAACTGTAACTAACGTTTACCAGCAAAAAATTTGTTTACGAAAAGGCGTATCTCCGGCATACATCGAGCCGTATCGATTACCGCATTCTCAAGGTTGATGTAAATAAGCAGATTGATAAGATGCTTGCCGATGGTATAATTGTGCCCTCACGTTCTGAATGGTCAGCACCTCTTTTAATAGTACCGAAAAAAGCTGATAGTAAAGGAAATAAGAAATGGAGAGTAGTTGTAGATTACAAGCACTTAAATCAACGTATCGAGAATGACAAATTTCCTCTCCCGTGTATCGACGAAATTTTAGACGCTTTATCTGGTGCAATCTATTTCAGTCATTTAGACCTCTACCAAGGCTATTTTCAGCTAGATCTTGATCCAAGTTCTAGGCCATGCACAGCTTTCACCACAGATAAAGGACAATTTCAGATGACGAGGTTACCAATGGGGCTTAAAGTTAGTCCTAATGCATTTTTGAGAGCAATGACGATTGCCCTCTCTGGATTAAATTATGACAGATGTTTTGTATATTTGGATGACTTAATTATCTTTGGTAATAATCTGACTAACCATAATCAAAATCTTATACGCATTCTGAGTAGATTAAGAAAGGTAAATTTAAAATTAAATCCGATTAAATGTGAATTTTTAAAAAAGCAATTATTATATCTCGGTCATTCATTTCGGCAGAAGGTATATCACCTGATCCGGAAAAGCTGAAAGTGATGAAGGAATATCCAATACCAAAAGATGGCAAAGAAACAAAACGGTTTGTCGCTTTTGCAAATTATTATCGCAAATTTATTCCAAATTTTTCATAAATAGCCACACCATTAAATCACTTAACTAAAAAAGGAGTAATCTTTCAATAGACTGACAGTTGCTAGTCAGCGTTTGAGAATTTAAAAGCAGCATTAGTTAGCCCACCCATTCTACAGTATTCTGACTTTTCGGAGAATCATCAGTTTATTTTAAGAACCGATGCCTCAGGATTTGCCGTGGGTGCAGTTTTATTAAATGCAAATGATAAACCTGGTTCCTATGCAAGTCGAAATCATAATAACGCAGAGAAAAATTACTGCACAATTGAAAAAGAGCTACTAGCTATTGTCTGGGCAGTTAAGAAATTTAGGCCGTATTTGTTCGGAAGAAAATTCACTATTTTCATCGACCATAGACCTTTAGTGTACTTATTTAGTGTAAAAAACCCGTCCAGTAGGTTAACTTAATTTAGATTAATATTAGAAGAATATAGTTTTGAGATCCAGTACGCTGCTGGGAAGGAGAACGTAGCTGACGATGCTTTATCGCGTATTTCGATACTTTCAGATGATCTGAAAACCATGAGTGAAAACACGGTTTGTGTTCTAACCAGAGCTCAAACAAAACGTAAGAAGGATCACCCTATAGGAGATTTTGAGAAACCACAAGATAGCGGGACTGATCACCCTGATATCGTGGAGCTTCTAAAACCTCCTCTAGAGTGCATTGAACTACGAAATCTAAGTAAAACCGAACTGAATCAATTATCAACCACAAGTCGCGACTCTAATTCCTATAAATTAGGAAATATATGGTTTGATAGAAATATAAATATAATTTATTTAGTACAGGATACTCGATCAGCGTCAGCCTTCGGAGCGTCGTTGAGAGACCTGAAAAGTATATGTGAAAAGTTCAAAATTCCGGAATTATTAGTAATGAAAAATAAAGGTAATTCACAATTACTAGAAGAATTATGTAGGGCCCACAATAAAATCAAAAGTACCGGTATAAGAATATGTATTGTTAAGATACACAACGTATAACTGATAGAGAAACGCAACAATTAATACTAAACGATTTCCACATGTTACCGACAGGAGGACATGCTGGTATTAACCGTAGGTACAATAATATTAAACGCTATTATTTTTGGTCAAGGTTACGTAAAGACATTGAACACTTTGTACATGTACACACATGTACGGAGTTTCAAACGAGTAAATACTCACTAAGTGTAAAACAACCTTTGGAAATCACAACAACAGCTACATCAGCATTTCAAAGGGTTTATCTCGATTTAGTCGGACCTTTACAATTAGATCAAAGCAATAATCATTACATCTTAACGTTACAATGTGAATTGAGCAAATATGTAGAGTGTTACCCCATTCCTAATAAAGAAGCGGTCTCTGTTGCAAGATCATTTGTCGAGAATTTCATACTCCGATATGGAATCCCGAACGAAGTGGTTTCAGATCAGGGAACAGAATTTCTAGCTTCTACTTTTCAAGAAACTTGCAAACTTTTGCAAATTAATCACTTACATTCTACTGCATATCATTACGAGACTCTTGGGGTACTTGAAAATTCTCACAAGAATTTAGGCGCTTACCTGAGAATTTATGCATCAAAACATCCCGACAGTTGGAGCTCTTGGGTTCCTTACTGGTCGTTTGCATTCAATAATACGCTGCATACCGAAACTCATTACACTCCTTATGAGTTAGTGTTTGGAAAACTGAGTAGTTTACCAACTAATATATGCAAAACCGTAGATCCTTTGTATCCGAACTAACTATCCGCACGAGCTAAGGTATCGACTACAAGTTGCTCGCAATGAAGCGAGAAACAATTTGATCGCATCAAAAGTTAAAAGAAAGCAAAGATATGATATCAATAGTAATTATGTTAATTTTAAAGTAGGTGATAAAGTATTGTTAAGAAACACTTCTAATGATACAAGGAAAGTAATCTTTAAAGGTCCATATGATGTTTTAGAAGACCAACATCCTAACGTAGTCATAAGTATCAATAATAAATTAGTTATAGTACATAAAAGTAGAGGTAAGTTATATTATACGTAGAAAATATTATAATATTATTTGAAAATTTTAGACTAATTATAATGTGAGCGTCCGTAATACTTAAGTGTGCTGTTTTCGTAGCAAAAGAAAGCTGCTTTTATATAAGGTTTTTCTTCGCTAGAATGCATTTTTTTAACTTAATCTTTGCACCGCACATGGCGCTTGCTCTAACGTTGTTATAAAGACGATTGATGATATCTTTCGAACATGTTTAAGTAAAGCAGTAGCTGTTTGCACATAGATTTCTGCAATTCGAAAAGTAATCTGCGAAGTATTGATGTTCCGTTTTTATTTACAATTTTCCAAAGAGGCGCATGTGTGTAGATATTGTAACGATAATTAACTCATTGTTGACTGTTGACTCCCCTTGCGGTGGCGCTTATGTACACTATACAGGACTGCGGAGACACGCTAGAATATCCTCGTGTATTGTACCGCGTTCATTCCAGCAGCAATCGACGCATCGAAAATTCGAGATTGGCGGCGGAATATCCGGCCCATTCATTACACTGCTCCCCTTAAGTCTGTTCTGACTCAGAACAGGTTTTATTATCTGGTTCCTGTAGAAAGGATCGTGATGATATCGACAGTCTTCACTCCACACCTGACACCACTGTAACATTCTTTTTAAATAATACTAAAGGTGCCGTTTTAATTGTCTATTATCAAAAGAAAAGATTTAAACTAACACTAATTACAAACACAATTATAAACTATTAACAGACTTAACTAAATTAATCACTGATTACTTATTACTACAAACTTTATATTACATTATTTTATATATACACATTTATTTTCTACTACCACACGATACGCGTATTTAATTATCTCGTTGTTGACTAATTACCCCCCTCGCAGTGGCGCTTATATACACTATACAAGACTACAGGAACGCGCTAGAATATTCTCGTGTATTGTGCTTCGTCCAGTCCAGCAGCCGTCAACGCGCCGAACATTAGAGATTGGCTGCGGAATATCCGCCCCATTCATTACAATATATACTTGGAACAAACTGTTCGTGAATTGCCAAAATTTTGTAGTATCTGCAAATAGTATGTGTAGCAGCCGCTTTATAAATTACTATTTACTATACAATTAAGCTAGCTTATGTAAATTCTTATAGACACATTTTAATACTAGCTATAAAATAAAAATCTTTGCTAAATAATCTAACCAATTACGTAAATTAAACAAAGTTAATTAAACTAAAACGCACGTGTCATTTGCTTCTATTTATAAAAGTATTCAACAAAGTTTCGAACCTCGACAGTTTCATTAATATTCAGTCAATCAAAAATAATCAATAGTATATTAAATGGGTTGTTGGGAGGTTTCTCAATATTTTGTTGGTTTACCCACTTATCTAAACATATAACACCAGCAAAATCGATATTTTCAATTTCATCCGCAAAATGTTACTTCACTTCCAATAACAGGAATATAAGGATAATTGAATTTGGCTGGGAAATTCCCTTTCTGTTTTTAATATTTCGAGCACTTTATCCCTATGAAATTAAAAATGAGCAATCTTGCATAGGGACTATTTTACGTTTTTCCCTAGGGAATTAACATTTACGTAGTTTGCTGTTTACTACTACTGAATGCGTTGTATGGTTTAGGATTCAAAAAGCCTATATGTATTTTAGTTTCTAATTATTTATCAAGAATGATAGAATTGAATTGAAATAAAGTGTATATATAACAAGTAGTAACAACATTATATGCTACAGAAAAGAACTGTCGAAAATCCAACATGATGTAACATCTCAAATATCAAATCGTACAATTTAATACTTAATTTAAATTTAGAGCTTTCACTTGCACAGGAAGCATTAAACTTAATTGAATACACGTTTGAATTTATTTATGGGTATAGGAATGATACATCTAACTCCTTGGCAGTTAAAACAATTAAGCGCCTTATCTTAAATAGCCAAATGTAATTCCTAGTTATTTATCTTACTTTATCACAGTAATAATAATATTTATCCCTTATCTTTATATAGAGACTCCAACCTATTGTTCTATAAAATACCATGTATGATTTAATTTAATATTTAAAGGTTTTTTCTTGTTTGTTGTTAACTTCTAATCAACTTACGAAATGAAATATAAGGGATATAATAGATAGATTGAACTACGGAACACGATTTTGCATCGGAGACTAGACTAGGTGATTCTTATAAATGCGTATCACGTCATGATTTTGAGATATTCGCAGTTAAAAGTGCAATAAGGCCTATTTTGACCATTTTCAGAAGGTTATAACACAAAATATTTAATATTGGATTAAATTTTGTCATATGCATTTGAAAGTACCAACATTCAAGTACAATTTAAGATATTTACTTTTCTTGAGCACAAATCTTTTGCAGAGATATTTGTATTTGAATGACAGCATATCAACCATTTTATGTATTGACGGTAATCTTTCTTTTAGTGAATCAATCGTTCTGAAAATTTACTTTTTCTACGGTCACCTCTAAAACTGACCATTAAAAGCTCATTGTCAATGCGTAAAGTTAGCGATTCACACATTTTTTCCCTAGCAGCCATTATAACATCGCAACCACGTAAACAATGTCGAAATGAAATGATCACGTGGCTTTATTTTACTTTATGCACAGATGCATTATAATTAGACTATTATTGATAGATCTATCTAAACATAACTGTCTCTTTATGCCCCAAGGGCCTCTTTATGATCCGACAGGCAATAATGAAACGTCAATTAAATGTCAGAGCTGTATTTGTAGAACTTGATTGGTTCTTAATATAATTTGTAAACTTATCACCAATGAAAATAAGCTGAAACTAAGTATTTTAGATAGTAACTATAGTAACGTACTTCGTATATATGCACATAAGTATACGTACAGCGGCTTGATGTAACCTACGTACTCATTTAATTATATTTTTTACACAATAATAGATTTGAGATAAAAACAATCTGTGCATAAAATAGTGTATGCATTTCGGGCATAACTTGCTTTTATGGCCCTACAGCCTTTTCCTAATAAATAACGCTTCTGGCCATAAAAGCTTCTTTATGCCCTTAATACATAAATAACTATTACGCACCGCATGGCTACCTGATTATTAATGTAATTCCTCATTTGTCAGGAACTGTCAAAAATCATTATTAGTAATTGTATCGCGGCGCGTCCATCATCCGCAACATTTTTTATCGAGTTTTGTGACTTGAAGATGGAATCATTTGAATCTGAAGATAACAGCACGCCGCCGGAAATATCTGATGCGGCCCAGGCAGCAACCAATGAGTTGTTGCCGGCCAAATCGCGCGGCCTTTATGAACGGCGGTACAACGAGTTCATTAAATGGTGTGAATCCAAGAAAATCACGAAATATTCAGAAAACGTGGTGTTGGCTTATCTATCCGAGTTATCAAAAGTGATGAAGCCACCTACATTGTGGTCCATATTTTCCATGATAAAAGCAACACTCCTGACAAAACACAATGTGAATGCTGGCAATTACAAAAAAGTGATTGCTTTTTTAAAGCAAAAGCATGTTGGTTACAAACCTAAGAAATCCAAGGTGTTATCTAAAACGGTAGTACTGACATTTTTGGAAGAGGCCCCCGATGACACCTATTTAATGATAAAAGTAAGCAATCAAATTCCTTCATTTGTTAAATTAATTTCTGTCCTTCGTAGGTTGCATTAATAATGGGAATATCTGGAGCTTGCCGCCGGCAAGAGTTGTATCAACTAGAGGCTAAAAATATAAAAACCATGGAAAATATGATTATAGTAACAATTCCGGATACTAAAACTTATCAGTCGCGAACATTCACAATAATTAATGACGAAAGTGTTGCGGTTGATTATGTGGAACTGTTCAGCAAATATGCCAATTTACGTGCCAATAAATCTGCGGGTTCTCGTTGACTTTTTTTTAAATTTGCCAACGGCCGTTGCATCAACCAGGTGGTTGGCATAAATACATTTGGTAGACTGCCATCAATTATTGCTCATTACCTGAATCTGGAAGATTCCAACCTTTATACAGGCCACTGTTTCCGTAGGACCTCGGCCACTGTATTGGCAAATTCTGGAGCCAATATTACTAGAATTAAAAGACACGGGGGTTGGCGTTCAGCTTGTGTTGCGGAGGGGTACATTGAGGAAGGCCTTTCAAATAGAATTGAAGCAGCACAAAAAATTTTGGGGCCCAGTTCAAGTAGTGTTATTTCGGGGACCTCATCCAGCATCCATCATTTCAATGAAGTTAATACACATTCAGTGCCTGCAGAAAACCAAAGCATTCAAAGTTCTATGAGCACTGCGATTACAAACAACGTTGATCCTAACTTAAAAACACTGAGTGCTTCTGGGGTCAATATCCAGCAGTGTTCTAATTTTACTATTAACGTAACCATTAATAACAAATGTTAAAACCAATTTCTCGTTGAAAATAATTTTATTATTATGTATATTAGTTTAACAATAGATATTTATTTGCCTAAAATGTCTCGTGTTCCACTAAAATTCACTTAAATTCAATTTGTTCAAATAGGTAGTAGGTAGTTACAACCTACAATGCTACGCATACACACAAATGTATTTCTGGTTGCCCATAATAAAGAAGTTTCAATTATGTAACAATTTTATCCGATATCTAGGACCGTAGAAAATTTTTTGTATATATTTCGTGTGTAAAGAGCCATTTTGGTATTCGGTTGCTGTTTCGTGCCTCGCTAACGCTCGACACGAAACTCGCATCCTTATACCAAAATCCTCATACCTCTTTACACACTAAATACATAAATTACTATTCAAATATTTTTCAAGTTATGCGAAATTAATAATTTATTTAAATTAAAGAGTGTATAAATATTTATATCATTATTTATTAAAAATAATTAATTTTTAATTCATATTTAATAATAAGTTCAATATATGTAATACTTAAAAATAATTTTTATAGAAGAAAAGGATCTGCCATCTTGATTTTCAAAAGTCTATCTCTAAATTAATTTCGCATAACTTGAAAAATATTAAATACAAATATCTCTGCGAAAAATTTGTGCAAAAGAAAAGTAAATATCTTAAATTGAAGCTGAATTTTGGTACTTTCAAACGCATATGACAAAATTTAATCCTATATTAAATATTTTGCGTTATACCCTTCTGAAAATAGTCAAAATAGACTTTTTTGCACTTTTAAGTGCGAATATCTCAAAATCATGACCTGTCATGACAAAATCAAAACAAGTGCTATTTTTGTTCCGTAGTGTTATAGATCAATAATAATAAATTTTCTGTTTCTATTTTAAAACTCAGTTCTTCCAATCAGACATAAAATGAAATTTCAAATGACTTTCATCGCCAAAAGAAAGCGACATCTATTGAGTTAATCATGTTAATAATTATCAAGCTGTCAACAAAAGAATATTTTTAAAATTTGATTTTTCTCGTTGATTTTGTTATTGCTTAAATGATTTTTAATTCAATGTAATAATTTAAATCATTCGTCAAGCTTGCAACTTACTTTACAGCGACCTGATATAAATTACTATACAAATAACATTGAATAATGAGCAGGTAAGTAATATTAATTTTCCTTTTTTATACCAATTTTCGAATATTAAACTCTATCATTTTATTTAATAAAATTTCCACTCCTTCCCTCTTTTTAAAACCAGCTGATGACACTTTTCTTTCTTACTGAGATTGTATTAATCACTAAGAAAGCCTAAAATTTCTTTTCTAATTGCTATCTGGAAACCGTTTACAAAAAATATGAGATTTAAATTTTGTTTTTTATTAGCAGTGCAATCCCATGATTAACTTATACACATTTTATGGTAAATACTACTATTTAATAAATTCTCTACAAATTTACAGTATTTTAAATTGATATAATGTTGTTTTACGCTTTATAATAATTAAATTGAATATTTTATATCTTTGTTCATCAGTACAAAGATTATACTTGTTTATTTCCATTTACAACCTTTCTAGCCTAAATTTTGTTTATAATTCTCCCTGGGAGACCTTTATTGCAAAACTTACCTTTCAAGACTGCGCCTTAAAATTTAATTAATCGTCTTGAAAGATAGTTGGATTTTCCCACCTCTATAAGGTGTTCAAGATAGAATTTCCATAAAAATCAAAATTATTTTTAACTTTATAATTCAAACTATTTGACATTATGTCAAAACATGCATGGAGAAACATAATACAAATTTATAATTTCTTTTTCTTTTCTTTTAGTGTAGTTACAAAATCCAGTGAGCAAACCGATTGAAATTTGAGCCGGTCACCCATCCCCCATACCTAACCTACACTATCTCTATGTGTGAGTTGCAGTAGACTACCTTAATTACTTCCCTTCCCTAAAAACTTAGTTGTGGTAAAACACTTGAGTTCTAAAACTCAGTTAACAACGATGTTTGAAGAATTGTCTGACCGATTTTAATTGTTATTGTAGTAAAAATGCTCTAGTTTAGAGCAAAACATAATCTTTTATTTCAGCTTCTAATTAAAATTGTTATTTCAGATTTGTAAGTGAACCACTTGTAAACGATAATATTTGTTCGTATTGGTATTAATACTGACATTAAAAGCAATATTCTTTTTGGTTTAGATGTATATTTTTATTTATAATAAATTGATATTGAATTGAAAAGCCCGTTTTCTAAATTATAAAATTATACTTGAGTTAGAATTCACTTTTGATTAGTAAGAACTAAATATGAAATAATATTACGTTTTTACTTTTGATGTTAAATGCTTTATTGACAATATTGTATATCACCAAATTATGATAGGTATTGTGATGTTATTTTGTATATTGCAAATCGTCAATAAACCTTATATATCTCATGGTCGAATTAATACTCAATAGTAAAGGTTACCTATAATTTTTTTTTATTTACATTAATATGAGACTCTAATGATTATCTTTCAATATTGGGTTCAATTATTGAAAGATTAAACTTGACAAATAAATCATTTAAAATTTTCCACTCTCACACGGTGGTTAGTAGCTCTCAATATATAAAGTTTTATTATTACTAATAGTGATTGACACATATATCTAGAATGTGAAATCTGACAGTTATCAATTAAATTTTCCCAAGAATGAACAAGTAAGTATAGCATATATTTTTATTTAATTCTTTATTTTATAAATTTTTATTTTTAGGATGTTAAAATGGAAAGAAATCTTACCCTGTCAACTTACACATTAACTTTTCCTTCAGGTAAGTCTTCGTATGTCTCTCCAATAGTTTCTTGTTATTTTGACATATGTATCTTCTAATCCTTTTGCAACAATTACCTTCACTTTCACTAAACCTACAACTTCCACAACATACACTTTCCGCCAGGAACCGTGGCCACTGCTGCTGAATCTGCAGACCTCGGACCACCAAAGACCTCGTCACCACTGGACTGCCTCAAGCCTGCTACAAGAATGCCATCCTTCCCAGGTCAGGTTAGTAAATTCAATATTTCTTTTAAATTCCTTTTACCCTTTATGGTTTTCTTCTTGTGTAGGGCTCGAATGAAGACTGCAAGCTCCCCAACACCTCAGTAAGTATCTTCGAAATCTTTTTCTTCTGATGAAGTCACCTTAATTATTCTTTTCTTTTACAGGAATATAATGAAGAATTCGACTCTTCAACACATTGGTAAGTAACAAACCCAGCTCGAAGACGGTTTTTTAATTTATTTTCTTTTCTCAATTGCTCTTACTGTATCGTTATGCCCTTTAATATTGCTTCCTGTAACTAATGCACTGAAACTCTTCATTTAATCAATAATACACTGGACTTTCTTTTTATGTTTATTAATTTAACAATTTTACTTCTTGAGCTTTATTATTTTACAAATTCTATTAACACATTTATTTTATTTACTATTTTTTATACAAATTTTCGCTTCAGTAAGAATTTTATAGATTCTCTCAACAACCAAAAATTATTATTATTTCATCTCCACGAGAGACCCCTTTTTTCAACTATATTGTCTGTTATGTTTTCCTTTTATCAAAATACCCCCTATCTTTGGTAATTCTTTCTGTTTCGTCACTAACAATGTCTATAGAATAGAAACATAACAACATAGAAGTTATTTTTTATAGATTATTATTGAAGTACAGAGAGAATTTTAAATATGCTATAGAAAATCAATATACCTTTAAATTATTTTTTTGATTGATGCCACGATATCTTTACCTAATATACATGATTTTTAATTTTCAGGTTGACTTATGGCTAGGATATCCTTTCCTTTTATTATCCTTGTTAATGTTAATATTGTATCAAAATACTATAATAAATATATGCTATTCCATTCTGTTTTATTATTTTATAATTCTATATTAAAATTTTGTATTCTTGGGATATTATCATGACTTTGTATGTAAGTTTATATGTTTTATGTTTTTATTTATTGATCCCTAAGAACCACGTCTGTCCAATAATGATTCTTTAAATTTTTCTTTATCTTATGTACATGCTCATATTAATTTTTCCACTTCACATAAACGTGAACATAACCGTTCGTGAGACAACTGCCATTCACTAACTTTACACAGCACGTATTTCACACCATTGAAGAAACACCCTCTTATAATTACACACACACACAAAATACTGAGTAATAATAGTTGCTATTTAAAAGAATTAAAGCATACAAATAAATAGTTAAATTCTGAAGTAGTTCTCAGAGTAGTTAGATTACCCAAAAGAAATGCTGAAACTCTTGGTCCAATGTGTCCATCTAAAGAGCACCAGGTATCTAAAGCAATAGTACCTACTTACATTGTATCTGCCATTCTTTTTTGTTGTTTGTTAAATAGTTATAGATAACATTTACATTTTAGTATATCGCGTGTGAATACTCATACAACAGCAAGAGCATTATCAGATTACATTCTACATTGTTTTACAATTTAATTAAACTCAAAATGAAAATATAACTGTAAATTAAAGAAGTTTTACGACGGCATTCGAAATAGAATCCTTATCTCGTTTTCATATATCTCAGGAAGAAATTACACATTTAGGTCTAGTGTTGCAAGTTTAGAAACTGCATAAAAGATAGAAAGAACTGTTATTTCTGTTTTCATGAAATCCTTAAAAGGCTATAAACTTGTGCTACTTTGTGTTTGTGTTTTAAAAAGGAAGATCCACTACTACGAGTTTTCGATTTATGTTTATAGTTGTGTTTATTAACCGCATCAAATGCATGGCTATAAAATATAAACTACAGATAGAAAAGTACCTGTCCCAGGATCAGGAACATCACTGCAGGCTATGTATTCATATAAAATAACTCTAGCGTATGTGATACAAAAAGGGAAGATGAGATTTTTCATCTAAGCAAAACTAGTAGAGTAAACAAACATTAACCACAAAATATTTATGCAAAAATTTTGCAGCCGGTAGTCGAGATTAAAGTAATCTTATTAATTTTTGAAATATGCTAACGTTACATGCGGCATCTGTGTATAATAAATTTAAATTTAGATATCCCTAACGATATAAAGCAGGTATCTGAACTGCAGGATAAACAAATTGTTTACTGCTGTTATATTACCAGAATATTTATTCGTGGTTACACCCAATTTGATTGCACTTTAAAATTAGATTTATTGCCGAAGTAAAGTATCTGGCAATAAAGTAAATCAAAGATAATTTTTTGAGAGCGTATAAAAATTGCTTTTCTGTATACATCAATATGTTTATAACTGTTTATGTTTAAGATAAGGGCATTGAAGAAATATGTCCGTATTTATTGTAGAACAGATACATATGTCCTCTCGGAAAGAATTACTACAAATCTAAGGAGTGAAAAATGAATTTACATTAATTTTATGAAGTGGGGTGAAATATTGAGCTCTCTGCGATTTTGTATGGTTATTGTTAGACTAACTTTATGATTAAAGATCATTGGTAAAGTACCTTGGCAAATATTTTTTTATGTAACATGTAGATGAAAAACCTTACTTGGTCCTGACTAGTGTTTCTGATCCGGAAAAGTCCCGGAAAAAAGCTACGAACAATTTGACTCTGTTATTTCCTCCATTGTAGTGTTCTGCAGGGAAATATGATCGCGTCGAAATGTAGTGTCCAGGGATTGTCCTGCGACGAAATGTCCGACGCAAAATTAATGCGGCAGCGTTTCCGCTAAATATTTATTTGATACGTTAATAATAGAAATAACCTGAATTTAACTGTAGCAACTGTTTGTTTAGAAATTGAAAGTAATAATGTTTTAAATATGAAGTCTTCCTTCAATCACCAGAGTTCTTTCGGGATACAAAATTCCTATATTTTATTATTTGTGTCAGAATATAAAGCTGTAAATCATTCATCACAATCCAACACAAAACGAACTTAGAAGATATCACTTAAATGGTTGTATAATAATAATTACTACAACCCATAGCCTAAACCAAGGCCCCAAAAGCTATAAGCTTGTGCGGGAGGGAGGGGGCGATTATTATTATTATGTAGGCCCAATGTGCGGCTGCAGCCGACTTATAGACGGAACAGCGCAAATCCCACATTTGTGTTACAGCTAAGGAAAACTGCAGAAAACCTTAACCAGATCTGCCAGCGCCGGGAGTCGAACCCGGGCCGCTTGGGTGAAATTCCGGCACGCCAGACATTACACTACCAAGGCTGTATCTAATAAAGAAAATGAAAAATGCATGAATACGTCCTGTAGTAAATATTATTATGTACTACAATTTGGACAATACTAGATGAGGCGCAATAGGTATCAGACTCGATGCGAATTGGTAATGATAGTAAAGAAATCAAACCTAAACACCTGGACCTAAACATAATAAAGGTACCGGTTCTGCTTCAAGTTGTTATGGGTTCCGGTACTAGTTCTGCTTCTGTTAAGAAAAACCGTTAGGTTCTGTTCATTTTCCGGTTCCGGTCACTTTCACTTTTATGCTAACGTTTTTATTTATAAGATAAGGCTTTGGCTTTGGCAATAAGAGTAATCTTATTTATTTTTTAGAGATAGCGCTTAAAGTGCATAAAATACCCAAAATAAGGTAGTACTACAAGATCACTCGCTTAGTACTAAAACGTTTTGCATTACTGATAAGTATTAACTGCTTTAAACACGACATATTGTTATCTGTTTATTGTGTCTAAAATCTGCTAATGTACTACTTATTTGAAAGAAATAATGTACAATACTGACTAAAATTAACTCTGGCTTTTTCTATCAGATGATATGTTGATTCCATTATTTTTGGCGTTTAAATTTAATTTCATGGAAATTGTAAAATTATCCACTCTTAGAAATCACACATTAGAAATGCACTAAAAAAAGAAGACAACGAATACAACAGTCTGAAATCCTATCTTCAAAAGCTTGTGTATGAACTTCAGGGAAAAATAAACTGATTGGAGAAAAAGATTTGAAAAAAATGAAAAATCTAGATTTCAAAGCATAGCAGAAATCTATATATTTGAATCTGTCACTAATTAAATATTTTTACTAAAAAGGTTACTTTCAAGTTATTATATGATAGTAGGAAATAAAATAGTTTTATTACTTTTATTGGAAACACAATATACTCTAATAATTTAATACTACTATGAAGACTTCTAGTGTACATTATTCTAATATAGTGGGGTAAAAATAAGTTTTATAATTAGTATATTATGTATTAAGGGTTTAATTCAGTGTGTTATAGCCCGCAGAGTCGCTAAGACGATAAAGAGCTCTAAAACATTAATTAAGCCCGAAATGCATACGTTAGTTTATGTCCGGTCTAAGTTTAAATTAATATTTAATTTTAAAATAAAACTAATTTGAAAAGTGCAAAACTTCAAGTAGGTAGATGCAGTGATAAAACTTCAAGTAGGTATAGGTGCAATGGTATATAATTACTGTTATTACCATGGAGACGGCGTAAAGCAAGAGTAGTCATTTTTCTAGCGGGCTCTAAAAGGTTTTAGAGCCCTAGACCTCTAATTGAACAACTTACGCTCTAAAAACAGGCCGCTAAATAGGTCATATCGGACCGGACATAAATAAATTAAAAATCAGCGTAAAATATTGATATATTTTAGTCTTAGTACATATTGTCTATTATACGAATAGTAGTTGTATCTATAACAAAAAATGGAAAACAAAAACTGAAACTGCAGGAACACATTGGTCTCCAACCTTTCCTGTCAAAGGCAGGTGACATTATAGGGTAAGAAAATATGGAATAAGAAACGCAGCAACATACAACGAAATAAAAATATTTTGTTTTATGTATATTTGGAATATAAATCTTTATGCAGAAATAATAACATCAAATAAATACACCATATTTTAAAAACACATATCGTCGACTAGCTGTGTCAGAAACTAAGAAATACTTACAGGAATAGCGTAAGCACTAGTTTCTACTAGCAGATCAAACTAGTAGTCTGTAGGAAGTATCAACCAAAGAATATTCGGTTGATCGGTATTCGAAGAATACCTTTGACGGCTTGTTAAGGATCATGAATATACGATCTAGGATTAATAGCCCACGAGTTATTACATACTGCACATGTTCAAAGGCGCCCGGTAGGGGGGCAAGGAGGAGCGCTTCCCCCCTGGAAGTTGAACAATTTGAATTTTATTGAAGATTTTGTACAATATGCCGTTTATAATAGGCTTGCCCCCCTAGCATATTGTTCATTCTAGGCTTGCCCCCCCCTAGACAAATCTCTGCGAGCGGCTTTGCACATATTCGAAATAGATATAGCGAAATCAAGAGTAGTGAAGTCACCAACGTCCGAAAGTAGGAAAAAGCTTCGTCTTATTCGACTTTAAATTTTTCTGTCCGACTGTAGACCGCTATACATTTACACCGGATATGCATTCCTGGACTAACTACTTAAAAAAACTTGATAATGGAAATCAATGCAACGGCAACAACATGTGTTACACCCAAACAATAATATAGCGAGCAATAGTATAACGGCATTGCATTTAAACAATACCGCAAAATGATAATTTCAAAAAGCCAAAGAACTATATGACTTAAATATTTATTGATTCTGCAGAATGTAACATATATTAGTAATTGTCTCTGTTAAAATGTTAATATCAGAGCATGATCTTTAATACATTTTTAGGTGGTATGGTATCACCTCTCTACACACGGTTATGTAAGCTTACAGTTTGATTAATTAACAGCATGTGTATAAAACATATGTCTGAGACCAAAATAGGGCGATTTAACCAAACTTACCTCTATCCAAAAGTCCTTTCGTTAAAGTGTTTAACCTACGTCAATGATTTCTTGAAAAAAATCTGAAAAAATTATTTTTTTAAAAAGATTGCTTTTGATCATTGATTAAAATTTAGGATGTCAATAAAAGAGGGTTCTTTCAAGGGTGTTACGTAACTGGTTAAAATTTGATCGACCACATGCAAAGAAGTTCTAATTTGTAATGGATTGTTGGTTCCTTTCAAACCTTTGTTTTTGTTGTTTAATTGTGCAACCTGTTGTAATAGCGGAAAAACGAAATTTTGATATTCACTGCAGATGCATATGATGTAACTATTAATGTAAAATGTGTTGGCGTTCAAAAGAGTTAACAAAACACACCAAATGTTCAAATGGTCCCATTTTGCATGCATACAATGATTAATGCAGCATAAAGAATTAATTTGCACTTCATCATCATTTTTCAGTATCGTCTTTTAGTGTGTCTATTTCATTTCTAATTCGTCTCCTAATATTTTTAATGTTGAAATTTCAATATTCTATTAAACTAAGACTAATGTAGAATAAATCAAAAATAGTTTATTTGTCCAGCAGAAAAAAACAACTTTTCTCTATCCAAAGGTGGTGCATTTATTCGTAACTGAGTATCAACATTCTTCAAAACAAATCTTTATTCTGATTAACTTAAATACTACACAAAGCAAAGCCGTACCCAGAGAAAGATTTCGGGGGGGGGGTTGGTTCTAAAGTAAATAATGCAATGTAATACATTTTTTCTACTCCTGTTCTACTCTAATTCAATTATTATATATGCAATAGCCGTTTCATAATGAGGTTCATTATGCAACGAGTTTCCATTATGCAATGAGTTGTTGACCAATGAGAGTCAATAATAACGAGCTGAGAATCAAGAATATCAAATGGTTGCGTAGAAACTAGCCAAAGTTAGTATATTACTAAACTTGGGAACGTACCTCATCCTCCACCGGCACGCAGTGAATAATAAATATTACTGATAATTACTATTGTTTTAAATCTGTTCTAACAAATTATTCTTATTGTTAGTTTTATCAATTTCGTAAGTATGTCTTAAAAAGTAATAATTAAATCGTCACGAATTTGTATAATACAATAAGAGTTTAAAAAATTAGAAGTAGTATATAAAAGTCCTCGTCTGATCGTCACCCAGTTTGCAGTTTGAGGTTACAGCTTAAACAGTTTTAGAAGTCCACTTAGTAGTAACAAATCAGTTACGGTCGAAGAAAAAATAGTGTATGCAACTCGCACACAATGGTTATTAATACACTCGTATGGATAACGTCATACTCACAGTAGAATATTTAAACTTCGTTATATGTCATTCACAATACAAAATCTAATTTCCCTTGACCTGTTTCACTAAAGTTGGTATATTAAGTTAATGTCTGTTGTAACTTGTTTTTTATATAAAATACGGCTGTATATATATTTTATTATTTAGTACATTCCAGTCCAGGGCTACTATGAATAGTTTATATTTAGAAAAACTAAGGGTGTTTGAACAAAATTGAAAAATGTGAATTAGTGTATGGGATGTACATAAAACTACCTGATCTTCACATTATTCCACATATATTTTACAGATATTTCGCTTATTGCAAATTTCTGCTGAATTTTCTTCTCTTCTTCTTTTCCTCTCTTCCCTTATTGGCGATGCTTTTTGATAAAACTAGTTGGCGTAGTAAACACTATTGGATACTATGAAAAGTCTAAAATGATATCAATAGATTAAGTAAGTGGTGCAACGATAATGCAATTATTCTAAATGTGGATTTATACAGTATATAGAATTTTTAATGTACATTAATTTATATCAAATTTGACTATAAATTATGTAATTCCTAGTTAAGTGAAGTAACTACCATTAATGATTCGGGTGTTGTGTTTGATTACACTGTCCAAGAGTGTTTTTGTTTCCTGGTTAACTGTTTCTGGTCCGCTATCAGATACTGATGACTAAACTAAACTGATGACTAAGTCAAATAACTCAAAAAGTTAGTTAGTTTAGGAAAAATATGGCGAATCTTAGTTTTTTTTTTTCTAGTGCAAGATCCTAGGATTTGGCATCGTAACTCAAAAAATAATGTTGTTATATATTTGAAACTTATTATGTCGCAAAGATTATGAAAATGCACACATTTTTAGTCTAAGCATGCTGATATCGATCAAGTGTTTTATATGATATTTACAATTAAATTTGTGCAATGACGTATTTCTTGCTCATTTTTGCCTACTTGTCCCGACTTGTAGACAAAATATTTCATGATATATAGAATACAATTTCTTTTTCTTTTCCTTGTATTGGAAACCATAAAATATAAACAATCTAAAAATCCGACTAAAATTGTTGCACTGATGATTGATTGATGTTTGTTGCGTAAAGCGTCCTCTACATACAAAAGGCATTCAAATAGTAACAAGTCTTAACATAAAATATGTATATCATATTAAATTTGTGAACGTTTGTGCATCGCGTTTCCTTCTAAGCCGTAAAACCTTCTCGTTTTGTCCGTAAACCCGATGGACGATAAAATTCGGTACTACTGATTTCTTGTTTTGCGCGCTCATCAGTCATTTAAAACTTGTCGGGCAGTGTTATAGACCGGATCTTAAAGGCTACATCAATCATACCAAAATAAAAGGGCTGCAGGTTCCTGATGTGTACCAGTAGAGACTTAATAAGTATTAAATGCCTCTATTGCGCCATTGTTCGTAGCACATTAGAATACTGTACACCGATTTGGTACCCATATTATCAAACACAGATATATTGAATAGAAAAGGTACAAAAAAAATATTAAGGTAAGGTTTTTAAGTTATATATTTCCAGAATACGTTGCCAGGGTTATTGTACTATCTGCCCTTACAACTTTGCCGAGATATATTTTTCATTCATGATGGAGCGCCCCCGAATTCCACTTTAAATGTCCGCAACTATTTAAATCAACAATACCCGAATAGATGGATTGAGAAAACCGTTAAAAAATATGAGCTTCTTTGCATGCGGATGATCAAATTCAGACTATTTACGTAACACTCCCGAGCAAAAAATGATGTCAAGCAATTACTTTTTCTAGTACAGACTCACATCCCAAATTGAATCCTCATCGTTAAAAGCAATATTCTGTTATTTTAAAAAATAGAAAAATTTAAGGATATTTGACATTTGATAGCGCTTTAACGAAGCACTTTTAGGTGTAGGTAAATTTGGTTAAATCATCCTATTTTGGTCTGAGGAATAAGTGGTTGCGCCTTGTACAGACATTTTAGAGACACCCTATATAATATACCATACCATATACTGGGTACAACTGATATGTAACCAAACTTTATACGAGGTTGCTATTTACTAGAAGTAATAATTAATGCTAGGTTTTAATTAATCAGCTATTTAAAAAAGTAGAATGATGAATATTAATAAACTGAATAGACTTATTGTATTCTTGGGCTGTTGGAAGAACAGTTATGCTGTGATATCCTCTACTCGTTATTACCAGAAATGTAATGACGATGACGATCGGCAATCCTCTTGAACTGATCGTGGTGTGACTGGTGTGTGCGATATTCGAACCTATCCTAACAACTTCAAACTGACCACAATGTAGTGAATATGCTGTATATTTCTATGCTGTGGATGACAGAGCTTCAAAACAACTACTAGATTCGCATTTATATTGACTATCATCTATGTAATTTTATAAAGTTTTGTGTATAACATCATTGTAAATAAACTTAGAATTTATTAAGAAATTTAATATATAATCATATATAATCATAATTATTTAGTTTATTTATATCTTAAGATAAAGATTTCAATGTACTGTCAAATATGTATAGGTATACCTACGTATATGCTTCCGTTATTTTATTTATATAAGTTTTGCTTTAATTTTACTTCAGAAATTTCTAGGAAAATCAATAGTTATTAAATATTCTGAATATGAATCAATAAAACTTTTAATTGGGAAGGATTCTAAGTTTTACTCCTACTTAAAAAAACACACAAGTACTTAACAAATCGATAAGATAGCCAAAATATAACTTTCAAAACAAAGTAACTAGTGAGATTTAGTTTAATTTAGTTCACTACCAAGAGTTACTCAAAACAAACTTAAAATTAGTTTAAAGTTTAAAGGTTTTTATTTCAGATTTGTTGATACTATACTTTTAGATAATGAGATTAAGGAACAGAAACTTCCATTTGCCCCTACTTGATCGATACTGTTACATTGATTCTCTCTATAGTGTAGCTAAGCGATGTGTAAGGTTGAATTTGTTTATTTATAGTATCTGATACTGAATATATTGGTTTCTGTCAAAATTGCCTTGCTGTTTACTCTTACTAACAAAAATATTTGCGAGACGTATTAATATGTATAATATACATTATTTTTAAATATTTATAATAATTTATACGAAGTAAAATTATACTTGAAAGTAAAACATAAAAGAATAAAAACTAAAGAAAATCTACTCACCACCTTGCGGAAAAAACTGAGCATAAATCATTTTGAAAGTTTCTTCTTTGACGACACCTGTGGGACACTCGGCTTTGAATCCCCTGTATATGCGTTTAATTTCTGCTTCAGAAAAGCGCGTACTCCTACAGAGAGCCTCCAAGCTGTCCGGACGATAACGTGGAGGAGTTTCTAGATCCTCGAGCTCTGAATCTGAAACATATAACGCCATTCATATTCGCCCTTGCGACCAATTTATGAGACAATAATATATTTTATGTATGAGGACAAAATGTGAAATGAGGAGTTTTAAGAACTCCTAGATGTAAGTAGAATGTTCAACATAGGGATAATATAAATTAAGTGAAGAGTACCCCACGGACGGCGCAAACGTCTCATCACACTAAAGAGGCGCTCGGTGAGATGAATAAAGAATGAAACTGGCAGAGATTCGACCACAACTGCTTGCATTATACACGAGGGCGGCGGGAGAACCTAAAATTGGACGACGGCGGTCAAGGAGTCGCAAACGTAAGGAGTATAGCTCGTCTGCAACAACAAAACTTTTCTGTTTTCCTGGAGAAGGGGAACTAATGCTTGAGAGTAACGTTTCTAAATTAAGTTATTTATCAGGCAAGAACCTTCATTAATATCTATCGTACAGAGTTATTCAACTGCGGAAGTTTTCTACAGGATGAGAGTTTTAGACAACATGTGGCTGTAAAGAAATAAGCAAAGGCATACTTAGCAACTCTGCGTAATATGTTAGTTCGTGGTCAGCAAATCTGGTAGATTATATGTAAACTTTATTCACGCATAAAGAATTTGAAAATAAATCTTAATCATAAATTCTGAAATATTCTCAAAATAAATATAACCTAACTTGTTTTGAAACTTGATTATTTAGAAGATTACTAAGTTTTCTTCTGTAAGGAAAAATATTATTGTGTCAATATTAATTCCCGTAAATGCTTCAATTGACAAAAACTTAAACCTTTGGCTATATATGTAAATAGTATGGATACTAAATTGTCAGTCATACTACGGACATTCTGCTGCTTAAACTGTTGAATGTACAAATTCGATAAATTTAACGCTTCCAAAATTTATATGGTACAATTTATTCAACATGTTCATTCTACAGCCAACTCCTTGACTGAAAAACAAAGTTTATTTAAACAGCTAAAGTGGTGTAATCGTACCGATCCTATGTAAAATTTGCAGAGCTTACAATAAATTATGTGCCAAATAACTGAGTAAAGAAAGTGAAATGATATTAATCAATAGTAAGTCATAATATAAAAGAAAAAAACAATCAAAAACAGCAACAATGCAGAGTATTCAGTGTAAAACTAAAGAGTTTTAGTGTAGGAAATTATGATATGATATCTTTAAGAGGAGGAATACTCAATGTTTCAGAAATACGAATGTGATAATATCATCCTCGCTAAAGAAACCAAACTATTCTGGGGTTTGCATTATAATATTAGGTACTGCATATTGGTAATTTCCTTTTTATCGATTACTATGCAGTATATACTAATGTCTCTGACATAGGAAATTCCCTGGATTTGTTTCCTGGGAATCTGCTCAATTTTTTGTTGCCTCGGGTCCCAGGAAAAGTAACCCCAGACACGGATCTTTTGTATAGTACAAGCTATTCCATTAAAATTCTTACTATAGAGTTAAAGTTTTGTAAGAAATTATTATTTCTAAAACTATTATTACCCAATAAACCACAAATGATAAATAGTTGTGGGTGTAATATCAGGTATTGTTTTCTAGGAAATATCAAACTGGTTTACAAGATTGAATGTATTTAAAACTTTGTTTATTTTGAAAATTCAAATGAATTTTTGAAGTAATACAAGTTTGACTGAATTATACTCATATTCAGAAAAAATGTTTTGTAAAAAACTATCAATTACTTTGCCGGTAAACAATTAATACAATCATAAAAGAAATAATTTAATGAAAGGAGAATTTATTTGCATATGTGCTTTTTATTAAATATATCATTTTGCAATTGGAGCTTTAGGGGAAAACTGGTAAGAGGATTAGTTAAAGCAATTTTAAAAACGAATATTTAGATTTTTGTGTTAAGGACCAATGTAAGATAACGGAATTCCAGATAATTTAAAGAAGAAATCTCAGTAATAGAAAATTGCCGAAACACCAATACATACACCCTGAGGTATAATTTCGAAAAACATCATGTATTTAGGTAATTTAGTAGGGTCGTTATATTATACAGGTCGTAATATTTTGATATAATGTATTCATGTATTTCTCCGAGAAGATGACATCCTGAATCTTGTAATTCTTCCTGATTTAGAAGCATTTAGATTTGATTACATAGTCAATGACATAATTGACTCATAAATGACACAAGTCATCTGATTGAGATTTCTGTTATGTTTTGCCGTTAACAAGTTAAGTAAAAAGATGGAAAACCAGCTCTGCATGATGGTCATCTGCTTTGTGAATATCTGAAAATTTCGGTGTTATTAAATATAAAACGTGGAAGAAGGTACAAATATTTATTTACACAAATAATAGTAGCAACTAACTTTTGTTCATCATAAAGACTTGTGGTATTCGTTTTGTCAGATATATAATTAAATACACTTCAACATCAACCTATTCGCTTTAAAAGTTTAAACCATTCACATATAGAAGAATTATCACCCTGACAAGGGATCGAACAGAGCAACTTACAGTAGAATGATAATTTTTTTGTACAAACTTGATGACAATATACAAAGTGTTCTAGATACAATTGCTTTATAAAGTTTAATGGATCAACAGTTCGCCGACAATACATCAACTACATATCAGAGCTAATCTAGATTTTCTTAATAATATTATAAGAAAACGATGTAAAGTATAAAAAGATTGTCATTCTACTGTGGATAGCTCTGGTAACTCATTTGGTAGAGTACACTTCTCTAACACATCGTGCTTCAAATCTCGTCCTCGAGCCTAAAATTGACATGCCAACGTAATATTAACGAAAACAACTATTCTAACATTCAATTGTGGTAAATAATATGAGTTGCACACTCTTACGTAGTGTAGATAAAAAGCAGTAAAGGTTTAGAAACGCCTATATGTTTCCGGAAGTTTTTGTGAACATCGGCGTTTTATATACCAAATAACACGTCTCGTGAAATGTGGAAGGTAATGGTGATTTTACGGTACGGTACGGTTCAGGATTTAAGTGGTGGATCTCAGAATATTGTTTATACGATGAACCAAGTGAGAAGGCACGAGCTTCTGTTAATTATGTAGAATAAACCAACAATCCTACGTAAATTTATCTTTTAATTATGAATCATTAAATTGTAGAATCTAAATTAGTTGAGGCTCTAAAATTATTTTAAATTATACGTTCGACGGTCTGTGATTCTCAACTGTTGGTTTAATGGACAATAAATTATGCTGCTATACCTTACAGCACGTTTGCCATGAAACAAACAAAAGTAAAATAAAACAAAATAACAAAGATTAGATTGACATTAATTTGTGATCTTGTTTATTGTTTCCAGCCTTACTTTGTGGAACTCGATAATCATGAAATAAATAAAGATTAGTAAAAAGTTTCACAGTACTTATTCAATTATAACCTGACAATATTGTTTCAGTAGCTAAGCTGTCATTATGAAAGGTAATATAAATATAAACAAACACGTCGCTAAGGTACATACAAAAATAGGTAACTAGATAAAAAGATGAAAATAATCATTGATTATTTATCATTTCATCTACGACAAAGTTAATGGCAACGCTGCAGAATCGTCTGAGTAGCCACAAGGCTAAAGCAAAAGTGGGGAGTAAATAGTGATGTAGTGTAATAACAACCTCAGGTCAACAACTTAAAGAAAAGCAACGCAACTCAATTAACCTGTATTGGCATTGATGAGAAAGTGGATAACAATGCATTGACCTACTGCGAAGTATAGATACCTGAAAGAAAAACTGTCCTTAAGAAATTTGTTACAGCTATTTATGTACTACCACTTAACCTTCGTCTATGTAAATATATGCACAATTACCTAGTGGCTATTTGACATACACAAAACAATCCCAATGGTTAACGCTAGACGAACAGCGTGTGCTACAAGAATATAATAGCGTTGATAGTATTTTAAATGTTCTTATTATTGACAACACTACCACGGAAACTTGTGAGAAAAATAACGTAGTTGTTAGCCTTGAAGCATGGCACTAGAAAGAAGTCAGCACTCGTCTAAATGAAATATTATTTAAAGCTGTCTTCAAAATGTTAGACAGGAAAACCAGCACACGCAGAAAAGTATAGAAAATATAAACAATAAACCCCATGTCAGATTTCAGGTCGTGGAGACTCAAATTACAAATGTTAATTCAGAGACAATACGCAAATACCTCGGCAATGATCAGTGACTATTGCTCGAGTACTGCAAAGCTAATCAGGTAGAATTTAGGATGGGCTGTTAGAAAAATTGGTCCAATTAGTCATTCAAAGCTGCAATGCGCATGAGCCATAGTTAACTCCAACTGAAAATCTCACAAAGTAGGTTCACTAGGCGAGGCCTGACCAACATGAATTGGACCAAGCAATAAATTTTATTTTTAATTTGTTTTTGGTAGTTCATTGTTCATCTCGAATTAAAGTGATTTATTTGTTGCTAATAGCTTGTACAGTCAAAAACATAATCGTTTAATCACTGGTAATTATTTGTTGAATGATAAATATTAACTACAAAAACATACGCGGTCAAATTCATGTGAGACAAGGCTCGTATTGTTCGTGCTCATGTTCCTGCTTGGTTTGAGATAAAAACATTTTTAAAGTTATAAAATTCTTCAGTGTTACCAGCCGTCTCAGAATTCTTCCATTTTATGATTTCAATCACATTGGCGCGCAATATTTAGGGCAGTTGTCTAGTCTTAATTCTGAAAACTAGTCGTTTTACATCAAGTGATCAGTGTCACTAACTAGAGGGTTATTAAAATCATAATTTTAATTGCTTGTGATTTCAAAATTACATGGATAATTATAATTTGATAAAATATTAGATTAGAGGCCTAATCTAAACTTTGGTAGCAATTAAATTACCTACAGTTTGGTAATAGGGTGTTTGTATAATTTTACATACCTAATAATGTTGCCGAAACTTATAATTAGTGCTAATAGTTTCTATTAATAACGAGAAACGCAAATGAATTTAATAGTAAACATCTTCAGCGATTATGAGAAAATTTAACCAAGTTTGCTATGTTCTGCATTATTAAAAGCAGTTACGGTAGATCTAATGAATATAAAATTGATAATAACGTCATTATTAAATGCGCATAGTGGCGTATTATAATGATAATGGAAAACTATCAAATTTTGTGATTTCTATTAACACTTTCTTTATGAGCTGTAATAATAGTGAACTCTTGAAATATTTGCTCCAATATCTTTAATATTATAAATATAAATAACAAATTATTATAAATTTTCCTTCAAAGGGTAAAATGTAATTGATGAAAAACAAGCCTTTTTAGAGTAGAAGTTATTGAACCTCCTCTAATTACGAAATTAATAGGTGAAACAAAGGTCAGTCTTTTTTAGTTTGTAACAACCCTGCTTTTTTCACCTAAGGTATTCAATATTTCAGTCTAAATGCTACTGTTGAAGTCGCTTACAAATTTTAACTACTTATAGCTTCATTTAAAATTAATCACACTCTTACATTATTAACTAAGATAAAAAATGAATTGATTCGATAATACTAAATTAGAAACAGGCTCTAACTGTGTATGAAAAGAGTTAAACACGAAATAACTTTTATATTTTACTTTAATTTTATTATGATAATTTTTTAATTAAAAATTAATTTTTATTGTAATTTTAGCAAATAATAAAATTCAAGTTTCAGTTTGTGCTCCTACAAATTAATAAATCGCATAATTATTCAATTTTATTAATCTAGTCGAATTACAGCTGAAAACTAGTTTTTAGAATTAATGTAGGTAGGATGTTCTGGACAGTTTTAATTTCCAAACAATCTTTTACATTCAATTTTAAGATGAAAATCAATACGAATTATTGTTGGTCAAAATACTTTTTATTCTGTTTATAATCTGATTCATGCGGTCTTGTCAACATAAGAGTCACACAGATTTCTGGACAACGTAAGCAAAAATTGTAATTGCTAAGTCGCAATTAACTGTGGTAATCTCTGTCGGTCTCCTTAATCCTTTCAAAGTATGGTTAATCCTTTCAGAACACAAGTTCTAAATTTAGAGCTCCGAAAACATCATTATAGGTAGGTTATCTTTATATTTAGATTTTGATGAGTGGACTGATGAAAAATGTGATATATTACAAATAACCCTTTATAGTACACAAATTAACTTGAATCTTTTTTTGAATGCGTATATATTAGGGTGGTTCTTATTTGGGTCATGTTGGAATTTCGGTTTTTCCGGGTGTCCATTTGATTCTAAAAAAGAAACTGAAAATTTTAAGACCAATACGAACTTCATATCTCTATTCTAATCATTCGCTGTACCGAAGAGAAGTTTCCCATTTAAAATGCACGCTTTTTTTAATTCCTTCTTATGTATATATTTGTCCACTGGGACAAATTGTTGAGAAATAATTTGAAAATAGATTTTTTTAATTAACAGGATTCGATACTACCTTTCGGCACAAAAAAAATTATATGGCGCATTCGATTTTTTCCAACGATTTACAAATAAATTCAAAATAATGCACCGTTCAATTATGGTTGAAGTGATGTAGGATGTCCCATATAATTTTTTTTCTCGCCTAAAAGTAGCATCGATGCTCGTTAATTCTATAAAATCGATTTTCAAATTTTTTGCAAAAATTTGTCCCAGTGGTCAAATATATGCATAAGAATTGAAAAACCCATGTATTTTAAATGGGAAACTTCTCGTCGTTACAGCGAATGATTAGAATAGAGATAGATAAGTTCGTATTAGTCTTAAAATTTCCAGTTCTTTTTTTGGAATCAAAAAAAGAACTCGGCAACACCGAAATTCCAACATGACCCAAATAAAAACCACCCTAGTATGTATATATATATTTTTTATATTTTAACCTATTTTAGTAATTTTTGAATAGGTTATAGACATTGTTATTTGTATTATATTACGTTGAAACTTCCGTCATAATTGGATGGCAATCCAGTTTAGTAAAATAAGGGTTACAGCAAAATAAGAACCTTCGATAGGCGACGCACTTTGAGGCAAAAGATAGGGAAGAACGCCCAAGTCTTATAATATAATCCAGTAAAAGATTTTTGTTCTTCATATTATGTACTTCTTAAGTTATAGAAATTGATATAACAATCTTGTTAATGTTGGATGCCAGTCTTTAAGAGATGTAATACCAATCTTGGTTGAATCTTTCAAATATTGGGTATGAATATAATATGTTACCCATATAGCACCAATATTGGATCAATATCTTGTGCTACTGGGGTAACGGCTTTTAAGGGCTATTTCAAATGCGCGCGAAGCGGTTCTTTCTACATATATACACGAGTTCACCTCTAATATAAATTCAAGGGATAGTTATCATAGAAACCAAAGCGTTTTGAATTATTGTTATTTATAGAATCGCGCTACATTGAGTTTTGTTAGTTATTGTAAATAATATTAACAAAATAATTTAAAAGCCGATGCTCGGCATAACAGATTTTCGAAATTTTGAATTAGCAGATTTTTCAGACAACTTACTCTGTTGCGGAATTATAAAAATATACTTACTAAACACTGTGCAAAGTCTGAGGATAATCCTACACTCCATTTTTTGTAGAAGTATAATCGCAAAAATTAATTAATCATTGAACTGGTCATGGCAACTCAAAGAGGTGAAATCTTTGTCAACGCACAAAAAGTTGGTAGCATTGAAGTGAATGAAAAGAAAAGAAAATTGACAAAAACTTTCGAATTGTCAATTTTAAAATTTGCTAAATTTTGAAATTGCGATTCATTTCATTTAAAAGGAGAATAAAAGGTGCAAAATAGAAAAAATAGCATAAAAAACGTAAATCATTATTGCACTCGTCCTTTAGAACTCGATCCGCTTGCGGCGAGTTTTCTAAATTTTTATTCGTGCAATAAATCTTACAGTATGAATTTTCGGAATGAAACTTATTTCAGTATCATAAAGCTATAATATCCATAAGCTATCATAAGCATAAACTAAACCTCTTGAAAGAACTCGAAATATTATTTTATAGGGTCAGTGGCAACAAACCTACATTTTTCGATATGGAACCTATCGGCGCTGCCGTTTCGGCGTGGCCGCTTCGGCGACAGCGTATCTGCTGTTACGTTCAGCGTTCAGCTGTTATTCGTGCTATTTCTAGGTAGGTATAATAGATGTTTATAATTTTGTGAGTGTTGCTTTTCTTAAAAAATAGAAGTAATTTGAAGATGGTGTTGCATTTTTGTTAGCCACGTACAGCCGTGAAAATATAATTTTTATAGTCCTAAAATTAATCTAACTCGTTTAATTTTAAAATGTATATGTTAGGGATAAGATATTTTTATATGCTTTTTTAGGATAAAAATTGATTTTTTGTAGATACTATTAAAACAATTAAAATGAGCTTATCTTTTTAAAAAAAATTTTACCTGGTAACATACGCGCCGACGCTATCTAAAAATCAAGCACGCTTGATATCGTTACTTCTAGCGACTGCTGACTTACTCGGTTCTATCAAAATGAAGTCTGACTATTTTTTTGATACACTACATTCAATAAATTAACATTGTACCAAATTACAGCTTTTTCAAGACACTTTTCACATTGACCTCATTTTCATGACAGTAATGCGGTGGTGCTGACCTAACGCGTTCTATCATTACGCTGTCTGACGACTGTTTTCCAGGTTTTTATTACATAAACTAATTAGTGATAAACTCTCAGCTTTTACAAAACACTTAGATGACTCTACTTTTTATTACAACTTTCAAACTGCGCTGACGCCAAGTGTTTCCATAACCGAGTTTCTTAGTGTAGGATATTTTATTTACACCCTAAATAGAATTTAATATTAAAATATTATTAGCCTTTACAAAACTCTTACACTTTTTGATCGCCCGCTCTCGGGCTATAGCGTAACCTATAACTTAACATGTGACCTAACCGATAACCGAACCCATAAATAAGCCCATAACATAATTCTATAACCCACACCCTAACCTATAACCTAACCCGTAACTTAACTTGTAACCTTAGATATAGCCTAGCCTGTAATCTAACTGTCGTTAAGTTTAAGCTCTTAAAGTAAATTCTCTTCTCTTTTAAACTAGTAATTCTACGCACACCTCTAGTTTAACCTTTAATATAACCTCTAAGCTAATCTAATCTGTAACCTGTCCATCTCCAACTTTATCTACACTTGCTGAACCTAACCTATAACCTAACTAGTAACCTAACTGGCACCTTATAATCTAACTATAAATTAACTAACTTATAACCTAATTTATAACCAGGGCCGTAACTATGCATAGGCAGACTAGGCACTTGCCTAGGGCAGCCGAGCGCCAGAGGCGCCAAACCCGCGTGATTACTATATTACAATATAAAAAAAATGTTAAACATTAAGGAGGGCGACAAAATTGGTCGTGTCTATAGTTAATTTTTGTCTAGTTACGGCTCTGTTTATAACTAACCCTACCTATAACCAAATATTTAACGAACTCTAATGTACAGCTATTTGCAAATATATCTAGGATATGTCTTGAGAGTAATTTCTGCGTTTTTAACAACGCGTGATATACAAGTTATATATATTTCTATACAGGGTGCCCATTATGTGTATATATATATATATATATATATATATATATATATATATATATATATATATAATATAGTATATATCTCGGTAAATATCGACTTTATAAAAAAATTTGTTGTATAAAAGTTGTTTAACATTTTATTTTCCATAATAAGATAGCATTGAATTGTTTTTATTTCAGAAAACAAATGAGAAATGAATAACACTTTAATTTTTTTAAATAGCAATGTACCCTTTCATTAGGCTGATTTGATAGAAATTTCTTTTCTCTTTTCGATGACCTAAAATCTTAGTACCCTTATATCACAAAATTTTTGAAAAAAATGTAAAAAATTTTATTAAGTTAATTTCACCAATAACATAAATCTAGCTATCCGAGATCGTATCTCGATAAGTATCTCGAATTATTACCCTAAAATAAACAGATGTGCATCTACATAATGTACAAAACAAAAGAAATGAACAAAAAACAAAATAAAACAAATGAACAGAAAATTATGTACGTCTCTTATAAAGCCCAATATCGACAATTATGCCTATTTACATTTCCATTTAAACAGAACGTAGCCTCGTCAGAAAAAACAATATAATTAAGAAAATTTGGATTGTTGTTGATTCGCTCCATCATAAATTCACAAAATTCAACACGTCGATCGTAGTCATCTTCGGATAATTCTTGCAATAAAGTCGGTTTGTACGGGTGTAATTTTTCTGAATGTAATATTTTCTGTATTGAACCTTTACTTATGGTTTAAACTTAACCGACGAGTTGAAATGTTTGGATTTTCTTCGATTTCTATTAAAACATCGAGCTTTTTATCTTCATTTGTCGCATATCTCTGCGGACCAGTCTTCACCAGATCTTTAACATTGCCAGTTTCCCTAAACCGTTTCAAGGTTTTGCTAACTACTGACTGGGTGATTGGTTCTCGATGTGGATAACGCTCATTAAAAATTTCACATACTTCTAATTGTGTTCGTTTGCGATCCCCATAACCGACCATAATTAAAATTTCTATACGTTCAGTTTCTGTTAAATGAACCATTTTTATTTTTCCATGTACCAACAACTTAATTAAATAAACAAACTTCTGTCACAATAAAAGCCTACAATCAATTGTTAAGACAAATGAAAGAGATCTTGGATATCTAGATTCATGTTATTGATGAAATTAACTTAATAAACATTTTTTACGTTTTTTTCAAAAATTTTCTGATATAAGGGTACTAAGATTTTAGGTCATCGAAAAGAGAAAAAAAATCTCTATCAAATGAGCCTATTGAAAGGGTACATTGCTATTTAAAAACTTAAAGTGTTATTCATTACTCATTTGTTTTCTGAAATAAAAACAATTGAATGTTATCTTATTATGGAAAATAAAATGTTAAACATCTTTTATATAACAAATTTTTTTATAAAGTCGATATTTACCGAGATATATACTATATTCCATACATAATGGGCACCCTGTATATAACTACATAAAACTTATTAAACATCAAGAAAACGGAAAAGCAACATTTATAACATTAAAATATCTTCGGTTGTTTGTTTCAGGGTCACTTGCTGAAAATCTTAGTCCTCTTTGGTTGAGATTCACCGCTTAAATTCCTTGTCTTACTAGAAAAGGTTGCGAGTCTGTTCCGTGTGCGCATGATTTAAGTAAAATTAGAGACGCTGGTAAAATGCCCCCTTGGGAAAGTGAACGATTGTGACGAACGAAAATTAAAATGGTTTTGAGTTTGATTTTGATAAAACGCCTTGGCGGATTGTAATCAATATCTGTTGTATGGAATTAACATGTTTGGAATATTGGGTAGGGGTCAAATCCAATCTCTTTATTGCGGAAAAACTCTCTTGTGGTTCCTGTTTTTTGTTGCTACTTCGTCAACGTAAGATAAGATATTATCATTCTTCACAATCTTCTAGCTTTCACGTTAGTTGCTTACAGGTAAAACATTTTTATTTATCTTATTAAAAAGAATAATTATTCCGATAAAGCTACTTTATTAAACAAGCAAATTATTATAAAATTTATGAATTTAAAATTCATTACAGCAGCGTATTTGTTGTGCGAACAAACAAATAATTATTGATTAATTACAAAATTAAGATTGTCTAGCTTAGTCTTAGTTTACAATCCGAAAGACAATAATTGTTAAGATGTAGTAAAACTCACTGCTCTTCAAAATATGTTTTAAATTGTAGTTTACGGAGTGAATATACGCACGAAGTATCTTTCAAGTGACAGACGGCTTTTATATTTTTCTTTTAATCACTTGAACCTAATATGTATAATTTACACGTAGCTCGTGATTTATTAGAAAACTAATTTTATGATAAAGCAATCAAACTTAAATAAATATTTTGTGAGATAGTTATAGTACAAACTAGAATTTACATCCAACCTCAAAAATTCTATACCTCTATAGTAGTATAGAAAGCCTAAAAGATGAAGTGCCAATCAATTAGATCTGATAAACTCCCTGATAAACTTGAATCAACACTTGGCTCAGCACTAGAAGTAAACAAAAATTAGAAATACAAAAATTTAAATTGCTATTTTACATATCGGCAACATTTGTATTCATAATATGTAACTAGAGCGAGAATAAATACGATGCTATGTAAGGATTTTTCTACTATCTGTTAATGGAATATAAGTGTCATAATACCCAGAACTGTAGAACTCCACTCAAGCTCAGTTTCATCTCCGTATAAGGTTGTACGTATTGGAGCCAATGGTGTAAATATATAACTCTACCGGTTTCGTGTACAAGACAGCTTCTTAATTATTATTGCCTGATACTGCGAAAGGATTATAATCTTTTATTTTGGTCGAGGATGGCAAAGTCATAATCTCTAAAAATTACTATTTAAAATTCGCTTTTCATAAAATGTTGTGGAAAACTTATTGCAATGTCAGCACGTATTTATACTTCGTAGTTTCATATTTAGGGGGTACTATTTACATCAAGTGTTTATGTTGCAAAATTGTATACCAAGATTAAACCAGCACGTCATCTTTCAATATTGTATAAATCCGGTATTAATAATCATATTCTTTTTAGTTTACTTGAATATGTATTTTATATTGAAACTCTTAGTACATTATGTACATATAAGTAGATCTAACCTATACATATTTATTTATCATAAATAACAGGATGTTAATTTATCAGACTTGTAGCCTATACAGGGTGAAACTGATGTAATTAGAAATCTCATAATCTGTAATGATTTAGAACATATATTTTCCTTATCAATATGTGGTCGCTTCCTGATAGTTTGTGAGAAAATTGCGTTTTAGATTTTAAGTACGCCCATTGTACTCACATTCTATTAAAAGTACAAAACAAGCAAAAAATTTATGGATTTTAAATTTTAAAGAAATTTAAAGAAAACTGGCATGTCATGTCTTTCATCGAAAGCAGAAGATAGATTACTATCAGCCAAATAGACATATTCTGAATATTTAGAAAGAGTAGATGCAGTAAGGCGTCTGCATTAATTAGCACGAGAATTGTTCTTAATTTCGTTTTATTAGTATTCTCAGAGATTGACTTTTGATAAACTTATTTGGTAATGTCTGCTTTACTATTTAGAACTATTACCTGTGTCATGTACTATTGATTTCATAAACATCTAGGACAGCAAGGCTAATGTGATGCTATTATATTCTTATTTTTCAGCGTAAATGCATAGGAGTAAATACTAAAAAATAGCATCATATTAGCCTTGCTGTCCTAGATCATTATGAAACCAATAGTACATGTTCTTATGTGTCTATTTAAGTTTCAATAAACTTACTAAATGTTTTTTATTGTTGTTTATGTGAAATAACTAATTAACTCTGCCATATTTATTTGGTTTACTGGCTATCACTCCCCCCTCCTAAAGGAATACTACATGTACTCTATGAGGGGGCGTCTCCACAATTTAAGAAACGCTACATTATATTATAAATTATTAGTTCTGTGTTTGTAGAACCACAAATCAGACAATTACAAATGAAAGTTCTACACCGTTAATAAATATTGCATTGTAGCGTTTTTAAGTTAAATAAAAATTAAACTAAATTTCTATAAAAATTTCTACTCGTATAACCATAATGGAACAAGCAACAAAACAGATACCAAAAGAATCCGTGTATAGAATTTCCAAAATCAATGAGTATTATTACATACTAATATATTTTTGTTTATATTAAGCAACATAACTATGGAAAAAGCTGCTTAACTGCAATAATTGAAAATGCTGTTTCTGTAGCAGTGGGTAAGATATTAGATACATTCGATATAAAAGATCTGGAAATTTCATAACTCTAAATATTTAATCTTAGACGAAAGAGAAATGATCAGTTTTGAAAATCGTCTCAAAATGTCTTTACCTAGCGCAAACTTAACTCCTGTCCATGCCTGGCGAACGTAGTTAAAGAAGCGTCGATATAAAGGTTTGTGAGAACGATGACGTCCGACGGGTGTAGACGCCTCTTGTTCAACGTCGCTATTGTCGACCTGCTGCCTCTGTTGAGACGGCTGCTGCTGTTGTTGCTGAACCATGGGATACATCATGTGCACGGCATCGCGACGCCGCGCTGCGCGCTTAGCGCTTCCTCGGTGCCATGCACTTACATCTCCGGCGCCGAGTGCCGCTTTTCACTTCGCGATCTCAACGCGCTTCGATGTGATAACGATTGTTCTGATACACTTTTAGAAATCATTGTTATTTGCGGAAGCCTGAATTATTAGTAGGGTTAGTAGTAGTCTACGTCCTCGACATCTGCAAGCAAAGAGAATTTGTAATTAATACTACTGTTGTGGGATAAATAAATAAACATGAAAGGTAAATTGGATTGCAGTTGAATTTAAATTTAAATTTTAGAACAGGTACAGAGTTTTTACGTTGGTGTACTTATCCAGATACACTTTTATTTGTATAACGGTAGCGTATTCCTTCTAAATTACCATAGCAAAAAATAGCTTATTCCAGTGAGCATCAAGATTAAACGAACATTTTAATGCTGTAATAGCAAAAAGCATTATTCGGTAAAATTTCAAGGTGTTTTCTTAGGCTGGCAGGATTCTAAGGATAAAAATCAAAAATTTTTTGATTATTCAAATTATTAAAAGAGCACCAACCATGATAATTAATGGAATTAAAAATGGACGCTATAATAATCTAATGAATAGAGTTTAAAGAACCGGTTGCTATATTCTACATTTTAGTAATCCAATTACAATGTAACCCTAATAAGTGGACGTCGACATCATCAACAGTAAATGGTTTAATTCAATGATTACAATATTTATAATTATTCAATATTTGTTCAATTATAACATATGGAAATGTAATTTGGTAAATCGATGGTTTATTGATTATCTGTGATCATAAAAGGCAAGCAAAGCGGTATCCGCATTTACTGAATTAGTACCTGGCTAACACAAACCAATAATAAGAGATATAACCGCAATTATTATGTAATTGTAGTCCACATGTTCTTTAGTATAATTTAATACAACTTGATTTATTTAAAAGGCATTTAGAAGACGGAAGGATAAAGCAATAAATTCTTAACTTCTTCGTGAACCAATGTTTACGTTTATTTTATTGATTTGCTGCTGACATTCCGAGCCGTTACCGACTGATTATCAAAGCTACAATACATCATTACTAATTACTACTGTTACATTATTTAACGTTGAGATTTTATTATTTTTATTAATTGGTAACACCAATTCATTAAACTTGTAATCATAATAATCTTGTAACAATAACTACAAGGCATGAATTCGAAATAAGTCTAGTCTGGGGACTAATTTTACCAGTTATGTTATTTGTTGAGTGTCGCTTAACGTAAGTTTAAGAATGACTGAAACCTAAGCGATCGCCATTCTAGAACCAAAGTAAATGGTGAAGTATCAGATTTCTTCCCAATAAAGTCTGGAGTTCTACAAGGCTTCGTACTGGACCCCATGCTTTATCTACTATATACTGCGGACTTACCAACTACACAAAATACATTAACTGGAACTTTCGCTGATGATACAGCTATCCTTGCAAGTCATGAAAAGCCTATTCTAGCATCATCTTATCTCCAAGATCACCTTAACGCTCTTCATATATGGACTAACAAGTGGAAAATCAAAATCAACAAATCCAAATCAGCACAAGTAACTTTCGCTTTAAGAAAAGAACTGTGTCCCCCAGTTACCATGGACAATTCCACTATCCCCCAAACTTCCTCAGTGCGATACCTAGGATTACATTTAGATGAAAAACTTAACTGGAAGGAACACATCCCAAAGAAAAAAAAGCAGCTAGACCTGAAATTCAGAGAATTAGCGACTAGACGACAAAATTCTCCTATATAAGACGATAATTATACCCATCTGGACCTACGGCATTGAGTTATGGGGCTGTGTCAGCAAATCTAACATAGCCATTAGCCATCCTTCAGAAATTACAATCCAAAATGCTTCGTGAAATGACAGACGCTCCCTGATATATATCGATTCAAACCTTACACGATGACCTCGGTATTCCATTCATCACAAAAGTCATACAAGACAGAAGCAACAAACACCACGAAAAACTCACAACACACAACAATCCTCTCCTGCAACCACTTCTGCATCATAACGACAACGGAAGATTAAAACGACATTGGCCGATTGACTTCAGATGAAATCTACGAGGACTCCTCATTGGAAGAGTTCCAATCCTGTCATATAAAGACCCTTAATAATAATATTATGGTTCTATGTTATAGCACATTATATCTTGTTCTGATTGCTAATTTGATATATAATAATAAAAAAAAGGTTAGTGTACAACACGTAAAGTAAAAATATAGCAGTAACTACCTATATACTGGGTGACACAGGTGGTAGTGCCACTACTATATTCGTTTTGTTTATAAATGGATTTTGATGAAACTTTTTTTCGCAAATATCTATTTTCATCATAGAAGGCCGAGAAGGGTCTGAATTGTTGATAGTTCCAAAGTCACCTAAAAAATATGCTTTTACCGTTTTCATAAACTATGGCTAATTCATTAAACCTGAAGCATTCTTAGAACAGCTTTTCGCCCATAACTTGGTTTTCTTAAATGAAAACCATACAGGCCATCTAAACCATTAAATATGAAATTAATATATATTAAGGCGGACTTTTTGTTAACACTTATCTATAATAGTGTATTAAAGAACGAGTTTTATATGGCAAGATTTATTGCACGAGTCCAAATTTAGAAACGAGCCGCTTGCGTCGAGTTTTCTAAAGGATGAGTGCAATAATGACTTACGAAACTAGTTTTGTATGTTATTTTTTCTATTTTGTGCCTTTTATTCCCTTTTTTAAATAAAAAACAGCAATTTTTAAATTCAGGAAATAATAATATATTAATAACAATAATTGCTACAACCCATAGCCTGGAAACCAGGCCCCAGTAGCTATAAGCTTGTGCGGGAGGGAGGAGGCGATTATTATTATTACGTAGGCCCTAAGTGCGGTTGCAGCCGACCTACAGATGGAACAGCGCAAATCCCACATTTGTGTCACAGCTAAGGAAAACTGCAGAAAACCTTATCCAGATCTGCCGGCACCGGCAATCGACCTTGGACCGCTTGGGTGACAGTCTAGCACTCTAGACATTACACTATCAAGGCTGTTTTGTGGTAGTTGACAATACTGTTTTGAAAATTCAAATTTCTAAAGTGAAGTTTTCGTCAATTTTCTGTTTTTTTCAATGCTACCAACTTTCGAAAAATTATTAGGAAAAGGGCTATTAAACACACTGTTTTGAATGCTTTAACAGCTTTATTATAGACGCAAAATAGAAAAAAATAAGAAGAAATCAAGAGAACTACAGATTAAAGGTTTATTTTTAAACTTCGATTCGGCAACGTAGTTATACTATTTTTGACCCGTAAAATCCAAATGTGTATAAATATACATGGTGTGCCATTCAAAAATCTAAATTTGGGATCATCTACGGAGAAATCAGAAGTAAATCAGAATCAACATGCCGACGTATTTTCTTTTCTCAATTTTTAGGTAGATGCTAGAAATAAGGATCAAAGGTATCCATGGTTCGGGGAAAGCACTGATGCTATATTTCCAACGAACGAAGGCTAGTTTATTCTTAATTTGTTTGAACTTGATTTCCGAGTTTCAGCATTCTTTGTATTGCATTTTTTAAATCAATATTCCTACTCTGCTGTTTACTCTCAAAAATTCTCTTAGGTATACATCTAACAACTCTCCTTCTTAGATTTTACAATTACAGATTATTGTTTCTACAAGTCTTAGATTTTAATACATTAAAAGCCTTGTATATAAATTGGCAGCGATCTATGAAACCGGCTTGTTCAGCACACTTTGCTGTTTTTAGAACTATTTCTGTTATTGCTGCCAACAGCGAGCTAATTTCTGTATGTTTAAGAATAGGGAGTATTAAAAATTAAAAAGTTTTAAAAAATTACATTGCAATTGCTCTTTTCGTGTTCTGTATGTGTTACTATAAAAGCTTATTGGCCAAAAATAGGCAAATCTTAGGTTTTACCGGGTTATCCTAGCATTTACTATAACGAGGTGGTAAAACTCTGGAAAACGGCTGTAAACGCTTACATTTCGCGACTTTATCAAATCGTTTCGGTAAATGTTAGCATTTATCAACACCGATTGGTAAATGATCGAAATAGCAGACCTTGCAAGGGTAACTATAGCAACGCGAGTACCTAAATTTATCACAAGAAGCGTTGAGTTAGGTTAGGTTAGGTAATTCTGATTATTAAGTTATGTACTAGAACCAATGAACTCTATACTACACGTAACTGGAAAGGACGCAAGCCATCCAATACCGTGGCAAAGTTTGTGTCAGGCGCAATAGAACGCGATGGCCTGTGTTGTGGTATAACCATCTCTGTTAGTTACACGCAGGCAGGCGGTGTATGCACGTTGATATTACTATTCTTACTAATTTGTTTGTTACCTGGTCTCTACCTGACGTTCTGTGAAAGCGCACATGGTTTATTTGACATTAGTGCAGTTTTGTAGTTTATTTTACCGTGTCTCAAGAAAACTAGAAGAAATAATTACCAGCAAAAATGGTACAATATCGCGTGGCTTACGGATGCAAAAATTTACACGACAAGAGAATAAATGTTCAGTTTCATTCGTAAGTAAACTGGATATTATATTATTTAGGTTTTGTTATGCCTGTGTGAGTGTTTGTTATTCTATTGGTTATTTCACACAGATTTCCATTTAAACGTCCTGAAATTTTCCAAAACATTTATTGCAACAAAATACAAAGGCCCGAAGAGTACTACTTCGAAAACAAATTAATTTTATCGAAGGTCAAGATCAGGTTAGTACATAATAATTATAGATAATCACATTTTATCTACATATTATTTAAACCTTTTAGAAAACAGAAAATATGGAATGTGACAGTGAACAAGCAAGTAAGATGTTGGATGCACAAACCCAAACAAAGTATGTTTTGGCGTCAGATAATATTGTAAAAAGGAAAGTGAAAACCCTTAAACAAAAGTTGAAACGTAAAGAGATGAAAATTAAATCAATGGAACACTTAATTAAAATATTAAAAGAAAACAATTGCACAAATGGAAGTTTAACATCTGTGATGGAAAATTATTTTAAAGGTATTCTTGTCTACTAGTTCTAATCTTATGATAGTTAATAAATTTATTTTTCTAGGTTTTCCCTTGGAGTTATTAATAAACCAACATAAAAATGAAACAGTACCTCCAGGACGTAGAAGATATTCTGATTTAATGAAAGATTGACTGATAGATATTTTCCATTCTGAGACGGTAATAATGCTTACTTTAAATAAATTTGTACTTTCTGTTGATCTAACCAATTTTCCTCATCGTTTATTTTGTCTACCGTAGTTGATCTGATTGATCCTAATCATGAAATCGTTAAAATTAAATTTTGTGAGTGGCAATTGCCTTTGACGTGAGTAGGGACGTAACTGTCTTCAACAAGTTAGACAAGGAAAGAAATACCACAAGTAGGCGTGTTGCCTATCTCCAGCGTGTGCCTCGCGTCACGCTAGGTCTGGCGCCTTTCCAGTTACGTAATATTGAGTTCATTGACTAGAACAAACATTTGATGCTAATTTCTATATAAAAAAAGGACTATACCAGATACCATCATATTATCTAGCTATTTGTATCTAGCTCAAATCTGAGGATATTTAGTTCACGTCGTTTAAATTTTCAACCTTCGTCTCCGGTATAAAAATAAATTATTCCGTTTTATGCTATTTGCTATTATCGTATAACTTATCGAGTTTTTGTGTAAAAATTGATTTTTGGTCTCGGTATTCGATTTTGCTACCACAATATAAAATCAAAACGAAAAATATCTCTTCTTTTTATTAATAATTTTATGCCAAAAAGTGTAAAAGTATCTGCTTATTTCATTTCTTTAATAAAAAACCAATAAACGTTTTAAATGTTCAAATATGTTCAAATGTAAATGTTAAAAATAGGCAAAGGTAGCTGGGAATTATTTAGTTTTAAATGTAATTAAGTTTTAATGAGATTTGTGACAGCTGATCGTTTTTGTTAATTTTCTTTGTAAATAGTGATTTTGGTCCATGAGTGTGTTATGTTGTTTTGATTGTCTTTTTGCCAGCAATCTTTTCATCTTATTTGATTCAAGATTCTTGTTCATTATTATCATACGGTTTATTTGGTGATGTCATGAGATTGGCGATGTTCAAAGATGTTTTGGTCACATATATAAAAGGGCCTTTGAAAAGAAACAGGTTCAGTCAATAAAAGCTAAAAGTTGAATCTATGTTCGGCTCCGGATCAAAATCTGTAAAATAAAGTGTGGTTATAAAACCCATGTGATTGTTTTTCTGTCAACAAAAACGTCAATCATAATCAACAATGATATTTACTTTTACACTCATTTGAACAAACTTTATTCTAAATAAATAAGATTTATGTTTACAATTTCAATATTTGTTTATTATTGATGGTGTGTTGATTCCAGGTGTGTTTGTAGTAAGTCATTCCTTCCAGATATAGCGACTGATAAAGTTAAATTTGGTATTTGTGTTAGTCTCAGGCTCAACCAATTTGAAACTGAACTAGTCTATTGGGCAAAGGAAAAGCTATTGGGGTGTTGTATTTACATTATTTATTATAAAGCTAGCCGAATCAGATTAAATATCACTATTTTAATTAACATGACCGCATAGAGTATTGGCGCCCAACGTGGGGGATTTCTAATATAGCTGGTTTATCAACTTCTTTTGTAGATATAATTTTATTGTTATATCATCTCACTATGTTGATTAATTAACTGTTGTCAAGGCTAATAATAATTTAGAAAGAAAAATTCCTTGAAGAATTCTCATCTATTTCTTCCACAACAGTAGGAATCGTAAAATCCTGAAGAGTGATTTTGCTCCATGAAACTGCGTGCTTAATAATTCTTGCATTTACACCTAATGTTCAAATCCAACGTGGTAGTTGCTATTAGAGAAGTTTTCTGATTTACAATGGTGATGATAAATGTGACTTTTCCTCTAAAATAATTAGGGACGCAAATATCTAAGAAATTGTGTTTTTACATGCTATTCGCTTATGTAACCAAACCGATAATACACCCTGTATATAAAAATTTGAGTTATTTCGAATTTAGAAGATTTTTAGAATTTGCATTAAATAATACCATTGCACTTATCTTTACAGAAACTTATACACTAGTTACTATTTAATATCAATAGAGGAAGTATGTTATGCGATGAGCCCGTCTTAAATTTATTATTAGATTTCGCATTTATTATCTAAATTGATCGTTATTACTCCATAGATTTATTATCACTGTTTACTATATGCGGCCGTCTACAAAGCATACAAAGCTGCAGGTCTTATTTTGGGGAGTGTTTAGTAGAAAATTGTAAATTATCCATTGCGTCATTTCTGGTTCTCGTTTAAACCGAAATATCTATCCCTATTATGTCACTGGTTTGTAGTCAAGGTCCTCTAAATGGTATTGCTAGCCAGCATAAGTTATTTAGTGTATTTCAAAATCCCCTATTCGTTCTTTTTTTATTTCGTTTTAGCACCAAATCTTTACGTATTCTGTCATACTAACAACTTGTTAAGCGGCTGTGGTAGTGAAGTGACAACCCCTCAAAAAGTCACTAAAAATATCACCTAAAGCTTACAAGGTAATGAAAAAATAACAAGTAGTTTATTATTCCAACGGAGTACGCTATCGTATCTGTAAAGGTCCCAAAAAATAGAACTTGTAGAAATAAAACAGGTCTCATAAATTAGGCAAGAATGTCTTTTTTCGTTCTTATACGCTGTTGAACTTCTCTTATGTACTTAGAAGGTATGGCAAGAAAATGATAATAAGGTTCACTCTTATGTGAAATACCTTATGTATATTAAAATATTTAAATTTAGAAACACCCTTTGAAAGTATTACATATGACGGCAACCTTTTTTATAAACTCTTGAAGATTTATAGTAGTTCTCACAAGAAATAAGCACAAGCATAAATGCCATTTTTGATTTATTTAAGGCCTTTTGACGTTTAACTGCCTTGCATGAATAATATATGTAATATACTAAAGTTGATAGATCTTTAGTTTTTGTTGTTTCAGATGTACTTAAAATTCTGTTTCAGTTGGTACTTTATTAGAGATTACTTAAATCAGTAATAATAAAATTAGCCAATTGTCACTTTATAAATATATAATATTAGTATGCAACAATTCCTTGTTTTGGCTTAAAACAATTCCATGTTATTTTTGGAGATTTGCCTCACCTGCTGGAAGCCGCCCTTTCTGTAACGCGTGGGTAAGAGATTTGAAACAGAACAAAGATTGTTAATTTAATTCAGATCAGTCACCCAAATAAACAGACAATACTTTACACTTGGGGAAGTATACATAGAAGCATAAAATTAAATTATAAAATACTGAAACAAGGTAAATTTTGATTTTAGTTTATTTTCAGCGTGTTCTATTAACACAATACAGGATGTCATAAGAACAATAATTTCATGTGAAAAATTTTTCATTGCTTTAAACAAGTCGATATATGCAGATTTGGTAGAGAATTCTGTAATTATACTTCGTGGCAGAATTGTTTAAGAAACCATGAAATGGACTTGAGCCGGCATGAGAGAGGCTCTTCTGAAGCTGTGTTAGATTGGGGACTTACAGGTGATCCACTTGTCCTTTGCCATTGTCATTTTATATATTAGATGGGAGGATATTATAAGCTCGATTATGCGCGCTATAAAGGATACTAACACAATGTGTTGATGAATGTATAGCATGAAGCGTTCTTATACCTATTGTTAGCTCAATAGGAAGATGTTCATCTACTTATGCCATTTTACCTCACGTAGATTTTTCCAAAGATTTACCACCACAATATTCACAATTGACCATAGTCTCACCATATACGAATTCTGTTCACATTATTGCGTGTTGAGAAAAAGTTGTCATATTTTAGAACAAACGTCGATGTTGAATCTTCTTCAGCTCAGCTTGCTCTGGTGTCTTCAATGGAAACTTGATTTTCTAAAATTCTAGAAGCACAGAATGCAAAGTCCCAAAATTTGGATGCCGAAACTATTAAATTTTAAATGTTAAACTTGTATAAGCTACGTACAGAGATGAGCAACTGAAAATTAACGAATCTTGATAACAAATTACTTAAAATTATGTACAATTAAATTCCCGACATCACTGATAGAGAATTAAATAAACTTGATGGTATTTTATTGAGAAAAGAGGAAGAAAAATGCTGTTACAAAGCTAAAGTAAATTCTAAATTAAATCAATTCTCTATTTTATTTTACACCCTTTAAAATTAATTCTGACATATGCCAAGATAGAATATGTAACGAAGTTACTTATTTCAGGGTTTATTTATTATTTGTGCATATGTTACGGTAAAAGTAGGAACACATGTAGGTAAATGTATATATTAACCGGTTAAAGTATACATAAACCGATATAATTGGTAAATGTAAATAATTACGAATTTAGCCAATACTATATGTACATTTACCAATCAAATTGGTAAATGTATACGATCTAGAAAATTATCAAAAAAATGAGAAACACCAATTTGTTTACCGACAGCTAGCAAAGATCCTAACATATCACATGCCGTATTTCTTGTAAATCAAATAATTAATAACTTGAATTACAGCAAAAACCACGGTCTATTCTAATTTAATAAATTTTGCCTATAAACATTGAAAATAGCTTTTCCAGACATTCTGTATATTAATGCTCATGCGTATACGTTGTACAGTAAAGGAGATGTCCACTTAAAACTTGAAATTTGTCGAAAATCCTGTTAGCAACATCATGTCTTAAAATATCTTAAATTTTGAATGCTGAGTAGTTAACTGAAACTTGACCAAGCAAGTTTTGTTTTAATTTGGGATTTTTGGAAGAATTTGGTGAAAATTGTGTAGTAATTTTTTATTTTTATGGAAAATGCTATGTTACGCGACCTGCTTTTATCTTGCTCATCCATAACTTTCCACGAAATCTCTAATAGAACGAAAAAGCTAGGAGAAAATTAATTTCTGATGCTACATTGACGAAGCAAGTGATTTCCGAAGATACTCACATAAACTCGACTCTTCTGACCTCTAAGAGTAGATGCAATAGTCTGACTCCGTCGATTGCTTTATTGCTCTGAGTCAACTAGATTTCAGATAGACTCAGCAACATTAATCCATTAAAAAATATTTTCCCATTTAATTAAGCTAGAGAATAGTTTGTGCGAAAACGCGCGACTCATTTACCCATTACAGTGATTTTATCGATGTTCCTTAAGGCTGTTTTACCCGATTCTGAAGATAGGGAAACGCAATGTAAACTATTTATTTATTTATTCAATAACCGCTCAATATTTTTTGATCGGGTTTTTACCAAAAATTTACCTACAATGTAGTGTATGATGTAATGTTTTTAAAAAATAATTTTTAACGTTTGAAACCATAAAAAACTTAATTTGCAATAGGATCGCTTACTATGCTTTTATTCATTTATTTATCAACGTATATTTTTTAAAACATTTTTCCCGTAATCTGTGCGTCAAATGCTATGATGTAATGTAAAGATTTTTTTTAGAAACGAAAATTTCAACTTTAAATTAAGTTTTTTATGGTTTCAAACGTTAAAAATTATTTTTTAAAAACATTACATCATACACTACATTGTAGGTAAATTTTTGGTAAAAACCCGATCAAAAAATATTGAGCGGTTATTGAATAAAAACCGAGTAAAGTTTACATTGCGTTTCCCTATCTTCAGAATCGGGTAAAACAGCCTTAATAATTAGGGAGTAGTTCTTTAGATATACCTATTACACTTTATCATCAAATTATTCGAATCTGAAATGAAGCTTAAAAAATTCCGAAAAAACGGACAGACAGAGATAGATACATATCGAATTTCGTGAAAATACTCCACAGAAAATACTATAACACTCGGGTAAGAATTGTTTGTGATATGATTTGTAAGCAAGATATTGATGACGTAATAAGCAAGCAGAGGGAGGATGTTTAGTGCAGAAACGTGAAGAAGCGAGCGCTGTAGTGAAAAATCTGTCTCGAGCGTATAGGAATGCATTGATTACAAATAACGCTTAAAAATATAAATAATAAAAAAATCGTAAAAGTACAGAGACATTGCAAATTTACAGAGCAAAACCTTTAACTTGGAACTGTGTAAATCGTCCTAGTAGAACTCTCAAGCGAAGCGTAACAAAAAAATGCCTTGTGTTTTAAATAAGTAGAAATAATGTATTTTAAATTGATAGTTTTAAATATCTACTAAATACTAAGAAAACACGAAGTAAAAGCTTATAAATAGAATTAGCAAATCGGTCTTGTATAACTCGTAAAAGAGGACTATGTGCGGCATGTAAGGGTGTGTCTATATATCAGAACAATTCATATATTAAACGCTCAATGAAGGATGATGGAAGACTAGACTGTAGGAGCTGCAGTCGTCGACATGTTCTATGGCTAGCATTTGTAATTAACTCATTGCCGCACTTTTAAATACTGCATGCGTCTAAATTAAGAAATGGTGAGAATAAAATCAAGAATCGATCTTGTTTAAAAAAGTTTTTGGACATGTCTATTAGTATTTCAAAAACATCCGACAAAAAGTATTAAGTAATTTATTATTATATGTGTTTATGCAAGTTGGAACTATCATTTCAAGCCAAAATTGCGTAATTACAATAGATAATAATAAATACTTTGTTTATAATATTAAATTAATGAATTTTGTTGAAAATACTTTTCGTAGATACATTTATTATAGTTTTTATAGTTATTTCTCGTCAAGTGCACTAACCTAAAAATTAAATATTGTTGTTTTAGAACTTTATAAATACAGAAATAACTATTTTTCCTATTTTGAATTAATTTTTATCTATTATTTTAAGATTTTTTTTAAGTATTATAACCACTGAAATACAAAAATTACAACTGATAGAAATAGCTACAGCACATACCGACTGTTTCAGCCACTAGACGCTATTAGTAATAGAAGTTCTGTAATATAAGCGTAAGTGGTACTTCGAAAAGTTAACACGATGAGAACTGACGGGGCCTGCAAGTGAATGGTCGATCACGTGCGTCTCTAATTAAACATTTTAAATTTATTTAATTTAAAAGTATAAAAGTTAAAAATATATAAAAATTTAGTGGTGTTGTCCAATCTACAAGGCGAAAGCTTCAATATAAAAATGAATCACGTAAATCGGTTCAGTGAAACTCTCAAATAAAGTGGACTAAAATAAGCCATGTGTTTCAAATATATAGATTGTTCGTAGGTTAAGTATGATCATACAGAACACTTGAAAGTCTATACAAAATTATATACATTGTGATTAGAAGAAATAAATGTGTTTCCAAAATTAATCGCAAGGTAAATTCTACTAATGATAAATAATTGGGTTCTTTACATTTACTAAAGTAAATGTAGTCAGCGGCCACTAGATGAATATGAAAAGATGCGATATGTATATGAATGACGTATTTGTATGACATTTTTGTATCTGAATATTACATATTAACTAATTCAAATATTTTTAATACATAAAGTGTGACCAAACACTTTGTGTGAACAAATAAAAAATCATTTAATTTCACTCTGCACTCTGAAAACTAATATTTTATGTATGTATGCTCCATTACAACCATTATTTATAGTATTTACAACAATATGCTGTTAACCAAGATATATACCAGATTAATAACAATTCTATGGTGGAAATTTTTCAAGATATACTTAGCACCTCTTATTGATTATCTCCGATATTCCTTGTTCAGTGAGTGGACATAATTTATTCAAAATTGAACTGAAATATCAGCCCCATCTAAAATGGTGAAACTTGATGCGTGTACCTAATTCAATCTCAGTTTGTAATTTTATGGCCCATCAACCCCAATATTCTCTAGCGCCGGAAAATTCAGACATTTCTGTTCCTAAAAGCCGACTGAATATTTCGCAGGACATCTCAATATTTCTTCCATTAATTATAACTAAGCGAAAGAAAATGTCAAGCAATTACGTTACTGTTGTTGTCATTTTTCAGCCAGGTAGCTATAACGAAGTCTATTTCGTTTTATATTTGAAAGCGTTATCTCTTATTGACAAGGGAGGTTTAGAAAATTCTATAAATATGTTTCCCGTTTAGTTTAGATTTAAATTATTAATTAGTATTTAAAAAATTATATATTAAAATTTATTATTTATTTCAAACAGTACTTTATTACTGAAAAAGTCTATATAAAACATTTTCTACTCTATTAAAACTTTAAAAGCATTTTTTTAACATCATTATGCTTAAATCTATGTAAAAATATAATTCACATTCACTACTGTAATAGTATATTACGTTATAAGTCCGGTAAACCCAAGTTTACAGTAGCGAGTTGAAAACGTTTCGGGACGAGGCGACGAAGGAGCCGAGTCTCGAATGTTGAAACGAGCTACTGTAATGGTTTACCGGAAGTATGACGTAAGGCGTTTTATTTCATACTGCCTCACATTGTTCATTTTTTAAAAAATGCATTTAAAATTTTCAGTCCGGTAAAATTTTTTACCGGACTCAAATTAGATTTTCAGTCCGGTAAAATTTTTTACCGGACTCAAATTGGATTTTCAGTCCGGTAAAATTTTTTACCGGCCTTGTAACGTAATAATTCATTTACCGGACTCAAATGAGTCCGGTAAATACCCTTTTACCGGACAGTATGAAATAAAATTCATTTTTTTGCTTTAATTTACGTTTTTGTTACAGTTTTCCGACACCACATACAGATTTTCTAATAGCTAAACCTTAGAAAACTAAAAATAAGATATTTAGGTACAAATAAAATAAATCCGACTTTAATCTCCTAAGCACTAAAAATCAAATAGGTTCTAGAACTCGATTACTTAGGAAATTTTCAAGGAAAAATTGCATTCTCAGAATGCGCCAATCTAATATAAACGAGCAAAAACTAAGATTTTCCCTGAAAATTGAAGTTGTCCTACGTATTTCTTATACAGACGCATTTTTGCAATTTGAAATTTACTACAAGTTGGTATATCATTAGATATATTATTGGTCGAAACTCTGGGATCGTCTATCAGTATAAAACATTTTTTCGTATATTTGTTCATTAATTTGCCATTTTACAAAATTTGTAGAAGGTTTTATAAAACAAAAGTATAGAAATTCCATCTTTCTGCTTGACTGGGAGCATTAGGATATTATTTGGCAAGATTCTACAAAACAATTACGCAGCAGTTATTAATTTCTCTACAATAACCTTGGAAATCTTTCATATCTTAATATCTTGACATTGATATTGAATACTGTTATATGAAAATGTGATATGAATATTACAACTTTTTATTAAGTAGTATTTTACTTAAATTTTTAAAATGCAATAACTACTATTTCATAAAATAAATGCACAAGTTTTTAATATCCATATCCATCCACATATAATATAACCAGCATGTTCGGGGTTTATATCCTATTTAATTTGAAAATTGACCAACAGATGCACCACTGCGTGGTGGATCCGGACGTATCTTACAGGTTTAAGTGGTCCTTACAACTGGCGCCACTAGTGGTCAAGGTTCGAAGAACTGGCCTTATGCTAGTATATAATATAACTAGCTTGTTCGGGGTTTATATCCTACAGAGCGTTCCTGATAGCCAGCGCCACTACGCGGTTGTTGTTAAATTGTTGATGCAAATTGTTAGTTTAAGCGAAGAAAAAACCTGACATAAAAGCAGCTTTTTTTTGCTATGAAAACAATTTCAAGGTTCGTATCAACATTATTATTATATTAATTAAGTGAATTGTATTTTTAAAGGTTTGAAGAACCGATGGTGTTCGCTAGTTTTTTTTAATACGGTGAGATGTGAAGTGATTATTGCGGGGGTGAAAAGCTAAGCTATGGTGCTGTGGGGTAGTAGGCCAGAGGTGGTAGTGCGGTCGCGTTCACGGCAAGACTTCTTAAAATGATTCAAGATGAAAGACGCTACTGTTGTTTTAGATTTATATATTTTCATTTATTATTCGCTTTAGTCTCATTTTTATCTTGTATTATTAAATCATCACATCTATTTGCTTACCACCTTTGATTACACGATACTGCAATAATAATAATGGCTTTTACCAATGCACCAACTTAAATTACAAATTTCTGGTATTAGTTAAATAAATTTAATAATTTTGTGGACTACACTACAGGACAGTGACACATTGTCACTAATGAGATAGTTATAAACTTTTAAATGTAGGCGGTATTGAAACTATCGACAGTGCTAGTAGAATAACAGTAGAGCAAAGAAAAGAGAGAAAAGTTACTATTTGCTTACAAAACGATTATGTAATTTTATTTGAAATTTTGGAGATGTAATTTTTTTAAACTCGTCAGATAATAGATTTATTAACTATAGCGATAAAAAATACAATGAAAAGATTTTTTGAACATTTCTAAATGAAATATGGGAACATTTAGTGTTCAGGGTGGCCTGTTAAGGGATACATCTGTTTTACGTTAAACTGGTGCATATGAGAATGTGGGTGGTGTATCCCTAAGGGCCTTGAAGAATCTTAAGATGTAAAAAAGAGTCTCTTCAGAACAACGGACCAGAACGGTCGAAAAGTGTCGCTTCCTCTTTAATTATAATATTTGTAGTTAAACTGTTTTTATTTGTTTATATTTTTAATATACGATTAAGGTTTTTACCGGCGTTTCAATTACCCCAAAAATACAGTCCACTAACATCGAACATTTTGGTCCAATCGAGCCGGATATTTCTTTGTAAGAAATATTTCAGTGTGAAAAATCAGTGCAAAAACGATAAGAATAGTGTATTCAAGGAAGCAGTTTAATTAAGGGAATGTTGCTATTGTAAAATATTTAAGTGAATTGGGATTTACAGTAGCAATAAACATACAATCAAGTGATAATCGTTGGGTCAAGTGCAGTTTCAAAGAAATAACCGAAGGGAAGCGGCACCCAGTGAGAACCATAAAACAGGTCAAGAGGCTCAACGGGCATTCAGCAGAGGACGATTGGGATAGTTTTATAATGGTTTCAACCACACATTTTTAAGTATTGGGTATTTTAAGAAAAAATAAAAGGTTTGCAAGGAGCGTGTCTAATTGACATCGGCGTAGGTTCGACAACTATTGGTGAGTACCGATTTCCGTTCACAAAATCCTTTGTTTCACATTGTTATATATATTTCTTTGTATTCTGTCTGAGCAATATATATTAATTTGATTTTCAAAATGCCAAATGAAATAATTGCAAATGAATGCACACAAAATGCCGAATTAGCCGATTTAATTCATAAGCGTGGGATAATAAAGGGTCAATTGACGCGGTTTGAGAATTTTATAAAATCAGTCAGTTTAGATGATATTAGTAGGGTGGAAATAAGAATTCAAAAGTGTAATGAATGGTGGGCTGAATTTCAACACATTCAATTAGAAATTGAAAAAAATGATAAAAGTGAAAAACAACAGGAGGAAAGGGTACATTTTGAGGAAACGTATTATGATACACTTGCGTTAGCAAAAGGTTTAGTTGCAAAAGGAGTTCAAAATACGCAAAATCAGAACATGCAAAATGTAGAAAATCATTTACGACGAAATGTACAATTTCAAGGGGAACAGCCTAATAATGCCAGTATACATATGCAGTTAGCGCCTATTGATGTACCTAAATTTGATGGGTGTTATAATAAATGGGTTAGTTTTTGGGATGCATTCAGTACACTTATAGACTCAAATTCAAAATTATCAAGTTATCAAAAGTTTGTTTATTTAAAACGGTCATTGATAGGTTCAGCCGCAGAACTAATTGAAGACATGCAAATTACTGAGGCTAATTATAGGGATGCACTGGATTTATTAAAAATAGAGTACCAAAATAAAAAAATTATTACATATAGTCATTTAGAGGCACTGGATGAATTTCCAATGATGGGTCATAAGCATTCGTATGAACAAATTAGTAAATTTCTGAGTGCATTAAGAAAAAACATTAGGGCATTAAATAATTTGGGGCACAATGTAGAAGATTGGGAAACATATTTTATTTTTCACATGCAAAAGAAATTAGACACAATAACAAAAAAGGAATGGAAGGCCAAAATTGGGGTAAATAATTTTCCTTCAATAGACCATTTCTTGGAATTTCTTTCTGATAAATCTAAGTTATTAGAACCAGACACGCATCATAGGGTTAGTGGTAAAATCGAAACAAATAAGCCGAACTTCAACTTCGGAACAAATAGACACATTTTTAGTAAATCGGATACAACAAAACAAACAGTGGGAACCAAGACGTTTGTAACAAATGGGTTAAAGAACTTGGGTCAAAAATGCGTCATTTGTAAGAATGAATCCCATCCGGTACACACATGTGAAATGTTTTTGAATTTGTCCTTAGCTGACAAAAGAAACGAAATTAATAAAGCAAATCTATGTTGGAATTGCCTTAAATATGGGCATAAGGTACAAAACTGCTTCGCAAGGGGTTGTAAATATTGTGGAAGAAAACACAACTTTGTATTGCATGAACATCAACAAACAGGAGCATCGGTACCGGCAGAGAATGCGGTTGATGAAAATTTGGTTGCGAGCAGTCAAGCATTTGTGACAGACGATAATCTTGGGGTTGCAGTGTCAGATGTACTGTTATCGACGGCCATGGTAGGAATAGAAGACGTGCAGGGAAATAAACATTTATGCAGGGCATTATTAGATTCAGGGTCGCAATCTTCATTCATGACCAAGGAACTTCGGGAAAAATTGCAGCTTCCTACAAAGGGAATTAACATGTCGATAATGGGAATTGGGAAGGACATAATGCATATCGATAAAGTTGTAACGGGAAAAATAACGTCATTATGTGGTGATTGGATTTCAAATAATTCCTTTTTGGTTATTGATAAAATTTCAGATAGGGTACCGTCTTTTGCAGTAAATCATCAGTTATTTAAGATCCCTAGGGATATGGTATTAGCTGATGAAGGGTTTGCTACTCCGGGCAAGATAGATATTCTATTGGGTTCTTCGATTTTCTGGGATCTTGTTCTTGGGGAGCAATATAAATTGGGAATAGGGAAACCTATAATGCAAAAAACGAAATTGGGTTGGATCGTTGCAGGACCTGTCAACGGTTTAAATTATAGATTAGGTACTAGGATGCAAAGCTGTCATTTAGTATCAAATGCAGCTCTGCGTGACCAAATAGAGAGATTTTGGATAATTGAGGAACTTCCTCAAGAAAACAGAAGGTCTAGGGAAGAAGAGAGATGCGAAGAGATTTTTAGGGAAACTACGAAGAGAGATGAAAGCGGTAAGTTCGTAGTAAATTTGCCAATAAAAAACAACAGGTTGAAGTTAGGATTTTCCTTTAAAATAGCTCTTAAACGTTTTGAGCATCTGGAGAGGAAGTTTTCAAAAAATGAAGCTTTCAAAATGGAGTATTCTGACTTTATGTCTGAATATATAGAGTTGGGTCATATGTCCAAGGTTCGGGAAATAGATAGGGTAGCTTTAGATAATTATTTTGGAATTGGTACAGATGATTTGTATTTCATACCGCACCATGGGGTAGTTAAGAAAACATCATTAACTACAAAATTAAGGGTAGTATTCGATGCTAGCGCACCTTCAGATAATGGGGTGTCATTAAATAATATTTTAATGGTGGGGCCGAAGCTGCAGGACGATTTGTTTGCCATCTTATTGCGATTTCGTGAACATCGGATCGTCGTTACCGCTGATGTAGCAAAGATGTATCGACAAATTTGGGTAAATGAAGATCAAAGGAAGCTTCAAAATATTTTGTGGCGAGATCCGACGAATGGAGCATTGAGTATTTACGAATTAAATACAGTCACATATGGGACGGGTCCAGCTTCATTCTTAGCAGTTAGGTGTTTGCAACAGATGGCACATGGAAGTATGAAACAACTACCAGATGCATCTAAGATCATTCTCAGGGATTTTTATATGGATGATCTTTTGTCAGGTTCAGATACCGTAGAAAATGCTGGAAAATTAAAGAATGAAATAACCGAAATTCTTAGTAAGGCTAGGTTTGTATTGAGAAAATGGATGTCTAACGACAGGGGAGTATTTAATACTAGATATGAAAATAATTTAGCACCAGAAATTGAACATTATATTTCTGATGGATCTGATCATAAAACCTTGGGTTTGTATTGGGATTCAAATAGGGACGTCTTGCATTTTCAGGTTAGTCAGGTGTTGGATAGAGAAATTACTAAAAGGGGGATATTGTCTACGGTAGCTCAGATTTTTGATCCATTGGGTCTGGCTGGTCCAGTGCTCACTAAGGCTAAACTAATTTTGCAAGTTTTGTGGAGAAAGGGATTATCATGGGATGAGGAAGTACCGTTAAAAATTAAAACAAAGTGGGAATCTTTTAGGAACAATTTAAAAAAATTGGACAATGTGTTTATTCCTAGAAGGGTATTAATCGAGAGGTTTAAAGATATACAGTTGCATTGTTTTTGTGATTCATCACAACTGGCATATGGCGCCTGCTTATATGTTCGTTCAACAGATATTCAGGGAAAACATGATGTAAAATTGCTGTGTTCGAAATCCAGGGTTGCGCCATTAAAGGTAGTGTCTTTGCTTCGTTTAGAATTATGTGGGGCTTTGCTGGGTGCAAGATTAACATCAGAGGTATTAAAGGTACTCAATTTTACACCGAGTAAAATCACCTATTGGTGCGATTCTACTATCGTGTTATCCTGGCTTTCAACGGGGCCTGTAGAGTGGAAGGTATTCGTTGGTAATAGGACAGCTGAAATTCAACAGCTTACAGCGGGATATCAATGGCGTCATATACAATCTAATGACAACCCAGCTGATGTCATTTCGAGGGGGTTGAATCCAGATGAATTAGGATATTGTAAGTCATGGTGGAATGGTCCGCGCTGGTTATCATTAGATGAAGAGGTTTGGCCAGATTTTGAATATGCTGTGGATATAGAGATTCCAGAAAAACGAAAACAGCAAGATACATTTTTGGTTAGAAAGCATTTTTCAATTTGGGACAAGTTTTCAAATTTTTACAAATTACAGCGGGTAATAGCATATTGTTTAAGGTTTGTACATAGTTGTAGGGATAAGATTAATAAGAGGTTAGGACGTTTGACTGTGGATGAATTAACGAGTGCGACTAGGGTTTTGGTTAAGAGCTGTCAAATGGAAGCCTTTCAAATGGAAATAACGGATCTTGGCAAGGGTAAACAAATTTCAAGGGTTAGTAAATTGGGGGTATTAAATCCATTTCTAGATTCTGAGAGTATTCTTAGAGTGGGTGGTAGGTTGGAACATGCGGATTTATCTTTCGACCAGCGCCATCCCATTATTGTGCCTAACCATCATAGGTTTACGAAGTTACTTATTATGCATTTTCACTATAAAAACTTGCACGCGGGCCCGCAAGCCTTGCTTGCAACGATGAGGCTTCAATACTGGCCATTGACAGGTTTGAACATGGTCAAACAAATGTTGAGAAAATGCATAGTTTGCTTTCGAGTGAAACCTAAGGACTATCAATATATTATGGGTAACTTGCCAAGATCTAGGGTAACGCCATCTAGACCTTTTACTAACTGTGGGATAGATTTCGGTCGACCATTTGAAATAAAGGTTAGCAAAACACGGGGACACAAAACAATAAAAGCTTATATGTGCGCATTTGTATGTTTGGCAACGAAAGCTGTTCACCTTGAGGCCGTGAGTGATTTATCGACGGAAGCTTTTTTACATAGTTTCAAGAGATTTATATCTCGTAGGGGGTTGAGCTTAAATATTTATTGTGATAATGCAACGAACTTTGTGGGCGCAAGAAACGAATTAGAAGACCTTTATAAATTATTAAAAAATTGCGAAACACAGGTAGCCTTCCATGAGCACTTTCTAAAACAAAAAATATCTTGGCATTTCATTCCACCACGAACTGCTCATTTTGGGGGTTTATGGGAGTCGGTAATTAAATCGGCTAAATATCATATTAAGCGGGTAGTGGGAGAACAACGATTGACATTTGAAGAGTTACAAACTATATTGGCTCAGGTGGAATCATGTCTAAATTCCCGTCCTTTGATCCCATTAACTGAAGATCCTAAGGACCTAAATGTCCTTACACCCGGTCATTTCCTTATCGGTAGTTCACTGTCGGCCTTACCACAAGAAGACCTCCGACATGTGAAGCCAGGTCGACTCAAGAGGTACGAGTTAATGACACAGATGGTACAGTGTTTTTGGGAAAGGTGGTCTAAAGACTATCTGACACAGCTGCAGCAAAGGCGCAAGTGGCAGACAGCTAAGGACACAGTGAAGGTAGGAGACGTCGTGATAGTTAAGGACGATAATCTGCCTCCTTTAAAATGGAACTTAGGTAGAGTAGTGTAGCTCCATCCTGGAAGTGATGGGCAGTGTCGCGTCATATCAATAAAGACACCAAGAAGTGTGGTTAAAAGGGGGTTAACGCGAGTTTGTGTGTTACCAATGAGTGAAGAGTGAGTTCGTACTTTATATTGTCGGGATAAGACCTACGTGGTCCATGTATAGGTTAAGTTAGGTATCAAATAGGACTTTAAGGAAAAGAACATTGTGTAGTTTTAGTTTGGATTTGTGTAATGGGTATTGTTGTTGAAAGACGAGGCTTTCAAAGGGGGCGGCATGTTCAGGGTGGCCTGTTAAGGGATACATCTGTTTTACGTTAAACTGGTGCATATGAGAATGTGGGTGGTGTATCCCTAAGGGCCTTGAAGAATCTTAAGATGTAAAAAAGAGTCTCTTCAGAACAACGGACCAGAACGGTCGAAAAGTGTCGCTTCCTCTTTAATTATAATATTTGTAGTTAAACTGTTTTTATTTGTTTATATTTTTAATATACGATTAAGGTTTTTACCGGCGTTTCAATTACCCCAAAAATACAGTCCACTAACATCGAACATTTAGCTTGATCCTGAATCTCAGGTTTAAATGGTGTACATCTGTGCGGAAGCTAATATACAGTGTGGGATTAAAGTATGGAATATTTAAAAAAAAAGCGAACTCAACCGGTTTTTTTAAAAACGCTGAAATACGTCGATTTTGTTTTTTTAAAATACACATTAATATGTTTGATTAACCTTCCGACTTTCATTTGTTTCTAAGTTATGACGTCATTACAAAAAATTTTAAATGACAATATAGATTTTTAATAGTAGAATCCAATAGTGATTTTTCTTCTCTTTATTATCATGCAAAAAATCATAAGGTTGCATAACAAAAATTCTGAGAAAAATCGAGCTGAACATTGTAAATGTTTGTTAGTTATGACGTTATCACAAAAAATTTAAATGACAATATAGATTTTTAGTAGTGAAATCCGATAGTGGTCTTTCTTCCCTTTATGATCATGCAAATAAATCATAAGGTTGCATAATAAAAATTCTGAGAAAAATCGATCTGATATATTGATATATTGATACTATAATATCAATAACATTAAATGTTCAGATCGATTTTTCTCAGAATTTCTGTTATGCAACCGTATGATTTATTTGCATGGTCATAAAGAGAAGAGAGCTCACTATCGGATTCCACTACTAAAACTCTATATTGCCATTTAAATTTTTTGTGATGACGTCATAACTAACAAACATTTACAATGTTCAGCTCGATATTTCTCAGAATTTTTGTTATGCAACCTTATGATTTTTTTGAATGGTCATAAAGAGAAGAAGAATCACTATCGGATTCCATTATTAAAAATCTATATTGTCATTTAAAATTTTTTGTGATGACGTCATAAGTTAGAAACAAATGAAAGTCGGAAGGTGAATCGCACATATTAATGTGTATTTTTAAAAAGCAAAATCGACGTGTTTCAGCGTTTTTAAAAAAACCTGTTGACTTCGCTTTTTTTTTAATATTCCATACTTTAATCCCACCCTGTATATTATACAGGATCATACAGTCTCATAATAAGTGCATCAAATACGGCAAGTAACATAGTTAGATGTAGATAAGACAAACAAAAAATCCAACGTTTAGGGATGGTATGGTATAAAAAAATTATACTTTAGAATAGTATGTAATGTTTTAAGCACATACAATAGCGTTTCATATGATGTCTTCAAAACAAAGCATTTTCAATGTCATTTCCAACTTTAAGCAGTGCCGTCAGTAAGTAAGAACGTTTAATACAAATAGACTTATTATAAAGTACATGACATTCGTAGATAATTTAAGGGGTTACTTACTTTTAATTTTTTCATTAATGAGTTGAGGTGTTTTAAAGTATTTAAGTATTTCGTGTGAATCTGTGTAATTTACGCAGGATTTATATGGATTTACCATGGAGAGAGTAGATGTAGTACACGTTTAGCGTATAATAAGAGTTTGTAGAATCAATGGACAGGTAGCAGTGGGCACACATTTTGTAGAACCTGGACACGTGCTGCTTGAAGCCGTGAACAAGCATCAAGCAACGTTTTTCTGCCAATTCTCCTACGGATGTTTGTTCTTCATTAATTGTAATGTCAATGCTGTTAACTGCCTTAAGGCGATCATTTTTTTTACCAAAAGGAATGCAACCATTTAGTGGGATTCAGAATAAGGTATTCTTTAGATCGTCATTTATAGCTGTACAGTACAGTCAAGTACCTTCAGGATTAAAATTGCATAAAAGTAGACATGCTGGTTTTTAGTGCTATAACGCTATAGACGATTCGAGATATATGACATATCGGCTGGCAGCTAGACGAGGTACAATACACGAGTATGTACCAACGTTTTCTAGAACGTCTATATGGGAGATATAAATCGTCGTCGCGGAGAGAAGAGAATCAGTTAGTGTCCAACCGGTGAATTGAATAAATGTGCTTTGTGTAATTAGTAGTCAAGTATTAGTGAATAAATAAATGTTGTAATAATAAGTAAATAGTGATTAAATAAGTTTCTAAATATCTAGCATTTAAGTTGGTTAACAGTTTATAATTATAGTGTTAAATAATTACTTAAGATTAAATTAGTGTATGTAAATAATATTTCTCTTGTTAATGTTAAACAGCATTTTTGTTATTATTTTAAAAAGAACGTTACAGTAAATTGGTAACACATCAGGTAACCTGAACTAATCTGACATAAAATCTGATGTTTGTCCGTTCAGTGTCATTGCCTGGTAATGGTTATTTAAATAGTTTTCCATTAATTTAATTGTCTTATTTTTAAAATTGATGTAATGTAAAGTTATTGTAATTGCTAGATTAATTACCGACAGAAAATTATACATGGGTTATTATAGGAAGTAAGAATGGTACACATAGATGTAAGAGTTAGTACCTATGGTATTTGAACTTACAGCAATAATAGTTTTTAAACTTCGCTTACAGTTGTAAATCTCAAAGTTTTGGTTATTAATTCTTTTACATTACTTTTATAACAGTTTATAAGTCATTATCAACAGATATAAATCTAAAAGTGCTACTTATAAAGTGATGGTTTATTTTGTTAGAATCTGATAAAAGAAGGGTGGAAATTGATTATCTTTATTTGTTTCTGAAAGTTATAAAGTTTTAAACCTTTCCAAATATCGTTTCGTTTGTTTATATAAATTTAATATTTTCGTGATGTCTTTTTTCTGGTCGTATAGTGTTTGTGGTCACTTATGGCTATATAGTGTTTCTGTGCGTCATAAATATCAAGGCAGACTCTACATACAAGATGTAACATCATGATCATACCTTGCACTCTAGTTATTCAATGATTCACTGGCCAATACATTTTTTGCTGACTTGTATATGAGACTTGTTCTTTACTAATTTGGGTGTGCTGAATCCGAAAATCACATTGGTTTTTGCGTATCACGTCAAAGTTTAATTCTATATCATTTTATGCTCTTTGAAGAATTGAAAATGCGGCCAAGTTGTAACTTAAGAACTTATACGATATAAACAAAGTATAAAATTATAATAATTCATTTATTTATTTAGGTACAATATTTACACAATGATCATTCAAAAAACTACAAAAGTGTTAGTAATAAAGAAACAAGTCAGGGAAGAAATTTTTGTTTGTAGCACTTTCTGCTGTGCATTTTGGTTTGGCAGTCCCTTTGAACACTCCAACAGTAGTCGGCCATCATCTGAGAATCCCATCTTCCTTGGTACCGAGTTTTCATGGTTTTTAAATCTTGATGAAATCTCTTGCCTTGCTCATCGCTTACAGCACCTAAATTTTCGGGAAACCTATCAAGATGGCTATGAAGCAAATGAAGCTTTATGCTCATGTTACAACCTAGGCGTTTTCAAGCATTGGTTGCACTAGCTCTTTATAATTGGATGCTTTTTTGTTTCCAAGAAAATTGTTCGCGACCGCCGTGAATGAAGTCCAGGCTTCTTTTTCTGCTTCGTTCATGGAGTTGATGAAATTTGGATCTCTCATTAAAGTTCTAATTTGAGGTCCATCAAATACCCCAGCTTTGATTTTTTCGTAACTTAGTAGTGGAAACTTTTCACATATGTACTGGAAACAGTCACTTTGCAAATCTAGTGCTTTAACATATTGCTTCATAAGACCCAGTTTGATGTGAAGAGGTGGAAAAATTACTTTTTCTCTGTCGACTAAAGGTCGACTTATAATATTCTTATCTCCAACATCTAAGGATGTTCTAGGAGGCCAATGTTTCTGAATCCAGTGTTGGTTTCTATCTCGACTCTCCAAGAGGCACAAAAAGCAAGGAAATTTTGTATATCATCTTTGAAAACCAAGTAAAAAGTTTACCATTTTGAGATCCACACAGATGACCCAGTGATGATCTGTATATTTTAGTAAATCTATCACCTTATCAATGCCGTCATATGTTTCCTTTAATTGAACGGAATATCCAATAGGAATTGAACCGAAAACATTCCCGTTGTGTAGTAGGACACACTTGAGGATTCTGCTGGAACTGTCGATAAACAAACGCCACTCACTTGGGTCATATTGTACAACGCCCATTTGAGTTAGCAAATCTGGTACATTGTTACAATAAACAAATTCACACTATTGTTTAAAATATTGCACAAGATCACTTTCCCTTTTACGATAAAAAGTTATCTTCGTACCTTGCTTGAGTAAGTTCTTTTCATTTAATCTTGAAGCTAGCAGTTCCGATAATTCCTTTGATAGGCCCAAATCCCTTACTAAATCATTTAATTCTGCTTGAGTAAAGCGTTGTGGTCCATAATTAGAAACTATATCTTCATTGGCAGAATCTACATCTGAATCATCTTGCTCTTCAATAACATCTGACATGTATTCAGCATCCGAGTGCTCAAATGAAGGAAGCTCTTTATAAACTGGCACAGGTATTTCATCGGAATGAGGTACTGGTCGAACCGCGGAGTCAATATTCGGATATACAATTTTATTCTTATTCTTGGTATTATAACCGGAGGTCTGAGTTAAACAAAAGTAACAATCATCTAAGTGGTTTTTCGGTTCACGCCATATCATTGGAACGCCAAAAGCTAATTTCTGACGTTTTCCTTTGCTCCACTGCCGCAAATTTTCCACACATGATTTACACACTTTATGTGGAGCCCATGACTTGTCTTGATTAGCAGGTTTTACATCAAAAGAAGCCAAATACATTTTCTTAACGAAAACACTAATATTTGTCCTTTGACTGGGAACGGTGAAGCTGCCACAAATGTAGCAGAAAGAATCGGCACTATTTACACATCTTCGAGTAGTAGACATGATGTAGTTTCTTCACTAACAACTAACATGTAACTAGCATTTTCTTATCACCCTTGCTTACTTTTAAATAGTTCTAAGTGATCAATACTTTCTAATAAAATCTCATTAAACCCTAATATGTTGACGATGAGGACTAGCTTAGTAGACTTGATTACTTTACAATTGTTTATTACTTAATTATCTAATTAAGTACTTAAATATTATGAGGTACAAGTGTATATTATGCTAATGACTAAATGTATTTGGAATGTCTAAGAATTCCGTAAACAATTAAGAATTTGTTGAATTTAGTTAACGATTTTCAAGAATTTTGGATTCAGCAACCAGGAAACGCCGTAGAAAAAAAACCTGACGTGATAGGAAAAAACGGGATTTATATTTGGCATTAGCGTACCAATTTAAGTTAAAATCAAGTGTCAGATCAAAGTCAGCAGAAAAATTTTTTTTGTTAGCCAGTGTTATCAATAACAGATAAGTTAGTTGTAAGAATTAAGATCAATTAGGGAGAACTTATTTTGAGATAGTTGACCCTTGAGTAGGTTCGGTGACAACTGTTTTGATATTAAACTCCATTAATATCATGGAAGTAATGGGTTTCAGAAACATCACTATTTTGTAAATCGATATTAAAATTTTCAAAGCAGAATATCTTCTTGTTAACCGACAGTAACATTAAGTAGGGCGTTTCCAAGGCATTTAAAAGATTTGTATACATACTACATTTTGGATTATATACAGCACAAAAAAATAAATCAAATAATTAATTTAATTTGCATCCAAAGTTGTTCAATATTCGAACTGCGGTCTAAAAGTGACGTGCAGTAGAGGTTAGATATTTCTTTATGCAGGCGAGAAGATCTGTATTTATTGACCTATCATTCCACACAATAATGTACCTATATTTATGTGAACAGTGCTGTTTTCAAGCAAAGCTGCACCTTCCTTGGTGAATACTTTGTCCTGGTAATCAAAGAACTCCTGTACCGCTGTCCTGAGTGCGTCATTGCCATCAAACTTCGCTATCCACAGGCTTTCCTTTAGCTTTGGAAATAAATAAAAGTAATTGGGAGTTAGATCGGGAGAGTAGGGTGGATGATCCATAACTTCAAATCCAACTTCATAAATTACATTTTGCGAAATCAGGATTTTATGCACTTGTTCTGATGGAACAAAATGCTACGTGACAATTTTCCACGCCTTATTATTCCTCCCAGACGACTGAACTTGAAACTTTTGAGGAGGCGGAGATCCTCGATGGCGCCATGTTTCATTTACTGTCGCAAAACTTCCAAAAAAACTTTTGGGATTTCGCTTAAATAAGGCTAAATTGGCTGTAGAAGAAAGACTCGACACGTTTTTGTTGAGGCGTCAACATTTGTGGTAGCCATCCTGCTGACACCTTGTGCAACCCTAAATAGTCCTTTAATATTGTTTCGATCGTACCATTAGAGAGGACTGACATCTCAGCTATACGTCTTGTGATCCATCGACGATATTTTCTTACCATGTCATTTACACAATCAACATTCTCTTGAGTTTTTGCAGAATTAGACCAACCTGCACCTTTTGCATGTTGGAAAATCTTTCTGCAAAACTTGAAAGCGCGGGGCCAATTTTTTACTATTTGGTAAGAAGGAGCATCATTTTCGAGCGCTTCGTATATTTCTTTCTTCTGCAAATGTTTCATTACTGCATGAAGTTTACTTTTTCCATTTTCACCAAAACACTACTTTAAAATTAAATAGGGACAACAAACATTGTACAACTCTCTTGTATTGTACGTTTAGATAGGCACGTTTCAGAATCAATTCTCTTATCTTTTAATAGTAGGTATATTAAACAATGAATTTCATAAGGCAACATTTATTCCATAATCCTAAATTTAGAAAACGACCCGCTTGCGGCACTTTAAGCACTCAAATGACGCACTGTTTTGGTTTCTATAATAGCTTTATTATAGCTTTATTATTATTATGGAAAAATAGAAGAAAAAAAACTTTATAAATTATTAAAAAGAACCTTTCATTGAATTATCAAAAGTAAGTATATATGTTTTACTAAATTAAAAACAAATTAAACCTAAAGTTAAATTGATGCCAATTTTGATAAATGATGATAAAAATAGCTTACATAAATGTTAAACTGCTTGTAAAAGATTGAAGACTAATTAATGCAGTAACAAAATCTAAATTTTTGGTCCAAAACCCAAATAACAACTATAAACTAAAAATATAAATAAACAAGCGCACTCTGGTCTGTAACAGAGAATTAATTACATTTGCAATTAGGTGCTATTAATAAAATAAAATAATTTGTTCTTGTATCCATGTTATTTACGTTAATTAAAAATTAATACCCTTGTGACAATAATTGTTGCTATTAGGATAAACATAAACTTTTCTTAAGTCTGAAGCTTAAAGTAAACAGTTAATAGGAAGTTGTTAACAAAGGATAATTAAAACGTTAGTGAAATAATATTAATTTAGTAAATTTATAGTGTCAGAAAATCCTCGGAATATGCATGCGTGTCATTCTAAACTCATCTAAAATTCTGAAATTATTTTGCTAAAGAATTTGGTTTAATTTAAAGGCTTCAAACTATGCTAAACTATGAATATAAGGACAACCCACGTTCGTGCATCCCTAACTGCAGATTAACTGCGAAAATACTACTATCCATTATTATCAGGACTGAAATTAGTTGCTGTCAGGGTGTTGTTTTAAGTGTTCTGAAGTTACGTAATTTTACCCAAAATTTATTGTTTCAAATTGTACGTAGAAACTTTTGGCTTTAAAAATTTTTAAATTAAATATCTCATTCCAGAGTTTTATTTTAGGGATTTAGTTGAAATAGAAGAAGTTAAAAAAACACAAGTTTAAATTAATTCAAGTACTTTTCGAGTTTAATCCTTTTCAATCGCCTCGATTTAAAGTTATCCGGTAAAACAAACTTAAATCTAAAGAGGATGTAATGATGTTTCCAGGAAAACCATTTGCTGTTCTAGATTTAAAAGGGAAAAATGTTTTCCTTCCTTATCAAGAAAACACAGACAATCTCCTTAAAGCCAAAACCATATGTACAGCTGAAACTCGGGTTATAAGTTTCTGCAAAAATCTTGATTTGGTTGTGCAGAATAAATTTAAGATTTGCTAGCAGGAAAAGCTGAACCCTTGTTGAATAATAGAAAGGTTGATAGACAAAACAGGATCGTCTTCTGAAAACTATGTAAGTAAATGTGTAGTTTGTATTGAAATATAAACTTAAAGGAAACCTTAAAATTAATCTAAGAGCTATTACAGAATAAAAACGTTTTAAACGGCAAGACGCGTTCAAATTTGAAAACTTTAGAAATTCCCTCCTACATACTAGTATCTATTTGTATTCCTTGAGAAGGACAAGAAACCCGAGTAAAAATACCTAAACGGTTTAGATTGTGCAGAAAAGAACATCGTAGAGGTTGTCTAGATTACACCTAGACATAGCACTAACATAAGGAAAGCTTTTCGTTTAAATGCCGTAGTCTTAATAACCATTTAGATGTTATCGCAGCGAAAACTTGAGACACTCCAATAAGCACGGTAATTGCACATTAGTTCCTAAATGAGAAAATACCAAAATCAACTGACAGTTTTCTTAATACATACACTAATAGCATTAATGGGTCCTAATACGATTTATTTTAGGAGCTTGGGTTTATTGTCGCTGGCTGAAATAGTCTCGTTTATACCATACACGAACATAATAGTTAATTCCTTCAATTAACTCTGTAGAGAACGAATTTACGTTATCTCTTCAGAAAAGAAAGCTTGATATAGCATAAATAAGTATTAACATATAATTCATTTAATTCGTCAGTGGGAATTAATTTAAGAAAATCGGCAACTTAGAAAGACCTGCGGGGGCTCATTTTAAAGCTTGAAACCTCTGGTTTCGAATGTCACATGCCTCCTATGTATAAAAAATTATATGTATTTGATCCCTAAAACAGGGTAAACACGTATCCTTCTTCTTTTTTTAAATTTTTTTAACAGAATCGCATTTTTCGTTCAAAAATACATAGATTTTGTCCACTGCGTCTTTTTCCTAGAGTGCTTCAATTTCCAGCAAAATTGAAAACAACAATTTGCCATTTTTGAAAGTTTATAATTTTTTTTTATTGAAAATAGTGTCAGATATAAAAAAGTGATAAGAGTAAAAAATGCTTATTTTTACTCAATAAATACGAAAAAACCAACTTATTAGGATATTGTCGGTGTCACCTATCTATAGGTATGAATAATATAATTAAAACCTTCTAAAATGATATCAATTATTTTTGTTCCATTTTCCGAATAAAAATAAATTTTTGGTAGTGGAAAAAAAGTGTATTGTACAACTAGCTATGAATGTCATACTGTTTTCTCCAACCGCACGAATATGACACTATAAAATCAAATTATTTTGTATAAAAAGTAGACCATTTAGGAACTGTTCCTCGTTACCATAGCAATAGTACAAAAAGTAATCACTTTTTGTACAATACAAAAAGTAGTCTGAGGTTATGTATGAACTATTTTCCTACTCATAAGGCTGCCAGACTCCGCTAACGCGTCGTCCAGCGACTTTCTTATTCGTCCCAAAAACATGCATTTTTTGTACTAATGAAACAAATAACCATTTTTTACGAATTCCCAGTTTTGATTAACGAGGGCCAAGCCCGAGTTTATCATGCACATCAGTGAAAAAAAGAGACTTTCATAAGGTGTTGTACACGACAGTTTCATGCATGTTTAAGTTCAGAAATTTTTCCTAAAAGGATTTACGCAAAATCATAAAGAATTCAAAAAACATAGCATTCTTTGACAATAATCTCCAAGCAGACTGACGTTTGTTTTTACACAAACACAATTAAAAAATAATTTAAAAAATTTTACTTTCATTTCATAATAAGATTTTTCAATAAAAAGAGTCATATTTCATAATCAATATGTCAAAAAGGTTTTTTCTTAACACGTGCGCCGAAAGTACAACCTTGTGCTCTGATTTCTGAACGCAAAGAGACACTTTCCAGTGGATGACCAGAACATATTCCGCATAATGTTACTAGTACTAGTAGTACAAGTTTTTTCACTACAAAAAATTTATTTATTATCAAAAATATTTTTTATATCCGCTCGGGCGATTATCACAAATTTAGCGACCTGTTTTTAGAGCGTAAGTTGCTAAATTAGAGCTCTAGGGCTCTAAAACTTTTTAGAGCCCGCTAGAAAAGTAGCTACCCTTGTTTACACCGTCTCCATAGTAATAACAGTAATTAAATACCATTGCACCTACCTACTTGAAGTTTTATCGCTGCACCTACCTACTTGAACTTTTGCACTTTGCAAATTATTTTTATTTTAAAATTAAATATTAGTTTAAACTTAGGCCGGACATAAACTGACGTAAAAACGATCTCTTTATCGTTTTAGCGCCTTCGACTTTCGCCTCAGGCGCTAACTGACTCTGCGGGCTCTAACACACTCAATTAAGCCCTTAATACATAACATACTATTTCATATTCATTGAGTAAAAATAAGCATTTTTTACTATTATCATTTCTTTTTCTATCTGACACCATTTTCGATGAAAACAATGATAAACTTTCAAAATTGGCAAATGGTTGTTCTCAATAAAAAAACGCAGCGACCAAAATGTATGTATTTTTGAACAAAAATGCGATGCTGTTAAAAAAATTAAAAAAGATTTATTTTTCTAATTTTTTCAACTTTTAAAATTTTCTTTGGAACTGTATAGTGTTTATTCTGTTTCAGGGGTCAAATATAAGTTTTTTCATATAGGAGCCACGTGACATTCGAAAGTAGAAGTTTCAAGCTTTAAAATGAGCCCCCGCAGGCCTTTCTACGTTCCGCCAATTTCTGGACCTAGCTGGTGGTTGTGTTCAGAAATAATGGCCCCTAAGTATTATATAATTTATTGAGTTCAGTTTTAGTAGAGTTTCATTTATATAAACCTAGAAAAAAATGTAAAAAAGAAAAGATCAGGTTAGTAACATCAGTTCGTATACTATCAGAAACCAACTGTTATAACCTTATAACTATTATTTATTTTTAATAATAATAAATCATAAACTAACCAATTAGTTCATAAACTAAAATTTATAATAAAATAATAATTTTATAATTAACGGATAACTGAATAGCAGTTACGAAATATTTTTTCTGTAGAAAAGTTACCTTTAATTAAATCGCGCAACAATGTAAATATTCTATTAAGCTGCATCGCAAAAGTTTTACTTATTAATCACATAATCTAAAAAGTAAGAAGAGTAAATAAAGATTTGCAAACATTATAGTAGGGACGCAAAAGTAGTAGTAGTGTGAAAAACCAAAAGGTATTGTCTGTCTGAAAAGGTATTTATGGTGTTAATGAACTCCCTTTGTAACCACTCCGTGTTAACATTGAACTGATTAAAGCTTTGTGTTCTAGATGGTCCAGTCCATGTTTACAACGGGAAGGAGAAGTCCAGAAATTTAGGGTAAAAGGTAAAATAGCCCAAAGAAAATTCTACAATTAATAAGAAGGTCTTCATAATAATCCAAAACATAGTTGGTCTTTGGCTTTAGTAGAAATAATAATTTTGTCTCTAGGAATAATTTTGTCATTATGCATTTGGTAAGCAATAGATTTCCTAAAAGCAAGGAATAGATTGAGGAATAGTTTATTAAATATATTGAAAATTAGTGATGAATAATTCTCAACCAAAGGCATTTCCAGTCGAATGCAAATTCACCTAGTAAAATCATTAACCTAACTAAACGCATTGGAAAATACTATAGCTTTTAGATCGAAGAAGGAAGTTACACACAATTTGACATAGTGTATAGAAGACCACATTACATTTCAAGTCAACTACAACAAAATTTGAAAGGTAGCAGTATAAGGCAGTGATGAGGCAAAAATTAACCAACAAATAATCTTAAATTAAAAAATACCATGTACCAAACAAATTGCAACATCGCCAAAAAAATACTCCTTAGAGGTTCGTATAATTGCACTAATTATTTCAAACATTAGAAACACTCCAAACATTAGAAAATATACAAGATTCCAAATATCGCTAGAATACGATACTAAAATGATATTTTAGTTTTAAGACAATTTATGTGAATAGGTACACATGAATAAATATTAAATCTGCACTTATGAAGTTCTGTCTATAATCTGCAAAACGTAAAAACCACGCGAAGAGATAACCGACGGCTGACAGTAAGCGGTGGATGCTTTGCCGACCGTGGACACTACGCCGGCATTTAAAAGAGGTCCATAATTACAATTCTTATGGGGATGTTATCATAAAATTCCAAAATTACAACTAATTAACCTTTTCATTGATTTTGATATGGTTTTCACAAATCTGGTCTCTGTGATGTTTTCTACAATAGATGTAAAGTTAGGCTAGTGTTCACGGCCAGAAAAGTGTCCACCGGTTTCAGTCAGCGGAAGTATCTGCTGTGTCCTCACGCAGTCCGGGTCGAGTTAATACTTTGTCCAGTTTTGTCTAAAATCTAAATGTGAACAAAACAAATTCAGCAATCACACTCAGTCTCAGCTAATACTATCAAATTTGTCTTTTAGGAAAATATAACTCATTAGTAGTGCTAAAATCGTTGCAACGAGTTCCAACCATTACCGTTTTGTTCCACTTTCTCGGAATTGGCCACTTATTTAAATGAAATGATTCAGGATCGAGATCCAAAGGATATTTTCAATGTCGATGAGATGGATCTTTTCTATAAATTTACGATCGCAAAACTCTTGCATTCAAGAATGAAAATTGCAGTGGTGACAAGTTGAGTAAGGAGAGAGTCACTCTGTTGGTAGGAGCAAACATGAATGGGTCGGAAAAGTTGCCGTTATTGATGATAGAAAGTCAGAAAATCCAAGATGTTTCAAAAACCTGAAGACAAAACCAATAGAGTGCGAGAGTAACAATAGAGCATGGATGACGGGTGATCTTTTTGGGTAATGGCTACTAAAAATTGATAACAAGTTTGAGAAGCAAAAACGTCAAATCCTTCTGATTATTGACAGCTGTCATTGTTTGACTGCACTCAACAAGATTCCAATGCTAGAAAATGTAAAGGTTCTGTTTTTCCAAGGTCCGTAGATGTCTATGCTGTTTTTCCCTTCGAACATGACATCTGTTGTGCAGCCAATGGAACAGGAAATAATTAAAAACTGTAAACATTTTTAGCGGCGCCTTATGGTCGAGAACATTTTAACAGGGGACTTCGAAATTAAGTACAAGATTAAAATCGATGTTCTACAACCTGCAAGGATGTGCCAGAAACGTGGGAACAAGTAACTGAGGAAACAGCGAAGAACTGCTTCAGGAAAGCTGGGTTTGTTAAAGAATCGGAGGGAGAAGAAAGCCATGGTGAAGACATCATACCTGCTGTTGACTACTAGGATGAAGTGAGACTAAGTGTAACTGTGTCACATGAGGAGTTTGTGGAAGTGAATGACAATGTGGCAGTGTGTGTCGCGAGCAGAGTGATGCATACATCGTGGCGGAGGTCGTCAACACCCAGATCGGACCATCATCTGACGAAGAGGATGACGGCTTAGAGCCACGAGGAGCAACCTGTCCCGACCCCTGCCCAGGCTATGGATCACATTAAGGGACTACATAGATTTCTAGAGGGTCAGAATTCTGTGAGTAACTCCATATTTAGTTATCTCTATAAATTAAAAGTGTTTACAACAAAACAGAGACTCAATTCCAGGAAGCAGTTGAAAATTTTTAATTTTTTTGAAGAATTGTTCTAGTTTTTAATATATGTACTACATATTTTCTTTAAATAACGTACAAATTATTTTTTTTGTGTAATAAAGGTTTTAAGTATGCAGAATCATCAATATTTGTTTTTTCTAGATGTCCAGTCAAATTAGAAAAAATAGCGGACAGTTGAGGGAAGTCCGTGGATTTTTGCATAAGCCTTCCTGGAGGGCTGTTAAATAACCCCTAAAAGTCATCGAGCCGTATTCGCATCTCTCTATTACATTAACAGCTTCTTTAATTACCATGGTGACCAATTCTATTCTTTTCCCACCTATTAAAATTAGATAGAGCTATCTCTATTCTTGTTGATTTTAAACGAAACTTTAGTTAGAGACACCTTTAACCGTGGCTCGTAATACGGCCCATTGTCTGTAGGTGGCGATCTCGAGGTGATAATGAGGGTAAACCACGCCCCCTAACGTTTTTTGTCGTTTTCCTCGGAAGCTATTAGGTTTATCGAGATGAAGGAGGTTAGGTACATTAAAGTTTATTTAAATGCCTACCAGAAATGTCCGAATGTTTTTTCGTGCCTCGCCTTCTTTTTGTGTTATCAAAAAAAAGATGTCATACATAAACGAGCAATTTGCTCCAGTAAATTTGCTCAAGGAACTTTCGGACGTAACGTTTTGTGGTCTCATATTCGTCATGAAATCAATCGTGGTCCAGTCGTATTTTACCTTAGCATTTCTTCGGCAAAATCCATCAGGCGATATTATCGTTATCCTTGGTGCCAGTCGAATGAAAGTTTCGTATTGACAAATTAATTCTTAGGAGAGTACACTGTGCTAGTCAATTTTTGCATCCAACCCAATACGTACAAGGTTTTTCGCTTTTTTAGAAATCCTTCTAATTTCCTTTATTTCTAAGATCTTGATATTGTCCACAGTTTCAATTTAATATTGATCCAGTACGTTGCATGCATGCTTAATGTGGAGCAAAATCGTTATAATTATTTATCTGTTAACAGACGTCTTAAGATACAAAACATTCTGCGTTAGTATCTTGGCTGCTAGTTTACAACAAAATTGCACTTACATAAATATTTATAAGGATTTCTAAGAAAGTGAAACGGCCTGTACGTATTGGGTTGGATACAACAATTGACTAGCACAGTGTACTCTCCTAAGAATTAATTTTTCAATAAGAAACTTTCATCCGATTGGCACCAAGGATAATGATAATATCGTCTGATGGATTTTGCGAAGAGATGCTAAGGTAAAATACGACTGGACCACGATCGCATCCAGCTCTCAACGAATGTTTCTTATCTATTTCATGACGAATATGAGACCACAAAAAGCTACGTCCGAAAGTTCCTTGAGCAAATTTACTGGAGCAAATTACTCATTTAAGTATGACATATCTTCTTTCATCAATAACACAAAAAGAGGGCGAGGTACGAAAAAACATTCGGACATTTCTGGTAGGGATTTAAGTAAACTTTAATCTACCTAACCTCCTTCATCTCGATAAACCTAATAGTTTCCGAGAAAAACGACAAAAACCGCTAGGGGGCATGGTTTACCCTCATTACCTCTTCGAGCTCGCCACCTACAGACGGTGACTTTTAGGGGGTTATTTAACAGCCCTCCAGGGACTTTCCTTAACTTTCCGCTATTCATGAAAATTTGTTCTAAATTGACTGGACGAATTTTCCCGGATTTCTAGTATTATTAATCTGGCAACCATGCCCATGTCCCAGATGACTAGATTACTTATTGTAACGGTATATTTTCTATCGGTTTCAAATACGTAGAACTTTATATTTATATTTACAAAAATCTTAAGTTCGGTTCTGCAAATTCGCATTCTTTTTAAAATATAAGCGTTTAAGAAAAATGATAACTCGAGGCGTTCGCAGTTTTAGAGGAAAAATCAATACTTGCTTTTTAGTTGCTGTGCCCTGATTCGTTAAGCCAAAACACGCGACTCGTTGTTGATTGGGTACTTAGAAAAAATCAATATTTGTTCGTGAGTGAGACCTCGCTATTGGCTGATATTCCTACGAGGAAATAAAAATGTGTTCCTACGCGTGAGATTGGGGTTGGAGCGTCGCGTCACTCACTTGCTTCCCGTTGCTTCGAGCTAGACCACCTCGGTCAGTTCTTCTAGTAATGAAGATCGATATTGTTGAATTTTCGTTTTAGTTCAAGTAATTAAAAATACAGTTTGGCTACAGTTTTAGTGTAATCATGTGCCCTGGCCTCGGCCGGGTGCAGTTCTTATAAATTTTGTTATGTGGATTAATCAAAATGTGTTTGAGAAACTTTTCGTTAAACTTTATGAAAAACCAGTCGACTTGGGTCGATGTTATAGATTTCCCGCTTGTCAGTGTGTGTTTAGAATTAATGAAAATTCTATATATAGTTTCGTACCGTACAGTTCACCTTCGTAATGAGTGAAATTTTTGGAAGCAATTTATGTTTAACAAATTTCGTTTGAAAGGTTTGTCATTACCGTTTCGTTAATAAACAATTGAGGTTGTTTTATCGTGCCGAACTATCAAAGACAATCACTTCTTGCTGTTTGTGCTCAAAGTAGTACAGTTTTGGTTAATGAGAAGTTTATAGACTGATCTACAAATATAAAGACAGTTTCCAGTTCTCCAGTATTTAAAGTTAATAATTAATGCTTTACGGGTGGAATTTAATAATAGCAAGTGCTATTCCTGATTAAAATCATTTTATGTTTTTAAAAGACCATCTTTATGCTACGATTGTTTAATTTGTGCATTAACGAAGATGGTTGGTGGAATTATTTGGGCAACCAGCCGTATTTGAGATAAATTTTATCTTTGGGACCTGCTACCGTTATGTATTAATTTGAATGCAGTTAGTCAATTTTGGTTTTGAAGAACAAAGGCAACTTTCCAATTTCTAATGGTTTTGATCCAGTATGTTTCGTCAGGTTAATGCAGATAGAAAATTAAGGTACCGTACTTTATTGAAAACAGATTTTTATTGTAATTTAGCTTATGAATCCTTCAAGCAAGGAACTTTGTGATTTTTTGTCTTTAGGAAGAGAGCTCTCATTAGCATGTAAAATTCAATTCATTATTATTGCTAGTGAATAATTAATTTTGACAATATTTAGACTAATCGAATTTACGTAATATCCTTCAGATATTTGTTTTTTGAATTTGCAATTTTAGTTGAGTTAATATAATTTCAACAATCAATTAAATTTTTGATGAATAATTTTGGTTTATCAATTTCATGTAAATTTGTTCTTTTTGGTCAATTAACATTTTGTGTAATTCTTATTGAGTTGTTTTGAGTTAAATTTATTTCAGAGCAGTTAAATCATTATTTTTTGAACTTTGATCTTTATGTGTAATAAACCTATGTTGTGTGTGTTTTATTATTTATGTGTATGTTATTCTTTTCTTATTCTCATATTGTTTAATAAATGTTTTCAGTTTATTTTGAGGATTAAAAAACGGAACCATATAATTATGAACATATCATTTCATTTTTATTCCAAAATTTTAAAACATAAACAAATTCTTTTTGTTTTCAATTTAATATTTAATTCATTTTCTGGTTAGTGGATTTTATATTTTTTTAAAGCTTATTCAATTAACATCTTTGATTGTTTATTTATAATAAACACTTTTAAGCTTCATAATCAGATGGCGCCCTTTTTGAGTTATTATTTGTGCTCTGAAACCTTATCTACTCCTTTTCATAATCTATACAACTGTGGAACCAATACCTACGACCTGAATAATAAATTTGTAAGAGAGAGGTAAATCTCAAGCTGTGGCGAATATTTTGAGTATATTATGATAAAGTAAGTATGAATAATTTTATAGTTTTTATAGTTTTTTTAGTCCGGCTAAAAAGCGTTAGTTTCATTATGCGTCTGGAAATAAACTAATTTTTTGTACTTTGCGTTTATATCAAGGCTCATTCAGAACCGAAAGTAGTGCTGCACTAGCTCATTTGAGTTTCGAATTAGAACTAGTGTAATTTAGTTTTTCGAGGTTGTCAGTCATGAACCATGACAAATGAAATGTCATTGAAATCATTGTTAAATTAAAATTTGAATTTTCAAATGTCAAAATTTGACATTTATCGATTGTTGGTACCAACCACGATAAAATTCCACAAATTTTAAAAGTGCGAATTTTTATTTTAAAACGGATAAGTAAAAAAGAGGTGCAAAGTACAAAAAATAGTATAAATAACTCGTTTTATAAGACATTTATTGCACTCATGCTTTAAAAAACTCCCGCTACGCGGTCGTTTTTTAAACTAGCATTCGTGCAATAAATCATGTCGTATAAAACTTGTTCTTTAATATACTATTAAAGTTTAACCTGATTATGTCATTTTTTAACAAGTCAGAACCATTTTTTACGTAAACCTTCTAGTTTAATTACCAACAGCAATGATATTAGTTAAAATGGGAATTAAATTTTTCAATTCGAATCATCCTAACCGGAAACTTGGATCGTAATTATCGCGCATAATAAAATTACTTGTTGGGTCTGTTCGAAGTGAATGGAAAAAGAAATCGGCTCTGTTTTGAAAAATTCACATAATAAAGACTACCTAAAAACCTTTTTAAAATGGTTTTTATTCTGACAATACTTACTTTCTTCATTTTGCTTTTATTGTGCAAAGCGAGTCTTTCAGTCTATTTAAACTTTCTTGAAATTAAAATATTCGTGTTTACATTTGTTTCATGACAGTCAATACTGTACTCATCTTATCTCGTTGAGTTTTTTTTCAGTCGTGTTTATTCTGTAGAGTGATATATTTATTTCCAGATAATTAAAAGTAAACACTTACATAATAATTTCAATATCGATCAGCAGTTCACAACTTAAGGGCGTTTTAGCAATACATAATCAATATTAGGTTTCAGTTTCAGACAAACATTTTATAATGTATTATTGAGTTAAGGTAGACATAATTAAACTTTCCACTAAACACTAAACTGGCGTTAATAATTCTAAGTATTTCAGTAAGTTTAGATAGTTATACACAAGTACTGAAAATTAATAACCTAGGTATTTCAAGAGGATGCCTTGGAAAACAAAATAGTAAACTAATGAAATTTCGGGGAATATAGAACTAATTACTTTTAAGAGTTAACTAGAAAACATGGCTGACAATGCAAAAGAGTATGAATAAGATGAAATACGAGCATAAACAAAGTGCTGAAAGTAATGGATTATGTTATTTGATATTTTCCTTTTTAGTTGGATAAATTTCTACCAATTTTATCTTGATTATCTTCCCATCAATGCACTTGTTATAACTTACTATAGATTTATGACGACTTCAGGAACTGTTTTTAATGTATTATATATTTTCCTTGTAATCAAGGTTAAGAGGAAACCGCTTCAAATACTAATTGCCAATATCACGATCTATTATAGAAAGAAAGAAATCTTATAATAAACAATTAAGTCGAAAACAAGAGTAACCTAAATAAGACTTAATTATTGGATGTCAACTGTCAATTTCGCGAAAGATCAAATTCATATGTTTATTACTATACGGCAGGTAAGCTGTTTCTTGGCCACTAGACGTTCAAGGATCATTGATCAAAGTAATGCCTCTATTAATCGTTTACAGTTATACTGAAAATACAATCGTATCAGGAATGTATGTGTTTCGGTAGCGTTAGTAGTTCAGTGAGTAAAGAGAGTTCGTTATATTATGTTATATCATGCATGCAAGAGTGTTATATTATGCATTTTGGTAGGACCATGTCTCCACGTTCAAAAAATTGTATCCACCTTCCAAATCTCTTCACCTGCCAAAAATAATATCTTACATGAGATATTTATAATTTGAAGACAATGCTAATATTACAAGATTTATTGATTAGAGGTCAGGTCAGTAGTCAAGCACCAGAGCAAAAAAGTAGGTTCATAATGCAATCTTCTACAGAATTGATTTTCTTGTTGGAAAATGTTCGGGGGTGTCACCTGAATGTAACGTCAAGTTGGCCTGACGGGGGGGGGGGGGCGTGAGCGTTAGCCGCCATCTTGGAAAACACGTTTTATCAAATATCTCGTGAACCGTGCATCGTACGACAAAAATAGTAAAGATCATTTTCGTAGATAATAACATTTTCGCAGATAATAACATTTTCTACTTTTATTGGAAACTTTTTTCTGTATAGTGCATAGGTTTATATTTATAGCGCGCCAAACTTTTTCCAACATGATTATTGCTAAATATATAGTTAACGGTTGATGATACATTAAAAATGGTAATAACCAAATTTGTAGAAAACAAATTAATTTCTAATAAAATTTATTTGAAGTTCTTTTTCTATAAAATTGATATTTTAAGAGCTACAGCTTGGTAAACTATTGAAACGCGTGAATTATCAATGGAAATGTGCCTCGTAGTACACGGAAAACATTTCATAACACATAAAACGGCGAAAAGTGTTCAGAAAAATGACAATAAATAGTATGCAGTGTGTAGAAAATGTTATTATCTACGAAAATGATCTGTACTATTTTTGTCGTACGATGCACGGTTCACGAGATATTTGATAAAACGTGTTTTCCAAGATGGCGGCTATGGCTCAACCCCTCCCGTCCCGCCAACTTTACGTTACATTCAGGGGACACCACCGAACATCTTCCAACAAGAAAATCCATTCTGTAGAAGATTTTAGAAATAAATTACCCGGTTACTGGCCTATAGAGGTAGGTTAGATTATGGCCAAGCTTAAAAAGGTTATTGCTTGCCTCAAACTGGAATCGCCAGATTCCACTAATCAAATACGTAAGGAATCGTGCATATCCAAAGTAATGTAAGTAACTGGTCATGGTATTAAAACTTTCTAAATACTGGAGATAGGTGGACACAATACATTACAGGTGGAGACATGCTACAGATAGATAGATCGATGGAGGGACGTCACGCAATCGTTGAGGGTTGCCTTCGCTTTGCATATTAAGAAGAATGCCTAAAAACATTTGTAGGAGCGTGGTAATTCTATCCCCTGATAGAATATCGTGAAAGTAGCATGGACTAAGTGCAGGGGTAGTACTTCACTTATGGCAACTAAAAACTAAAAAAAAGATTCTGAGTAAAAACTAATCTTTAGTAAACATAAAAGCAGACGAACTAATATTATTTTGGGTAAGCATATTATAATATAGCGCAGGGTTCACCAATTAGTTTTATTGGGGGTCCGTTTTAAAAATTTACAAGGCTCCCGCGGTCCGGTATATAGACGATGACTGACAAAGATTTTGGTATTTTTTAAAGTTTAATTAAATTGTAAAATGATAAATAAAACTAAAACAAATTAAATTAATTTTTATTCAGTAATTGACAAACGCAATGTAATATTATTTGAAAATTAGAGAGAAAAATGACACTTTTGCTTTGAGTTAACTATCTGAATCTGGAGTTAAGTTAGTGCAACTTATTGCCGTTAAGTCTTGAAGATGGTTATCGGTGAGTCGAAATCAAAATTTGTTTTTAATAAAGTTCATCTTTGAGAACGCTGCCTCATGTTGAGCTGAACATTGTACGGTTTTAAAGTTAAATTTCTTAGTTCTGGATATCTAATTATGACAAACAAATTTTATTCAGAATTCTTGGCAAGGAACCTTTGTATGTTTATTTTTTAAAACAATATTCTCTTGGAAATCGATCATTTCAATCTGTAAAGCAGCTTTATTACTTCTGAAAATTCTTGCAGCTTCACTGCTCCATTCACCATTAGGCTACAGAGAGTATATGTATGAGTAGTTGCTTAAGATTTCTGTAACATTCTCAATTTTTTAAAGTCTGTAAATTTATTTTCAAATTCCGATTTAAAACCTTTTATGAAAATCTGTAAAGTGTTATTCACCGACCTCGATCTCGTCATTACTGCTCACTATCTGCAGATAAGGAAAGTGCAAGCGTTTATTATCCATTTCATCAAACAAGAGATCAATTTTTCCTAAAAAACTTCTTCTGACAGAAGTTTCCACACAAGCTTTCATTTCCCTTGAAGTTTTATGTACAGGTCGTTAACATGTTTAAAAATTCCTACTAAAAAAACGATGGTAAGATATTTTCTGTTTAGCTTAGGAACTTAAAAAAGGCGTTTGAAGAAGCCTGACCACTATTTGAAAGAAATATCTTCAAACAATCTAAAATTGCGAAGAACTTTTGTAAAACGCGGCCTTTGCTTAACCACCTTATATTGTTGTGCAGTAGAAAATCGTCGTACTGGGCATTAATTTCGTCAAGAAACTATTTCAATTCACGATGCTTCAGTGATGATTCAGCGCGTAGATAAATTCACTATTCACTTATTGCATAGTACTCTCGAGATTGGGGTTTAATTTGCAGCAAAGCATCGAAGCAGCAAAGAATCGGCGCTGAATCGCTGAACTAACTCGTTCCTGCTTCTAAGCTTTCAAAATACTGCATTATCACCTCAAACATATCTTCTCCATTAGTGTTGCCGGATAACGGCAAAATAGTCAACAATTCTTCAAAAAGTTTTCTTTGGTTTTGTCCAAGTAACGTACAAAAATAATCAACTGTGCGACGTCTATAACGTCGCATGATTTATGTATAAGTCAGGGTATACTAGTCTACAATAACTGAAGATAAAATTTCGATTTACGAAGGATACTGCCAACTGGGTACTTTTCGTCAACTGATTGATGTTTGGTCACTTGAGGTCGTTTTATATTCGAGTTTTTAATTATAGCCACCGTTTGTTGACAAATCAAACCATAGGTACTGCTCCAACACGATTAGAGCAATATAAATTTGTACCGGAATGGACAAATTGGACAAAAAAACTGTCTATTTTCAGCCTTTCTTTCTTCGAATCCATCGTAACAGCAAACAAACCAAAGGTGCGTCTCACGACTCAATCCCTCGCTAGTGGAGACTGAGCTAACGTAAAAGTCTGAGCGACAGCCGCGCTGTCGTTCGTTAGTATTATCTTGTTTCAATTACGCAAGCTGCCGAGCGGTGGGCGAGTAAAAAGTAAGATTACGATGACAGTACCTACTTTTGATTTTTTTTGCTTCGATTTTCGGATGCAAATGAAAAGAGTTTATGATTTTGATTGTTTCGTTAAGGACCACACAAAATAGGTCGGAGGTCCGGATCCGGACCGCGGTCCGCCATTTGGTGACCCCTGATTATAGCGTATGGGATTGTTGCTGGGGAGCCTACCTTCCGAAGAATACGGTATTCCATCCCCTGATTGTCAGAGTTTTTATGTAGCGCTAGCGCCTCTGACATGACCTAACGGCTATCAGTATAACACTGGTAACTGGGATCAATGGCTTAACGTGCCCTCCAAAAGATCGATTGCGATCTTCGTATCACTATAGTACTCACCTAACTTCTGACCCGGGCCAACGTAACTTAACTACAAATACTGGAAGATACAAAGCTAGGAATGATCATTCTATGATGTGTTTGATCAACTTGATATATGTGATATATAGAATGGAGTCTATGTTTTGTCCGCGGGTCACATTACATTTTTGTTACTACTTATTTATTCTATAGATAATTCTTCTTAAAAAAAATGAAATACAACAACTAAAACAATACGAGCGCCTGACTGCCGATGGATGAGTGGTGTTAGCGCAATGCTCATGTTCCAAGTGTCGTGGGTTTAAGTTAAACTTGGAGCGGTGGAATCTCAGCTAACCGAATCTACCTTTTCACTTTATTAAAGAAAATTGTTTTTGGCTTGTGATTTTGCGAACCGGATAGAATTCTTTTTGGGCCGTAAATGGTCGGCGGACCGGAGGTTGCCCACCGTAGATATTGGAGTACCTATGTACGAGATACTCTCCTCCAACAAATGGTGAAAATATTTTATAAGGTTTAGAGTAACTAATGTCACCAATTTCTGCTATTTGAAGATAACCCCCGCTTCGTTATAAAATCCAATGAATTTGATTTATATTTCAATAAAATACAAATATTTGTCAGTTTTCTTATTTATGTTTGTTTGGTTTATTTTTGGGTAAAGAATTGGAGTGGCATAATATCCCTTCTACCTCACGGCACCGATTATTATGATCAGTTGACAATTTACCATATCTGGGCGAATTCCATCCCCAGTAAGAATGTTTAGAACACAAAGTCTACGGTTTTACATCTTTATCCGAAAGGAATTCATATTTCAATTTTTTTCCGTTATGACAAAATTACCAGCTCTACAGAGACTGGCATACATTTGTGTAAACACTAATGCAATATTTAAAAAGCAATAAAAATAACTCAATCGGTCACACAAAAGTATGAAATACAAACTAAGATTTTTCTTGCATTTCCCTATCTCGGAAAATATATTAATGAAACAGGAAACAAGAATAACATGATTAGTCACAAAAATAAACTCGATACTAAAAACTAGTGTACACGATTTAAGAAATACACAGTGTCGTAGGTGCAATGTCAAATAATTAGTGTAAAATTTTACATTTTTTAACACTTTCAAAGAGAGTTTTAAGCAGTTTGTTTAAATTTAAGTAAAAGTCATTCAAATGTATTATTATTGTTATTTCTATCTTCGAGGAAGATAATCATATTAAGCCACTAGAGTTTTAAATATACCGTGAAGGTCATATGTAGTTTTTAAACTTTATGCGATCTAATACTTTGATTTTTCCTTGTAAAAAATGAAAGCTGTGTCTACTCCTATAGGCAAGTGCTAACACTGTACTTTTGTCTACAAGTTTATTGCGGTTTTGCAATTCATTACATGCTACGTATTTATTGCTTCGATAAATAAAAATGCGTTTCTATACCAAAAGTGTTGTTGCAACACTTATGTTGCCACACGCCGCCGGCAGAATTGCTTAGGTCAGCACGTATAAATATAAGAACCGTGTATAAAAGGTGGTGTGTTATTTTACTTGTAATGTACTAAGGGAGTTTTCACCGCTGTCAAGGTTGATACGTCGATTTCATTATTTAGTTATAAGTTAAATTTTGTTAAATTGGACGTATTATTCTCTCTCTACCCTTATTATCTACGTTCCTAGTTATTTCTACCTCTAATGTGATACTGCGTCTAGGTCTCGTAAATGTTAATATCGTAGACGTGAATCACAAAGACAGTTTTAAGAGGATTAGAAGTACACGTTTTCATATTGAGAACTTAAAGACCAAATAAGGAAGAAATTAGACAGCTTAAATAGCTTAAACTGCTAAACTCTGTTTTAGATCAATAACAATGAACACAAAGCAAGCAATCTATAGATACTAAAGTAACATCTTGAATTTATTTTATACAGAAATTTTAAAGGATTGTAATTATTTACAATTTCTGTATTTACATAAATATATTTTATTTCCTCTAGTGTCTACGAAGCAATGCTTTCGATGTGCAATGCTATTTATTGTTAACTAATAAAAAGCTTTAAATGCATAGAAACGGACGAACAATTTTCAGCTATAGTTCTCAAACAATAAAACAAAATTGCTAGCAAAAAAGCGAATAATCCGAGCATAAAGCATGATAAATAAAATCATTGCATGTGACAAGTTTCGCGACTTCATCTGTATAAATGTAAATGTGGCACCATACGGTTATGAGCGCAGCGAAAAATAAACTCGTTAAAACTCTTGAGTATTATTTTAATTTAATTCATTGCAGAAACATACATAAATCTTGAAAGCGAGTAAACCTCATGAAGGAATTATTGTGTATTACATGACGTCTTTATGAATGAATAACGATCATTTGAATATAATCGTAGGAAACCATAGTATAATTTGGTTTAATAATTCCTAAAATAACTGACTGCTGTGTAATGTTAGGGGATTTCGAAATCGAAATCATAGGAATTTAGGACTTAATATACGGGACTACAAATTGTAAATACTGCCACGGTTCGTAGCACCTAAAACGCAATACTCAAAGCATTAGAGGTATCCTTATATAAGAACGCCTACGCTTGTCATCTTCCTTTCTAAATAGCTGTACAAATACAGAAGGTTTATAGTACTAAATTTCGACTGGGTAACTTTTTGTATTACCAACCTGCTATATATATACATTTTATTGGTATCTGAAAACTGAACTATTTGCCGAGTAATGGCTTATACTTAATGGAAAGTAGAGTCTACAGGACCTAAAACAAATGTAACTTAAAAACGTAGAACGGGAAAATACTTCTTGAGAGTAAATTTGTGAATAGGATGGAACAATAAATTTTCATATTACCAAAAAAAGTCTCAACAGGTATATATTATTATTATTGATTTTTAGCAACCCTTCTTCTAAAATAAAATTTATGTAAAATCAGAAAACCAATTGAGTGAGTGCAAAGATAACTTTGAGAAGGGTCTATTTTGTCTCTTGTCCTGTCTCCATGACAACAAACACATCGGTTTTGTGATGGAATGACGCATTGCTACGCAGAAGCATTCTGGCACTTTCCCGGGGTATATATGTACATCAACCGTCTGTATACAAACGCAACTTCCTCGTAAAACATAAGGTAATCATCCATATAACATAGTAGCTCTCCTGTAGATCCAAATTTAGTTCAGAATTCTCATTATTGAACATTTCCCTATATAGCCTTTACATTTGCTTAATGGACACGCACAACTTTGATTTAACCATATATAGACTATCTATGTAAATGTTTTGTTGCTGATTGTGCGCTTATCTAAATGATGAATATTTACGACTGACTGCCAGTACGCAAATGCAATTTTATTATTTTTTTCATAAATTCAAACTGTCACGCAATGACAATTCTAACATAATAGATTTTCTGATATTAAACGTTCTAATTAATAACGTACTAGCAGATACACCACTATCTCAAATATACAAACACCTACGTCATATGGTGAACGTTGAATTTACAAATAATATTATCAAAGAAACATTTTCATAATACCAATTTTATAAAATTTTGTCTATCTAGGAATAGATAGTTGAAAAGAAAAGCTTCGTTCTATTGATCCAAAAGCTCCTAATAATGAATCGTGTGTCCACCTTATAACTTTTACCAAATCCGTGTTTATACATAGTTTCTATTTCTAAACACCTGCAAAATGATGTCTTCAAATTCTTTTCTTTTCAACATTAGTCAGTCTGAAAGTTTCAAATTTGGATGCACGTTTGCATTTACAGCTTTCCATTGTTACTTGTAAAGAAATAAAATAACTACTTCTATAGCTACTTAAGGGCAGTGCATATTTGGATTTTTTATTTATTATCAAGCACTAACCCCAGCTCTAAACCATTTTTAAAACTTTGTGTTTATATCTCTATATTGACCAATTAACCTTTTAATATTATCACTAGGTATAGGATTTCTATGCATTTGCATGTTTTTTCTGCTTATAGCAAACATATGCAGAGTTATATTTCTACATGTTTAAGCCACATATGAATCACATATGTCAATTTGAAAGTGCATATAAATGCATATTTAGGTGTTTTTATAAATGCATGGATATTTTAGCATTTTTGAACGAGTGTGCATATTTTACCACTTTTTGAGCGTTTTACATGCTTTAATTATGAAATTTCTAATATTTTTTAAACAATTTTAGCATTTTAGACAACCAACCAAGGGCGGCTTAGTTGAGTCTAGGGGAAACCCACAATTTAAGCTTATTGTTAAATACTAGACTTTAAAATATTTTACTGCCTTAACCATCTGTGTACTTGTTAATATTTTCTAAGAAAGAAAATGTTTCAACTAAAATTTAAATACTTACATACTGCGGTATTGTGATAAATAGGTATTAGGAAATTCCAAAGACCCTTTGACAACTTCCTGTTCATAGAAAAATTTGCCTGTACTTTTGTTTACTAATCTTGTAATCTTTCAATTAAGACAGTTCAGAAATTGCAAACTGTATTTCAGTTTGAAATTTTAGAGTGTAAAGATGGGTAAAGAAAAACGGTCTGTGTCTGTTACACTTCGAAGTTATGTTCAGGAATTCAGTGTTCTTACAACTCACGATAAGGTGTTGTATTGTACAGTGTGCGACCATAAAGTGACTGCAACGAAACGCTTTCAAGTTACACAACATCTCAACACGGTTCGACATCAAAAGTGTGTTGCTCTGAAATCAAAATAACAAACATTATTACCTTAATAATTCGCGCGGTGAGTCCAGCAAATCAATCGAATTTAATAAAAAACTATGTAATGCATTAGTGGCTGCAGATATCCCGTTAAGTAAAATTAATCACTGAGCATTTCGTAATTTTCTGGCTATTCGATGGCTATTTTGTGGCCGGACGGCATACAGTACAACAAAGTACTCCTGTTCGTCACCGACGCGGCACCGTACATCATCAAGGCTGGAGCAGGCTTACAAGTTCTGTACGAAAAAATGATCCACTTAACTTGTCTTGCCCATGCAATGCATAGAGTTGCGGAAAAAGTGCGGGAAATATATCCTAACGTAAATTCTATAATTTCAGATGTAAAAAATTGTTTGTAAAGCTCCATATCGCATACAAATATTTAGGGAAACTGCTCAAGAAGTGCCTCTCCCACCTGAGCCTGTAATAACAAGGTGGGGTACTTGGCTTTCTGCAGCAGAATATTATGCAACTTATTTTGATATTATTAAAGCATTTCTAAATAAACTTAATAAACACGATGCACTATGCATACAAAGCGCACAGGATGCTTTTAATACTAAGGAGGTGAGGACAGAATTATTGTTTGTTTTGACAAATGTTTTGCGTTTAGCTAAAGTAATTCAGAAATTAGAAAGTCAGGGAAATTCATTAGATGAATCTCTTGAGCATGTAAAATTGTTAGGTGTTTCTTTGAATAAAGTAAAAGGGCCAAAGGGTTTGACTATAAAACAAAAATTTAAATCCGTTATAGACAAAAATCCTGGTTTTCACTTAATTAAAAGCATAAACGATGCAAGACATTTTAGACGAGCTAAAACATTATTCGCTTGTAGAATTAAACAATTTTAAGTATGCCCCAATTACGTCTTGCGATGTGGAACGGAGTTTCTCAAAATATAAAACAATATTTAGGGATAATAGGCATATGTTTACTTTTGAAAATTTAAAAATGTACGTCATTGTGAACTGTAACGCTCTATGTTGAGAAAATATAATTAATTAAATTATTGCATAGGATGTCTAATTAAAATAATTTCTGTAAATAAAATGTAAATAACGCTAAACAGGTGTTGTTTTAGTAATGAAAGTGCATATATTTATTAAAGATTTCTAATAAACGCATATTTCATGATTTTTAAGTGCATATTTAAGTGCATATTTCACGGTTTTATAGTGCATAAATGCATGCATATTTCAGCATTTTTAAGTGCATACAAATCCTATACCTAATTATCACAAATAAATATATTTAAATAAACAATAGGCCAGTCAAATAAGAATTTTTCGAGGAATTAATTCCCAGCAAGCTGGAAATCGTTTCAATACCTTCATTTGGTCCTAAATAAGTGTAATCTCAGATTGCACTATCTCAGAAGGTGAGCTTAACATATGGGAGCCCAAAAAAAGTTAAATTTTTGCACTTTCTTCAGTTTTTTGCTTGTAGCTCGAAAACAGTGCGTCGGACGGAAAATGACATACCATTCAATATGAAAGAGGGTTCGATTTTGCATAGAATGAGTATATAAATCTTCAAATTCGGTTCAGTAGTATAGCCGAAATCAAAAGTTAGAGACCAGGGAATTTTCTCATTTCAGTGCAAACTTACATTTTGCGACTTTCCAGGATGCTGATACCCTCATTGTCAACACCGCCATTCAAGGGGCAGAGAGCTTTGCGACGGCCATAATAATCGGAGAGGACACCGATCTATTGATCTTATTAACCGCCAAAGCACCCAATTCCTCAAACATTTACGTCATGAAATCACCAAATCCAGGGCTGGTATGATAGACCAAAGGATCCTCTTAGCTGGGGTTGGAGGAGGCAGGACCTTGGCTTGCTACCCACCATAAATACAAAGGATCCAGCTGTCTTGATTTATATAACTTCTTTTTGAATATCACGTCAAGTTTAAATGTTTTTATTAGGTACTTCATTTCACCTAAATTATTAACAACTATGATTATTTCTGATTAATAAATTAATTAATATGACTAATACTTACTAATTAAAGATTAATTTGAAACGAACGTTTCTTCTGCACGAGAGAACAACAGTAAAAAAAGGCCCCGCCCCGCGATTGGGCGACAATTGAAACGAAAGTTTTTCAGCCTAACTAAATAAACTAAATAAACAATAAACGCTTATATAAGTAACCAAAGAGGTTTTTATAATTCTAAGAGGATTTGAAACCAACCTTTTTTTTAAATAGTTTTTTTTATAGAGTTGTTTAAAACAAATGCTAACACAAGTTTACATTTTAAAAGGAACGTAAATTTGTAAAACTGGACTTAAGATTTTTAATAAATATGTAGACAAAACTACACTTATTCAGGACTGATAAAAATATACCGTTACACTCGCCAACTCGTCGAAAAAAAAGAAAAAAAAACGATAAAAAAAGAAAAGTTAAGAAGCCCATCTTATTCTATACCTATAGCTAACAAAATGCCAAATAGCATACGAAGATACCATACTAATGTCAAACCAAGACACTACCAAATGTGCCCAACGCCCAAATCTACTAAACCATAATTGTCTAAACAATCAAAAAGGAAAGAGGAAAGGAAGAGGGACTACTCGGCTAGGAAAATAAAAAGGACCAAAGGTAAGGAACGCCGAATAGAGCCGTTAAGGAAGCCACCCTGAAACAAATGTCCTTACCGAACATTCAAACAAAACCGAAGGTGTTGGAGAAGCCAGACGCACCAGCGGTGACCCAAATAATCATGTACCAAGAAAATCATAATCAATGCTAACCCACAAAATCACTCACCAACATCATAACTGTAGCAAAAGCTACCTATAGCAAAAGTTTCTAGTACTACAAAAAAGAGTGTAAAAAAGGAAAACGGACAGTAGGATGCAGTGTCGGGTACCAAACAGCTACACCCCGTGACCTCAGCACTCCAGCAGTCCGATCTGGCTCTGCTGTGCCTTCATTGATCGAAAAGAAAGAAATAAAAGAAAGAATGAAATAAAGGATAGAAAATCTGGAAGAAGGAAACCTACTCAGATAGCACTCCACTTCAGTAGAAGCCGTGGCAAGAACCAATCTCCCTAAAAACACCCACTGTCCAGCGTTAGGACACCCCTTCAACCGTCAAGAAAGGTTCAAACCCAACCTCCACCAAAATAAAGCACTACCCGACACCAGAAGAACATCTATAGACTAAAACGTAGTCAACACTACTCATCCACAACGGGACCTCACTCACACTTATGACATATCAGAAGTTAGCATACTCAAAACGATATACTAAAAGTAAAATACGGAATCGGTATTTAAACGGAACAACGTTCAAAACTGTAAAATACGTTAAACCATAACTGGAAACTAGACACCTTAAGGTTACTAAACCGTTTTCCAAATCTATAAGGTTAATTAAACCTTGTTAAATCTATAAAACACGTCAAACCATAACTGTAAATTAGACAACTTAAGGTTGCTAACCTTTTCCAATTTATAAAAGAAAATACGTTGTACTATAACTGGAAACTAAATAACTTAAGGTTACTAAAACCTCTTTAAATCTTTAAGGTTATTTAAACCTATTCAAATCTATAAAGTAAAATGCGTTAAACTGTAACTGTAAACTAAATAACTTAAGGTTAATAAAACCTTTTCATATTTATAACATAAAATACGTTAAACTGTAACTGTCAATTAGACAACTTAAGGTTACTAAAACCTCTTCAAATAGTCCGTAAAATACGTTAAACCGTAACTATAAACTGAATACCTTAGGGTTACTAAAACCCTTTCATATTTATAAAATAAAATGCGTTAAACTGTAACTGTAAACTAGATAACTTAAGGTTACGAAAACCTTTTGAAATCTTTAAGATGCTTAAACCTGTTTTAAGTCTTTAAGGTTACTAAAACCTATTCAAATTCTTTACTCGTCAGACAAATTCTGACTTAAAATACTTGCATTAATTCAAGATAATCATAAAATTTTCGATAACATAGAGATCCCAAACAAAACGCATTGAGGTAACATAAACCTCTCCACATTATTACTACCAGACTAAATCTGAATTATAGTGCCAAAAATTCATAAAAGGTTGGATTAGCATAGAAGTACAAATTAAAACCTACTATTACCTCACCAGGATATTATATCAAAAGGCAATAGGAGTCACAGTACAAATGGTGAAAAGCTGTCCAAAGGTGCTGAAAATGAAGCAAAAATTCGTAAGTTTGTTTGATGAAAATTATCATCCAAACACATCAAAACGAAACGGTAAGGATCTATCACACGCTTGATAAAAAGTATCATCCAAACGGAACAGAATGAAAGCAAAACGGTAGTTTTTTCTAAGAAGAACAATTCTTCAAAACTATAAATTCGTTCAAAAGAACGACGGTAAGTTGATGCACTACGCACACCAATTCTGGAAAATGGCCAAACAAATCGATAAGCCATACATAACGTAGGACGTTACAAAACAACTGTAACAAGATTGAGACCAAGCTCAAAAGATTCTGTAGTAGATAGATCTTCCGTAAAGAAGACGATAATTCCAAAAGGAATAATTTGTCCTGGACACACAAATTAGTGTGGTCTATAATGACCGAAGGATCGAAGATCCACTAGGGAGGGAAAGCACTAAAGTCTTCACAGGAGAAAACGGTTCCATGAAAGAAACTGACAAATTGGTGACAGAGCACAGAGCTGACTGCAACAGAGTGACCTGAAGGACCAAAAGTCCTTATGGAGGTGGCCAAAGGATGGTAGGAAGGACCACAATAGCTTTACCGGTGAAGGAGTTTCTAAAGCGCATCCCACCGCGCTATAATAGACAAAGCTTAAAAAAGGGGGTTAAAAGAAATAGAAGTTTCTGGGAAAGAGAAACTGTTTCATAGAAGAGACAAGTAAATACAAATTTACTTGGTTGACGAAGTGACCTGAAGGACCAGAGATCCTTAGGGAAAGTGACCAAAGGATGGTGGGAAGACCACAGTACCTTTACCAGACTCTTATTAGAACCCGTCATCGGTGAAGGAATTTCTAAAGCGCATCCCACCGCGCTATAATAGACAAAACTTAACAAAAGAAATCATAACCCGAAGAAAAGAGCACGACCTCAAAACTCGATACGATAACACAAATCTGAACTCGAAACTTCTCAAAATTCGCAGACTCTAAGTCAAATACTAATATCTCAATAGGACTTTGTGGATGGACAAATCATACCACCATGCGGTTCTCTATTACACACTGAAACTGAACACCATAAGGTCACTAAAACCTTTTTAAATTCTCAAATAGCAATCAAATTCCAACGCAGGAACACTCATACTGAATTGTCACAACAAACTGTAACGATACTGAACGGTACATACGAAGCACCCTATACTTCAAAAAGCAAAACGATAATTGCGGTGATCAAAATCACCAAACGGTACGGAACAGAGACCAAAATGCCTCCAAAAAGCACAGTACGAAACGATACTGCAAAGCGATACGGTAAAGAGACTCAAATTATCTCCAGAAACGCAGTACAAAACGGCACTGCAAAACGATACGATACGATATTGCCTGAACGGCACGGAACGGTATATGGCACTTGCCAACGGTACGGTAAAGGGAAAAAAACTGTCTCCCAAGAGAGCAGTACGATACAAAACTGTACTGCAAACTGTATCACTAACGATACACAAATCGGTAAATGATGGATGCCAACGGTACAAATAAAAACTGAACGACATCACCAAAACCTAACACACTTCAAACTTCAAAATGGTTCAAAACCACAAGACCTAATAGATCTCAAACAGATTTATAATTTAGCTTTAGCAAAAGCTCATGGAAGTTCAACGAACGTAAAATGCACAAGGACACAAAATCCCAACAGATTATTATATTTTCTGAATATTCAGTATAAAGTAATAACTTCACACAAATTTCTAAATAAACAGAGTTGTCAAAATCAGGAATATACTGGACACAATCGGGAAAAATGACTTACACCCTGCGTGAGTTCCGACCAACCTACCACGAAACTCCCAAGGGATAAAAGAATATCCCCTATAAACGCTTCATTCAATCACACTCCCACACAAGATTTTCACGAAGATATTCAATCACTCAAATAAGAAGAGGGCACTCAACAAATCACGCAATCATTGTTTTATGTAACTCCCACAACTAAAAGAAATGAAAAAACACAACAGTACATGTCAGAACTATAAAAGAATTAACACTACAAAAGAAATTAATTAATATTATTTCAAGATAAAACTCATTTAACAATAAGCATAAGAAGATTTAAATGCAAAAATAGAAAAGTGACCCAAAAAAAGAATTTTGTACTGTAGATATTTAATTTTTTATGATAATAAGTAAACCCCTCTCACATACCAACAATTCATTCAACATCTTTCAGGACCATCCAAACACCTATAGACACACATGGGCCTACTCATTAACTTCAAACCAAAAACATTCTAAGTCAACCATGACCTATTAACCATAATCATAACAAACATAGCTAGAATTTTGCCTAACATATCTGCAACCTAATTTAAACAAAGAGAGTCTTTACACATCAACAAATTTTCAAACAAACCAAACACTCAATAATTTCCAATAAACTCATCTGTAATATTTATTCTAACTTTATAACAATTTTTCTTCATTAATTATTGTCTACTAATAACGAAACATAATTTTAAAACCACAAACCGACTTTGCTACCAAACGATATTACTAAAAAATTTAAACATCAAAATTTTAATCACAAAAGAAAGAACTCCCTGATATATCATCAAACTTTCTATAATTTAAATAACCTTTAATTATTATCGATAACTACTAAAACTTTCAACAAAACTGAAAACTTTACACAACTGTAAATCTTAACAAGAAAATTTCTTATTAATTCGGGAAAAACTCGGAAAAACAATAATTTTCTAACTGTAAGAAACTAACGTGAAACCTATCACTCAAAAATTTCAAAACTATTAAACGATAATCTGGAGTATTCTAATAATGTCAAAATTAATTCTAAAGTCGGTATTATTCTTTTTAACTAAACAAAATTGCTAGATTCAAACAAACGGTACGATACCATATGTTAAACTTTCAAGTATCAAAAATTTTATATGAAAAACTCCTAACATATTTTTCTTTATTTCCAGCAACTTTCTCGTAATTATTTATTTACTTGCTGATCAAAAACAGCTATACGAAAATCTTTTATTAACATACTGAAAAAAACATATCCTGGAAGTTATTGCATTTCATAATATTCTCATTACATTTCAAACTTTATGTTCATCAAACTGTAAATGGTTCACATGATTCCGTTTTCCGACGGGAAACCACCAAAAAACAAAATTCCTTTAAAATTTCAAAAACACCTATAAATACGCGATCAATAGTTCAAAATCCATTACAAAATCGATACATCATAATAACCCAATCAAAGGGTTCATCACAAAGACACATAAATTCCTGAAAAAATACAATACAATTCCCGCAAAGTTTATTTTAAATATTTATTATTCCTGTCTCCATTTTGCCTTTAAGTTAACTTTCACGACAAGCCCCACGTTGGGCCCCAATTGAAACGTAAATTTTTTAGCCTAACTAAATTAAACAAAATAAACAATAAAATGCCCTACGTTGGGCGCCAATTGAAACGAACCTTTTTTCTGCACGAGAGAACAACAATAAAAAAAGGCCTTGCGATTGCGCGACAATTGAAACGAAAGTTTTTCAACCTAACTAAATAAACAATAAAATGCTTCGCGATTGGGCGACAATTGAAATAAATGTTTTTCTGTAATTCATCTATTAAAATGAAACAAAAAGCAAAGTGAAGTACGATTAATAAGCTGCTCAAGTGCTTTTGATTTTTTTCAGAATTACGTTTAGTTAATATTTTACGATTTTCTAAACATCAATCAATCTTTCTATGTTTTTCTTGTTACCTTTTTTAAATGCAAAGTTTTTTTCTCAAAACCGAAAAAGCACGGCCATTGAATGGACTTTCCTCTTTATTTTGGTTCAAATAGGGTGTGAGAATTTTAAGAAACAACTGAAGGAAAAGTATAGAGCTAAAAGCATTTTTGGAGTCATAAATTCCTGCATATTGTAGACCCTCAACACTAGTTCAAATGCTAATAAAAAGAGAGGCGTACCATTGGCTTCATGACAATAGACATTTTAATATGTATTGAAAGCGATTTGTACGTATTCGTCTGCAATGTTGTTACTTTGGTTCTACGGATGTTATTATAACTTTATTTTTTCTGATTAGAAACATTTTAACGGAGAACGTATACTTAATAGAATTTACCGCCCAGTTGTCTTTGCGTTCATAAGTCTCGCGCCAAGTTGTCCCTGCGTCCAGGTTGTCGCTGCACCTACTTGTCTCTTGCCGAGTTTGCCACGACCAGTTTTCCGCACCCACTTGGCCGCGTCTAGTTGTCCTAGACCCATGAAAAACAGACTCACAACCTTGTACACATTAATATCAACGTTGCAAAATGTTAGCGTTAGATATATCCTGTCAAAAGATTTCTTCTACAAAAATTTTATAAAAGACACACCTAAATATATTTTCTGTAGTTTCGGTAACGATAAGCGCAAGTTACAATCATTACCGCAAGCTGTGATAAAGAAATAAAGAATATTTTATATTGAGGAGTTACATGAAAGAGGATACAAATTGAGCATCATTGGACAAAGTTGCAATGTTGAAAACCTTTTTGGGATTATCCTATTCCATCTGACCAACGCCAACGTCAGGTTAAGCAGTAAAGGCAAACACGTGTACTTGTATATAGTTAGTCGCTTTTCAACAACAACCAAAAACAGAAATGTGCAGAAATATCCTATTTACCCTCAGTGTTTAAAGTTGCTAATTTAATTAAATCTTGCTATTTTATCATCATCATATTTACAATACCGAATAAATTTCATAATTTTCTGAATTGCTTTGTATTAGCTATACATTTTGCCTTTCGTTTCGCGGTTAAGCACAATTTAATGAATTGGATTGTGGTTTACGGGGTTAGCCTCGAGAGAAAACAAGAGAAAAATTAGTTGTTCTATAAATTAGATAATTAACACACAAAAAGATTTTCACAATTTACTAAAAAGTTACTGAAATATTTTCTTTCTACAATTTCTAGATTTTGTATAACTTAAGGCAGCTAACATAAGATATTAGAGATAAAAAAGTTTCGAGTACTTCACTCAGTTACTAAAACGACTATAAGCGTTACAGAGCTTAGAAGTCCTAAAACTTTAGTTATTCCCATGGTTATTCCTTTCTAAATTGGACTTTTCAAGCACCTGAACTTTGTTTAACTTTTAAAATTTCTCAAGCGCATCTCGTAAAGATTCTTAACGGTACTACTTGCTTTGATACATCATGAGAGTTATTTCCATATAAATTAAGTAATAATAAAAACTCATATATCGCTACTAGACAATATATTTTTTATTTAGAAAAACCGTGTTACCTAAAATATCATCTGATTGTATGACAATAACCTACAATACAATAAACTCGGTTCTGAAAGTAGAATTTATTATTAATTTAACATGTGTAATTATCTTTATTTGAATAGAATGGGGAACTTTTTCAGTTCCTTTAAATACAACGATAATAATAATTATCTTGAAGAACCGAAGCACCATTGCCCCAAAGCAGCAACATTTTTTGTTTTAGTTAAAATATTATTTACTGAGAAACATAATAACTCTACTTTGGTTAACGCAAATTAAATTTTAATATCATCTTTTGATTTGGGTAGTACGAGGGTCAATCAAATATAAACAAGCCTTTTGTATAATAGCTATTTATGTAAAGAGTACATAATGTAGGTTTTTATTGAAGAGCCCTAAAGTTTATGGACGAGCGAGCTTGCGAGCGAGGCCATAACTAGGGCGAGGCAATAAAACCTAATTATGTACGAATTGCATACAAAGCTTTATCTCCGACTGCGAAACCTTAAAAATTACTTTTTACTAAGTATTCAATTCAATTTGCCATTGAAAATTGTCATACTTTCATAGTGTGCCTTTCTAGCAATTACTTGGTTACCAAGTTGTTGACTAAAAAAACTCTAAAAGTGTTCCGTCAATTTTTTGCTAAACTCGCAGAAAAATATGGAAGAAGTTACCGAAATTGCTTCAAGAGTGAAACAGGGTCTACTTCCTAAGAAATCGAAGCAGCTATACGAAGAGGCGTACTCCTGCTACAGACAATGGTGCGTAAAACGAAACATTAAGAAAACTACCGAAGATACTATTTTGGCTTACTTTGACACTGAACTGGCTCCTTACAAAGCATAGCATGCTCCGTACAACAATTAAGTTAAAAGAAAAAGTCGATATAAGCAAATTTGGAAGTATTATCTGTTTTTTGAAAAGGAAAGGAGAAGCCAAAAAAATCGTTAATATTAGGTAAAGAACATGTGGAAACTTTTTTAATGAATGCTGGAGAAGAACATTTACTAAACAAGGTAACTAGGTTTGAAATTTTTTTAGATAAAGCTTCATAACAGTGTATTTCTATAGGTTATTATCATTTTTAGAGTAGCGGGGGCGTGCAGCTGCCAAGAATTAGTTTCTTTAACTACGAAAGATGTAAAAGATCATGAGAAGCACTTCTTGGTCAAGCTGGTGGATACCAAAAATAGGAAAGATAGATCTTTTGTTATCTTACCTGCAGAGAAACTCAATTCTTTAGAGTTAATTATAAAATACATTAAAATTCAACCAAAAACAACGTCCCATAATAGATTCTTCATAAACTATGCCAAAGGAAAATGTACTGTGCGTTGGAATACACAAAATTGGATCTGTTCCCAGTGTTGTGGCCAAATTCTTGAAATTGCCAGATAGTAATTCCTACACAGGCCATTGCATGCGTAGATCATCGGCAAGTCTTTTGGCGAATTCTGGAGGCAGCATGAGCGATTTATTGCGTCATGGAGGATGGTCTTCTATGAGTATTGCCGAAGATTACGTAGAACAGTCAGTAACTAAAAAAATTGATACTGCAGCAAAGATTTTGGGACAGAAGGATTTCTCTACAGTTGTTAATGGAAGAACCGAAAATTTACGTCAGTCAGACGCACCAATGTCGATAAGCGATAATGTTAATTGTGTCATCAACATCAATTATAATATTAACGGTTCATAATGAATTATGTGCCACGTAATTGCTTTAAGTGGTTTCAATTACCTTTACTGTAATGACTGAAGAAAAATAAAAAATATCTAACATTTCGACTTTATTTTTGACAGAAATTGTCACTATGGTAGGCGGCAGTTTTACTTTATTTTTATTGGCTAGTCAATAATTATGTGGATTATTGATTCTAAATAGTGAAATAATCGAGTCTTTATCATGCAGTCGGAGATAAACAAAATTTATTTTACAAGAAACAGCTACATTTCTACAAATTATTTTTCTACATAATTTCCTTCTTTTATTATACATTTTGCCCAACGTTGTGGTAATCTTTTCATTCCGTTCTCGTAGAATGAAGTTGGACGGGTATCTAACCAGTTGCGCACGAATGTTTCCACTTGATCGTTGGTCTCAAATCGCTTGCCTCCAAGTGCTTCTTTGAGAGGTCCAAACATGTGAAAATCGCATGGCGATAAGTCTGGACTGTAAGGTGGATGATCAAGTGTTTTCCAGTTCATTTCCACCAGTTTCTGCTGCGTTGCAGCTGCTGTGTGGGGCCTGGCGTTGTCGTGGAGCAGCAACACCTCGCGGATGGGACAATCTCGTCTTTTGCGTCGATACTAAAGCTTAACTTGATCCAAGAGACCGCAGTAGTAGTTTTGGCTTTCACGGGGTTGGTGACAATTTTATGCAAAAAAGCATCCCCTTCTTCTTCAAAACGAGTTCGAAGCAATTGAGAAATGCGAACTCGTGTGGCTTTTTGATCATCATTCAGCAACCTTGGAACCCAACGTGCTAAGATTTTTCTGAAGCCCAACTGCTTTCTTATGATTGATTGGACACTTCCATAGCTGACACCAAGTTCTTCCGAAATTTGAAGCACTGTGAAGCGTCGATCCCGTTCGATAAGCTCACGAACACGTGCAATGTTTTCATTAGTTACACTGGAGCGAGGACGACGGGGATGCGCTTGATTCGCAACACGCTCACGGCCTTGCTTGAATTCGTTACACCAAACCTTCACTCTTGACCATGAAAGGGTAGCTTCCCCGAACTGGGCATGCAGTCTGCGGCAAATTTCGGCTGGTTTCACGTTTTCACAGACGAGGAACTTTATAATTATGCGTTGCTCAACACTGACGGGCACACTCCTCTCACTCATCGTAGGGGCTACTAACTTAAGCACTGGACAAGCCGGCTGATGTGATTTCCCTACTCTAGGTATCCCCACCTAACGACTACAAATGCCCAATCACACACAAATACCCTTCCCCACTCTCAGACAGTAAAGGCTCGTTTATATTTGATTCCCTCTCGTAATTATGAAAATATTTGAAGTATGAAAAGCATATTTAATTACGTTTGATATTCACTAGTATTTAGCTCACATTACAGGCTCAGAAGCTATTGCTATAGTAATAAGGGTAACTTACATACAAGCAAAACTATTATGCCTAGGGATCATTTCACTTTTCATTCATAAGATAAATCTTCATGATTAATGTCGATACCTTAGTTTATGATGCCTTTATCTTTTGCTGTGTCCATTTAGTGTGCAAATCATCATCATCATTATCATTTAGTTGCCCTAGATTTCATATTCCAATAGTTTCGGTTCTTGTTAATTCTAACCTGATAATGTAAACTTCACATTGAGTGTAGTTTCAACAATTATTAGAATCTAGAAATATTCAAGAATTTCTATGAGCAGTAAAAAACTAATTTTGCTTGCGACTATCGTTTTCTAGAATTACTTATTTTCATAGTGTCTGCAAGACCTAACCTTTTGTCCGTTAGACTGAACATAATAAGCTATATTCTCGGGCAAGGTCCATAAAGGCAATTTTCATCCAGTGATACATTTATGGAAAATTTATCTGTTTCCGTCTTGCATTCGGATTCATTTTTGAAGTGGTTTGCCACTTTTACAACTTATTGGATTTTTATACATATTTTAAAAGCACAATAGAATTAGCTTTATACTAGCTTAAATCTATTATATTCACTAAAATATGTTAATTACGACCCTTACTAATCAACAACAGTACTCTATTAGTTTGATCGGTATAAAAAGAACAACTCCACATTAGCAGGCAATCAGTAAACGAGTGGGTCATTGTTCCGTTAACGACAGGTTTAAATGCCAGTGAATCTGATTTCAAAATCCACAATTCCTAAATTTCTTTCTTATCAAATGTACTGTTATAGAATAGAAAACGAATAGAATGACATATATTTGTCGATCCCATTTAGAGTGATTGATTGATATGAAGGGTAAAACTGAAATTAAACTGAAAAAGATATATTAGTATACTAGATACATTATCTAATATCCACAATTTTAGCGATCGAAGAAGAAGACATAACGAAAATGGAACCTTTATGGCGACTCAATCTGTTTAAATCATTACTTCGCTTCATTTCTTTGTTTTTAAATCTAAAGATCAGAGTTTAGAACAAGCAGAGTTAAAAGAGCTTAAAACTCGAAAGTTCAGGATTTCAAAAATTGGATTTCTGATATTTTAAATTATAAGATTTCGAAGATTTTTAATGCCATTGGAATGTATTTGTCGGAGAGAAACAATTCGTTTCCACAATTTACATATCTAAAATTTCAATGTATCAAGTATTACTATATTCTATTTTCTTCATACACTCAAAGCTCTGGAGTTCTAAAGTTTCAAGCATTCAAACTAGCAGCATTAACTTCATGTAACTATTGTGAGCGTTAGATATTACGTATAAATTTTGTTTAAGATGCTGGTTTTCATGACCAGAATTATAAATCAAAACTTTTCCCATGTTTAGTAGGCTGCGTTACATATTTCTAAAAAAGTCGGTTGGATGCATTGGAGATTAAATCATCCGCTTATGTTAAAAAATTTCGCTTGTCATTATTTTATTTGTTATTGTTATTTTATATAGATAATGAAAAGAGGTAGATTTTCCTTAATTAAATTATAATTAATTAAAAAGAAAATACACTGTAAAGGAGTGGATATTGTACGGATTGTCATAGGCGCGTGGTGGTATTTGTAAGAAACAATTTAGATAGTTTTAATTATTTTCGTTAGCATTAGACACCATATCAAAAATAGTTTCTATAGTTTTTAAATACAACATAGCAACATATACTAATTATGTAATAAACAACATTGACCAATTTTATGTTATTGTATAAATGTTATGTATTGTTACAGATAATGCTATACTTCTTCTTAAACTCTTAACACACATGTCGTTGTTATGCTAACTGTTACAGTTAATCTCTCATTCACATTTATCTTACCAAGCTAGATCATCTGCAGAAAATGCTCCCTCAGAACTTAGAAGAAGAGAATTACAAATTAGTATTGGTGAAGCTCACACTCAAAAATATTTTACACAAGTTACGTAAACTCTAGAAGAAGGTGGCCGGACCAAACGTTTAAAATTTTGTCTTTGGTTGGAAGATAAAATTTTAAATGGAAGAAATTGTTGTAAATTCGTTATTGTTTTCTGATGAATCGACATTTACCAACTATGATGTTTTTGCCGATATTGGAACAATACAAACCCAAACTTGACCCTAAACCAATACTTGAAAGAAATAAGTGTGTGGTACATCTAGTGATGGGCGACAGGTGTAACGTCACGTTTTAGTCAGTTTTCAAATAATGCAATTTAGTCTGCATATTTAATAAAAAAAACTCTAAATGCGGTCCTGCGTATTCATATATTTTCTTTCAATGTAAAATTACCGTTAATATACTGCATAAAATAATCCCCATAAAATATTAAAGGTCATCTCAAAGAAGCACTCGAGACTAATAAAATTTTTTTTATAAGAATTTAGGGATCTTATTTCAAATAAAGGTATTGTTTTCACACGTCTTAGTATCTACCATTTCATATTGTTCTTGGGAAAAAGAATATTTTCGAATAGACTAGTCTTTTAAAATCTAAATTGTCAGCAATTTCCGTCGATGTGAACGAGTATTTGCGAATATTCCCATCTAAATCAGTTGAGCTTCTACAAAAAACAAACTTATAAAACCTATTTGGTTTAAATTTATGATTTCCGTGTACGTGCTTGTCAGCCAATTCTAGACAAACAAATTTTCGTTTACCAAACGTCTGTTTTTTTTCATATGGTGCAGATTTCAGCTACGAGTAAAGTCCCGAATTTTCGAGCGCTCTATGTGTAAAATAATCAATTTTCATTGGTCTAATCGAGCCTCGCTGTTTTCTCGTTGGTCTATTTGAAATCCCGTCTACCGTCGAAATATCTTTAGTTTCTACAGTCAGTTTACAGTCAGGGTTTAATAAAGCAAGTGAGAGAATAATACAGAGCATAGCGGGACGCTTTTGCGTCGCCGGGCTTCGGGCTCCACGTCATGCTTGGCGCTCAGGTCAAATGATGATAGTTTTTTATTCTAAGCCCGTAGTTTGTTCCAGTTTAGTTTATCGTATCAACATTATCGAATAAAATAAATTCAGTGGAGAATTATTTCTAATTACAGTTCCAGTTTAAAAGTTTAAAGTTGTTTAGTTGGATTTTGTGTATAATAAACGAGCGCGAGGCTCTCACAAGTGTTGCCTCATTCGATGGGATGGTCGCCGCTGGCATTCCCAATATTTAGTGTTGCTTTTAGTTGCCGTCAAAGCACGAAAAATACAGTGATTGATCAAGGATCAAATTTATCGAAATTTACAGTTGAATTCCGTACAGTTTATCGACCGATAATAAATATGAATTTAGTATTTTGTGGTTGAACTTTAGTTTGTTGAAGAACCTTTAAAAGTTATGCAGTTATAATACAGATAATTACAGTTGCCGAGTTTAGTTTCTCGTGGGCCCAGTTTTTAATAGAGTCTCGTTTTAATACAATTTGAATTCGGGAAGCTCTAAAAATTAATTTATTGTAAAAGGGAATTTTGATAATAAATATTTCCACAGAAGTACCGTATTGTGAACTTTACTTTCGTAGTTCCAGTTTATTCGTGATTGTAGGATTAATAATGCTTTCCAGTTTTCTACAGTTTTGTGATAACTGTTTGTGTTTGTGAAGGGCAATGTAGTGTTTAGTTCGCCCTAATTCCTTCGACTCTTTGAGTTTTGTGAATATTGTGTAAGTTGCTTATTGTCTATGTACCGATTATTTTTGTCATTTTGTTGTATGAAAATGTTCCCATCAGCTAAGAATTATTATGCAGGGTATTGTGACTTACTTAACGATTTTTATGACTAGTTGTTATATTTTCTAATTTTTTATTTATGAATAAACATAATTTTTAAACTTAACTAGACTGAATAATATAGACTCATATAATTATGAAAGTCTTTATTTATATTTTATCCAACCTAACTTTGGCATCACCGAATATGACTAACAAGTTGAATTAAATTTATTAGATCTGACTTCAGATTCTGGTTAATGCTATCAGGTCATTATCAACTTTCATAATCAGATGGCGTCCAAATATATGTATTTTCTTGTATTCTAAACCTTTATCTATTCTTTTACAATTTGAAGCTATTGGAAACAATACCTACGACCTGAAATTTAAATTTCTAAAGATAAGATCTCAAGCTGTGGCAATTTTGAGCATTACCGTAATGTAAGTATAAATATTTTGAAAATTTTAAATGCAATTTAGTTTGGGAAAATAACGTTTGTTTCACTGCCGCCCAATGCGGGGGGCTTTGTTTTTGTTCTGGGTTAAAATACTTTGTTTCACAGGCCGTCCAACGTGGGCATAGTTTTTAGTTTGTTTCACGGGAATATTCTCCGTCGGGAATTTAATTTGGGAATTTATAAAAATCACCGAGAAATTCCCGAAAAATGGAAATTTATTTATTATACTCCAGTAAGTGAAACGCAAGTAAACGCGCGTCAAAGCGTACACTGCCTAATACAATTTTGCAAGCTAAGATCTGTTACCAAGCTGATATGATACTATTACATAAAAAGGGTGGTAAAGAGATATGTAAAAATTACCATGGTATCACACTGCTGAGCACTGCCTTTAAAATTTTAGTAACAATTATTTAAAATAGACTAATACAGTATTCAGATAACCTTATAGGCGACTACCAGCAGGGATTCAGAACAGGAAAAAGCACAGTCGATGGAATACATATACTACAAATGGCCTTTGAAAAACACATGAATACAACATAAACCTACATCCCATCTTTATTGATTTTAAATAGACTTTTTACTCGATAAGACAGGAACAAAATGCTGCAAGAACTAATCAATCTAGGAACACCATCGAAGTTAGTAAGACTGGTGAGAATGGCACCTAATAATAACAAGATAACTGTTAAATTACAAGATACAGAAGTTGATAATTTCACAATAAACAAGGGCGTAATGCAAGGAGATGTTCTCTCTACTACTCTTCAATAGTACGCTAGAAGGAATAATTAGGAGATCGAATCTCCTAGGCAACATTATCACCAATATGACTCAAGTAACAGTTTATGCTCATAATATTACTATAATCAGCAGATCAAAGGATGAACTAATAAAGGCAGTAATGAACCTAACTCAAATCGCAGAAAATTACGGCTTACTCATCAACGAAGAGAAAACGAAATACATGCATGTTGGAAAAAATAGTGAAGTTAGCAACATGTTAAGGGTGAGCCACTTTGAATTTGAACGTTTACAAACCTTCAACTTCATAGGCTGCGAATTAGGCAACAAAAATGAATATGAAAATTAATCATAGATTGCAGAAAAAAAGCAAAGCATACTATAGTAATAGAAACTTACGTCCAGTAAGAAGCTAAGCAGAAGAACAAAGTTGAAGATTTATAAAACTCTTATTAGATCAGTGGTGACCTACGCTGCGGAAACCTTAGTCCTTCCTTGTGGAAAAGAAGAAGCATTAAGAAAATATTAGGCCTCATCTGACTCTACGGAGATCAATACAGACCAAGAACGAACCATGAAATTAAGAAAGATTTGGATGGTGAAGACATTGTAACCTTCATAAAAGTTCAACCCATAAAATGGTTTGGATACATCATGAGATCAAGCGAAGACAGACTGTTGAAGAAGAGGACGTCCAAGGAAAAAATGGAAAGAAGATGTGCTGAGAGACTTAAAAATAATTTGCGTTAAAAATTGGAGTAGAGCAGTGCATAATAGAAGAGAATGGAAGAAAATAGTGACTAGTGCTAAAACACACTCCCAATTATAAAAAAAGCTGTAACATTAATCATTTTTAGTGTATAAGTTATAGTGTAAAGACACTACGGAGTGATTTACCTTAAATGAATCTATATTACATTCTATATAGGATGGGCCATAATCCAACCGGATTGCTGTGCCATAAAAGAAGAAGAAGAAGACCTGTTACCAACACATGGCCGGTTCTAGCGTTAAGTTAACTTTTAGTGACATTTATCTTTGATGTGCGTGTAGTGAATTGAATTTTTCTCGAACAATTTCTCTATGATGGAACTGTTTTAAAGCAAAAATATAAATTCTCGATAAAGTGGGAAGTTCGGGAATATTCCCAGATATACTTCCAGGAATATTCCCCAAAAAATAAATTCCGGGAATTTACCTATCACTAGGTAAGAGTTAATAAACTATCTGTACATTATTTGGAATGGATGTACTATACTATGAATATTCAGCACACTATTCTAGTGTCGGTTGCGATTTATTAACCGCGGTGTTTTATGAAAAATGAAAGAGAAGGAATAGTTCAATTTTATAGTATCCACGAAGTCCAGGTTTAAGAATTATTATTTTTATTTGTGAGGACGGTTCCAAAACCTTTTTCCTCTTTATAATGTTGAGATACTGTATATTACATATTAAACTTTCAACAATTCAGAACGATATACACAGTGTTGAAAATATGGCATATTAAAATCTAGATAACATTATAAAAGGTAAGATTTTCATAATTTATAATTATGTACCCAATATCATAGTTTACAATTTTGTATGTTAACATTTAGGGTACCAAAGTTAAACAATTGTTTCGAAATTGAAGTTCGGAACTTTCAGGATTTATGGTAGTAGTTGAACTACAAATTCTAAAGATTTTAAAGATAAGTAAGATTTAAGGTTTCAAATCAGCATCAGTTTTGCTTTCATACTCCTGATTCAGCTAAATTATACCTCCAATATCTGGAAATTCTGTGCTGCATGTGCTTTCCAGAAATATCGCAATGATGTACAGTTTCCAAGTTGCTTTTAAGTTTTTCATCCTTATAATTCAGGCAGGAGTAGATCATTACGTATGACATTTCTGTCGCTAGTTTTTGCATAAAGTTCTTTTAAAAGTCATGTACATGTACTAAGGCATGTTTGGGTTTGTTCAGTAATTATAACAACATCAGTTTAGCTTATGTAAAAATGCCAAAAAAGTGGAAGTTGTTGATTTCTGCAGAAGAAGTAGATGTTGTTTTGTACTTTAAATCTAATATTTTTAAGATCAATGAATTGAAACATCAAATAATTATTTCATTATTACTTTTTGTTCGCAAAAGAAAACCTACATTTGTAATTAAATTATCTAGACATCTACAATCCTTAGTGGAAAATCTATGACAAATTTGAAGGTAACGTTGTTGTTATCGAACTGATCCACGTTTGACCAAATAGTCAGAGATTTAAGATTTATGGAGGCTTATCTAATAAGCGGATTCCGCAACAAACGTATTTTAATGATTCGATGTAATCCGTAAAGTGGAGTTCTAACGGATCATTTTCTATTAACCATATTCAATAATTCGTTGTAAATGAATTGCAGAACACTTAATACAGTAAAACTGAACCGTTGGACACTTTGCTGACGTGTCGTCAACCCTTAAAATAAATTTTGCTACTGGACACTTTGCCGGCCGTGGAATTCGCCGACCCTTAACGTAAATTTTGCTACTAGACACTTTACTGACCGTGGATACTACGCTGACCGTAACTGTCGGACACTGCCGACCGTCGACGACGTAACGTGCCGGTTATACGAAGAAACATCATAGGACCTTTTTTTGTAGCACATTTTAAGAGAAACGACAGGTCATTTTGGACACTTTGTCGACGGTTACAACTACGCCGATCCTTAAAACAAATTTTGCTACTGGACAGTTTTTCGACAGGACACTACGCCGACCGCAACCGGTGGACACTTTGCCGACGTGTCACCAACCCTTAAAATAAATTTTGCTACTGGGCACGTTACCGACCGTGGACACTACGGCGACCGAAGGCGGTGGACACTTTGCCGATCGTGGACACTATGCCCACAGCAACTGGTGGACACTGCCGAACGTGGACGACGTAACGTGCCGGTTATACGAAGAAACATCACAGAACATTTTTTTGTAGCCCATTTTACGAGAAACAATTTTCATACTAACAACTTTTTCCGAAAGCTTGAAAGTTTTCGAGATAATTTGAAACAAGTCAATTCTTCACCCTTCCCCCCACTCCTTATAAAAGAGTTTTTGCACGTGATATGCATCAGAACTTTTGAGAGCTTGTTTACAACCTCAATACAAAGCTGCATACAGAAATCTGGCTTGTTGAGAATTTTTGAGAAGTTCAAGTTTAATTTTCCTGGCCTAAATAAGGAAGTACATATACAAATTATACCTACATAAAATGTTTGTTGCAATATGGGAATGTTTTATACATGTGACCTGTGTATAGTTTACAATAGCACAGAGCTTTTATGTAAATATACCTACCAGAAACTATCATTATTATTTCTACAAATCAAACAAAGCGGCTCATATTCTCAAATGGATATCATATAGAAAACTTTCTGAGATGTTATCAGCAGCAATCTAGAACCCGACACTTGTTATTTTTTAAACCTATATTGTTATGTCATTATTGCGATCGTTATACTAGACGACAATTTTCAAACAAGACAGAACTTTCTTTTCAGGTTAACAAGCACATGCTATGTAGCGACAATATTGTTTCGAAACCAATTTCAACCTTCACTTGTTTCTAAAAGCGTAGTATAGAAATATTTAATTTTAGTCGGATTCAATAAAGAAAACTTTTATTATTGACTTATGCAAAATGTAATAAGTAAATTCGTATGCAGAATAATAAAATTGCAATACGAATTTTTGTGTCTCATATTCTGAAGATAAAACTACATTAATTTAAATGTTGTACGTGAACTGAATATTAAACTCTAAATACTAGTTTGCGAAAAATCAATACCGGGTATATGAAATTATAAAAAGACAAGCAAAAAAGTACAACATCCAATTCGCATCTGAACAGATAATTCTGCTTTTCAAAAGTAGTACTTGAACTGATTGGATTTCAAGTAAATTAAATTTTCCTTGTTTTAGACTAATTGGTCGATGTATAGCAAACTGAGAACTCGTGTAATTTGTCATAGACGGCCTACAAAAAAGGGAAAGTGATTTTCTATAGGTTTCCTTTTTTATATAATAAAAATAAAAACCCGAAATTAGAAGACATCAGCTGCAAACCTAATTGCGTTCCACGAAAAGCCCTAATAGTTATCGCTTTCTTGAAATAGAGTTTCTAAGTTTCTCAAGTAGCTTTCCTTAGTGACGATTGTTCAGAAAGCGTTATAGGTGAGGGCCACTTACCCTCTGACCCTTAGACGGACACAGCATTTCCATTATCCCACACTGATCACCTCTCATGCTTTCTTACTCGCTCGATGGACCTCGCATTTTGAATTCATGAATTTCCGAGTATTATAGCGAGAGACATGTCTAACCGCCATTGCTTTTGACATTAAATGAATATTACATTTTGCGGTAAACCATTATTGCAAAAATAATGACACGGAAATACGTAGTGCTTAAAATATTGCTTGCCGATACTCTACAGAGAATAAAACTTTTCACTTTAATGAAAACCTTTCTTTTACATTGCAATATTCTTAAATTGAGCTTATTACCTTTGTGCAGGGGTTTTAAAAGAAAGTGTAAGAAAAGGAAAGTTTGTTAGATTGATTTAACACAAATCGAGAAAAATTTCTAGTAAAAATCTTTTGTATAAAAGTCTTCAAAGGAATTTGATGTCTTTGTAAATGACGATACTTTTTGAAGTAAAAATAGAAATTTGAAACTAGAAGAAGTTATTCGTTTTACACTGCAGTTGTCTAAAATTGTTTACATCTTCGAGTTTATATAAGATATTTTATAATTCTAGGAATATATTAAACTGATAGTAAAGATATGTATGGTTGGTACCTAAAGTTGATTGTTTCTATTTTTTGTCTTTTATTTTTCTATTTGAATATCTGTAAACCCACGCATATCTAATCTAAAGATATGATAGCACGCATATATACATAGACGTAACAGTTGAAGAAAATATGATTTCTTCAATCTTCAATGTACACATCATTACTATTTAACAACAAACAGTATTTTTTAAATGCCGAGTTTTAGCTTTAATGGGCATTCTCTACCTTCGACATCTTTACCTTTAAAATACTTTAATATCCTGTTTTGAATATTCCTTGAAGTCTGCTGTGCCTGAAGCATTTCTGACAGTCGTAGTTCATAAATAATAACCAGAGCTTTTAGCAAATTAGTATATAGGCCCCATCAGTCTAGCAAAATAAAAACCAAATATGAGTTACGTGTGAATTTATTTTGCTAAAATGGTACACCATGCACCGTTTGCTTATATTTGTGGTAGAGTAATCTCAATGAGAAAAGTCTGCTGACGTCACCTGCGTAGTAGACGAAACTGCGCTCGGACGGGTTTATTCTTTTAATAGGGATATGTTTTACTTTTCAGAAGCCATGGTAGCTCAGTAGGTATGGCACTTGGCTACCAATCTTACGGTCCTGGGTTCGAATCCCAAGAATAATACATTGGAATTTTAAAAATATCTAAGGCTTCCAGGTCGACTCAGCCTGTGAAAATGAGTACCTGGGAAATCATTTCCTGGGGTAATAATAGGCGGTCGGTGCGTAAAGCTAGCCATTTTACCACCTTTGAGTGCCGAACGGCTCGAGAATAGCAGCCTACCCTGCTTTACTCCAATGGGCGTTCATGGCCTGTGAAAGGGGATTATTATTATTTTCTCATTTTGCAATTATTCTACCACAAGCAGTCCAAGACTGTATAGTGTAGATATCTTTGCCTATTATACTCTCTCCCATTTCTATACCTCTACGATGTTTTTAATCTTATAACGTAACGCGTTTTAGCAGAATATAGCACATGTATTTATTGCGATGTAACTGCCAAATCATTCGATAATTATCATATTTTTGGGTGTAGCGTTCGATAAGTTATGACATCAAAACTTGTCGAATACACAAATCGAATACATCTTACCAAGAAGCAATACAATCACTCATAGATATCAAGGCTGTTATTCGGATATATAATATCCTTCTTAATATTTAAGTACAAGCATTGTGTTTTCATTCATTCATTCATTCTGTTTCTCGGTATATTTTTTACAGCCAGCGCTACCTGGCGCTGGATGACCCAAACCCTATTGAGGTACGCGATGTAAGAGAGGTGAGGATCCGAGCTTGAACTCTTTTTTCGTATATCAACAAAAGCAACAATCAGTATAAACAGCAGTGTTTTAAGAGTGCGTTAGTTACTAAAGCTTACCCATTAGGGTAAGCAGTTGGCACTTATATAAATAAATAACGATTGGTCAACCCTTAAACGAAATTGATATTTATACAAGACCGGAATAACATTAACAACGAGAGAAAACATTAGCGACATCTTTGGAGATCCTTATACTTAAATTGGAAAATGAATATAGAACTCTGCCAGGTTTAGTATTCAAAATCATTTTTTGAGCATATACCATGTTTTTTGTTGCCAAAACATTCATTTTTAATATTTATTTACATACAGTGCTATTAAATTAAAATGTAATATGCTGGTGTGTTTTGTATGTGTTGCTTTTTATTTTTAAAATAATTATTTCAATTTACTGAACGTATATGCAACCAACAATACATAACCGTTCAAAATGCGCTAGCCGTTTAACTTCAATTAAGGATAATTTAAGACTAATTGAGTTTTTTAAAATACAAACGTAAGTGGAACTACCATATTTGTCACAACTAGAGTTCTTAAATATTAATTGAGCTGTGTGTTACACCGAAATTGGGTACAGTTAATACTTTATTAAAAGTTGTCGAAAATTTTTAAAATTAAAAATGTATACTATAGTTTTAGAAATCCTTCTTAATATTTAAGTACAAGCATTGTGTTTTCATTCATTCATTCATTCATGTGTGTCGGTATATTTTTTACAGCCAGCGCTACCTAGCGCTGGATGACCCAAACCCTATTGAACTACGCGATGTAAGAGAGGTGAGGATCCGAGCTTGAATTCTTTTTTCGTATTTCAACAAAAGCAACAATCAGTAAAAACAGCAGTGTTTTAAGAGTGCGTTAGTTACTAAAGTTTACCCATTAGGGTAAGCAGTTGGCACCTAGTCAGCCATTATTAGGCCAACTTGCTCCGTTGTATCGCCCAGAAATGGCCATATTTCTTATTTTAGGGATTATTTTAAATTAAATTACTCGATTTTGGTAAGTATATATGTTGGTTTCATCTATCCTATTATGTGTAATAATAGAAGTGTTAATTTTAATAAAATGAAATTTGTATTGGTCTGTAGGTTTCGATTAATGCTTCGTATAAATTATCCAGAGTAAGTCTATACAATCTCATGTAACCTAAACATAATTTGTAACAAATTTATTACGTTGTTATGTGTTTGTTTTTACGTTAGTATTGCTTAATAATAAATAATAGCCTTAATAAAAATTATACCCTTTAAATTCATACTAACACACCCACGCACACACCCGCAACCTACATTACTATTTTATTAGACATACATTTTACGGCATTGTTTACTTTTATAGAATATTCTTCAGCATTTTAAGTTTGTAATTATTTACTATTTAGCAGAATAATTACTTAATCTTGCTTTACGTGAGAAACACGTGTATAAAATGTATTGAATTTAAATATATTATTATTAACATGACAAATGGAGTCTGGCAAGGAAAATTGTACCTGTTTGTTCTTAAAAATTATAATTTTAATTTTATGTTGTTAGTGTCTAATGATACTTATATCATAATAATTATGATCTTACAATTATAATTATTTCTTGCAAGTTAGAAGAGTTTTTTATTATAAGTTATTTTATCTTTCTTTTCTTTTCGCAACACTATTGACGTTTTTTATTATTTATTTTATAACGCTTTTCTAAAATGACGATACTAGTCTACCTTACTTTCGTTTTTTTAGTTGATGATTTGCAAAATTAAACTGATATCCATTTTCTATTCTATGCTTACTTAAGACCGTAATTTATAAAAAATATTTTATAGAATTCTTATATTGAGTTATTCAGTTTTCAATGTATTTGTTAGTATAGGTATTCCATACAAAATCACAATAATTATTTTTTCTTAAATTTTTTCCCTATATATATTGACATAACAAGACTGGCTTTTAAAACAAAAATTTTGCCTTTTGTTTATCGACCATTTTTGCAATATGTCTAGCGTCAATTTTCACTAAATTGGCATTTATTATTATGATACCAGTACTTCTTGGAATTAAGGAGTTAAGAGTTAAGTCAAAAACTGAGTAACAATTCTTAATTGGTTTATATTTACTTTTTTTTAATAATAATAAAAATGAAATTTATAGATTTAAACTAGAGCGCAAAAAGAAATATTCAAATGCTTCGAATTTTTACCGTAAGTTGTCCTTGGCCAACTTCTTTTGTAAGGGGGAGTATAAATATTGAAAATTGTCGATATAATATGCAAACTGAGAGCGTTATATCTGTGACGCGGCAGCTGCAAAAAACCTGAAATCTAGGAAACAAGTCTTGACAGCACACTACCTAAGATGAGTTAATCTTTTCAGATATAATTACTATAAAATTAGCGCTTGCTTATAACGTTAAAATGTTAATTTTTATTTTCGATTGTAATTGTTTGAGATTCACTGTTTAAATTCCATTCTTACTGAGAAGCTTAGCCTGGCTCCTTCGAGATGTTAACAACAAAATTTGATGTTTTGCAAATGGCCACTGTGGCATACATGGAAATTGTGATGATCTTTAGCAACTTTGCTTAAAACGTCTTGGCGGATTATAATTACATATTGCTTTAATGACATTAACCATTTGGTATCTTGTGTTGGGGTAAATTTCAATCATTTTATTTCGGAATAGATGTGTAGTGGTGTGCTGTTTTTTATTTTTTGTCAATGAAACACGTAAAACCAGTTACCATTGTAAAAAATATTTCATACCGACTGTTGTATTGAAAAAAAAAGAATTAGAAGCCTTTTATAGCTAAGAAACGCTTGTTCTATAGGAAGAGGTTTATGAAAAGGTTTCTTTCTAGTTTCTCGTCTTCATGTTTGTACATTCAACTACATACAAAAGTTGAATAAGTCATTTAGACCAGGTGAGCATGATGAGCAATACCACTGGAAGACAAACAGGCCGATCAATCAAGTAAGCACTCAGATCTAGGTTCGAATCTTTTTTAATCTTATAAATGGAATGGTTGACAATTTGGAATTCAATTTGTTTTTTTTTTCTGAAAATCTATTAACAAACTCTGTAGTTTACCAAAATTTTTTATTGAAAGCATTGTGTAAAGTTTTGCATGCAAATTATCATGAATTATCATTTAACCTAAGTTATGTTCTTACTAAAGAAGGGTAGCGCAGCATAGTTTAAATAAAGACACATAATACAGCAGTCTCAATACTGCAAGCCCATTATTTTCCATTTAAATATTCAATTAATATTATTCCATTATATTAATCTATAAATACAAGCTCAATCTGAGAACACTGTACTATGTCTATTTTTAATTTTGTTTTGTTGTGGATTTAATAAGAATTATTTCCAGCTTTGTTTAATTAGTAAAGATACTTGTAAGTGGGTATATGTACATTTATAGCATCATAGTGTCGCATTAAAGCTATGGAAGTTTGTAAATATATTTCGTTGTAGATCGGTTCTCCGTTGCTTGCAGCTTGGACCTTTAGTATTTTTTCTTAACGGAATGGCCCTTGTTTTATTGCTTCTTTGTTATATAAGCTAGCTACTAACGAGAGTTCGTTTGGGACTTAGTGGGGAAAACTAAAGCCATATTTATTTAGGCAAGCTTATACTTCCAAGCCATCTCGATGTTGGTGAGTTTAGTTTTTAGCCCCTTAAAGTATTTCGGTTATATACTTACAATAATTATTATGTACTTAGGAGCTCTGTTGAATAATAATGAACTTTTATTACTAATTTCTGAAATCTGATAGGAACCTTTTAGTTTGCTTGTTCTAAGTTCTAAAGAAGAATGCTTCCGTAAAATCTTTGTTCCGTGAACAAGACATATAAAGTTATTGTACCAAAAGATGCGAGTAAAGTAACAAGAACTTTTTCCAATCTAATATCTGGCATCAGTAGGATACAGTCATGGTCAAACAATGTATTAATTTTTGTGAAATTCTATCATATCATGGCGGAGTACCCTTGTAGAAAACCAAAGCTTCTTCGCAATCTGTCTTCTTAATCTATAGAATCAAGTCGAGTCGAGTTGAGTCCAGCTAGAAGTTGAGTATCACCTTACTCTATGAGAGTCGATAGGAACAAGTTTAATGACTCACTTACAATTAATGTCTCTTATGTATTTTTCTTACTTGAAAAATAAGACGTGATTTAAATCATTCCTTCAATCTGCATTATTTTTTTAAATTCTTGGGCTGATACGAAAACCATACTTAATATCTTTAATGTGTTGACTACAGTATTAATAAAAATTCAGAGGCGTAACAATTTGTTCTGGATCTTTCCGTTTTCTTTTTTGTCTTTTATTTCCCATCTATTTAATCACAAGCATTCTTTACATGAGCGGTTGCGAAAAAGTTTAACTAGCTGAAGTTTTTATTATAGCAAGCCCCAATATAGTTTCTGTAAGTTTCTATATCACGAAATCTCAAAATTAAGTTTTTCATACATATATGTACCTATGCACACAATGTTTCCTTCAAACTGATCCTAATATTCACAATTATATATTTGTTGAAGAAAATCAAAGCACCCCACGCAAACGAAGTCACCGGCATAGCTATTAATTAGCAATAGAACATTGTAATAATGTGGATTTACAGCCTTGGTAGTGTAATGTCTGGCGTGCCGGACTTTCACCCAAGCGGCCCGCGATCGACTCCCGGCGCTGGCAGATCTGGTTAAGGTTTTCTGCAGTTTTCCCTAGCTGTGACACAAATGTGGGATTTGCGCTGTTCCATCTGTAAGTCGGCTGCAGCCGCACATTGAGCCTACATAATAATAATAATTGCCCCCTCCCTCCCGCACAAGCTTATAGCTTCTGGGGCCTTGGTTTAGGCTATGGGTTGTAGTAGTTATTATTATTATTATAGATATTCACCCTATTATCCCTATTCTTGAACTGTTGATGAGCTACAACACCGAAACCATCACTGAACATTGAATTTTTTGACATCCATCTGAAAAGAGTGATATAACTTGGTAGGACTTCAAAATAGAGATCTGTAGGATTACTATAATCACTGACCAGTTTAATGCTGCACACTTTGAAAATAATTTGAAAACCCTACGGCAGTCGGGTCAAAAGTTAGCGATTCTTAAAATAAATAAGCCGTTAAAAATTAGCTTGCGATACTTCCAATCTTCCGCTCGAAGTGTATCCTTCTGCATTTATTACTCAAAGATCAGAATCAGTCAGAATTATGAGGATCCGTCATCATCAAAACACATTTTATGACCGAAGAAAGTGTATTTTCCCAATTTGTATTGCATTGTCAAGTTAACAGAAAACAATATTTTTTCTAAAATGGCTGTTCCGTCCATGTGGTTTTGTGTTTGCGTTATTGAGGATTTTTATTCTTTTTCTGTTTAATAGTTTAATTTATTTATCAAAAAGGCATATTAAAAACAAATTAATGCATAACATAATGTCATATCGTTTTTTTGCCCGCTTTTTGACGTTATGTGTAAATTATTACAATATATAACTTGGGGATAACTTCCTTCACCAAGCCCGTCTGCATAGTGGTGCGCAAACGATTTATATCGTATCGTTACTATATTAAAGTGTTACTCTGAACTATTTAATTTTGAGACCTGAAGCTGTACTGACAGTGAAAGAGTGATCACAGCGGCCTCCCAACTAGACGTCCTGAGCTCAGGATAAGAAGACTCACGCGACAAAAGATAAAGGTAAGGATTTATCCCCTTCTTCCCTATTTATAATTGCATAAACCCGCCATTCACTCATATCTTAATAAAATTTCACAAACAGAAAATTTATCTATTTCAAATTTTCAATACAGTCCACTGAAACGCAAGTTCAAAAGAATAATGGCCACGCAACTAATTTATGAAAATCTGTATGATATTATATGCAATAGATTCTATGTAACAAGACTAAATGATTGATTGTATCGTATACTATGGTCTTACAGTCTGTATATTTATACGTGTATTTATAACATAGTAATACAGACGGTACATATAGATCCTCAAACGTCAAGTACTACGTACTACATACGCTGATCGACTTGTTTTAGGGGTCTTTAAATAATCTAGATTTTCATAGCTCTAGTTTTCTATGCATTGCATCATATTTTTATGTAATTTTAGTAGAAGAAACAATTTTATACCGGGTATCCATTCTCAAAGTTGATTATAGGCAATTAAAATTGTGCATTTTACTTTTATGTATTTTGCTACATATTAGAGTTCGGTAAGCCAAGCAGAGCGGACGTTCGGTGTGTACGCGGCGATAATAAAACTCGTAAATTCGAGAATTATCACGTTCAAACGACACCGTATGAGACGGGAATTTGATTTGATTAACGGAAAATAATAGTGAAAAGTGAATGCGAGTAAGATTAAGCACAAGTAGTTTTAAATGTTTATTTAGTTAGAAGTGGAAATAATATTTATATTGGCACAGCAACATAACAGATAAACAAGTCGCCAGACAAGGCCAGCGAAACATAGGCGGCGCACGAATAAATTGAAAAGGGATCAATTCTAAAAAGCAATATGGAAGAAATGCTGAAAATGACGAAAGAGGGATGTAAAAGTATCAAGAAAAGCTGAAATTGGGAGCGATCACTATCTAGTAAAAATGAAACTGACATTGAAACAAGAAGAAACAGAAGACAAAAGAAGAAAAAAGTAAAGAAGAAAATTTGGTTATAAGCTAAAAGAACAGGTATATAGAACAAAATACCAAGATATCATCAAGAAAAAGTTGGAAGGACAAAAAGAAGATTTAAGCATAGAAAAACAATGGAAATCATTAAAAGAAATTATATTAGAGGCAGCAGAAGAAAGTTGTGGAGTAACAAAAGTAGGGAACAAAAACATAAAGAGAACAGATTGGTGGACAACGGAAATACAAAAACGCGTTAAGGAGAAGAAGGATCTTTGGAGAAAATACCTTAGCACAAGAGCACAAGAAGACTATGAGAAATACAAGGAGAAAAGAACACAGGTTAAAACTAAAGTAAAAGAAGCAAAACAAGAGTCATGGAGAAAATTCGGACAAAATATGAAAGAAAATTTCAGAGACAATCAGAAACTATTTTACGGCACACTTAAACAGCTAAGACAGAAAAAAATATACAGTATGAAAAATGTCAAAGACAAGGACGGAAATATAATAACAGAAGAAGACAAAATAATAGAGAGATGGAAAGAACATTTTAAAGAAATATCAGAAGTAAAAGACACAAGCGAACAGACAAACGAGGAAAGAGGGGAAAGAGAAACAGTAGAAATAATGATCACGGAAGGAGAAGCCACACAAGTCATAAAGCAGCTAAAATTAGGTAAAACAGCAGGAATTGATGAAATCACACCTGAAATGTTGATATATTTAGAGGAAACAGGAATGAAAGAGTTTACAAAGTTGTTAAATAAGATAATAAAAGACAAAAAAGTTCCCACAGAGTGGAATACAGGGATCATCCTACCGATTCACAAAAAAGGGGACGTAAGAGAATGTGCAAACTATCGAGGAATAACACTAATGAGTATACCAGCAAAGGTACTGGCTAAAGTATTAGAAACAAGAATAAAAGAACAAATCGAAAATTCATTAGAAGAAACGCAATATGGCTTTAGAAAAGGTAGAAGCACTCAAGACCCAACATTCATATTAAGACAATGTATAGAGAAGTGTATGAACAAAAACAAGGAAATACACATAGCTTTTATAGATTTGGAGAAAGCGTTTGATAGGATAAGACGACAAGACGTATGGCAGAGTTTACATAGAAATAGAATAGACAGTGAAACAACGGAAATAATAAAAGCTAAGTACGATTCAACAAAAAACATAGTAAGAACAAATAACGAAGAGTCGACAGAGTTTGAATTAAAAAATGGCCTGAAACAAGGATGCGTGCTGAGTCCTCTGCTATTCGCAGTAGTGGTAAACGAGGCAATAAAGAGTGCAAAACGAGAAATGAAACCATTCACACTGGGATACTGGAAGATGCAGAAAGTTGAGATAACCGAGCTGCTATTTGCGGATGATATGGTGATAGTAGCAGACACAGAGGAAAATTTACAGCATAACGTGAACAAACTAAACCAAGAACTGAATAAGATAAATTTGAACATTAATGTACAGAAGACAAAATCAATGGTAATAGGAAACAGCAACAAAATACATGAGATCAGAATAAAAGTACAGAAGATAGAACAAGTTGAGGAATTTAAATACTTATAGGTACAGTAATAGAAAGAAATGGAAAGTTAGAAAAAGATATAAACGATAGAATAGCAAAAGTAGGGAGAATATACAACGAATTAAAGAAATCATTCCTTGAGAAAAGAGAAGTTACAGAAGATGTAAAGATAGAAGTGGTAAAAAAAGTAATAACCCCCACACTTATATACGGTAGTGAAACATGGTCGCTCACGAACAAAGATAAGAGCAGATTAAACGCAACCGAAATGAGATTCCTAAGGAAAATAGACAGAAAAACTAGAAGAGACAGAATTAGAAATGAAATATTTCGAAACAAATTTAAAATTTAAACCAATACTGACAAATATCGAAGAGAGGCAGTTAGGATTGGTTGGGACATATCCAAAGAATGACAGATGAAAGACTTACAAAGAGAGTGTATGAAACGCGAACACAGGGAGCCAACAGAAGAGGAAGACCAAGGAAAACGTTGTAAGAGGAAGTGAAAAAGTGGTGCTAGAGAGAGGAATCCAATGGAACGAAGTCAAAACATTAGCGCAGAATAGGAAGGGATGGAAAAAGCTGATCAACTCAACCCCACACCTCACGCTAGAAAGACGCAGGAATAAGTAAGTATTTTAAAATAAAAATCGCACTCTTAATATTATTATTAGTATCATTTGATGCGGAATAATCTTCTCTTTCTGTTGATAGCATTATCTTTCTTGTGGTTAAATTTGGCGAGCAGGAATCACCAAAAACGTTCAATACAATGTTAAATGTATATATTCGAGTTTGAGAACGAACAGGCTGTATGTAAGATAGGTAACATGGGTGATGTGAGTTGTTATTTATTAACCCTTTCTTATGGGAAATCAAAATACCCTTCCTCCCCGAGTGTCTTATACTCTTCCTGTAGCTTAACATACCATTCTTTAAGGACAAGAATTCTCTCGTAATGGTATGTGTCTTTTCTATTTCCTCTCGCAAGACACTATGGGGTTTAAAATAAAATCCATAGAATAACTTTACCATGATGAATGTAGTACTTTTGTTGCAGTCTCCAACCGCATTTCCTCCGTAAGTCAGCTGAGGGTGGTAGCTGTCTATTTTTACTAGAATTTATGTAGCTCCCTCAACGTAAGTACCTATAAAAATGCCAATTCAACAAAAATGTTTTTGCCGTTCGGTCTGTATAGAACTGATCCTTTTGCCATTTATTAAACGTTTACTTGTTACATTGTCAATGCAAGATAATCTTACCCAATTAAAAATTACCACTACTTGCCTAAAATATTACCAAACTGTGCCAACTAGAAAATAACAATTAATAAAGTTGACAAGCGGGTTGAGTACAATTAGAGCGGCTGCACCCGATAGTAAGTAATTTCTGTGTAATTTGCGAAACTTAATCAATTCGATCGAGTGGAATTTGGAATAACTTCCACAGCACAATCTAAGTATTTTGTAAAGAATACGGATTCACCATGCTTGATAAAAGTAAATTATTTCTCATTTTTTGTGTCTTACTGAGCACTATTTAAAGCGGTTATTAAACATAATTTTTTTATTGTCAAGGAGAATCAATACTGGAAATACTCGCCAATGTTCCATTATATTCAGGTTAAATATATGCAGCCAGTAATTTTTATTCTGAATTTGACTAGTTCATAAAAATCTAGTTAAGTAATACAATTCATTTAATATTTAGAATAGGTCCATACTACCATCACGTAACGGGGTATTTACTCATCGTATCAGGGTAAATCTTTTAAAAATTTATTAAATTTATTTTTTCATTGTTAAGAAATTATATAGTGCTGTAAAAGATAATATTTACTAAATTAAAAAGTTGTTATTATGTAAAACATTCTACTTATTTCTAAGTATTTGTTCAATTCAGTCAGCTAATGTAATATTTCAGAAAGATACCATGCACGAGTAGCTTCTAGAAATGAAAACATCCTAGGTCAATAAAATGTAACGCTCTAAGTATTTTCTTTACTAACTTTTCGAAACATTCTACATCTACAACAAAAGGGAATTCAAAATAACAACAGTTTTAGAACTACGACAGAAAATAAAGTTGTATTCACAAGACACGTAAGAGTCTACTTTAAATTTTAACAATCTAAAGTTTAAAGGAAGTCAGCATAAAGTTAAAATAACACCATCCAAATATAAATCCACGCTCACGGAACACAAAAGTTGAATTTCCCAAATCAGGCAAGGAAGTAATAAAGGATAATAGAGAAATACCTGCGATTTAGAGAAGGGAAGTGTTCTGTAATTCAAAATGAGTTATTTAAATACATTTTCTGTATGCGTTATAATTTTTGTGAGCATGTAAAAATTAAAACCTTGCAAGCAGTTGTTTATTTATTTCTTATTCTAAACTTTAATCGTTTTATAATTTTTGACCCATTATTTTAAATCCGTTTCCACAAACTTTTATGGTTTTTGTTCAATAATATTCTATACAAAATAATTACTTAAATTGAACAGTTCACAAAGGTTTACGCAGTGGCTGAGACTGAAGGGTCCCATGAAATTAATTTTTATCGTATTTAGGGATATTAGGAAGAAATGAATCAAATCCTGAACAACCAGCTGCACTGAAAAATAAAAGTTAAAACTCTAGCGGAAACCTTTAAAAATGCGCTCGGGTATGGAGATAATGGGCGTTCAGCTATTAAGTCAGAAATTTTTTCAATATTTTTACAGTGTAATGACAATATGACAATATAAAATGTTATTATGTGAGCTGTGAAAAGCTTGTTAAAAAATTCTAAAATCTCCATTTTTTTGAGAGTGTCAGGATAATCAATACAATGCCCGATCGGATAATCAAGGGATAATGCTACAAAAACAAGGTGGGATTGATTGTTGGGACATACGTACCTAAAGATGATGGTTCTCATGAGAGTCAACTATTCCTCTAGTATTCTTAGAGAATGATCGATGTCTATGTTCCAAGTTTTATGAATTTTATTCCCAAGGGAATGTAACACAAAAGTGGCTTTTTTACAGGTTTCAGTGATATGTGATGCAAAATTTAATTTTTTGTCTATTATAATTCCTAAGTACCTGAATTCTGAAACTACATTATTTTTTTCATTATATACAAAAATTCTTAAATCCCGATCGTGGTGGAGATTTATTAACCTTTAATTTTATTTTTTTAGCAGAAATTGTTAATTTGCAATGGTTAGCCCAATTTGTTAAATTGTTCGTGCATTCTTGCCCTAGTTCTCTTAGCTCTTTGATCATGAAAAGCTCCTGAAAATTGACGGTGAGTAGGTAGGATTGAGGGGTAAATGACAGATATATTACCTACTACGTTGACCTTTAATAAAGTTAGTTTAAGGTTTGGAATATTATAAATATTAGTGAAACTCCGTCAGACATGACGCTCAAAAGGTTAATTTATTGAAGGACTTCCTTATATACAACGTTCGATGTGTGATTACAATTCTTCGGATTTTCATGAGTGATTGTTTAATTTTTTAAATCCCATTTATTACCGGATCAACAACATGATATACATGGTAGGTTTGAGCTGTGTATAAATAACTGATTAAACTAACAATTGAGATATACGTCACTAATTCGATTGGGATCAGTCGGTAGTCATCGGATAGTATAGGTCCTGGGGTAGTTCGCTTCAACCTGGTGTGGATATTTCGACTGCCGGGATGGTAATGCAAAGATGCCTCGCAGGAATTTATTTTGGTAAAGAATTTCTTCGCTCTGGCACTGATGTACTCTTGTATTGTTGAGATACTACGTTTAATGTAATTGTTCATTTTTAATGAACCATGGTGAACGGTGATGTGAAGCACTTTGTTTTGAAGCTTTTAGAGTTTGATGATATTAGTTTTTGCAGTGGTGCTCCAGATAAGCGATGCGTACAGAGCCAGCGGTCTGATTAAGGATTTGTACATTAGGATTGCGCATTGGGTTTTCAATGTTGACTTTCTGTTAAGTAATGGGTATAGTCGCGGCAATCGTGCGTAACTCTGAGTATTTCGCTGATGTGCAATATCCATGTCAGTAGGTGTCAAAAAGCACTCCAAGATATTCGACTACTTAATCGGTGGGGTTCCGATACTATTATTATTAATATGAGAACACTTTAGTTTGACATTTTAGGAGTTGATTCGTATGTTCAACTTGTTGAACCAGGACTGATTATTTAAATAAATGCCACCAAACATAACCAGTTGAAAATTCTAAGCCTAGACTCCCACCTTCTCTGACTTACCCCCCCCCCCATTTGGCTTAAAACCCTCTCAGAATCCCCCCCGATTTAACCACCCATTCTCACCATGAAGTTCTACATTCAATTCATATACCATGCCTATTATACCATTTTTCTAAACCTAATCCGTCACTTTGTCCATGCTCCTTAAGAGATAGGGTATTAGTTCTTCAGACATTTCTATTCTTCTTTTTTTATCAAATATCCGAATCTGAAATGAGACTTGAAAAATTCGAAAAAACGGACAGACAGAGATCGAACTTTGTGAAAATACTCCAGAGCAAATACTAATTGATTGTGATATGGTTTGTAAGCAAGCGATTGATGACGTAATAAGCAAGTAGACTGAGGATGTTTAGTGCTGAGACGTGACGAAGCCAGTGTTGTAAGTGAAAAATCGGTCTCGAGCGTATAGAAATGCATCAATTACAAATAACGTTTTTAAAAATATAAATACTCAAAACTAAGCAGATATGGAAAATCTACAGCGTAAGACCTTTAACTTGAAATTACGTAGATCGTTTCAGTAGGACTCTCAAACGAAGCGTAACATAAGCTTGTGTTTTAAATAGGTATAAAGTATTTTAAATTTATGTTTTTGAAAATCTAAAGAGCAAATATAAACTCACAGCTTATAAGAAAAAATTACAAATCGTCTTGTAACAGTTGTGTAGAGAACTATGGCGAAATAGTTTGTCTATACATCAGAACAATTCGTATATTAAACACTCAATGACGGATTATGGAAAGCTAGACTCTAGGAGCATATAAATTAGGAAATGATGATAAAAATAAAATCGAAATAGTGTTCAAAAAAATCCTCGAACTATTTCAAATATATTCAACATAAAAAATATTTTTCTCAAATCGGCTTTTAAGGTTGAAACTACTATTACAAACCAAAATTGTTTAATTGCCATAGATTTAATAAATACAATGTTTATAATGTAAAATTTAGAATTTTGTTGCAAATATTTTTTATAAATACGTTTATTGTAGTTTTTATAGTGATGTTTCGTGAAGTGCACTAACCTAGAAATTAATTTTTTTTTATTAATCTGGAAATACATAAATAACTGTTTTGCCTATTTTGAATAGATTTATATCTATTATCTTTAAATTTTTTGAGTATTATAACCACTGAAATATAATATTACAATTGCTTGAAATAGTTACAGTACATACCGACTGCTTCAGCCTCTAGACGCTATTAGTAATAAAAGTTCTGCCTATTTAAGCGTGAGTGGTAATTCCAAAAGTTAATACGTTGGGAACTGAGGGGCACTGCAAGTGGGTGGTCAATCTCGTGCACGTCGAGTTAAACATTTTAAATTTATTTAATTTAACAATATAAAAGTTAAAAATATATAAAAATTAAAAGTATATAAATTTTGTGTAAGAAGTAAAATGTATCCACGGAAGTCTCGACAATCTCGGTTACCGATATTATTAGTTAACTTTCAAATGGGGTACCTGTTTATTTATCTGTTTTGCAAACTAAATACCTAGCAATACTAACTAACATTAGATTACAATTTACTTGAACGTTGTTTGACTTATGTTTGATTTCAGCCCCCCTCCAGACCTTCAAGATAAGTATCAGAAAAAAAACAAACCAAACTAAAACTAAAACTACCCACAGGTATAACAGCCAATAAGAATGTTACACACCTCCCGTCAGTCAAATTCGAACCGTTGACCATTTGTGCTACAGTAGTGTAAAGTCCATTTCAAAGTTTGGGGACTTTTATTATGCCAATGCAGATCGATATTAGTACTTTTAGAAATCTAACACTCTTAATGATACTACAGATTCCATAGTTTATAGGATTAAAAGTAATGTAAATATATGGTACGGAATGTCATTGGAAGTAATAATAATGTTACAATCTCTACGTTTAAATATCAGATTTTCCGCAAAATCAAGCAATTAAAATGCATAAAACGTATCACAAAATCGGCCTAAACCAAACCCATCCTACATAATATTGAGTAAGGGTTGATAAATAAATATCCTTTGTTTCAGCTACGAGCTGAATTGTTAACATCCATAAAAGCATCGCTATAAAAACTGCAGCAATCTATTATAAATCTAGCTCGACTGTATTTTATTTTAACATGGACAAAATCGGGCCATCAATCAATGAATGTGCTCGTCATAGACAAGCAATTAACAAGCAATGTTACAATAAATTAATGTCAGCGCCCGCGGGACATATGCAAAATTAATTCATCATGCGAACTAATGAGAAATTATTATGGTATACCTACCTAAAATATAATCTAGATTATTCATATTTGCTGTAGGTTTCGATGTCAATTATTTCAAATTACCTGCTGGAGAATGATATTATGACCAAGTTGTCATTCATAGATTATAAGTTTACATTTTTACCGAATAACGAATAGTTTCTGTTAGTCCATGAATATTTATAGAAAAGGGTGTGTTTGCTGAGCTATCTAGAAACCGTTCAGGTAATTTTGTGTAATCAATCTGAGTTTTAAAACTGATATAAAAAGATATTAGTGAAAGGTAAACGTAAACAATATGTAACTTTGTTAAAAACTTAATTACCAGCTAAATCTATTTTGTTTACTTTCTTTAAAGCTGAAGTATCAAAAACATTTCTAATCTGGTAACTGAAGTATCTTTCTAACACAAGGCATCTAAGTTTTTGTTCATCTATGTATATATCATCAGAAGTAATTGAACGTTTCATGTGCCAATATTGATTTCCAGCCAATTAGAGAAGATTGAGAATAAATTGTTTAGGTGAAGGTAGTTGTAATGATTCTAAATTGTTAATGTGGGTAATCCATAAGCTATAGCCTTAGCGTTTAATTATTAAATCCAGCCAAGGACTAATCAAATTGGTGTCAATTTAAACTTCTAAAACTTTCTCAATTATTTTAATTATGAATGTCTGATAGGGCAATTAGTGTTGTGTAACTATTGAATAATTATTATTTAGCTATCAGACATTAATAAGTGTATTGCCAGTATTATGAAAATTTAAATTTTTAACCAATTTATTTTGAAATTATAATATTAAAAAGGAGTACATATAATGAAAAAAAAAACACAATACTCGTTTGCCTAATTGTATGAACCGTAACCTCCGAGAAAATCTCGGAGGTTACGTATGAACTTATATTTGAAACTACTCGTATATAGGGTGTTAGTAAAAAAGGTCCGTGTGAAATGTACCCTGACAAGCTCAAAAAGTATATCTTCTAAAAAACGTTTCTGGTAAAGAATGTTAGCTTGTAAATATTTTAAAACCTTAAAACCTATTTAAAACTGTTCGAATTGTTAAGCTAAGCACGCCGAGTTTAGTAAGCGTATAAACTAAACGCTTATCTGGTAAACAGTAGGATATGATATTCTTAGTTCCAAACCAAGTATCCATGTATTTACTTGAAGGGTATTCGTCGACGACAGAAATCTGAGGTTCCAACTCGATCCATTCTAGCACGGTATTGTTCTTGATTTATGTTTAAAACTGTCGAAAACTCAAACTAAATACAAGCGTATTCTAAATTTAGATATGTATCGAATAGATAAACACTCTTAGCACAAATGTTGTGTATGGAAACGAAATTAAAGAAAATTTTCTGTAAATGCAGTAATATTAATTTTGCCTGTTTACGAATTCAAAAAGTGGATGATTTTCAAATACGTTAACAATGTTCGTAATATTGTGGGTTATTTTGCTAAATCTTGAAACTATTATCAGTGCACCCTGTATATATTTAATTAATAGATATTAATTAATCTTTACAATAAATATATATTGTAAATATACAGACGAATATTAATGCAGACATTAGAGAGATAACGCTATTCGTACAGCGTTACTCTCAAATTCTTACCAGGATTTTTCAATATTTTATGAAAATTCTTTTTTCTATTCATACATATAAATATATGAAAGTAGGCTGTCTCTCGCAGTTCATATGAAAATTTTACTTTCATTTTACGTGAAAATTGCATGTTGTTATGGTAACGTTTAAGCATTTTTTCTCTTTCGTAAAATAGTTTTTACCTTGCCGTTTTGTTGTAATTTGTACTATTATTGTCTGGTGTTAGAGTAAATGAATGCCAAATCACTTAGAGCCAGGCGCTTTAATGTCTGAGATTTTATTCAAATATTTTCTTTGCATAGAAACACATGAAATGACATTAAATTATTTTTTCCAGATTTTTTGGATAAAAAATGGCCGAAGTAGAAGTTTTTGCAAATTCTGTTATGCAACGCTGTACATCATTTAACTAAAACTGACATAACTAAGTTATCTGGCTCATCCAAGTATCAGATTAAAATTGGTTTTTGGTTTTTGGATCTTTCAGGTCATATCAAGAAACGTGCAGTCATTGAACAGTAGGAAAGTAGCAGGTTCTGAAGGCAAATCTTTAACCATATCACGTATATCTTAAGATGATTCTATAAAAAAAGTTTCAAAGGTGTGGGTGGTAGTTGTAATACAGGAGCGACGTCTGTAAAAGCGCTAAAATTTGTTCTCTGAGCCTGCTACTTTTGTACTGTGCACTTTTTTGCACGCTCTAAAAGATCCAAAACCTATCTTTAATTTGACACCTGGATGAGCCAGATAACTCAAAAAATTAGGGAGTTAAGGCAAATTTAGTTAGATGATTTAGTATGGGATAGCAAAATTTGCAAAAAATTAAAATTTTTAAAAACTTCTACTTTGGCTATTTTTCATCCAAAAATGTGAAAAAATTAATTCAATGTCATTTCATATGTATCTATGCAAGAAAAATCTGAACAAAATATGAGATATCGAAACACGGGCGTGTTTTAAAATTAGGTGATTTGGCATGGAAATTAGCCATTATAGCAAAAAGTAATTTTTCAATTTTTTCCTATTCGTATTGTAACAGTGATTTTAACCTTTTTCTTTGTTTTGAAATTGCAATTAGGAAATGTAGCATTTGCTTTATCACTTACATCATTAACACTTTATAATCACTTTATTACTTTATTTTGATGGCTTTTCTGATATGACTGAACAGATTCAGATCAAATTATTCAAATTTTTGCATTATTTTGATATGAAATCGCTTCCTATGATGATTAACGACCAATCGTACCAGGTTAAATATTTTCACTCTTAGTTTAAATGAAACTAAATTGTTCAAATTGCCTATTTTTCAAAAATATACAAATCTTAGAAATAGATTTTGTAATAAACGAGAAAACCCCTATGCCTTTCCGTTGCATCTACGATGTTCGAGACGGCGGCAGAATGTATGATATACCGACGGCTGCTCAAGGCGCAGTGTATTAGAACGTTCCGCACTTCTGTGTAGTGTATATAATAAGCGCCCCGCGAGGTAAGTGGGGGGTTCATTACCAGTGAATTGAACACGCGCATCGTGAAATAGTGAAATGTACATTATAATTAAATAATACATGGCCTGTAAATAATCTCGTTTAAGTTCGTACACAGTTTATAACAGTTAACAGTTAACGTTAACAGTTGTGTTTGTAATTATTATTAGTGTAAATATTTTAATTTGTTAAGAGACGATTAAAACAGCACCTTTAGTATTATTTAAAAAGAACGTTACAATATTGAATTCTAACCATGTAAATCTTGAATGTTTATTTTATGTTTTTTAGACAATAAACAACTATAACTATCTAGCAATCGTTTTATCGTATATAAAATTTACTCTTAAATTGTAAATATATAATTCAGGAGCATTAAATTTATTAAATATATTTGATTTATTTTAGTTAAAGAGCTACAGGTAGATTGGTTATTTATAAAATATTAATAATGCAAAACTCTTTATTAAAAGAAACTTCTTCACAAATATATTCCACCTATATATTTGTTTATTAAATGTTTATTATATAAACATTTATAGTTTATATACAACAATGATGACTCCTACTTACTAGGCGAAATATATTTGTGAAAAAAGATTTTTTAATAAAATGTTGCAGGAAAAGTGTTTTGCAATATTAATATTTCATAAATTATTATTAAACGTATTTGAAATCGTCTTATTTATACATAATTAAGAGTAATTAATTGTTTGTAATTATCTTATAAATAATGCATTTATAATAACTTTTTAGTTTTCATCTACTGTATAAAACCAACTTTTGCACTTAAACGTAAGGTGCTTTCTGAGAACCCGCAACCCAAGCTATAAATGAAGATCTGCCGTTATCTGTAAGCCCTATAAGTGTTACTGGATTATTTATATATGAAAGTAGGCTATTCCCTCATTGTTTACATGAAAATTCTATGTTTATTTCTAGAAGTCAAGGCTGTGTGCCGTTACTATGGAAACGATCAAACAATTAATAGCTTGCACACGATAATTTTCGTTTAGTTCGTTTTAATTGTGACTAAACAATAAGTAAACATTTTCTAACTTAACTATTCTATAATTATGATGCTGAAAATTAGCACTTATGACTTAAAATGAAATCCGGTTTTTTGTTCGTTTGTGAGATTGTTCACTCGCCGTTTACGCAGTTTATGGGAAAATTCTCACTTCACGGCGCAAACAGATGTTTCCTCTCTTGTAAAATATACTAGTTCTGCTTGTACTAAAATTGTTAATAGTTAATTACAATAGAATTCCAATATTATTAGAATGGCTACGAAAAAAAATGTAAATTTAGAATTCGTTATTGTGTTTTTTGCATTTGTGATTGTGAAAAAGATACCTAAGTTATTGTACAATTTACTAAGCCACATTTGAGGCACCAATATTTAAGATTGGAGCTTTAATATAAAAAAAGTCTTATAGTGTATATTCATCGAGAGCTGATATTTAAAGCAAACGCGCTAATAATTGCGTGGTTACCTCGTGAACAGTACCTTTACCAATGCTAATTAGTTGAGTAGCGATATACTCATTCCTAATGCGCACATTAGCTGGATGTTACATGTTACATCCTTGCAACAGTTGTGTCTGTGGTTGTGTGTATTTTCCTTTGCGTGTGTGAGGTGCATTGATTTAGCAGTGCAGTGTATTAGGGTATTCCAAAACCATTATAAACAGATGATGTGCTTGTTCGTTTCACAAACAGCTATTTACATGTGTGCACTACTAAATTAACTGTTAAATAATTTATTACACTAGTACGTAACCTCTGTATTTAAATAATTTTTAACTTAAAAGTGTAATAATCAACATAAATAATGTAAAACTTTTCACTCTACACTGTACAAGTGTACAGTGATTCAAAACGGCCTGTTTTGTAACCACTTTATTATCTGTCAGAAATGGTATAAACCATATAAAATTTATATTTACAAAATTAGTTAGAGAGTGATGACGACATCAAACTTTTTAAAATTTTTGATATGGTATATTCATACTCTTACATAAGAAAATTTCAAAGAAAAACATGAAAAATGATTTACGTTTAATAGGCTTGGTATTCTGGCTACTCCAATTAGAAATTATCAAACAGAATTATTTAGCAAGCTTAGATAAAATAACGAATTTTTAGTTATTCTGATAGTCTTTAATTAGGGAACATGAACCAGAACGTGGAGAATTTTATGTCATTTAATAATATGTATGATTTATACCATTTCTAACCGAATATAAAATTGCTACAAAGCGGGGCTAAGATTTTAAATCAAACAGACTTATATTGTCATGGAGTGTTACGATTTATAACTGTTTTTTTTTTGTTAATTTAAGTTTATTAATTTTGTTATTAATGTAATTTTAATTAAAACTTTTAATTAATAATTTTAAAATTATAAATGTCATATAAACAAGTTTTATAATTGAATTAAAATAAATAATAAAGCATACCCGTAACTATAAAGTGACGATGCGATAAATAAAAGGCTCTGGTAAGCAGACAACAAATGAATAATCAAAAAACAATGAATAACAGTTAATTTTTGGTTAGGTTTGTATGCAATATGATTTATAGGGTCTATGTAACTTGCCATATACCCATGAAAGAGAGTTTATCAGAAAAAAATAGTTATTTGTCCAACTAGAGAAGAAGCTTCAAAATATCCCTAATTATGCAGTTAATTAGTGAAGCAAGGCAAAGATTTTGAAAAACTAGTTTATTTTAAAAGTTATTAAGTTTTTTGCTTTTCTCAAAAATTTCTAAATTGACATTAGCCTTTTTAATAATAACCGATTCAGTTACAAAACAAGCTAAACGAAAATTACTGTGTGCAAGCTATTAATGGCTAATCGTTTTCACAGCAACACGCCACTTTCGCTTCTAGAGACAAAATAAAATTTTAATTCTAATAAAATTTTGATGTTTCTAGTGCAACTAAATTAAATTGTATGTTACATTGCTTCGTTCCAATTCTGTTGGTAGGTTTAAAATTTGATTTTATTGTAGTAGTGCTGCGTAGGAGTACTATGACTCTCCCGTTTCGTTACTGAAATGGGCCTCTAACCTCTTGCGTATTGGAGAAAGTGTTACCAGGTAGCTAATCGATATAGAGAAAACGGTTGATCTGCTACTCTGGACTATACTGATTAGCCGGGTTCTTCGGTGCGGTGGATCGCGAAGTAAGTCGCCAGACCTTAAGTGAGTTTGGTGTATTCTGATGCACATACGAGCAGAGTAAGTCCATCTCTGACCCATCTACCTTAAGGGATGCTACCGCGAATACATAGCCTGTCACAACCATGACAACTCCAGCATAATGCGGTAACCGCTAGGTCTTTAGTTTAGGTAGAGGTAAACGAAGAGCTGTCGCTAGGTACACCAGGCCAACTGGTACATCAGAGTGGGTAAATTGTTCAAGCCGAGTTCACGCTGGGATTTGATTCGATCAATAGTGTAAAGTCCGCATGCAGGACTAGGGTATAGTTTCCTTTGGAGAGGTGGACTGCGAAGGGTGAAAATGCAAACAGCTCCGCTACTAGTCTGTAAAGCTACTAGTAGAAGGTTAGCAGGTGACGCGCTAATTGAGCACACCTCTATTCCTTGCCTATGAGGGGGCCGTGGTAGTAAGCTATAATGCAGGTAGGTCTCGTAATCCGCAGCAGACATAACTAGTGCTGTACTATCTACTTGCTTACATTTCGGAATGATATGCTTTTTGTCTATATAGTGAGCTGAAAGTTAAATTTGCCTGTAAGTTCGACGATACGTACCAATATCAAGAAATACATACTACACAAAATAATCGGGTACTGCACAATACTCTAAAAGAGTGCTCATGCATGTCTATTTAAACATGCACTGTCCTCATTTCACTATTCATGTATATTACAAAATTAAATTACATTTTGAATGCAAATCGATATAGAGAAATTATCACACGGACTGGGAATCGAACCCAGAACTTTTTTAGGTGAAAACTCTACCGCAGAGATACCGGGTGACAACTTCCAGCCAGATAATAATTCCTCTATACGAACTAGATGTTTGCAAGCATATAAAAGGCATTGGATATAATTGTTTTATTCAGTTAACTTTATGGACTGGCATTTCGTCAGTAACACATCAACTTTTAAAGCTCACCTAGATTTATTTCTAAATAATCCTACATAAGGAAATTGATTTAATAATTTTTAAGGTAAAGGTTGATTAATATTTTGAATTAACGTTTTTCATTAAATTACATTTTGAATGCAAATAGGTGTTTAGTGCAAAACTGGGTTCGATTCCCAGTCGGGAAGTTAATGTATATAAAACATTAATTAAAAAATATTAATTAACCTTTATCTTAAATATTACAAAATAGCTAAAAATTGCGAAGCTATTGTGTTGATTATAAAACTACATGTACATAATTACCCAACAATGGTAATACTCTTTTTTATAATGATTTAAATAAATGTATAAAAGATGGAGTTACTCAAGATTCTGTCCATCCATTCGGGAATATGATGTGGTGTCTGTGTGTGGTTTCTTTTTTATATCTATAGCTACAGATGTAACTTTCGATATTTTCATTATTTGCTGCATTAACTAATTATTAATATATTAGACTGTGAAGTCAAGAAGGTTAATTTAAAAAACTGTTACCAAAAATTCATAAAAATAATATACTTTTCAGATCCATCTGTAGTTTTGTAGGATCGCCTAAGACATATAACACATCTAAATATGTGTCCAATTTATTAAAACATGCATTTATTATAGATGAAAAACATGTAACCAATTCATTTGAATTAGCCGAAAAACTAGAAGATATAAAAGTCCCACCAAACTATATTTTAAATTCCTTAGACATTACAGCGTTATTCACCAGTATACCTCTTAACCTCTTAACCTTAACACAAACACAACAACAGAAAGCTGGCATCTCATAGAACCATACCCCTTTCTTTCTGAACCAGAATTCTTATTATTACTTGATTTTATTTTTGATAATAGTTATTTTTGCTTTGAAAATAAATTTTTGAACGAAATATATGGCTTCGAAATGGATAATGCGAAGGTATACATTGGAGAAACAGGACGTTATCTAAAAACTAGAGTAAATTAACACATAACAGAAAAACAGCTTTGGCTGAATATATAGCTACTCAACAACTCATATGTTTGATTTACAAAATGTTAAAATATTAGGGCACCAAAATAATAAGAAAAACGTTTGTTACAAGAAATACGAGAAATTAAAATAAACATAAATCGTAATAGTATAAATATAAAAACATAGAAGAATTAAATAAAAGTTACTGCAACATAATAAACAAGATCAAAGTAAACAAATAAATCTATTATAGTGGTTTATTTAAATAGCATCTTGTACTTTCTTTATTTAGTATATTGCAGTGATTTTGAATATGCTCCACGCTCAGGGCAAGCCATTAAAATATGCGGTGATATTTTATAAAAAATAGAATTTTGCCTCACGTTGACAGCGACATTAAAATATGAGGTGAAATTTAATAAATAAAAAAGTATATAACACCAAAGTATAACACAAGTAATTAGTAAATCTAATTCAAAAGAGAAATTAAAAAAAAATATTTAAATAGAACAGTAAAAAGTATTGGAAAATCTTCCTTGAGCTTGCTCAAATGTGTTAAATATTCGTTATTAACCTGACATTGGGGCTATAACTGATCTCCATTTGAGCAAGCTGACATCAAATAAAGTTATCAGTTAAAAATATTTACAATTGCTAAAATAAATTTATCTAATGAAAATAAAATTTTTATAAACAAATTTGAATTGTTTATTCTTAAATCTTCTTGATTTAATTTAATAAATAAATCGTTCACAATTCCATATAATTGTTGAAGAACGAAAATAAATGTTCTTTGATTTAAATATTCAGGTAACTATTCCATAAATACAATTCACTTAGAGTATTATTAAAGTTTGTTTACAAACATAATATCATATGGTTATGACTTAACCTTACTTTATTTTTAGCCAATTCTTGTATGAGTCGACGTGGTTTCAACTAAAACGTTTTATCGACTGAATTTGTTAATTTTTCCTGGCCTTTTTATGTTTTACCAAAACAATTGACAACTATGACAAATTTTCACAAACAAAATCTACTCGCTACATTTATGACGTCACTTCACGGAAACATATGTTCATAATTAGCACTAAACTTAAATCTAAAAAGATAGAACTGTAGCTGGCAAAATAACGAACAAATTAATGTAATACACTTATAGTCTAAAATTAACACCAACTGAGAAAATTAACAAAAACGATTGACGATGAAAAATCTCATTAAAACTCAACTTGCAAACAAAACTCATTAACTCCAGCTCTACCTTTACAAAAAATGAATACATAACTATACTAGGTAACTGATACATATAAAATTTACATAAAAAAATATTTATAATAGAAGAAAAACAAAAATAAAGCTTCGTTTATACGTTTTATGAATTCAATGATGATATACAACCTCCTGCACAAATATCAACATAAATGAAATTGAATTATAGTCAAACTTATCCAGCATACAGTCCTCCAAGAGCTTGTGTTCAAACAATGGTGTAAAATATTATATTAAAATCAATATTTGGAAAAATCGAAGCATATCAGCAAAGCCAATATCTTCATTAGGATTAAAACATTTTATTAGAATTCGGGAGATTGTAAGTTTAATGTACTATTGTAGACATTACAATAATAACCCTTTTTACATTTTTTCGGTCAAATATAATCCCGAAACTGAATCAGTCGCATGGGAAACAGAAAGTCTTGTATTACGTTGCTTAGCGTTAATCGCAGGTCTAACAAGAAAATAAAATCTTCCAGAAAAATGGAAAAACCATCCTAACATGTGACTTGGGTTGCATAAAACATGTATTACTATGAAAACAATCTAAATGATTGATATGCCTTTTTATAATTGAAACTTTTTATGTGAAAATTGAGGTTACGTCTGCATGAAATTCATCCTTCTATAATTTCTATTTAAAATTGATAAATCTATCTATAACCTAACATGTAGCTTTTAGATTAAATAAACCTAATATCCTAGCATGTCTATCATTTTATTTTATTTAATGCATGACATAATTATATTTGTGTTTACGATCAAATCGTCAAGTAAATTTTCAATCAGATGATTCCATATCATCTCAATATTTGCCATTCAAATTGTATGTATTTTATATAAATTGTTATTTAGGTTGCCTACATTAACATTTTATCTTTCTTTTACAGTGCTATTTATTTACCATGCAATACATTATGTAAACCGTATATAAGAGCGTGCTGTATAATTAGCTGCCTATGTGTGCGTAATGCTTTGACTCGATTATTTCCAAATGCAACATAGGGAAATTACACATATTGCAATTTAATTTAATAGCGCTGTTCAACAAATAGCATTTTCTGTCAAGACTTGTAAATCAATTTCATGCTTTGTTTAAATTTATTGTTTTTTTAATACAGTGTTTGGACGTAAATTATATTTATCAGATAATACTGTTCACCTTCATAATGTAAGTTACTTAACCTAAGTCTTTAATATTCTAGTCTTCTATTACCTTCTACACAGTAATAATCAGCCCCGTGAACAATTTTTAGAGTACTGGGTAAATATTCTAGAGTGAAAATTTACAGTAGCAAAACATTCTTTTTCACTCTATTCTTATAACAAAAATAATTCTTCACTTCCGAAATATATTTTCTCTCTATACTATTAATTAACTTTATATAGATTGAATATTCAATCTGATAGTATTCTACTAAAAGTATAATAAAATCCACTCTATTTTAATTTTCTTAAGAGAAGAAAAGTAGTTAAAAATTGATCTAAATTGGTAAAAAATGTTTGTTAGTGTTCATGTTACTCTAGTTTAGAGTAAATAAAGCGAATTGGCACTAATATTCACTTGACAGTGTATATGACAAGAAAAGCTTGTGCGCAATAACGGCACTAACAAAAAAATAGTGGCAATCAGCTGTCTGCTGTATTTGACTTGGACTTCTAGTTATAAACTGTTGAATTTTTGCAATTTCAAGAGTTCCTAAAATTGGTGGGCATTTCAAAATTTGAAATAACTTAATGTAGCTGTACAATCTAAAACGTAATGAACAATTAAGCAAAAATTAGAGATCAAGATTATATTCACTAGACCAAACACAGTTATCTGTACATAAATAATAGTACCTACATTAAGTTTAGATTTGTAGAATTTTGAAATACTCGCTAATTTTAGTAACTTTTGAAATTGCAAAGCTTTAACAGTTAGAAAACAGACCTGTTAGTGTAAATATGTTCATATGTTTTTACTGCGTGTGAACGTGAAACTTCGCAGTATGTTTTAATAATTAATATAAGGTAGCTTAAAACAATTTTATATTTTAAACATTTTATTAATACATGTATTATTTTATGATTTTAGTAATTAGTATTACTTAAGTTGAGACGGGAGCACTTGGAACTTACAAGACATGTTCAGTTGTAAACTGTTTAATATTGATATCCAACCGAGTTTACCTTTGTCAATAATTCATTTTCAGTGTTTTATTTACAAACAAAACAGGGATATTAAGAAATTAGGTAAGTAAAAGCAATAATTATAATTAGGTATATCTAATTCGCAAAACAAAAGAGTGATTACATCATAATTGTATTAATTTTGAACTTTGGTGGAGTTGACAGGGTGCTGCAAGGGGATAATAGAAATTTCATGAGAGATGGCATGGCGCACCAGCAGTGGTTCACTCTAGCAACAATTAACACCCATACCGTGAATCAAGTCTTTTAACCAAAATAAAAGTGTCCCAACTGGGCTCGTATATATCTTGTTTAATACGCTTATACGTTTCAATTGTATATATTGAGGTGATATCGTTTCACCGGTTTGAAAATTTCATTAAATAATGTTCGGAAACGTTAAAATGAATATTTCGTATCGATTCTTAAATTTAAATGAGGGGCAGGTTATGTCTTGGGCACATAATCAGTAAAGATCATAGTTAGGACTTTAGTTAGATTCATCAAGGTTTAAAGTAATAACTTATGGTTCTAGATTTCATGCAAATATAACCTTACTTTACTAATAATCACATGCACATAAATAAATTACTTTTATAAATAAAAAGGATATGATTTTGATAGACTGTTTGATCACAATCATGTATAGGCAACCTAAGTTACACTTTTGGTCATGTTCCCATTTGCCAGGGAAAGTTATTTTCTTATTTAAAATTTCCAGTTACGATCATGCAACGTTAAGCATATTTTTGACATTCTTTGAGGCCAGCTCAAGTTTACACGGGTATTTTCCTGTAAATAGTTTAAGTAGATAAATCTTGTTATGATTGATATAACATAATTAAATTTTGAATTCATATAATAAGATTCTGGTCATTACAAGTTATGGAGGTATTGAGATCCTCGTAGTTCGCGAAAACGCACTCTTATAGCCTTTATCCTGGTTTTTATTGTCATTGTTTTTATATTTGTGTCTTAAGCACTGCACACTGGACATTTTAGGCATAAATTCATTAACGTAGAAGTTATTTCCAAGCTGTGGTTTGTGAAAGCATCTTTTGGTGTATATTGTTGTTTGTTCTGTAATAAAATCATGTTTGTATGAAATTGTAAAAATATTTCTATGTATAAAATAATTGTATCACTCACATTGATTATTCATTTAGCTAATTTGTAAAGATGAACTCTTAATTTGTTGAATTATGTATGTAAATTTATGTTATACGTGAATCGTCATCGTTAAGTGTTTTTCGTCCATATCTCCTTTATTACTCATTTGGGGACTATATATGTCTTATAGTTTTTTGATCAGTGTTTAAAACTCTACAAGTGTATTATGTCAGATCTGGGATTAGCTTTAATCTAAATCTCATGTTTTGGATTATGACGTCATGAGCGTCGCGTCGATTCGCTTTTGTTTGTGGAAATTGACATGGAATTCATTTGTTTTGACATTTCCTATATAAGCTGCTGCATTTTCAAACAAATTCAGTCGAAAAATACTTAAAGCAGAAAGCACGTCGGCTCCAGTTTCCAAAGCTGTAAAATTTGAGGTTAGATGTACAAATCATATGTTGTTGACAACTGTCAAAAATTATTGAAATAAACAAAAGTTGAAATAAATTGAAAGAGGTGTTTACCTGAAGTATCTTCGAGGATTAATAAAGTTTTTATCATTGTGCTTCGTTATATAAAAATAAAAGTGAAAGCATTTCTTCGTTAAATAGAAATTAAATAAAAGTGAATTTATTTTTTGTTCATCGATCGACGCATCGATTTTCATAAACAACAGTCAGCTGTTAGTTACATTTACAGCAGTCTTGCCAATTTGGTAAATGGTTTAAAAAAGGAAACTGTACGGAAAATACAAGGTTGGTTTAAAAATACTTGTTCTTGTAAATAAAAAAGAAAAATAAATACTAAGTTGTAAAGTTCATCTTAGGGAATTAAAGATTTAATTGATTCAATTTCTTTTAAATTCTTTGTAAGAATTTGTTCTAATTTTTCAATATAAAGAAAACAAGTCATATTTGTTTTAATAAAGAGTTATTAATTTTGAATAAGTTTTAGTTACTTATAAATAATTATTTTGTTGGTTTGTTCAAACGAATAACTGTATTTGATCCTTTTGTCAGACAAATACGACTTTTCGTTACGTTTGAGCAAACTAGGGATTTATTCTCAATTAAAATTGTATATTTATATATTTTTTTATTATTGACTTTTCTTTGCTGAGTTTAATTTTTGTTTTGAATAAAGATTTTATGTTTTTCAATTAACGTATGTGTTTAATTGATGCTAATACAAGCATACAGCATTTTTCTCTTTCCAAGTCAGATTACAGTTACAGGTGTCCAGCTTGCAGAAGCATAAGTGCTTATAATTTATGTTTTATATTCAATGTCGCTGCCAATTCTCGTTTCCAGGCATAAGAGAATATAAGAGTCTCGAAAGTAAAATAATTTATGTTCCACCGAACAAACCTGAGCTAGTTGAGGGAATTAATTAAAAAATATATGTGTTTTATTTATTATTATTTTATTATTTGGGATCACCGCAATATGTACGTTTTCATTGCAATAAACAAATAAACCACATAATTTATTAGTGACCTTGACCTTGGAAAACTATGCTATCTTCACTCTAAATGGAAAACAAATTATACAAAAGTTTTATAAAAATCCAGGCTAAATAGGCAATATTTTTCCCATGTAGAGTAAAAGGTTCAAAAGTCAAGAGTAAAATCTTACTCCGAAACGATTAGAAATCTGGCTTTTAGTGTAAAAAAGTTACCATAAATGATTCAAGATATAGTTGTTTAGATTGTAATAAATTGAGACTAACATTGTATTGAAGTTTTACTCTATGGTCTACACGGGGGTACAGATTAGATATTTTACTCTAAATGTATTTGACCTAAACTCACACTTTTTAGAGTGGTCCAGTGGTCGAATTTTACACTAAATTTTTTACTGTTTAGTCTATAATTCACTTACATCTTAAAATTTCTTGTTGTAAATTTTAACAATCATTTAATTGTATCTTCAATTTATCGCAATTGTAGAGATTTGATGATGGAATAATAAACTGTTCGAAACGGTTATCTAGAAAAGAATATGATGTAGCTATTTTACTATTGATTCTATTCTTGCCATCATTATCCAGTAAAAATATACAGTATACTTGTCTTAATATTCTTTAATATATTACTATGTGAAAAGATCACAATAAGCCAAAAAGCACAAGAAAACTGCTGCAATAGATTTTCTTGGAATTAATATTAGGAAGAACTTTTATAAAACGCTCCAAAAGAATGCCATTAATTTTAGAAATGAGATTCTTGAAGATGATACTTTGCTATAATAGGTAGGTATTCAGGATGCGTGTTTAGTTACACTTAAAAGGCCTACAATTTTAAAGTACATATATCTACATTTTAACTCGGAACAATGTTTATATTTTAGTATAACTTTAACAGTTTTTTTCTTTAATAAAATATCTTGGATTTACAAAATTTCAGTCGTTGATGACTGTTTTAAATAGCGTCAAAGTAATCTAACATGAACACTGAACATCCTTTAAAAGTATATTGTGTATTTTGATTAGGATCAAGTAAAAAATCGTTTTTCTTTTCGTGCCTAAAACTGAATAATAGTCTGTCTTTCTATTCTTATCCAAGTGGTTCAAAAAATGAGGCAATAAATAATGTAAGGTAGTTCCATTAAGGCTATATGAATTACTTAGGCGAATCTGATCGATGGTGTCTGACACTTGAGAAACAAGAGATCGTAGTTAAACTGAAGGAAGGATTACAAGTCCCTTTGTTCCCTACTCAAATTACTTGATATCAATTCATTTAACAGTAAGGAGGGCAATGCTAAAAGTGTAAGCCCGTTTTATAATGCATGATTATCTGAGATTCTATTACATGAAGCGACCCCGAAAAGCTCTTATTAAAGAATTACTAGAAGATGGTTTACATAATATTTCTAAAAACAAATTAAAAGCTAAAAGGCTTTTGTTAGTCTAGTCTAGATCTAGTCTAGTTAGATCTAGGAAAGGCAATTAAACAACAAAAAGAAAGCGAATAGTAAGTAAAAAATTGTCACAAAAGAAATGTCTTTTCTGCATTTTAAACATGTCAAGAGTTTTCGTGAGATTAATAATATTTTGACAGGTAACTGTAACTGATTTATTAAATAAAATTTCACACAACAAAGAAAATGGTAAACCTAGTTGAAATACTCTCGTTAGTGTTGCTGTAAATGTAAGCGTTGACAAATGCCTCCTGACAAATTTCGCCGTTTTGAAGAATGATTGAGGTTTACCGCAATTGTCACCTTGAAATAATTGCTCGTCGACTACAGAATTTAAATAATTTCAACAGTCGGCATCTACATTACTAACGAGATCGGTAGTTTCTAATATTTGCTGTCAAATAGAATATTTACATGCAGCTGCTTGCTGAATAAACGTTTAGATGGATGATTATTTAACAGGCGTTGAGGATACTGAAATGCAAAATTCAGTATTTACACATCAGGTTACAATTTCGAATTCAGCTTGGAATCATTCTTGGATTCTCTCTAATTCTTGGAATTATGTATGTATTTTGAAAAAAAAAGATAAGAAAAATGAAACGATTCTAAATACCAATTGTATATTCTATGTTTGCTTGAGGCTTACTAAAACAAAAAACTCAGATTTCAGACGTACCCAGATGACCAGTTAAGTTATTTATATCTAAGAAAGCAATAATTGTAAAGCATAAAGCTCAAAAACTAACTGATACTTGATAATGTGTGGTATGATTTTGATAAATCTTAATCTAAATTTGTAACAAGTGTTTTAGAGTAAATCTCACTTAACCCATTTACTGACAATGTTGCGTTAACGCAACACTCCGGATCAAAATTGACCTAACCTATTGGTCAATTTTTATATGGTTTTCACAAATATAATCTCTGAGATGTTTTCTACAATATAACCTTAGATTGTACACGATTGGCAAAGGGTCCATCACTTGCGGTCGTCATAGTGTCCACGGTCGCCAAAGTGTCCACCGCTTGAGGTCGACGTAGTGGCCACGGTCGCCAAAGTGTCCATCACTTGCGGACGGCAGTCATTAGGTAGGCATTAGTTTTAGCTTTAGCGGAACTTTATGTTTGTGTTCACATCAGAATTGTAACTATGGACGGCTCTTAAGAGTTTCCCGTTTGTGACCGGCGCTGTGTCGAGGATCCGAGAGGTGTGCAGCGATGTTTATTTTAAGGTCGGCATCGTCTTCACATTCGGCAAAGTGTCCACCGCTTGCGGCCGCCATAGTGTCCACGGTTGGCAAAGTGTCCACCGGATGCGGTCGTCATAGTGTCCACGGTTGGCAAAGTGTCCATCGCTTGCGGTCGACATACTTTCCACGGTCGGCAAAGTATCCACAGCTTTGGGTCGGTGTAGTGTCTACGGTCGGGAAAGTGTCCAGTAGCAAAATTTGTTTGAAGGATTGGCTTAGTGTCAACTGTCGGCAAAGTGTTCAAAACCGCCATCCACGGTTGGCGTTGTGCATTGACGAAAGTGCTATCCACCCAATGTTGTGATTACGCAACGTTAAATTTTTTTATGGTCTAATATATTATTTAATTTTTTTTATTAAACTGCTTTAATTAATGCTAATAAAATTATCAAAACACAAAAAAATTAATTTGTAGTTTTTTTTAGTAGTGGTTTTAAATGGATTTTAATCTTGAAAAAGTTATGATGTGTGGAAAAGCTAAAGCTATGACATCATGATGCGTACCACTTTTTGCAGTTTTAAGTGAAATCTTGTTACCACGTACATAATTGTTTAATGAGATATTAAGAATATAGATTATTAGGTGATGATTAAATTAATATTTAATTAACTACTATGACAGGATTAATAATTACAAAAAATATTTTCTCAAAGTTACTAGAAAGGTTAGTTAGAATAAGTTACTAGTTGGGAAAGGAAAGGAATTAATCCTTTACTAATTTATCAATCTAAATTTACTTGTTTAATTCTCAGTCTAATCGGTTGACTTTAAAAACGGGTGTGCCTCAAGGTTGAGTTCTGGACCCTCTACTCTATTTAATTTATACAGTCGACTTCAATATAACTCAATTATTTTTACAGATGTTACGTCAATAATTATAACATCACACACTTGTAAACAGCTTCAGAATATTTCCAGTAAAGCCCAAGATATAATTATTATTGCTTTAAATAAGTATTATATTAATAACAAATTGTACTTAACTGTATAAACTTTTCGAGTAAAAATATCAAAAGAGAAAATAGTTGTATCATCAAATCTAAATTCTGCTCATTGAAATAGGTCGATATTTGTAGGTGTGTATATTGGTTTTAAACTTAAATGGTCTTCACATATTAATATTATACAGTATGTAAGTAATAAAGTTTCTGTTGCATGTTATACAATTAAGCAACTTCATCAACAATGCTGTAGATATATCTGTTATTAGAAGTTACTATTTTGCTTAAATATGTACATTCTATTATTAGTTATGACACCCATAAGATACACCATCTTAAGAAGTTGCTAGAGTTTTCAAAATTTATTATTATTATTTATTTGAAAGTAGTAAATATTTTTCTAAGTTCGGTGCTGATAAGCAATAAAACAATCCAAGGGTTGGCACGTTCACAACAAAAATCACACAAACCGTCAAACAAAAAATTACCACACGTTGCTCATTGTTGCATGATTGCGAATTACGAACCCTGTCTCACATGAATTGGACCACTGGTCGTCCATTCCTTGTGCAATTCATGTGAGACAGGGCTCGTATCAAGGAAAAGACATATGCCACCACTTGAATAACCATCTTCTTATCGTGCCTTCTCGTTATTTAGGGCTTGGCGATTACATCGGCGAACATGTTTCATATCTTCAGCTATTCGAACGATTTGTTGAGCAATATTGAGACCTATATATGCTGTCTTTTTAAGTTTGCTAGTGCTAATTAATTCACGATATTTGTTCATACGACCTAAAACTTTTTCGTTGGCGATTCTTTCTAACCATGGAATTTGGAGTATCTGGCGACATAATCATGGCCATATTTCAAACGCTTCTTATTTATCTATGCCTTTTTTATTTAACGTACACGATTAAATTCCATATAATAGTATTTTGTTAATCTCCACCTCATTTTTACGACGAAGTTTCTGTCCGTTAAGAGCGCTTTCATTTTTAGAAATCCTTCGCTTGCCATTTCAATCCTGCTACGAATTTCAGTGTTTGAACTCAGGTCCGAAGAGGCATGCTAGGTATTTGCATTTATCGAGATTTTCCAATGATTTATTTACTGTAAAATGGATCTTCTTTGATTCCTGTTACGTACATGATATATGTTTTACTTATAGTTAGGTTTAAACCCATCTTTGTACTAGCTTCATACACTTTTTTTTATTAAGTGTTGCAGTTTTCTTACAGTATCTGCTACCAATACAGTATTTGTAAATCGAATGTTGCTTATTAATTTTCCGTTTATTTTTATTCCAAGTGTAAGCTCATTCAAGGCTGTTTGAAAAATGGCTTTAAAATATAAATTGAATAGCATCGGAAAAAGTATACAACCTTGCCTCACACCTCTTTTAATATCTATTGCCGCGGATTCTGTGTTCAAGTTTGCTTTGGGAAGTTGATTCCAATAATTTTTAAGTGTTTTTAATTAGCTTGATGTCCAGTCCAATCCAATCCGACCTTTTCCATGCATTCAAAAAGTTTAGTGTGTCGTACTTAAAAAAATTTTTCATAGTCGAGAAAGTACGGATACACATCTTTTTGCTGATCTCTGCATTTCTGTATTCATACCTTATGCAGAAGAGAGCTCCACGTGTTTCTCCACTTATCTGCTTTAAACTGGACGGTACTAAAGGCCCTAAAAATCGTTTGTAACTTTGGGATATTTTAAGACTGGAGCAAAAACGTCCCTTCATGAAGGGTTTGCTTCAATTAATTAGCGTTGTTTTAGTCTCCACCCTTCTCTCATCGTGTTATGTTCGAAAGTAATAAAGATACTAACGAAACACAGAGAATTATCCAAGCAGCTTATTCTCTCAGTTTAACAGCTTACTCGACATACATAAGTGGCGACGCGAACTGGTTCAACCTCGCTGACTGGAAACTACATACTTGAATTAAACCGTCTATGATCCAGCTTAAAAAAAGAGGAATAGAATTTCGGTAATTCGAAAATATCCCTCAGTTAACTAGTTCTAACTTACTGAATTCTTAATCAACCAATGACAGTAGAGCAGTTGCATACACATAACCTATCCATGAGCATTTCTGGACGTAGCAAATATTTTTGGACAATTACTAGAGCGCTCTTGTAATATGCGCTCTATACGCTCTATAGTTCAATCTAATATTCTTCTTCGGTTTGATTAACTAGTGTTAGTGGACATAGAAAAATATATTTTCGATTCAAACTTTTAACGCAATTTCTTGAAGGTAGTAATTTTAGTGTTTGTCACCCAGGCCATGCTCAGACAACTGATGCTGTTGGTACGCCTTTGCAAGAAAGATACGTGCCAGGATTAATAATAATCTCTAACACTTAATTTAAACGGTTCAGTACTGGCAATGAATTTCGGTGTTCTCAATGACAGTTCTTAGTGTCCTTTATATTTTTAATTTATATCGTGGAAGAGGGAGATATTCTTTGCTCCTCAATTATCCTATCGTCGTTTTGCGAACTATTAAAAAGTATCTCTACTTAACTTGAAAAAGAACTGGAAGATGATTGAATTGATTTTGCTTCAACATCTAGTATTTTTTTCCTGCTTTCTGCAATTTTACATTTTCGTGCAAATTCTTCCTTCATTTCCAGCTTTCTAGCAATACTGAGAAGACAGCCTGAGCGTTCGGATTGCCTCTGATTAATCAAGGATTGCTTGTTTTCTTAAACTTTGTTAAAGTTACTGAATTTTGAGTAACTTTAAAGCAGTGATTCCCAAAGTGGTCTATATCGACCCCCAGGGGTCGACGACGACCTGCAAGGGGTCCATGTCAGCGAAAAAGAAAAATGGGGGTCCATGAAACGAAAATGGGGGTCAACGATAGTTAACATTTAATTAATAAATGTATAAAACTTACTATGTGTTTTTTAAGTTTTTTCACACTACACTTCACTACAGTTAGAAATTTAAATCTTTCAAAGTGAGTAGCACTATACCAGCTGTCAAAAATACATTTGAAGTTGATGAATTTGCAAAAAATCAATATCAGGTAAGCAGGGGGTCTATCCAAAACCGAAAAACATAGCAAGTGGTCCACGAGACAAAAAAGTTTGGGAACCTCTGCTTTGAAGCATCCACGTGAGCAATATCAAACAAGTTTTCTGTAGACTTCACCATTCTTCGTACAGTCTGATGATAGTGGTAGGTAGATTAAAGTTATATTTAACCGGTCAACTACTTAATGAACGATAGAAATTACACCCTTACATGAAAAGGCACGAATAGAAATTTAAGCATTTAACATTTTGTGCTTACTTTAAAATTTTTTCAATTCTCTTATTACTAACACAAATAACAATGTAAAATTTGTATCAAATAGCAAAATTTCATTCTGAAATCAACACAATTATGTGAGATGTGAAGTGAGTAGTGCGGGGGTGAAAAGTTAAAAAAGTAATAGTGATATAATTGTGATGATGTTCAAGGAGCAAAAATAAAAAACCTGATGACAAAATATTGAAATGTTTGACTATATATTAGCAATGTTAACTGCACCATCACAGAATCCTCAATTCCTCAAAAACATGAAATCATACAAAGAGATATTTCTGCTGCTGCATTAAAGATATTCTCGAACGATTTATGGTACTTAGATGTTTTTCTTTCTGTAATACCTACTTATATTCACCGGTACAATAACAAAGCGCGATGGACATTCAATAAAAGGTTTGGCAATATATCCAAATAATACCGACTATAACTATTTACTTATCTACGTTTTGTTTTATCGACACGTTGTGTCAAACAAAAAGGTCTTTTAACATAGTAATTTTTACATTTGATCCTTTTCCTCAGAAAACCAATATAATATTTCATATCAGCTAACATTATAACACCTTTCACAAGATTTGGAATTTTACTGAGTTTCTTAGAGAAAATCCTTCTACACCGGGTGATTTTCCCTGGACTAAAACTAGTTGATGTTGCCGAACAGGCTGTCAAATTAAAGGAAAACAATTTGTTATGAAACTCACACAGAATGAAGAGCAAAAGTAGTGTTTTATAGTCGCATAATAATTTTCCGATCCTCTGTTGGAACCGGCAAATGATCTCCGATAGAGTTGAGATTTTGCACATAATCTTACTACATTATAACAAGAAGATGACTCTGATAGAGGATGAGCACAAAAAATAAATGCTATCTATTATATATTCAATATTTAAGGGACACTTCAACACGACAAACTGTATATACCGTTTGGAAACGCATGGGCCTGGTATGGGGATATAAAAGCTTGCATAAGAATAGTGAAACGATGCAGTAAAGAAGAGAACTATTATATTACAATATAGTATGAGCAAAAAGTAACTCCATCAAAGGTGCCTTTGGAATTTTGAACTCATCTGTATTATAACACTAAAAGAAAACCTGGCCTTTGACAGTGGCGATAGTTATTAATTTGATATAATTTTCTGATGTTAAAATACACAAGAGTTCAAAATTTCAAAGGCAACTTTGATGAAGTTACTTTTTGCTCATACTATATTATATTATAATATAATCATATATTATGTAATATTTCCCTTCTTTATCACGTTTTTCTATTCCTATAACAAGCGCACGCGTTTCCAACAAGTATATGTAACTTGGTATAATTAATAAAAATATGCCTGCACTGATTTTGTCAATTGATGTTTGTTTGTTGCACATACGGCAAATTACTAATTTAAATTCCAATTAGTTCGAACGAGCTAAAAACTCAGTTATAGCTACAAAAAAATAGCAAAGCAAAATGCAAATTTTATACCAATACACCGTGTTTCAATTTACACCAGATTTTACTTGTAAATTTTGTCAATTAGCAATCCCAATTGTGTTGAATTATTCAAGTATTAAACCATCATTGATTATTTCCACTCTTATCACTAAAACTGAATTTTTTATGAAAGCTATTTTTAGTTGGTATGAAACCACAGAATATTAAACGTATGAAAATGTAACATATGAACCATATTTTGTGATCTAGCTGAAACAAAAATAATCTGGTTAATGATAATAGAAACAGGGTTTTATGTTATTACTTGTTCCACTTATTTAGATTTTTCCTTTATGCTTTGAAAGTATTGCGCCTGTCTATCAATAGACATTGAACGTATAGCGTATTCGTGTTTTTGTACGTTTGAAATATATATTACAAACAAGATGAGCAAATACAAAATGAAAACTTCTATATCCATATTCAAACACGTTTAAAAAAATACGGTTGCCACACGAACCGTGAATTTTGGAGGAGATAAGCTGAACTGGTGGATAAAAATTGTGACAATGATCACGCAACGTTGTTTGACAAATTATTATGGAGGGAAGAATTGTACCATTAAGGTAAAATGAAAAGTAATTTGGCCTTTATGTTTTTCGTTTAGCGGTCATTTGGATGTAGCACAGCTTAACGATTGTATTAATTAATTTTTAAACGAGGTTACTGTCAAATGAGATACAAGTTGATGTTATCTGTTAACAGTATCCTAATTCGTAGTTATTACAAAAGGGGGTAATAATTAGTAAGAGAAAATGATGTATAAATAAAATGTTGTAATGGGAAAGGTTTTCTTTCTTTTCCATCTATATTTACTAATAATGAAACCCTCGTTTCCATACGCGCTTGCAGAAATTACTTATAAAAGTCGATCTTAAAAATATTGCACATCATATAAATGGCATGTTATACAATTAATTATTATTTTTCATCTGTGGATCAATGTAATATTTCAATAATATTCAAATTATTCAACTTTCAGGGGAAGGGAAGCTAGTGCGCCTCCTTGTCCTCTCCCCTTTCCGACGTCTATGGTCGTTTCATCAAAATATAACTTTGCACTATCGGTTTATTGAAAATTTCATTCCATTATTATAAATTATATTACAATTAAAAGTTTACTTACGTATTTCTGTTTCTATTTTTATTGTGTTTCATTCTCTAAACTGATACAGTTTTTAAAACAACATTTACAGTTATAGAGTTTTTTAATATTACGATGTAGTATTGGTAGCGCTTTTAAATCAACTGTAAACTGTAAACATTGTCGTGTAAATATGTGTAGTACCCCCTCTGTCAAGGTTTGTTTTAAAGGTGTCAACGGTACACTTTGGCTGGAAAATCTTCTAACATTTAGCCACTCCCTAGTCCCGAAATCGCATCCGTGCAGTAATCAAGGTATGAATTTTTAATTTAAAATATTTTTGCTAATTTAATTTAATTGTCTAAACAGTTTTTTCTTTGGTATGACATTACTCCAATATAAACGTTTTCCAGTCTTTTATTCTGTTGAGATTTAGAAAACTATTTAAAATGTACTATTTACATTAACGCAGCAACGGTATTCACTGATAGAAATCAAAACCAGTCTCATTCTCCAACTAATTTTCTCGAGATCATTCTTCTGGCATCTTGTTGATGCACTTACGCAATATTTGCCCTTTACTTTTATAAAAAATGAAGAAAATAACTGTAATCGGATAACTAACCAACCAATTATTTCTGAATTTATATTTGTAATGTTTACAGAATTGCATTTTTATAGCCTTTATTTAATTTTGTAAAAAATAAATGGTGCTGCTATTCTTTCGGTGATTTATTGAACTGTTGTTGGCTGTCGCTCCATCCATTCTTGCGTTTGCCAGCATAATATAATATTACTTAGTATTTTCGCTATCAATGATATTACTTATTATAATAACAATCTATTTACAAAAAGATGGTTTACCTATGGGTAATTCTCTAAGTCCTCTATTAGCTAACATATTTATGAACAAGTTAGAAGATCAAATATTTGAATTAAACCTCTCTAAACACATTATCTTTTGGTTTCGTTATGTTGATGACATTTTAGCTTGTTTTAACAGTTCTTTTGAGGTTATCAATGAATTTTTAATTCTTATTAATAGTATCCACCAAAACATAAATTTTACACTAGAAACAGAACAAAACAGGGCTATAAACTTCCTAGACTTAAATATCAAGATTAACACACACAATCTATTTGAATTTTCCATATACAGAAAACCAACACAAACGGACATAACAATACCAAATGAATCTTGTCACCATAAAACACATAAAATAGCAGTCTACAGATCATTAGTACACAGAGTATAATAAAAATATATTGAGTAGCGTAGGCATTTACGACATTGCACAAAACTTTTTATTGAACTCTGAGGTAAATGCACTCAAGTTGTTTTCTTATTCTTTCCATTCAATTCGATAAATAGAAATACTAGAGTCCTGGGTGTTCAATCTCCATGGTGGTTTCAAAACCACTTAAATGTCGAATCAGTAAAATAAAATAAATTTAGATTGTTCTGCAATTTCAAAGTTCAGTTGAAATAAATATTAATTCTACTTATACTACTAGATGGAAAATTGAAATTGTAGGAAATATCAAACCTTTATTCTACTGAACACGCTATTCGAAAATTTAGAAAACAAGTTAAGCAATTGCGAATAGAGCCTCTTGTGGAGTCTCTCGGGGCATTGTCTCGACAAACCGATTTTCAAATTTACCGTTCTAATAAGGATTACAGTGGTAAGGATTAAAATAAATAAAGGTAATGTAAATCCTTTTATCTTAAATTGTTTAATCAACGAGGATCTTTTAAATCTTCATACACTAATATATAAATTAACTTACTATTATACTATTATAAATAGTTATAGTCTCACTGTTTAGGGCGGCATGGTATCGATGGCTATACATCCAGAGTTATTCATTTTGTAGGAAATATTTCTTTATAAAATTATCATTTGGTTTTTCAAGTTAATAAATAATAGTAAATTTTTTTGGAGGCTTTTATTTCAGTGATGTGCGAATCCCGATTTAACGCTCTATTACAGGAACCAACTGGAAAACGAGTCGACCGTGACTAGAGCCGTATTGGTTGACCAGGGTAACGATCAGGGAGATCGAAATATCAGTTAATAATAAACACGGGATGGTTACAGTGGTGGTCGTTACATCCTCCTAAGTTTGTGTTTGTATATCTTAAAAGCTTCAAAAATGGCTACTTTTCGTTTTTATTGCAAAAATGTAGGAATTTAACATTATTTTGGGGAGTCATGGACGTCATGGTGTGATTCTGCTCTAACAGGTGTTTGGCGGAATTAGATTTTTTCCGATGCTTATTTCTGTGACAACGCACGTGCTCTGTAAATCTTATGTCAACATTTCGAAGTGTTTGCCCAATATATTGAGATGTTATATTAGAACAATATCTATGCGGTGATATTTAATAAATTAACTATTCCACTAACAAAGCCAGATTTTAGCAAAGAGCAAAACTAGCACATGCAAATCATTACAATCCAAACATGATTGACACTTTAATTAAACAAAAAGATTAAAGATTATAGGTTAGCTATCAAAAGAATATATCCCATTGACAATCAAACAGAAGACACAAATTACATATCTATACCATATTTTGCCAAAATATCAGAAAAAATCTTGCACATTTACTAAGAAAAACCAACAATTATAAAATAATATTTAAAACCAACAATAATACTTTTTCATTTTTATTTAATGCTAAAGACAGAACACATGATATCATGAAATCGGGCATTTACCGTTTAAATTGTTCTTTTTGTAGTTCGGTATATATTGGACAAACACTTAGAAATTTTGACATAAGATATAAAGAACATGTACGTCATTACAAAAATAAACATCTTGAAAAATCTAATTATGCCAAACACCTTTCACAACAAAATCACACAATCGACTCCTCAAAATAATATTAAATTCCTACATTTTTGTAATAACAAACGCAAATTAGACATTTTAGAAGCCTTTGAAATATACAAACACAACTTGAATGAACAACTTGAGCTCAGTAATTCTCCGTTATTGGAAGTGTTAAATATTTAATTCTGATTATTATTAATTTTACCTTTTTATCTAGTTACCTATTTTTGTATCTACCTTAGCGACGTGTTTGTTTATATTTATATTACCTTTGATAATGACAGCTTAGCTGTCGAAACAATATTGTCAGGTTATATTTTAATAATACTGTGAAACTTTTTACTTATCTTTATTTGTTTCATTTTCATGAGTGATTATTTATTTTTTTAAATTATATTTATTACAACAACAGCATGAGTGTTATACATTGTAGGCTGGAGCTATATACAAATAATTGATTAAATTAACAATTGAAATATATTGATATCTCTAATTAGATTGGGGTCAGTCGATAGAGTCATCAGCTAGTAGGTCCTGGCGTAGTTGAGTGTCAACAGTCAACAGCATGAGTGTTATACATTGTAGGCTGGAGCTATATACAAATAATTGATTAAATTAACAATTGAAATATATTGATGTCAGTCGATAGAGTCATCAGCTAGTAGGTCCTGGCGTAGTTCGCTTCAGCCTGGTGTGGATATTCGTCCTTATGTTCAGATGCCTCACAGGAATTTATGTTGGTAAAGAATTTCTCGATCTAGCACTGATGTACTCTTGTATTATTGAGATTCCCAGTTGGTCCAAACATTTTAATTCATAATACAATATTTGAACGTTCTTTTTATATTTAGAATGATAAGTGTTTATGTAATTTAACATTTTAATAATGAAGTTTTTACATCAAACGTGTTTTTTAATTAATCGTTATTTAAATAAATAGCTGATTTAAAATTTCTCCGTAAATTTGCTTTGATGAAATAAAATGAATTTAAACAACCAGGTCAATAAATTAGAAATTATTTAATAAAAAGTACAAACTACAGTTTACGCAGTAAATCAAAAAAGTAGTGTACATGTACATTTATGTATGAATATGCTCAAGCAAATATAACTTGTTGACAAATATCAAATAAACGCAGAAAAGTAATTTTAAATATGTATGAAATAAATAAAGATTATTAAAAGTTTCACAGTTTTATTAAAATATAACCTGACAATATTGTTTCGACAGCTATGCTGTCATTATCAAAGGTAATATAATTATTATAAACAAACACGTCGCTAAGGAAGATACAAAAATAGGTAACTAGATAAAATAATAATAATAATCAGAATTAAATATCTAATACTTCCAGTAACGGAGAATTACTGAGCTCATGTTGTTCATTCATTAAAGGTACCCTGAGTTTGTGTTTGTATATCTCAAAGGCTTCTAAAATGTCTAATTTGCGTTTGTTATTACAAAAATGTAGGAATTTAATATTATTTTGAGGAATCATTGTGTGATTTTGTTCTAAAAGGTGTTTGGCGTAATTCGATTTTTCAGGATGTTTATTTTTGTAATGACGTACGTGTTCTTTATATCTTATGTCAAAATTTCTAAGTGTTTGTCCAATATATACCGAACTACAAAAAGAACAATTTAAACGGTAAATGCCCGATTTCATGATATCATGTGTTCTGTCTTTAGCATTAAATAAAAATGAAAAAGTGTTAGTGTTGGTTTTAAATGTTATTTTATAATTGTTGGTTTTTCTTAGTATATGTGCAATTTTTTCTAATATTTTGCCAAAATATGGTATAGATATGTAATTTGTGTCTTCTGTTTGATTTTCAATGGGATATATTCTTTTGATAGCTAACCTATAATCTTTTTTTTTTAAACTGTGAAACTTTTAATAATCTTTATTTATTTCATGATTATGGAGTTCCACAAAATAAGGCTGGAAACAATAAACAATATAATCTTTTTGTTTAATTAAAGTGAAATATTAGTAAGTTTTTAAACATCCATTACTTGCTTAGATAGTCGATATAATAATTTATTGTTTTTATGATGTTGTTTTATGCCCTAGTTACTACTCAAAAGCAAGCATTAGCAGATTAGTGAACACTGGACTTTTGCTTATTGCCCCTACAAGCTTTCATATTCCACAACATTAATAAGAAACGTATTGAATCAATCAAAGGAATCTCATAGGGAACTCCAGTACGTCTCTTGCTAAAGGTATGTTTGGCAAACTAGCATAGATTCGCATGTAATAGTATGTATCAGTTTATTCGAATTTTCACTAAGTGTATTTTGCTACTCTATGATAATTGCTTACCACAATCTTGTCTATCTGTTTGACTTGCCGACTTGCCATTCTGGCAAATGGCATGTTCAATCAAAGCTTCCTGATCGATTATGGCATATCAACCGATCACTGATATTATTAAAGTATCCTTGCTTGTAATAGCATATAAAATAATCATTAGGTAGTGAGTATTTGTTCCATTCCATTTGGCCTAAAGAGTTAAGACTAATCGAGATGATGCGAAGGTATTATAATTCCTTCTCACGATCCAATATAATATCAGCTATACAGGGAGCACCTATACATACCTCACGATTTTAAACAAAAATGCCAGTGACGAATTTACTGAATATATTAAAACATAAAAATGAAAACAAGCGCAGCAAGAGCACTTTGACTTTATTAGCCTCCTGCGTAATACATCATGAGAAAATGAGGGACTGCAACAATAGCGTTTTTTAATGGCATTTTTCATCGCTTTAGTAACGTGAATATGATTTTTATGAAAAAGCGACACAAAACTTTTTTATTATACAAAGTTAATTTTTCTTCACATTCTTTTGAAAATATCCCGTTAGAATTTCATGTGCCAACACCAAAATAGAAGTATAGATATTTTAGAGAAACAATTTATAAGTTGAATTTCCAATAACTTGAAGTTTTTCTTTGACACTTTCTCACACACACATTAGAATAAAGTACGTGAGAAATTGAAAACTACCTGACATCCAACGTTGGATGTTACATTCTTCAATATGAGAATACGAGTAAAAAGTTCTACTGAAAATGATATTCGACGTCAAACCAAATAAACTTTTATGTAGGATGGTCCCTAACGTGCCTTCGGGAAAATTTGCAAACGGGAAAATGATTTTGACACTCATGGGATTACTGAAACTGAGAGAACGGACCCTTAAATAATAGGTTGATATGGTGTACTGAATGAGCTTATCATATTTAATGTGGGCCAAGCACCTGTTGCACTACCCTCGTTCCTATAATGTTGCGGTTTCGATCACTACGTTGCAGGAGGCACACCTCACCTTAATCTCTGATTACATACAAGTACACAACAGGTGTGCCTTTTCCTTAGGTGTGACATCAATCAATCATTATTATTATTACTACTTTCGGTAAAGTTCTACCGGGCAATAATTTTAGAACTTTAGTAAATTTTCTTCTTCGGGTATTTCTACATTATCAAGCAGATAAAGACGGATGGTATCAATTTTGTTTCTTTCTAGTTTCAATTAACTTAGCACTCACGTTTTTAATTTGCGTTTCTATTTTATTAAAAGCTAATAACACACCCCATTATATGATTATAATAGGCACAATTAGAGCACGGACAGAATAGACAGGAAATTATTGAAAATTTGGGACAGAGAAAATCAAGCAAATTTCAAACCAGACAAGTATTACAGTGTATACGAATTTCTAAACGATCTTCTGGATTTGACGTAAAGAGCTTTCACTGACGTTGGCTTACCATATTTAAGGGGTAAAAAGGACATTGAGTAATTTTCCCTATAATGACAGCCGTTCTATAGTGGATTTTAGATGATGAACCATAAAAACGATGACTCTCGGCGAAAAACTACAAATTTCAAATCTACAAAAAGAAAAATTCACACAACGACTCCTCAAAATAATATTAAGTTCCTACATTTTTGTAATAACAAACGCAAATTAGAACTTTTAGAAGCCTTTGAGATATACAAACACAAACTCATTGTACCTTTAATGAATGAACAACTTGAGCTCAGTAATTCTCCGTTACTGGAAGTGTTATTTAATTCTGATTATTATTATTTTTATCTAGTTACCTATTTTTGTATCTATCTTAGCGACGTGTTTGTTTATAATTACCTTATTATAACCTTTGATAATGACAGCTTAGCTGTCGAAACAATATTGTCAGGTTATATTTTAATAAATACTGTGAAACTTTTACTAATCTTGATATATTTCATAATACTTAATTTGTTTTATTGTTTACTATCTTTTGAAATGTACTTAGTCATCAGTTAAAATGCGAATTACAAAAACTGAGACTAAACACTTTTGAACCCCTACAGCGAAATAGCACAAGCTATCCGAAAGCAGATATCTTTTTATTTCTAGAGTAGGTATGGTTGGATTACAACCATTTGAAATAGAATAGATTCAGATGGAACAGACACTATTTAATCTTTAGGGCACTTTCATGCCAAATTTTGCGATACTACTCGGGTACAAAAAAAAAATTAAGAATAACTACTTCGGAAAGAAGAATTAAATGTGGGTCGCTAATTTGGTTGTGCTTACAATCTGAACTTTAAAATAATAAAGAATATACTAACATATATTCAATATCCCATTGTAAACAACATGCCTGTTTACATCTAGACCAATTAATAATATAAAGCATGCATTATAATTAATTATATAAAAATATTAATAATTATCCCCAATTAGAATCTGTGAACTTTAAATAATTTCCATACAAAGTGGGACTTCCGATGTATAAAAATAATAATCGATAAATTACATATTGTCATGTTAGTTTGACATACAAAATAAAGAATGCACCCACTCAATAGTTTTAATCAAGCTTAGATATGAATTTTCCAACGACACGTTAGTTTGTTTGTCTAACCTCACTTTCTAAATTATAATTTTGAGAAATTTATTCTTAATGAAGCTAGAATTTGGTTTACACAATAATCAGATAAAGGATATCTGCATAGCTGATTTTTCCATAGAATATAGTTAATTTTTCTTATCTAACTAACGATGTTAGAATTGATCATCAAATATTGCATTAAATTAAGTTCAGGCCTTAGTTAATATAAGATTTAATCTAAAACAGACAATTTGTGTTGTAATGTGGAGGTATACAAGTATTCACTACCTTACCTGAACATTTTATAAGAAAGAAATATGTTTCCAAGTTAACGAGATTTTGATTTTATTAGATTTCTTCGATTTCAAAATTTTGCAGTTCTTGGCTAAATAATTTAGATGTAGGATTGTGAAGTTGTTTCTTTACCGCAGATTTGAAACTATCTTGAATGCAGGGGTTGCTTTTTACAAATGATATCAGTAAAAAACATACAAGTATGCATATGCATCGTATACTAAAAAAATGTAATTGGCTTGAATTTTCATTTTGTTGATATCTGAAAATATGTAAGTAATGTTTCTTAGCATATAAAGTCTAATTTTGTAAAGATAGGTAGGTGTGAAAAGGAATTTTTATGTAATTAAATTTATAAATAGTTGTGTAAAGATAAGAATCCGTGGACAATCAATAGAGGCCTTATTTTGCAATTAAAACAGGAATGTAATATACCATTGGATAGGGAATTAAATAAGCTATTATTTTATCTAATTAATTTAAGGATTAGTTAAAATGTATAAACAATAATTTGGTTATGTGATAAATCAAATATCAAAGTTCTTTTGTTTCAATCAAAATTTCCAATAGAGTTCAATTGTTTGCCAGAAAAGTATAAAAGCCCGGCTATTTTTGTAACAAATTTTCTTTCAATTTACACATTTAGAAAAGTGTACACTATTGAAAAGCAAAAGGTTATGTTGTGGGTTATAATGTTTGAAAATCGTTGAAGTGTTTTAATATTTATCAAAGTTCTGGAATGCAAGTGTTTTGTTCTTATAATAACAAGTGCATTAAAAATTATTCAAGTGACAATTTATTTAGAAATGGAATTTTTCGGCAATAGAATCATCAAATATCGTTACGATTGGAGTTTGTAAATGAATATGAAATCTAAATTATTACATTAATTGACTTACCACAATTTAAACAAGCAACTGAATTTGGAATTCGATCTACTAAAGCCATTAATTATTGATATATTTGAAAGAGGTGACCTTCTTTCATCATTTTATTGTTCAACCGAATGAAAGCAGGTTGCAGAGAATTGCTGATTTTATAACATTACAGTTGTCAAACTTATGGCGTCAAACACTTAAATATTTAAACGTGAGGTATTTAACAATAGTTTTAATTAATTATAGTACTTAAGAATTATGTTGATGCCAAAAGTATTAATCCTCAGATAAAGAGAATTAGACTATTTTGGGATTGATATTTCATAGAATGGTATCCAAGTTTAAATTTTCTTTTATTTTAATTTTTTTGTTTGTGTTAAGTTCTTTAAATAAATTTGTGTTGAGTTAAAAAAAAATTACTTTATATTTGTTGCATATTATTGTGTTCCTAGAGTTATTATTTATTTAGTGCCCTATTGAAGAGACCCGCAGAGAGTCTCAAATTTGGTAAAGAGTTATCAAATTTTAATAAGCTGAAGCAGAAAATCACCAAGGTAAGGTACACTCCCTAATACGGTAACAATATGCATAACTAGGTACATAAGTATATAAACATACAATGGACAACCTGTACATAATAAATAGAAATGTATATGTAGGTATATACAGATACATCTGCTTAAGAACATACATATAATATTTAATTATCAAACAATCTCTCAACTATAATATCAATAAGGAGTTCAAATAATTAACTAAATACTATGAAATATCAACTTCAGTACATAGATTCACAATCGATTAGATTTACAAGACTATTAATTATAAAAATTCGATTCAGTGAACAACTGAAGGCTGAATATACGTTAAATTATATTACTTACTTTGATTAAAAAAAGGCATCTTGAGTTGAATTAAATAGTGATTTAGGGGACGCATCACATCTAATTACTTCTAGCTTGCTAACAACTCAAGCCTTCAATAAAATGTCTGGTGAGTATCCACACTCTCCTTTCCAGCTAGGAATTTTTTATTCAATGGATTGGAGAACACGTAGATATCGTTTTATGGTCATCCAGGTATAACAACCGAGACTTTAGCCGATAAAGAAATAAAACGTTTATTCAAGTTATACTTTCAGGTAAGAATTACTGCTTAAATAAAAAATTAAATATATTTCTCATATGTATCAAGTTCTTCTTTTGGTGACCTATTCAGGTCATTTTGTTTTTTATATAGTATCTGCAAAACATTATTATTTTGAAGCACGCTAATAAATTTTTCGTATCAAAAATGTACACATTTATGATCCCGTTTCAAGCAAATAGTTTGTTTATCTTGAATCAAATTTCTTTGACATTAAATGCTCACAAAAGAATATATTGCCTTCGGAACTATATTTTTTATTATCTTCTGCCTGGATTTTTTTGATAAAATATGAGAGGAAATTTGGCTCTATTTTGTTATTGGTTATAAGGATGCCAGGTCCAACTTGTGGTTGGTTAGAACTTTCTTAAATATATACGCCCCTCTTTTACATTTTTTAACAGATATGAAATTCTTCGGTTTGGGGGTGATTATTTTTCACTGTGGATACATACATGTTCCGTTGCGGGCGTTGGCCCTCCGTTTCCTTCCATTGCGTTTATTATTTTGGTTAGATTAATGGTGAGATGATCAATGCGATTCAAAGAAATTATTGGCGAAATCTGTGCCTTTGAATTTTAAAGAATCGTTGTGAATCTTGGTGTAGTTTGTGAAAGTTCTGCATTAATAATTTATAATAAACGCTAAATCTTGATAATCTCGAATCTTAATAAGAACGTAACTAATTTTCAAAAATCGGATAATTGATAGGTGACTCGAATTACGTTCCGAAAATAATTTAATCTATCAAATTAAAAAGAGAAACACGAAAAAGTGAAAATGATTGTAAAGTTTAAAGATTTTGAGATTTAGATTTAAAGTTATTTTGGTAAATGAGCATTATCGAATTTTAAAAAACACCGATGTCTTGGTCTATGTTCTTTATTAAAGTAGTAATAAAACTGTGTAATTTAGAAGGATATCCTTAATTAAGCTTACTTTGTAATTCTCTTTAAATTTTGCATTTAAACAAAAATAAAATAGGTATATTGGCTATACCTTATATATCTTAACGTTTTTTGTAAATACTTGAGATCAATGAACTTTGTTCAATAAGTGAGAATTAAATATAATCAACCACCTGCACCACCTGTTACAGATTGGCTAAAAAATTGTTTGTACTCAATCCTTTAGAACTATAAACAAGACAGATTTCTTTTTCCAAAGTGTAGATTCCCATTGCATCTTTTTTAAACAATAATAACAAACAATTTTGGAGGCGCTATCTATAGTGATGTTCCTTTATTCTTGTGATTAATCTAGAATTAGTGAGCTTTTGTAATTGACAGCCACTACACCTGAAAATAATTGGATTAAGTAAGTAGTCTCATACGGGACTTTGAGCTACATGACATAAGTGAGTATAACTTTTTTGGTTTTGGTAAAGTTTTATTGCTACAGAATGACGTCCACTTGTTGGGCTGGTAGTTTTTTTTAATGTTGCAATACTTGAGAGTAAACAGCATCTTGGACAATTTTACACGGTATTAATCGTTAACTAAAAGAAAGGAGTGCTCTCTTCTGTACACAAAAACTGAAAAATAGAAATATGATAGTTCATATAAGTGTCATATGAATTACGAAAATTCCAAGATTTGTTTCTTGTCGCTCACTGCAATTTCAATGAATTGTAGTTGATATTCGCCTATATTTATATTACCCGATCTAGGTAGAGTAGTTCTTTAGAGTAGCACAAGGATTCACACTGAAAAGGTTCTAATAAGTTTAGTATTTCTAAGTTCTAATCATTAATTATTTTAGAAACAAATTTACTCAAAAAAATCGACTATACTCCGAAAAGGACTACTTTTAACAAATGTAAAGCATATACTAAGGCCTAAATTGTATATAAACAATATATGGTTTAATTATACAGCGCTATTAAATTAAATTGCAATATGTGCATTACCTTAGGTTGCATTTGAGAATAATCGAGTCAAACCATTACGCACACATAAGCAACCAATTATATAGCACTCTCTATTATACGCTTTACATATATTGCATGATAAAGAAATCCCACTGTATGTATAGTTTGTTTGATTGTGTGGGAGAGGCATCGGGTTCGAGCATCAATCATACCTCTTGATACGGTCTGCTATAATAGCATGGTTAGCCTTGTTATAATTATTAGTTGGAGCCGGGGACCGAAACTACAATCATCCTTGAATAAAGTAAACATCCTAAACACTTTATTTATATACAGTATGACTAGTATGATTAAAATTACAATTGATAACTATAATGAAACCTAGAGAAATTTCGCTCCAAGTATGCATTTTTAACATGGTAAACATCTCGCATTGACACGGTGCTGTTTTCCGATTACCTTGTGCCTTCGGTGCAAGATTTTACTATTTAACACAAAATGTCTGATTGATTTCCGTTATGAAAAATTACTATATTTTTAGAATTAACGTTTAATAAATTATGCACTTTGATTTATTACTATTAATTTGTAATTATTGTAATTATGTAGGTATAGCGGCAAATTAACTTGCTAACATATTTCTTTCTATTTACCTTACATAATAATGCAACAGTGCCAGTGTCGGAAAATATATATTCATTAGTGTAAATGTAGTAAACAGTTTTCATAATGACAGAAATAAGATAACCTCAAATATGCAGTGTTGCAGACTTTTATAAATTGTTTAGAAATAACATTTTTATTTGGTTTATTAATCTGAACCTACACAAAATAATAATGTATAACGTATATTCAGGTCGTTTGATTGACTGTAAATTATTCCATAACTTTTTAATTATTTTAGCACTTTTTTATGAGACGAACAATGACTAATGAATCTTCAATTGGGTTTTTTATTGAAAATTCATGGTAAAAAATGGGATTTAAATTAGTAGTACGATTATTTATTTTTGCTTATGCGATAGTTTGTTTAAACGGGAAATCTCTAATTACCTCGAAACATCAACTTTGACATTTGGTTCTTAACATAACCCCACAATTTGAATAACACAATGATTCGCTCAAGTAAGTTTTGATTTCTTTTATTAATTGTATCTGAAAATTATAATTTACTTTTATTATTCTTTTTGGCATCACTTGCAGCTTTACAAAAGATTTTATAAGAAATTATGGTGAGTTATTTCAACCTTAAATAAACCAGATCTTAAAAATGATTTTATTTTCTCTTTCTTTAGAATAACACTAGCTCTGCTTTTATTTATAACTCTTTGATTAACTACAAACCTGATGTCATGATTTATCGATGTTTTTTGACAGCTTGGTATACAGAAAGCGCACCACCAGTAATCTACCTAATGCTTACGGGACTCGAGAACTTCCTTCAAGATAGAATGCAGAGCCAAAGCTAAAACGTTGAGGTTAATCTCACCTAACTAATTTTACCTTTTAATGCTGATCCTTGAATAGAGCTCAAGCATAAATTTTGTTTCTTTTTTTTATCATACTAGCTGGATACGTCTCTCGTCGTCGGTCGAACAGCTCTCGTTGAATAGGGCTGGTGAGTTTTAAATTCTCTGTTTTTAAATTCTCTTTTTTGAGTTATTGAAACAAATGTACACCATTCTAGAGAATTGGTAAACTGTTCTCAACAAATTCTTTACAGGAGATATAAATTTTGCAACCTTTCTATTTCAACACATTATTTTCCTTTTGTTGTTTACCTAACTACCTGTTAGAAAACACCTTTCTTTTTGATTGCAATTATTTCTCCTATCTTATTGTTGTTCATATTTCATTCCAAATTAGCCTGGCTTTGGTTATTATTTTATATCGTGATTATGGTAACTTAGTTGGAAATTATGTAGTAAGTAACCGTAGTCAAGGCTATTTTTATATTGTTATATTCAGCCTTAATTATGTTACACCATTGTCAATAAGATATAGGGTTTATAATTATCTAAACTTATCTACATTTTCTTTTTCAGAAGTAGTTGCAATTGAAAATCCTCTCACCCAAATAATTCCCTTTACCAAATTATTATTATGTAAATATAACAAATCAACAAAGTCAACTCAAACTTAATCGTTTTATAGTAAATTCCTTATAAATGTTCGAATGATAATTATTAATGATAAACAGCAAATAGTCAACACTTAACGTTCCCGTATCAATAATAATCTATGAATCATATAACCAACTCTTTTTTTAACTTCCACAGATGAGGCAATTAGTTTCATGAATGTTACGATAGAAAAATCATTACAATTCATTGGTGTAAATAAACGTAGTAGTATTTTCAGCGTTTCATGTAAATACGTATTAAATTTACATTTTTTACCTATTATATAAGCATATTATATATTAAAATGTATCTGCTATTTGAGATCATAATGTCAAATGCAGTATTCTTCAATTTATAGCACTTGACGTTGCGTCGTTATTGAAAATTATCTAAGAAAATTCAAATTTATCTGTCATTTTCTTGCTAAAGGTGATGTAACATACCTAAACTTAGTATTATTAAATTTCCCATAAACTCTAAAAAAACACTTTTCGGTTCATTTTAATGTTTTATACAAGTAATTTTCTTAATGGCCTAGCAGGGGTAAGATAAATGTTTGAAGCTAACACCATTTCCAGCATTTAGACATAGGATTTTGTCAAAACCATCTAAATAATGTTATTTCTTAAATTTACTAGGCTTATTAGAAAAAATTTAGTTTGAATCATTCTTAAACAAAAATTAATTCCAGTTATGCAACATCAAAGCACATTTATATCTGGCTAAACGTCTCGAAGTTACAGTAAACCATAAAATCATTCGTTAAAGTGACTGGCGTTTATTGTTTTGTGCTTTGCTATTACAAGCATGAATTTCTTTACGCAAAATAAAGCAGTACAAATAACTCTGAGGACGACATGAGAAGTGAATAAGAAAGAAATTTGAAGTTTTTAAATTTAGAAAATGTTACAAATTGAAAAATAATTTTATTTGTGGAATGATGGATGGTGAAGTTCTTCTGAAGGTAATATTTGCGATGCATCTTTTTGTGGGAGAAAAAGAATAGAGTAGAAAAGTTTGGCAAAATGCGACTGGGTAAAATAAAAATAAAATAAAATAAATTGCAAGGTGTAGGGAAGTTTGACGTATTACCTGTTACTTGTAAAAGGTTCACAGTCTCAGTCTCAACAGAACTCACTAGAACGAAATCTACAATAAATTGTTTTAAGATACAAAAGCCTTATTGATAATGATATGGAAACTAAACAATAAAATCCACACATCCATTTACATGTTTTAAAATCCAGCCAAATCGCTTGCAATATAACTACGTAAATATAAATAATTCAGTATAAAAATAAAGAACTATAGTTCAACCAAAGATACAAGAAATGAGTCATCAAAATCACGTGGGCAAAAATGTAAAATGCATCTAGAATTATGCGAAGATAATATAAACTAATGTAATATAAAATAAACAACAGAAAAAATCATTAGCGGAACAAACCCCTTTTTAATTAAAAATAAATGTGAATGAAGCAATGAAAATCTGTTGGTTCTAGCGTACGTCACTGAATTCTTAGCAACGTGAAATTTGCACTCTTACCTTATTTCACCTCGGGTCGTATTTGTTTATTCCGGTGTGATTGCGAAAATGACTCATTTCATGTATTAATGTTTGAAGTATAGAGCAAGAATGACACATTAATAGTAGGTTTTGACACCTTTAATGACACCTTTTATTTAATTCTGGGCCATGGTGTATAAGCGAATTATATCTAACATTTTTTTGTTAATATTTTAGATATGAAACCTTCAGACACAAACCACCTGACAATTGATCTAAACCTACAACAAGTTTTAACTATTATAACGGGTGTTTTTTTAAATTTGGCGTCAGAGCAAGCAATGAGAGTTCGATTGTGAACGCACCTTTGAATGTCGCCACGCCGCAGTGTATCTAAACCTAACCTCACTTTTAAGTTTTGACATTTTGACATTTGAAAAATAGTGGTCTATTCACAACAAACTCATAGTCATAGCTAACTAGGACGCCAAATTTAAAAAAACACCCTTTAGATTAAATACAATAATAAGAATGATTTTATTAATGGCTGAATTACTTAATGTTGCATCCACAAACAACACTTTCTATGTTTCAGCTGTAGTTTCTATGTTTATTTAACTAGACCTTGACATTGAAGACACGAGACATCATGCCATTTATCTTTACAGCAATTCTAACATTGTAATCAGCATTATTAAGTTTGTATGAAGTCTCTTTTTAGCCAGAGATTCGTTTTCCATCAGAAATTATGTTTCATGATTAAGATAAAATATATTTTTTGTGTTTAATGTGTTACAAATTGTATTTAACATTAATATTAAATAATCTCTCACTAGTATGTTTGCTGACATTTTCGTAATTTTAAGTAAAATGAAGGCATTGGGTTAGTTATCATAAAATAAAATTAGATTAGTAGCGAAATACTTCCTATATTTTTTAGTTGATCAATTTCCATGTGGGTTCTTGTGCGGGGAGATTAATTTAACACTATAAGATTTAAAATTATACTCTTTTAATATCAGATATTATACTTGGCACAGTGCTTTGTCAGATTAGATGAAGTCGGATAGATGGCCAAGGCACTTAAAATTTGAAAATGAATTGTAAATTGATGCTATCATTAATTAGAGCAGGTGCAGTTGCTTTCTTATCTCTATCATTAACAAATCCATAGGCAACAACCATCTGAAGCAGGCAACTAATCTTTCCATTCAGTAACGGTAATAGTTTGTAAAATGTTGAATTTCTTTATTTTATTGATATCATCTTCAACTGTAAGTAAATTATTGAATATTCATAACAATAATGCAGTCACTTGGGTGCTCTTGCTTTCTTATCTCTATCATTAACAAATCCATAGGCAACAACCATCTGAAGCAGGCAACTAATCTTTCCATTCAGTAACGGTAATAGTTTGTAAAATGTTGAATTTCTTTATTTTATTGATATCATCTTCAACTGTAAGTAAATGATTGAATATTCATAGCAATAATGCAGTCACTTGGGTGCTCTTGCTTTCTTATCTCTATCATTAACAAATCCATAGGCAACAACCATCTGAAGCAGGCAACTAATCTTTCCATTCAGTAACGGTAATAGTTTGTAAAATGTTGAATTTCTTTATTTTATTGATATCATCTTCAACTGTAAGTAAATTATTGAATATTCATAGCAATAATGCAGTCACTTGGGTAGTTAATGGTATTTTCCTTTTTTTTCTAACACCTTAGGTGACTCCAGTTTCAACTTAGAAGTATCTACAAATCAAGATCTTCTCAAGCGGATTGTAAACATAATCATTGCTTGTCTATGCTTGCAATAGAACTAAAATCAAAACAATTATGGGATTTTCAACACAATCTTTTGTTTTAGTATTGAATTCTTTGAAAAATAAAGTGAGGTCTTATTGATATCTTTTATTTATCGTTAGAGGCATCATCTTATACTGAAGTTTAGATCGTGTGTATTGGCATAAGGTCTGATAAAAGGTTTGTTGCATCCAAAGGCAGAATAAAAAAATGAAGAAAGCTATAATCATATGAAATAATAATTCATAAATTTGCGTAATTAGATTTAGTAACTACATACGAAAATATTTACGTTTAGGAAATTTATTTTACAACAATATAAATGTACCTGATAGCTTCAACCCTTAGGTTATAAATAGTATATAAATAGTCTTAATAAACACGTGCCACAAGTTACCTTTTGGTCGCGCGAAGGCAAGATTGCCAGACTGATCGAAAGGAGGCAAGTACTGAATGCGACAAAAGTACTTGTATCACAAGTTTTTTATGCTCTGTTTCCGTTCTATCGGTTTCGAAAAGAAACGAAAATCTTCGTGAAACAGTGAAACGTTATTGTAGTAATCTTTCTAACATTTAATTTGTAGCGTTCAATCGTGTTTCAATATCAGTTAAAGAAAACCTCTACTAAAATGTCACAATACTACAACTGAAAGACTGAAATATTCCTCTCAGTTTTTTACTGTTTCAAATAGATTATATCTGTCCAATATCTTCTTTTCCAACTGAAATACCTCCAACAGATTAAAATTGTAGCAAAAACTATAAACTTCGTGATATTGCAGTTAATGAAGCAAGGTTACGATCACGTAATTGATTTTTCTGATATTTGTGTTTTTTTATTAACGTATCCTTTTATTGACTTCCACGAATAATCTTAGCTATATTTTGTGATTTTCCTTTTGGTACGTTTCAATCTTAACAGTACCTAACAGTGGTGAATTAAACCCAAAAAAGGCCATAACTGTTATGGTAAATTATAGTCAGGCTCGCTGATGAATATTATATAAGTCTAAATGTAATAGACAGGTTACAGGCATACCGAAATTTCTGAAGTCTGAGTGAAGACGTCTACAGATTATAAGTGTCCACTCAGTGACAAGATACTCTAAAGCTCAGGTCTATAATTTTAAGAGATGCTCGACTGCATTGCACCCATACCACTTTAGATATCATGTTCCAATTCTCTACTGAAAAATATTGTTCTTCACTGCTAGGATCTTCAAAGTGGTCTTTTGGGCCTACTTTTTGACTCGACACAAGTATGGTGATGTGGTTTTTAAAGAAGTATATGCGACTGTAAATTATATTAACATCGGTTTGTGTTGTTTTTTTTTCAATTTATTTCACAATGCTACATGCAGTAGTTATCTTCTTCCCTGGCGGTGGTGCAAAATGAAATCACATTATCCTGATCTGCTATGATCTAGGTTCTACTACTGTATTCTTTCTACATAAAGCACATGTGAGCGAGCCTGTTATTGGCGGAGTACACATTTACTAAATTTTTATACCTAGGTAGGTACATATGAGGTGGAAAATTCTTCATTATAACTTGGGGCTAGGATAGATGCTATGACGTTAGTTAATTGCTATTTTGGCTCTGGCTATTTCCCTGAACAGTTTAAAGTCAGCAGTTACAATAACCGACTTTTCCAAGCAAATATTTTTTGTGAAAATCAACATGGATTTATGCACGGAAGAACTACATCTACTGCATTACATAGTTTGTATTTTAAGCAACGTACTTCACTGTTTAGATAGTAATACATTTATGGTTAGTCCAAATTCTCTCAAAGTTAGTTTAAAATAGTCTTGAAATATAATATAAATACAAAAGATTAGTTTAAAGTTTCACAAGTTTTATTAATATCTTAACCTGACAATATTGTTTCGACACTTTGTGTCATTATCAAAGGTAGATAAGATTGATAAACAAACACGTTGCTAAGGATAAAATAGATAAAAATAAAAAGGATAAACTTTAACTAATCTTTGTATTTATATTATATTTCATGATTATGGAGTTCCACAAAGTAAGTCTGGAGACAGTAAACGCTAAAAATAGTCTTGCTTTATCTTTTTTCAAATCATATTAAACAGGACGTCGACAAAAAATTGAAATTAGCCATTTGAGTCTCAGTGATAAATTGGTAAGATACTGCTCGTCATTAACTGATGTGCATTACGGAGTGCCTCAAGGAGCAATATCAATACCCTTGCTGTTTGTTATTTACGTAAATGACCTTCCGTTTGGCACAAACGCTGTTGTAACCATGTACGCCGACAACACCGTTATACATGTTAATGGGGTTAGCGTTGAGGGTCTTGCGGGTAACACTCCACAATATACAATACTGGTTCGATGCCGCTAGCAATAAATGAAGTTCCCTAGACCGAGGCTGTAATGAAGCGTTCTGTCCAGATACGTAAACTATTTAATTCACAATTATTCAATTTTAAACAGTTAGCAAATACATAAATCATTTAGTTTTAACTACGGTAAGTTATTTTCAGTGAGTAAGGTTGGTTGGTAATAACTTATTGTCCAATTTCCAACCAAAAATTAGTAGTAGATTACCAAACAATTGTATTGTAAATTTATAGGAACTAACTTACTTACAAAAGACAGCACATTTTGTGCGGTTTACTACCACGGAATACTTTTTGCTTATATAAAATCAATAAAAAAGTTATAATAAAACCCTAAGAAATTTTGATTCTCTGTTTAGAATTTCGTCCTAGTTATTGTATCATCTATAGAAAAACCACTTTCACGATAATCTGCAAACTCAAGATTTATGCTTTCAAATGCCATTCTATACCTACAAAAACTATTTCTTTGCTTATATAAGGGCGGATACAAAGCAATAACATCGCTCAAAACTGAGGGAGTTGTTTAATATTTTAGTATAGCAGTCTTTTACTTAGCTACAAAAACATTAGCAAATGTATCTCAAAGATTTTTAAATTTTATCCAAAACTTCTATTCATGTTAACTCAAAATATACTCTGAGATATTTACATATTTTAGATTCATATTCTAATAAAATATACGATAGATTTTCCTCGATATTAATCTACAATTCATCCAAGCCTATTTTACCGTCTATAGAAGTATCTAAAACATTCTCTACAAAATCTCAATAAATATTTTCAATTCAAAGGGAATCTCCTACGCATTTCCCAACCATTTACCTTCCCGTGAAGCAGACAGTCTTCCAAACAATTTATCTCCAATTTAAATCCCTATGCAGAACCCAATTTGACATTTAGTTCAATATTGATATTTGAAAGATGCAAACAGTAGGTCACTACTCCCACGCTCAAATCTTCTAAAAAAAGCTTAAAATGCTGCAAAATTTTCATCAGTTGTTATTCAAGCTGAAAATGAAATCTTATGTGGAGGTCAAAACAGATTTAAGTTACGTTAGTACGAGGCTGCCGCATGCTCTCAGTGTTACGTATACATACATAATGCAGACGAAGTTTAAGCATAGGGTTGTAAGTTCTAATAAAGCACTCAGGGATTATCACGTTGCTAAAACAGCGCGGCTTCAAATACTGATTCATGAGGGCAAGTGTTACATTTCAAGCTGTTCCCATAGATTAGAGAAGTTAAATCGCAAGTGCTATAAATCCAATAAGGCAATCCGAACATGATAAATGTATGCGATAGATAACGTGCGTTGTTGATGCAGAAGGTATGTTTCGGAAAAAAATTGAAATTCTAATAGGAATGCAGCTCGGAAAAGCTATACGACTGATGAACAACGAAACAAATCTTTTCCATTATCATTACGTGTTCCTTTTCTTTCTCCAAATACTAATCGATATCAAACACTTAAGTTGTTTTAAAGACGTTTTACATTTTCCGAACAAAAGACCGGATTATAAAATTCTAGATTTCTTTGAAACGATTTTGGTAATCATAAATTCCATCTTAAAATGCAATAGAGTTTTTAAGAAAATCCTTGGGTAAAATCCACTTTATATGGGGAAGACCAACAGTTACGTTCTAGTCTTGTATAAAAGTTTAGACATTATAGGTTAAAGATCAAAGACGCTGTCTTCTTTATAGGAAAATGAAATTACTTTGTACACTAACTTTTTTTGCATTTCTAACTGTAAGAGTATTTATGCGAGGTAGTATAAAATTTCATAGTGTACTATCAAAAACAGCTTAGTTAATCAAAATCATTTTGAATATAACCTGCTATAAGTTTCAAACGACATTTTTCAAGAATCTTTGAAATTCATGAAGTTTGGGTGTTTTATCAAGAAAATCTTCCTTCAAAAGAGGGTCTAATAATACTTTTGATGGAATATCTGCCATTTAATATGTATCAATACTAATGAACTAAAAAAAGGAATCTATTTAAATATGCAATGCCTTCGTTCATATTTTTATTAAGAATTATTCAGCTAGATGATGTGTAAAAGATATAAATCAAAACTAAGGATAATATTTTAAAATGTGGATCAACTACTTAAACAAATGCGAACATTTGTGTACATTAAAAATATTAAAACAAAACAGAACCGGAATATTCGAAAATAGCTAGGTAGTGCAACCAAAACTTAACTGCAAACAAAAAAATAAATAATCAAATTTATTAAAGTTCTAAGTAAAATTGTTTTGGGAATATTAAAAACCAATAAATATCTTTCAGAAAATATAAAATTTCCTTGATGTAATTACGTGTTAAATATATATTTTGTTCCATTTAGAAAATGGTTTGAAATATAATCCTATCTCAGGACAATTTCCAAGCCACTGGCTCTGTGAATTCGAAAAGAAAGAATAATAGAGGATAAAAGAATTTTCAGAAGTTTGAAGTTCATTAACGTAATCTGAATTTATAGGTACAACAAAACAGTTAAGCGTTTGGTGAAGTTTTTTGAAATATGTAATTATTGTTATTAATTATTATTAGGTATAGGATTTCTATGCATTTGCATGTTTTTTCTGCTTATAGCAGACATATGCAGATTTATATTTCTACATGTTTAAGCCACATATGAATCACATAATTATGTCAATTTGAAAGTGCATATAAATGCATATTTAGGTGTTTTTTATAAATGCATGCATATTTTAGCATTTTTGAACGAGTGTGCATATTTTACCACTTTTTGAGCGTTTTACATGCTTTAATTATTAAATTTCTAATATTTTTTAAATAATTTTAGCATTTTAGACAACCAACCAAGGGCGGCTTAGTTGAGTCTAGGGGAAACCGATAATTTAAGCTTATTGTTAAATACTAGGCTTTAAAATATTTTACTGCCTTAACCATCTGTGTACTTGTTAATATTTTCTAAGAAAGAAAGCTTCAACTAAAATTTAAATACTTACATCCTGCGGTATTGTGATAAATAGGTATTAGGAAATTCCAAAGACCCTTTGACAACTTCCTGTTCATAGAAAAATTTGCCTGTACTTTTGTTTACTAATCTTGTAATCTTTCAATTAAGACAGTTCAGAAATTGCAAACTGCATTTCAGTTTCAAAAATTTTAGAGTGTAAAGATGGGTAAAGAAGAACGGTCTGTGTCTGTTACACTTCGAAGTTATGTTAAGGAATTCAGTGTTCTTACAACTGACGATAAGGTGTTTGGTAATTTTACAGTGTGCGACGATAAAGTGACTGCAACGAAACGCTTTCAAGTTACACAACATCTGAACACGGTTCGACATCAAAAGTGTGTTGCCCTGAAATCAAAAAAACAAACATTGTTACCGGGTTACCGGTGAGTCCAGCAAATCGATCGAATTTAATAAAAAACTATGTAGTGCATTAGTGGCTGCAGATATCCCGTTAAGTAAAATTAATCACCCAGCATTTCGTAATTTTCTGGAAGAAATTTCAAAAATGCCAATACCCGACGAGTCTACACTCAGGAAAAATTAATTACCTCGTTTATACGAAGAGACCATAAAATCAATTAGAAAACATGTAGCGAATAACTACATATGGGTTTCCATTGACGAATCTACTGACACTACTGGAAGGTGCGTAGAAACTTCATTTCTTTCGTTTTGTTAGTAAAATTTAACTAATTAAAGACAGCAGAGCAATTTACGGGTGTTTTATTTTCTTTTTGTAAGTTACATATTTAATCACAACAATATTTTTGCTTGATTAAAATATTTTTTTTTAAATAACTGTTTTGCGCTAATTGTTTGTAACCGACTAATTATGTAGTTCGATAAAATAAAAATCAAATTTTTGTTTTCAGATACGTGGCTAACGTTATAATTGGCGTTTTAAATTCGGAGAACAATCCCAAATCCTATCTATTAGCAATAGACGTTTTCAAGAGCACCAATCATTGTTCTGTGGCAAAATTGTTTAATGATTCGATGGCTATTTTGTGGCCGGACGGCATACAGTACAACAAAGTACTCCTGTTCGTCATCGACGCGGCATCGTACATGATCAAGGCTGGAGCAGGCTTACAAGTTCTGTACGAAAAAATGATCCACTTAACTTGTCTTGCCCATGTAATGCATAGAGTTGCGGAAAAAGGGCGGGAAATATATCTTAACGTAAACTCTATAATTTCAGATGTAAAAAAATTGTTTGTAAAGCTCCATATCGCATACAAATATTTAGGGAAACTGCTCAAGAAGTGCCTCTCCCACCTGAGCCTGTAATAACAAGGTGGGGTACTTGGCTTTCTGCAGCAGAATATTATGCAACTTATTTTGATATTATTAAAGCATTTGTAAATAAACTTAATAAACACGATGCACTATGCATACAAAGCGCACAGGATGCTTTTAATACTAAGGAGGTGAGGGCAAAATTATTGTTTGTTTTGACAAATTTTGTGCGTTTAGCTAAAGTAATTCAGAAATTAGAAAGTCAGGGAAATTCATGAAATGAATCTCTTCAGCATGTAAAATTGTTAGGTGTTTCTTTGAATAAAGTAAAAGGGCCAAAGGGTTTGACTATAAAACAAAAATTTAAATCCGTTATAGACAAAAATCCTGGTTTTCACTTAATTAAAAGCATAACCGATGCATTATCTGGACATTTTAGACGAGCTAAACCATTATTCGCTTGTAGAATTAAACAATTTTAAGTATGTCCCAATTACGTCTTGCGATGTGGAACGGAGTTTCTCAAAATATAAAACAATATTTAGGGATAATAGGCATATGTTTACTTTTGAAAATTTAAAAATGTACGTCATTGTGAACTGTAACGCTCTATGTTTAGAAAATATAATTAATTAAATTATTGCATAGAATGTCTAATTAAAATAACTTCTGTAAATAAAATGTAAATAACGCTAAACAGGTGTTTTTTTAATAATGAAAGCGCATATTATATTTATTAAAAATTTCTAATAAACGCATATTCCATGATTTTTAAGTGCATATTTAAGTGCATATTTCACGTTTTTAAAGTGCATTATGGTTATTATAATTATTTGTTAATTATTATGTTAAATTACTGTCATAATTTAATGATTACTTTGAAGAAGATAATAGAAATAAGCACTTTTCACTTAGAAGGCTTAGAGCTTCTAAATCAAAAAACTTTTATCTACGATCATACAAAAATGTATGAAAATTAATGATTTATACATATTTTACTAAATGGTTGCTAAACAGCAAAGCACATAAAAATCTAAGCACGCTAATATATGTACACATGACATAAGTCACAAATTTTAAAAAAATATCAAATATAATGAATACTTTAGTAAAGCGTTATGATCGTAGATAAAACGCTGTAAGATATTCGTGTAAAAAGTCTCTTCATAGCACTCACATTCTTTAAGTCAATCGCTCGTACCTCGCTTGTCTGTTAAACCGTTTGCAAAATAAAGAATGATTTTTTTACACTTATATCTTAAATATATTAGATTTTTGTTAAGAAATAGTTTACTATAAAACATGCACTTCGTATAGAATAACACTACATGTAGTTCCAGTGTTGCCCTAAACACTAAATACATACATTATGTTGTATAAACTTACCTTAGTTCCACTAAAGACCTTAAGAAAAGAAATACAATTTTATTATTCAATTCTTATGTAGTTCTCAGCAAAATATGATAATAACACATACCTATTGTCAAATAAACCTCAAAGAAAATGATACCGTTTTGTTTGGAACCCTTCAAAATACAATAATTACATTTTATCGGTTATTACCTTCTGTTAGCATTGGCTTTTTTGTAATCGACTCGTTTGTATCTACTTAATTTTATAAAGTATTAAGTATTAAGTAAATACTTAAATTTTATCTAAAACGTCACATTATGTTAATGTAACCAAACAGCTTACTCTTTGTTTACATTTATGAATGAGGAATTCATTATGTACGGTGCTTGAGATATAAGCATACTCAATATAATTTGGAATCAGCCGACAAATATAGATAGGAAGTAACAATTATTTAGGTTATTAAAAAAGTTGTTTAAATATAATTTTGAAATATGTATAGTATAGGTCAGTGGAATTAGATCCGATGGGGACCGTTGATGGAAATAAATGTTGGAAAGCGAGAGATCGTTTCGATTGCTTCATTTGATGTCAAATATAAGTATCCTAGGTTTGCACGGTCCCTCGACGCGAGCTTACCTGAGAGCATCAAAAGAACCACGAAATCTTCCGACCTTTTTTAGTTTTTTGCTTATAACTCCAAAGCGGTGCTTTCCAACGAAGACTTCACTATCACAAGAATTAAAGAGCATTAAATTCTGCGTCGGATGAGTATCCAACACTTTAAATTGGGTCCAGTGGTATAGTCGAAAGCGACGGTCGAAATTTACAAATTCTCGATTTTCCGTCAGACCGGACGCCCAGAGGCTTTCCGTATAAAAAAACCCGTTGGACTCATTCTGATTGTTAATATAACTCGAGAAATACCTAAGCTTTGATATTATAGAGGTTGCCGGATTAAATTAATGGCAATTTTTTTGTCATCCCCCATCATAGTAATTAGGATCAATCCTTATGAAGTTATGCAGTACTGGTCGCTCGATCATTTCGAAAAAAGATAATGTTTTTGTGTTATCACCCCTAAGTAATGGTAGATCAAAACCACCGTTATTTTATTTTTATTCCATTTGATTGTAATATGGCAGCCGTGTACGTTTAAACGAATTTAGAAAAATACTGTCTACCAGATTAAATTAAAAATAAAAACAAACATAGCTTCCTAATGAAAAATCTTTGATCAATTTATTTTTTAATTTAAATATTTCCAATGCTGTCATTATTGTCTAAAAATATATTATTTATCTAATTGTCTGTATAAGTAACATTTATTGTGGTTTGTTTACAGAATACAAAAATTTGTATTATCCTTTTGGTTGTTTGTGATAATACGTATTATATTTATTATAAATGTTGCTTGGTTATAATTATCTTTACAATTCTCTAACATTAATTAAAATCTGTATATCTATATGTATGTTTTTACTTATCTTGTGTTCTATTTCATTATTCTTATCTACCTACTTTTGTGTTTGCGATCTTTATTTGGTTAAATAAATGTTTGTGCATAACTAACTACCTTTAACTACCATTTTATTGCTTAGCTATACCTGGAAATTGTATTTTATGGTACGTTTTTGATTTATAATAGGTATGTTTTTTTATGTATTTGGTTTTTCTCTCTTTTATGTATATCTTAGTCTTCTGTAGAAATTATGTGTAATAAAGATTTTAAAGATCTTTAAAAAAACACAACCATAAATATTGTACAAATAATTTCAGAAATAGAATTTATGCTAAAAGACAAAAATAACCTTATTAATGAAACAATAAACATAATGAAATCATTGACAGGCTAAACTATAAACAACCACATAAAAAAGAATAATATAAACAATAAACTTGATAAAATAATAACAAGATAACCATGATTACACCAAAATTCACAATGCTCATATACAAAAACTACAAGATAAAATCAAGAAATACACTCTCGAACTTCATAAATTAGGAGTATTAGATAAATGTACAAAATACCAAAATTACTAAACACAAAGTCACAGTCCCAAAGAATCCAAGGTAGACCAAAAAACAGAAACAAGATAACCCATTACAACCGCTCGTAACATGCAGAAATCCACCGTTAAAAAGTACCTAGCTAAGTACATATTACAACATTTAAACAAAATACGTAACTTACATGGATACAGCAAAAAAGAATTCGAAAGAAACCCTACAATAAACATCCAAAGTGACCACACTATAGTGTCGTTTGACACAGTGAATAAATCCACAAATTGTCCAGAAATTGAAATACTGGAATTAATAGATAACAATAACAGTTGGTAACACCTGAATATTGACAATATGCCAAAAACCCTATCTTTAAGGTAAGTACTCACAGCAGCGGATCCGCAGGCGAATGTCATACGATTGGTCGGTTTGAGTCAAATCGACTCAATCCGACCAATCGTATGACATCCGCCTGCGGATCCGCTGCTGTGAGTACTTAGCTTTAGAAATAATAAAGCTTTACACCACTTACTTCACTTATCATTCAATTATTCTTCAAATATCAAGACCCAAGTTTACCAATTCAAAAGATTAATAATGGGAGAAAATTTAAGAATACGTTTATTTATCAAATCTTTTTAAAAATGCACCAAATAAACATAAAGAATTAAGTTATAAGATATATCAAAAGTTATGTAGCTGATATAAGAGCAACAGTGAAAACAGAAAAAGTAAATTCAATATTACAAACATTAAATCATTATCATGAAGATGTAAAATTCACAAAGAATTACCAAAAGACAACTAAAGATCTAAAGATCTAGATGTAAAAGTAAAAATACAATAAAAACAACACCATAATGACAGATTGGTACCAAAATGGTTATTTGTATACCAAGGCACTATAGTACTTTTTTTATCACGAATATCCATAATAAAAAATCAACTGTAGTGCTGAGGTGTACATTACGTTTTTTTTTCTGAAATCGTTAAATTAAAAAATTCAACACACAAAATGTGTTTTTAATAACAGTACCTAGTAGTAGAGTAGGCAACTGAGTCAACGAGGCTGTGTTTGACATATATGTCAAATACATGTGATACAATACAAATAAAAGTGACAGATGCGTCCGTAAAAGTGCTACTTTACAGACTCAAATGCTAAACACCCTATAGTGTTTACTTTACGGACTATTTCAGAAAAAGAAATTTCATGACACTCTCTATTGAACTATAAACCTAGTCAGCCTAGGAAAATTATTGAGAACGCAGGATACAGTTTCGTCTACAGAGTCCTGAAACTCATTGTCAGTAATAAAAGATTTTGGGATAAAAACATACAAACCATTAATATCATCTTAAAAACAAATATTTACGCAACAAAAGAAATAAACAAATGCTTCTATATTAAAAAAGCTAAAACTACCACAAACAAACTAAAACTACCAGACTTACAAACTTACATAAAATGTTCAACAGAAAAAATTCAAAAGATACCTATTTATTTGCAAATATAACGAGAAACATACAAAAACTTACAATTTGTTCACAAAAAATAAAATGCAAATGTTTTACAAACACTGAATATAAAATACCTTATCTAAATAATTACATTGGTGTTTACCGCATACCATACAAAACATGCTACGAACAAAATTAACAAAAATATTATTATGGATCTACAACAAGACATTTAAAAACAAGAATTAAAAACATTAAGATGATATTAGAATAAAAAGATCTCATACAGGGTAACAAAACTTACACTATAAGAAAACCTACAATAAATTTTGAAAATGTCAACATAATAAATAATAATATTAATAATTGCTACGACCAATCACCCGTGAACAAGACCCAGAAGCTATGAAGCTTGTGCGGGAGGAAGGGGGTATTACTATTACGCGGGCCCAACGTGCGGCTGCAGCCGACTTACAGATGGAACAGCACAAATTCCACATTTGCGTCACAGCTAAGGAAAAACTGCAGAAAACCTTAATAAGATCTGCCGGTACCAGAAGTCGAGCCTGGTCCGCTTGGGTGAAAGCCCAGCATGCTATACAATATACCATCAAGGCTGTTAAATATAATGAATAAAGACAATAAATTACGAAAATTAATAATAAAAAAATACATTAAGATGACAAAGAATTTAGTTAACCCAAAATAACATTTCAGATGAAGCAGAAGACTAAAATACACAGACATAAAATAGAGAAAATAAACAAATATTATATAAAAAATCATACCTAAAAAAATAAACTAAAAAATAAAATCGTTAAAGGTATATATATACACACAAACATTTATTTAACCAAATGAAGACCCCTCTCTCTCTCACACACTCACACACACACAAGCAGGTTATATTAGTGATTAATTACATATAATACAGGACAGTAAAAAGGTACATATAGGTATATATATTTTAATTGATGTTACGGATGTATAATATATATTATGTAATTAGGAGATCAAGCGATACTTTAAATCCGAGAAGATGTATTGAAGGTGAAGGTGTATGTAACGCCGAGGCGTTATAACATGTTCGAGGTTTTAAAGAAGCTTGATCTCCGTATTGCATAAGTTGTTTTATTTTATTTCGTATTTCAATCCTAATTTATCCCTTTTAAAGTTCATCTGAATTTATTGTATAAAGAAGCAAGTTGCCTTGTCTGTATCATCATACGCGTAACCAAGGAGATAAAAACCAGTATGTCACGTGTGGCTGTTATGCAATGATATTAGGGTTCAGGTTCTGATTCTGGTACTTGTTTTAAAAAATCTAGAGTTCACATTTCGGTTCAGATTACGCCCTTGGCAACACATTCCTACTTTTTATCTGTTGATGTTGAAGGTTGTAAATATCGCTGCCTTGAGCGGTGAATAATATATTTTTTTCATTCTAAGCTACTTATCATTTTTAACATCCCCATCGGTACCGGTAGACAAAAATATTTTCCTAATATCGTCGCCTTTAAGATTCCATGTTAACCCGTTGAAATTTAAACAATGGGAATTTGTATTGGTGTTTTTTTGGGTACGCTGGATTTTCTGTTAGTCATTTAATATTACGTCATATCATATTTTGTTAATTGCTTTTAGTTAGTAACAGTAAAACAAATATTAATGAGCGTTCACTGCCTGCTGAACAATTTATATATAGATTTCCTTTAACAACTGTTTGTGTTGTATCTACAAAATTGAAATAAATACTGGTGTATTTTAGTTGTTAGTATTACTTATCAGCCTTGGTCCCACTAATTTATAGACATGTGAGTTTTGAGTTACCCACACATTGTTTAGACTGTAGGCTATAAGTTTATGGTGTCCAAAACAGGAAACAAGACCATTAACGTATTCGCAGTATCCATCCCATACCAATTCATTGCAAATAATTCAGCGACAGTGTTTTACCTCTCGGTAAATCAACGCGAATGTGAAATTACTTTCACATTCTTCTACAACCGTTCTAGGGTCATGATACCTATTTAGCCTAAGATTGAATTGGTTGATGCTGTTCAAATATTATCGATGCGCGAGCATAAGCGAGTTTCTAGCGGTGTTATAGTGTTAAAGGTATAACAGGGTTGCCAGTTAGACTGACCGTAGTAAGCGTTACCTAAAATCTAAAGTTCTGGATGGGTAATATTTCACAATTTGCGGTTATCGCGGATTGGGCTATCTTTTGTATTTAAACAAGATAATAATAATTGGGATTCAGAACTGTGTAAGTTTTCTTCTTGAAAATAAATCTAAATTGTTTGTCTTGGTTTGTATTATTTAATGTTTTGGGATTCAGTACAGGTTCTGTGCGCTGGATATAGTATTTGGCGACACAAATATCGGTTCTTGCGGTGTTTTAGGTTCCGGTTACAATTATGTCAGTTAAGTTCCTGGTTGAGGTTTTTAATGGGATGTTCACACGATAATGCTATAGTAGATATACAACAAATTAAAATTTGTATTGGTAGAGTTATTATCCGTTTAAGCATGAGCACATCATCCAGCACCGTCGAAGCGCTCATGAATAAAGATAATATGCGCACATACACATATACTTTAATAAAACTACAGTAACCAAAAATCTTGATATTGATGTATGAAGATCAATGATGATCGAAGCAACAAAGCATTCAAGGCATTTAAAAATAGATTTTTAAAAATTGGAAATGCTTAGTTTTTAAATGTTGAATTCTCAGCAGTTTGTGTCAGAGGACCTAAAAACCGTTTTAAAAACCGGTTTCGGTACTTGCTTTGAAAAGATAAGCGTTCAGATTCCAGTTGCTGGACGACACAAAATATGGGTTCTGGAGGTTTTTTAGGACCCGAATCCGATTAATATTATATTATAAATAATATTTTATAATATTTATATTTATAATATAAATTTTATAAATATTAATATTATAAATAACAAAAGATATAATAAGAATAAAATTGTGTATTACTGATTCGTGTGCTTAAAAAGCGGACACTAGGATAGTTCCGAAAGGTTGTATTAATGAAAAATAAAGAATTTTAAATAACTGGAGTTTTGTCAAACTAATTTTAGAAAACTTGTACAGCTAGCATTTTTATAGAGAATTATATACACTATTGATCTAACCTCCCACCTCGATTTTGATAAGCGTAGAAGCATCTAAGGATATTGAAGAGTGCTACTTGGTGTCGCGGTTTTCATCACAAGTTCTTGCTGTTAATCATTAACAGATTGAGACTTTAAGGGGATTATTCAACAATCGACGATTAAATGTTGAATTTAATTAAGCAAATATATCAAAATAATCGTCGAACGACCATCAAAATGTTTGTAATGTTCGTGTCGGTATTCACTTTATCCAATTCGGGTGCATCCCCGAAACTGAATTAGTGTCTACATGTAGAATCGATTTATTGGTGGTAATAAATATATGCTATTTTCGCAGTTTTTTCAATGCAGCTTGCAAGCTACCTAAGTTGGTTACTTTAAAGGTATATGTAAATAATGAGGAGGATTGTGGTAAAATATTAAAATAGCTTAATTACTTTCACAACCTACAATTTCCATGTAAACCTATCCTATTTCTCGCCTCCTTACATGAAATCTTCAGTGTGGCGTGTTTTTGCTTTCTCATTGTAACTACCTTAAAGCGTTATTAGTAACTTGTAGGTTATACCTCTAGTTGTTGCATGAAGTAATATTTTATACTTGCTTGGCAGATTGGTTTCAAAATTTATTTTACCTTATTTCTGACAATTCAACAAGATGGTTCAATAAAGTCACTTGTTGATTTATATTTTGTTAAAATTCAAAATTTAGTAGATTTAAATTTAGAAATTATGTATTCTTCTTTGAGATACAGGATCCAAGTAAGATAATACTGTCTTTAATCGTCTCCCTCTTAAAACTAATTCAATTACTTTTTTGATGCTGTTTCACAGTTTCTATCTACAACTGGGAGACATGATACTTTAATCGATTTATGTCTTTTAACAAAACGAAAAAATTTATTTTAACGATGTTGCCCACGTTTTATCAAAGTTAACAACTTGGAATTTACTTTTTTGTATATTGGAGACTTTGGTATGGATTATCTCAAGGAGTTTTAGATGTACTATTAATTCTACCCTGAATTATTCTGCGTGTTGGATGACGACGTTTAATAGTTTTATGATTTAATTATTTTGACCGATTTATCGACCTGTTTTTAGAGCGTAAATTGCTAAATTATGTAACGGTACATTTTCTATCGGCCTCAAGTATGTAGAATTTTATATTTATATTTACAAAAATCTTAAGTTCGGTCCTGCAAATTTGCATTCTTTTTAAAATATAAGCGTTTAAAAAAAATGATAACTCAAGGCGTTCGCAGTTTTAGAGGAAAAATCAATACTTGCTTTTTAGTTGCCGTGCCCTGATTCGTTAAGCCAAAACACGCGACTCGTTGTTGATTGGGTACTTAGAAAAAATCAATACTGTTCGTGAGTGAGACCTCGCTATTGGCTAATATTCCTACGCGGAAATAAGAACGCGGAGATTGGGGTTGTAGCGTCGCGTCACTTACTTGCTTCCGGCCTGTACCTCGTGGCAGACGACTCTCGTTTGATCTTCCAGTAATGAAGGTCGATATTATTGAATTCTCGTTCTTGTTTAAATAATTAAAGAAGAGAATCTCCCGCTCAAGCATAGAGTGTGGACGTCTTTCGATTGAGTTCCGATAAATAGTGGTTGATTTTGAATCAATGTTTATCGAATTACAGTTTATTAATCCTTTAGAATTAAAATAAATTCTAAATACAGTACAGTACAGTCTTAGTGTTATTTTGTTGCAAAGTGCAAGTTTTGAAAGGATTTACGTTTCGTTAAATCGTGTTTGAAAGATTTATAATTTTGTATCGCGAATAAACAATAGTGGTTCATTTTATGGTGAAGAACTATTAAAAACAATTATTTCGTTTTGTTTGGTTTTAAAACTAGTGCAGTTTTTCATAAAGAAAAATCATTTAAAAATGATCCAGAATTTAAAGACCGATTTTCGTTCTCGTATAAATTAATACAGTTAATCAGAACTTCACGCAAAGAATGTAAACGCATTAAGTGCTACTTGTGATTAAGATTATTTAAATTTCTGAGAAACATTACCGTTTTATTTCGTGAATAAAAGTGAATACGTTATAACTTATAAACATTTTAAAATCTTGGATTGTTTAATGTGTGTTCGATCAAACTTATTTGTGAAATCATATGCGCAAATGGCAGTAATTAAATTGAAGCTCATCGTTGGATTCTGCTACTGAAAATCAACTCTTCGAGACCACGTTAATGTTAACAACGATCTTCCGAAATAGAGGCCATTTTCCAATTTCTCATGGATTGTTTTTGTTTGTCTTCTACGAGTTTAGTTGAATACAAATTAAAGGTATCGTACTTATAAGAAATTGTTTATTATTGCAGTTTAGTTTAAGAATCCTTTATACAAGGAACTTTGTAATTTTTTATTAGGAAGAGAGCTCTCTATAGCATTTACGAAATTCAAGTCTGTAATGTTAAAGAATTTTAAAATAATCAATGCTGATAATATTTAGACTAATCTAATTTGCATAATATCGTTTAGATATTTGTATGTTGATTTTTTCGACGAAGTCAAGTTTACATAATTTTAATAATTAAATAAATTTTGCTGAATAATTCTATTTGACCAATCTAATAAATTTCTTGGTTACTTTTGCTGATTAAAAGGTTTTGTGTAAATCTGTTTTGAGTTATTTTGGTGTAATTATCTTATTAGAGAGGTTAATCGTTATTAAATGAATATTGATTTTACTTGTAATAAACCTATGTCGTGTGTGTTTTATTATTGAAGTGCTTTATTATTTTTTATCTATTTTCTTATTGTTTAATAAATGTTTTCAGTTTATACTAAAGATCTAAAAACGGAACCATATAATTATGAACATGTTATTTCATTTTTATTCCAAATTTTAAAACATAAACAAAATCTTTTTTTTTTCAATCTAATATTTAATTCATTATTTGGTTAGTGAATTTAATATTTTTTTAAGCTTATTTAATTAACATCATTGGTTGTTTACACTAATAAACACGTTTAAGCTTCATAATCAGATGGCACCCTTTTTGAGTTATTATTTGTGTTCTGAAACCTTTATCTACTCCTTTTCACAATTTATACAACTGTGGAACTAATACCTACGACCTGAATACTAAATTTGTAAGAGTGAGCTAAATCTCAAGCCGTGGTGAATATTCTGAGTATTGTATGATAAAGTAAGTATGAATAATTTTATAGTTTTTATTGTTTATCTTGTGTGAAAAAACGAAAAGTTACAATTAGAGTTCTAGGGCTGTAAAACTCTTTAGAGCCCGCTAGATAGTGTTTAAAGCCCTCTAGAAAAATAGCTACCCTTGTTTACGCCGCTTCTATAGTAATAACAGTAATGACCACTGTAATGTAGACCACTGCACCCAAAGTTAGTACATATATGCACTGCACCTACCTACTTGAAGTTTTGCACTTTCCAAATTATTTTCGTTTTAAATTAATTTCAACTTCGATCGGATATAAACTAACGTATGCATTTCTGGCTTAATTAGTGTTTTAGAGCTCTTTATAGTCTTAACTGACTCTGCTGGCTCTAAAACACTCAATTAAGCCCTTAATACATAATATACTATTATTCTCTTCTAAGAATCGTTGGTTAACTATTTCTATGTGACAGGCCTCATAAAATACTAAAGTACTTTGGTGTTGATGTAGGTCTGTTTATATAATTATTCAGAATCTTTTTATTATTATAATTAAGAATCGTCTGCTGCAATTGCAAAGTTTAATATAAGTAGTGGTATATTGCAAGAGCAATTCTAGATACAGCTATTAATTAACGAGAAGTTCAGATCACCCAGGTAATAAATATGAGCTTGTAATCTAACACTACAAGGTATGCAGTACCTGTCGTAATTATCGTAGTGTAATAACCCCTTCGGGTGTGTCGGGGAGGTGAACCATCTCCAACTATTTCAAATAGTTGGGAATGTCCTGTTCCCATACTAACATTATGTAGAGGGTTCTAGCACTAATTATTATACTTCAATGTTAGATTAGCAAGCTATCATAGTTATTAAACATAATCACAATTTTAATTTTCAATAATTCAATGTCACTCTAAATAAAAATTTTATTTGTGTTAATATTTAAAAAGAAATAGATAAAACATGAAATACTCAAAAGCAGTTAAACTCCGAACAACTCTCATTTACTTCCTAAGACCTTTTGAGTACAATTGAAAGCAAAAGGTAAACGAATCTAGAAAAAGCGAGAAAACGTTAATTTTTTAAAGGAATTAAACGTTTTAATTCCAGATAAGTGATTCGGAAAATTCTAGCATTAAAACTAATTAAAATTAAAGAAACACGTTTAAATAATTAGTCTTTCACAAGAGCTTTCAGGGTAAGAAATATATGAAAAAATTCCTAAATTTCAGTTATGCAGAAGTTAGTGACTTGGAAAGATTGACTAATAAATTAAATATAAGAATTTTAGTCAAGTAAAAATTCAAATATCAAGTTAGACCTTCCAAACACAAGAAAAATTGGTTCTAAAAGTAACATTTACTCTGCATTGAAAAGTTTATATTCAAGACGATGTTTTATCTACCGGGAAGCAGAACAGCTTTTCAGAAATAAAAATATGTATTTCATCAAGTTGTCGGAAGTATAACAAAAAGATATAAACATACAAGATGTGATACTGACAAGAACAAAAAAGAAAAATCTTGAGAAAACGGTACATTATAAATTATTTATTAAACCCCCTCTAACATTTCTTGGCATAATATAAATACAAGTATTTTATAAATCAATAATAAAAATAAATTTACAAGTTTTATTTGCCTAACAAATAAAAGTTATTTTAAAATTCCTAGACGGAAATTTTAGTTGTTACAGTTGAGAAAGTCTAAAGTTTGTGTAACGACTTCCTGTTGTATTTTCTAATAAACGATTTCAAAGTAGGTTATATGTGAATTGTTTTCTTTGAAACGGCACTTACTGACTTAATTTTCCGTAACAAGTACTATGTATCACTTATGCAAATTACATTGGTCAAATGAATTTTACTATACTGAACTAATGCTGAGTGAGTCTACTAACTTTTAGTCTACTAAAGTTATACAAACATTCATATTCTTATGCTTCAATAGGTTAGATAGCTGCTTCAAAGAGCAAAGATAATAATTTTAATATAGACTACTAAAATAGATATTTTCAAAATGATAACAGACTATTAATACAGTACGTTATTAAAACCAGATTTATTACCCAGACAACACCGTTACGTTTTACGCACGATTAAGATTTTCCCGTATTAATGTTCCTTTAAATCCTGTATATTATGAATTCTTGTTTCATAATGCAAATTTAATTAGGTTATAGTTTTCAAGAAAATTACAGGTAATATTAGCGGTATGTAACAAAGTAGGTACCTATTAGTCTCTCTAAAACGAAATTCTTTGAAAACGATAAATTCAAATACAATATCACTTAGATTAGTTGACGCTTTCAAGATTTCTGTACAAAGAAAAACACTATGGATTTAATATAAGTATAGCGTTTACTGTCTCGCGCCTTACTGTGGGAAACTCCATAATCATAAAATAAATGAAGATTAATAAAAAGTTTCAGAATATTTATTAAAATGTAACCTGACAATTGTTTTGACAGCCAAGCTGTCATTATTAAAGGTAGTATGAATATAAACAAATACGTCGCTAAGGTTAATACAAAAAATAGATAACTAGATAAAAAGATAAAAATAAGAATTGAATATCCAACATTTCCAGAAACGGAAAATTACTGAGCTTAATCTGTTCATTTATTAAAACTACCCTAAGTTTTTATTTGTCTATCTCGATAGCGTCAAAAAATTATTACGAAAAATGTAGGATTTTGATATTGAGTCGTGAGCCTAGCTGTCAAACAATTGTCAGGTTATATTTTAATAAATATTGTGAAACTTTTTATAAACCTTTTTTTTATTTCATTAATATAAGTAATTAAAAAAAATACTGTTTTTTTAGTCTAATGCTGATCTCACGGAAGTTTTAAGTAAAAAAGTACACTTAATTAGTCTGTATTATCTATTTTCCAGTAGATCTGTATTATCCATCAATATTCTAAATTGAGTAAAGTTTCCGTTTGTTTTTTAGCGCTATTCATGGTAAACAAATCCGGCCCATAATTCGGATAAGTTTTATCCATATTACCTTTTATAGCGAGTTTATTCATTAGAGGTGTCGAACGTATAAACAGTAGTCCAAAATCGCCTCATGGCTCTGTTTTTACAAAAATACTCAAACTTCATACATAAAGTTTTATAAAAAGAATTTAAGTCACCTAATGATACTAAAATTTGTAAAATTGGGGGAATCGTAAGTTATTTTTGAAGAGCATGTTTTAATAAAGTGTAGAATAAGTTATAGCTTGTAACACATGCTTAAGTAAAAAAGAGTATCAAAAAGAGAGAGTTTCCATACTGTTTAGCTCTGTGTTGGCTGTAGTGTACAATATTAAAGTTACTATTGTACTTGATATTTAGGTAAGATCAGGTAAACATGTGGTGCAGGTAAATAACACATGAAATAACAAGTCATAAACGCCTTCTTTTTAATTCCGCAGGAAACGAGAAGGGTTCAGGTAGATTTTCGTAGACGGACGAAACGCGACGCACAAAACAAGAATATACCGTTACTAGGATCATTATTTTAGTTGACAGAGAATTATATTGTACTACAATTCTCTACGAATTATAATCAATATTTTATGTTTGACTTTGAGTTAGAGTGGATAAGAGTAAATCTATTAGTGTTTACTGTCTTAAGCCTTACTTTGTGGAACTCCATAATTATAAAATAAATAAAGATTAATAAATAGTTTTACAAGATTTATGTAATTATAACCTGACAATTTTTTCAACAGCTAAGCTGTCAATATTAAAGGCAATATTATAGAAACAAACACGTCGCTAAGGTTACTACAAAAAATAGATAACGAGATAAAAATAACAATAAATTCTTTGATTGAAGAGGGGAGTCGAACGATGACGGTGACAAAGTGCGGAAATGCCCCCTTAAAATGTTACGCCACGTTTTGTGCTTTATGTTAAGTTTATGGAAAATTTCTTGTTTCATTGAAATTCAATGGCGCAATAAATTTAATGATGTTCCACACCTAACCTGACCTGACCTGACCTAACCTATCCTATCTTATCCTGATCTGATATGATCTGACCTTACCTAACCTAACCTGACATGACCTATCCCATCCTATCCTAACCTAACCTAACCTATCCGATCCTAACCTAGCCTAACGCCGTATTGAATATTTTTCTACGAAAATAAAAGAATTCTTCGAAAATCAAGATATTTATTAAAATCAATTAGGGACACGCCCATAAAAGGGCGGTTTAACCTTAAACTTGCAAAAAACACTTTGATTTCGAAAATCAAAGTACTATTGATTTTCAATGAAAAAACGTCTCTCGCATAGATTTGACATAGGTAGCAAAAAGGGCCGTAACTTTTGAACGGGGTATTTTCGCACCTCGAGACTATAGTGTCATTCGACTCAGCTCGCAGGGTAGCGTTGAAGCTCCGTTCTGCCCGCTAAAGTAAATCTGAGCCAGTAAGGTAAAGCCTAATATTTCTTTGCTTTGAAACGTTTTAATTAATGAAGAATAAATACGTAAAAAAGAGAAAAATTAGAATTATTAAGATTGTAATAGATTTAGACAGCTTGACGTCAGCGGTCGAGCTCAGACCGGAAGTGAATCCAGTTTTTTTGGGCCCATGTTAAATCCCATAAGAAAATGCCGCCGGAGCGGTTTAGTTTTACTACTGATATTATTGAAGTGTCGTGAAAAAAGAACAGAACAACAGGTTAACCGAATAAATTGTTTATCAATATAACAACGCAAGAAACAGGTAAAAGCTTAGATTGAGTGGGCACTGATAGAATCAGAGATTTGTTAGATAATCTGATTTTTTTCTTTCTTTCTGAAAAACAAATATATAAGTTTTTTGTCGTTTTAGGTCGTTTTAGATGTTGGATTATAAATATTTCATAACAATTTGTTTTGTTAATGCTATCACCTAAACTTCCGTATTTTGTAGTGTAAACCATTCAGTAATTAATTTTACCTCAAAGATAATAGTTGATTGCAATATATTTTGTTCATCTTTTAAGGAATTACTGTAGAGTGAGTGATTTAGTGAGAACGTTTTTTAATGTCTATTCCTTATAAAACTCCTCCTTGTTTTTCTTTCAATCATTCAGAAATGCTTTTAAATTACTCTAACTGATAACTTTCTTTTTGAGGTCGTGTAGACCCAGAATTTATCTGTTAGAAAAGGAAGCGTTCATTGCTTTTCTGGGCCTGAAATTAAGAAATTAATATTTCTTGGAGTTTGTGTTGACCAAGCATTTATCTGTTCGAAAATGCACGTTCAGTGCTTTCCTGGACCTGTTTGACAGGAGTCGGTGCTTATCTATTTAAAAAGGCAGCGTTCAGTGCTAATCCAACTCAACCTAATGTGATCTTATTATTATAATATAATATTTACTTAATTTAAACTGACATGAGACGTATTTCTGATTATATTATTCGCTGGGATTTTTATAATTTTATAAGCAGTATCAGACATCGTTATAAGTTATGTTTCTTTAATTACTATAGAATAAATGCGGACATGGAACATTCATTGTATGGTAATTACTAAAGTACAAGAAACCTAGTATTTGTGTCATTATTATAATTCATGTATTAACATCATAAACATAACATATTGTCATGATAAATGACGTGCTATTGGAAAGGATCCATCACTATTTACATCTGGTTGCATAATCTCTAGGGGAATAATATTTAATTATTTTTTTAATGAAACCAAAGAAAAATGAAATATTTCATTGAGTTGTTGTCAAGCAGTTCCTTGGGCACAATTGAGAAATAAAAGTAAATGTTGGAATTATTTTTTATAGATTATGTTTTGGTTTGAAAATACAAATTTCTGCGTTTTACAATGGTAATTTGAAATTATGTAATTTAGTACTTATTTTATAGTTTGGATATCTAAAAATATTTGAATAATATTCAATAGGATGTAAGGATGGATATTGTAGGAATAGAAGGATGTGACTAGGCGGTTTTATATAATTAATTTAATTTTTTATTTATTATTAATTGAATACATTTTAACAATGATTTGGTGGACAAGTTCATGCCATCTTATTATTTTGTCTTAGTACAAGTATTTTATATCATTTTCTCTCTATCTATCTATTGAATTTGCTTAAACAATTATTAATAATTATAAATACTCATGTGGTTATGTAGTATTTAGTTCCAAATATTTTTTTGTTTCCACCAAGAATCTCAGTAAAACATTCGTTTGTTTTCAAAAGATTATTTATTTATTTATTTTTATTTATTTATTTACAAGTTCGGGAAATTAACAGACTTAAAGTCCAATAACAAACTTCCCTGGTTTTACAAAAAAAAATACTAATTACAAAGTGAGTATGGACTACAAAAAAGAACAAAAAGAAATAAAATCATACTGTAGTACATGTTTATCCAGAATAAATTCTATAATTACAATTATATAGGCATAATGTTTCAATTACAAATGGAATGAAAAGATTAAGTAAGTAGACTAAAATAGGTTGATTGCAAAAAGTTGTTACATGGAGAATTCATATTGAGGGCTTTTGAAGTAGTCTTTTGAATCTTTGTATAGATATATTAAAAATGTCTAGATTTTCTTTATTTATAAAGTTGTTCAGTATAAGCGAACACCGAGATATTGGAGAATTGAAAGCTGAATTTGTGTGAAATGTGTGAAATGGAAGAGACAGCAAGGATGTAGTTCTTGTTGGTCTAGGAGGTACATGAAACGAAAATGATGAAAGTAATGGAGAGCAATCAGTTAAATTTGTAAGTATTTTAAAAACCATTAATAGACTGGCCATGTTTCTGCGATGTTCGAGAGATACAGGTATACATGTAGAATGTGGAAATTTGTACGTTAAAAATTTTATGAATTTTTTCTGGACATTTTCCAGAATAGTTATAAAAAACTATGGATTTGGTGACAAACTCTATGTAAATTTAGATTTTTCAACAGTGCTCATATGCCCAGAGCAAAATTTTAAAATTTAAAGGTTATGTTGTGAATTAATAAAATGTAAACTATTACAAGCGTCAAGATTTTAAGTTACATTTTGGTGAAACGTCAAAGTGATTAATAATTTGTTAAAGTTCTTTGAATTTAATTAGTTTGTTTTAATAATATTTACTTTTAATTGAAATAATATTCAGTGCTGGGAATTTTTATTAGTAGAGTAATTTTTCTTTTTCGTAAAGAAAATTTTTATGTATTTTGAAAATATCAGCCTTCGTTGTAAATTGGATTAGGGCAGGGAATTTATCAATTTAATTATTGAATGGACTTACCTTATCTCAAGAAAACAGCTGGTATTTAATAATTTTTATTAATATCATTCAATTTGGACATTAATATGAAGAGAGGTAAATTTTTGTATTTCAACGTTTTTGTTATAAACTATATGGAAGACAGAATTTTTCTGTTTTGTTACTACATCGGTTGGCAATTGAAAAGGTGCAATTCATTGATATTATTTAAATATTTTAAGGTATTTAATTAAGTTTAATTACAGTGTTTAAGATAATTAAAATGATAGAGTTATTACTCCTGAAGAAAAAGCATTAGACTATCTTAGGATTGATCTTTCGCTGATTCATTAATTAATTCAATTTTTTTTGTTTGTACTCTTAATTTAAATCAATTTTAAGCAATTATCAATATCAATCATCATCATAACTGTGGTGGTTTCGCTTCCCAATCCCGGGTTATTATATCGTAAAAATATGTAAGAAGTAACGGTTATCAACATGAGTTCTCATGTAGATACTTAAAACTATATTTGTACGTCAACCACTGGAATAGCTATAATGAAGCACATGATAAGTAATATAAGAATAACTGTAGAAATTTACCGATAATAAGCGATAATATAATAAGCGACACGGAATGTAATAAGGATTAAACATCATCGGAAAAAAACTATAGGTCTCTGTTTCACATCTACCTACCTCAATCTTTCTCAAACGTTATAAAATCCTTACATTCATTGAAGCTTAAATAACTGTATTAAATTCAATTAATTCTAAAATTTCAGGATTTTCTGATCTGTCAGGATGTGTACCGTTTTAGTCGAAACTTCTGAACAGAGTTTAATCTTGTATCATTTTGAACTTGACGAAATCTTTGTAATAATAAACGCTTATTTATTTTTATTTGTTATAATTATGCTGAATGGCTTGAGTGCTGAAATAAGTAGGTCAAACCAATTAACAAAACTACAACCAGAACTTGCCTGTAAAGAAATCTCATTAGCCTGCCAAAAAGATAATTTAAAAGAGCAATTGGTTTATTAACTTTAATCATGAACTGAGATTTTTCCCTTCTGGAACAACCGCAACCGTAGCTGAAACGGATAATCGAATGAATCCGCAACTCGGATTATAGCGGTACATCAGACTTCAGTAACACAAGTTTTAACTCAAATAGTTCAATTTCCGAAGTTATAATTTTGAAACACGTTTTACAAACTTGGTGCAAAATTGGAAAGAGGTAATCTGGAATTATCATAAAAAGGAAACGAACATTTAAGTTGCAAAAAAGTAAAGCTCCATATCCACTGCATTTGTTTGTTTCGACCTAGAAGAGACGTTTATTGATTCGAACATAAGAAATAAACGTATGTATCATTTATTTGTTTGCGCAAGTATATGCAGTTGCAGTCGTTGCAATATGTTTTACCGGTATTTATATAGAATCATACTTACATATATGAAACACGTAAATACTATAGAATGTAAAATTGTAGAAAACCAATAATATAAAATGAAGATACATAGAACAACAATTATATAAAAAGAAAAAATATAGAAGCTAATACTTTTATTTCCAATAATTATATTGTTTTAAACATTTATTTTTAAATTTAATGCAAATAATTTAATCTGTTTTTAATAAATATATGTAGCTTTTGATAAGGATATTTAATGTTGAAACAATCAGTCAGGTTAAGAATTTAATAAAACTTGTGAAACTTTAATTAATCTTTTTATTATTATTATTATATTTCATTATTAATAATTTTCTTTAAAACACTTTTCATTAAAATTTATTTGCTTAATACCTAAAATATTATTAATTTCATATAGAATCAGCCTATTTTTTATGTTACTAATATTATTTTCTAAGTTACGTTGTCATGTGACCAATAATAATAATTAACACGTTAGAAATATAAATTTAGAAAAATAAATAAATCACTTATGAACTTTCTATATTAATTTATTTTCTACATTGAAATTATTTCAGACAATTCTTAATAAGCTAGTAATAATTATATTAGATTGTTCGCAATGCTCAGCAATAACTCTGGACCACCATTGGCTTCTGACCCTACTGATTTCCAGCCTTGATACCATATTAACAACAATAGTATTCGAAGACTGATCTTTAGCTTGGTTCCGATATTAGTGCAATTTATTGGACCAAAATGTTGATTCCATCGTCCACAATGGGATCATTGCTGAATGCTAGGCTTGAGTCACAATTGTGCACCAATATTGGTTATTCACCTTGCGCCAAGGTTCAGTACTAACCTCGGTACTATTTATATTGGTCTCCACTATTGAACTAAGATTTATCACTAAGCTATATGCCATGACTAAGTACCAACCTGATCAAGACGTTACCATCCCGATTTTAAGCCAGGCGTGGGCCATTTTCGGATTCCAGATTTGAACCAGAGTTGATAAGCATTGTCTCAACCCTGAGCCAACCGTAAGCCCTTTGTTGTTTTCTACATGGGCAACTGCGCAATATAATGGATAGTTGGACCGATTTAAAAATATAGTGTTGAATGTCTCGAGATTAGTAGAAATCTACTAATCTAATTGCAAAAATAGAAAAAATAACTGAATGAATGAATGAATAACTGAATGAAGTAAACTGAAAACAATTGTAATAATTGCCCTTTGCAGGCCATGAAGGCATATTGGGGTATATCAGGGTAGGCTGCTATTACTTGGAACCGTATGGTACAAATGGATGGTAAAGTGGCTACCGTAGAAAACAATTAACAACTACTAAATTACAACAAATGTTTAAAAACTATTCTTTCTACCTTTTGAATAAGTCATTTTGACAATAAAAGTATTTGGATTGATTTGGCAGTTAATGGCCAACAAAAAAGACAATAATTAACAAAAACAAGAATTTCATTGCTATTTTAACAGTTGATTAAGTTAGGGTAATTTGAAACATGTACGATGGTGTGATTGGTTATTTTGAACCAGTTGTTAAATTTTATCCAATCTACAATCCCTGTTTTCTGCAAAAGCGGTTTGATCTTTATTTTCTATCTTCTTCGCTCTGACGGGGAATATATTCCCTTTCCTTTTCAACTTATACTACTGTCGCTTTCTGTATCTGGGTAGTATCGGGTAGTATATTTTTTATTTCACCTACACTACCGCGAAACCAACTGCTAGGGCCATGTCACCCATTTAATATGCAAAGGCAAATCACACGCACTCACGCACACACACACACACACACACACACACGCACCTATAATTTGCAGTCGAACTCAACCAGTAGTGCACTAACACCTCTCGTATACACCGGCTATAATCTTTTTCTATATTATTGCATACTAAAATTTACGTTCTATATTTTTGATCCTTGGTTCTATATTTGGATGCCCCGAACCGTATGATCAATTGAGACTAAATAAGATTCGACATATAAAGTACCAGGGAAGAGATGAGCTTTAATTCTAAACTCCAATTCATGTTAATTGTCTCTTTGGACATGTAGGACGCAACACTTTAGCGCACTGCAACTAAAGTACCGGACGCTATAGTTATGTTGTAAAAACGCAGACGCAGGCGAATATGGCTTTACGTCTCAGTATATCAGCATAAAATCGCTTCATGTATTATGTCGAAAACATACTACAACGAGTAGTAATAACAAAATAAAATCTACTTTAAATCTAGCAATAAGAGGCCAATTTCAGTCTAACAATTTATATCATATTTTATCATACTCTTGAACTGTCAACAACTCCTACACTATTTCTTTAAAATAGGTTTATTTTGTTTCTGCAATTTGTGTGTTTTTGCCTATTTTGCTTACCTATCTCACCCCTCGCATGTCGGTGTCTTAAATTTGTACAACTTAATTTCTATACAGAATGTACTTAGTTTGATTCAGCTTCTCGACTAACTTTATTTGCAAAGTTCCATTTTATGTATATTATGATATCCTACAATGAAGGTATTACAAGCTGAAATATTGCAGCTACCCATTATATTTAAAGTGTGTAATTTGCTTCCCACGGGGTATGTGCGTTACCACTTTATAGCAAGCATATGTTAAAAATTGGAAATTAGGACATAAAAGTACCTGACGTTACAAAAATTTAACTACCGATAAAAGGGTAGAGCTATATATAATGTCATTAGTTAATGACTTTTTGTATTAGCAACCCTGGAAATTACAAAAAGAACATGAGTAAATGGTATAATTACAAATAATTGATTTTATATAGCGGTCTTTTATTTTGTTTCTGAGAATTTCCCGTATTTTACGACTTTTAGATTGCATAGTATGTACGCATATAGAAAACCTACTTTATTGTCATTCCCGTCTGTAATAACACAATTAGTTTAACACATGTCCACTAAAAAATACTCTTACTTTGTTGCTAATAGCAAGGCTATAAAAGAAAACCCTATTATCCAAAAAGGCCAACTATTTAATTACCTAAATAAGTTAAACATTTACGTGGACTAAGAAAAGCCTTTAGAGTAAGATTATTAGCATATTTATTGCATATTCCGAAAATGAGTTTTAAAGCCTTGTCTCATACGCTCAAATTAATTAATACAAAAGGACTTTTGTGTGAACCCTCTTGTAAAGTCGTCATCAAACACACTAGAGGCAGTGTTTTACAAACGTTAAGTGGTTAATTTGTTAACCCTAACATAATTACTCTACATTTACCCAAGTGTTCTGTTATGACATTATTTTAATTTTGGGACAACTTAATAAACCGAAAACTACGTTTTATAATATGTAATGGTATTAAACAAGTTTGACCAAATGTTAAAATTAGATAACATTAGTTTTTGTAAAAGAAAAACAGAAATACTTGGACGTTTTATGGAGGATGTGTACCAATTTAGTAGTTACATGCATTTAAGATTAAGACACACTTTTTATTATTTGTTTAAAAAATGTGTAGTTAAACGCATAAAAAATTGTAAATAACATGGGATTAATCTGAGCTTTATTCATTCCGGAGATAATTTAACTATTTTCGCTTTTCGCTTGAATAAAGAGGGCATTTTAAACTATAGATATACAAATAACTATTATACCTATAGGGAGTAAAGTAACGTTTTATTCCTGAGACTGTAAATTGTAATATACTGTCTCGTCAGGGAAACTGTTTTGTCTAGTGACTAATAGGTCATTATTTAGAGTACAACTGAACAAAGACAACAATTTTTCATGAAAGGAAACTTTACACAGGGCGGATAAAAGTTTTTACTCGCATGTTCCAATGCAATGTTTTATCCAACACCTCAATATTCAACTTCAAATAATAAATTTGAACTGCATAGTTAAATCTAGAGATCTTTGACAGTAATAAATTTAACAGTCTAGCCTTTAACTAACTATCAATAATATTATGAGCTAGCTATAATATTATAATATTGTAGCTATTGCTGACGTTAACTCATTAGTGAGTGGAAATTTATTTTTACTCACGAGTGAGTAAACGTCAATTTTATTTGCTTAGAAACATTCAGGTAAAAGCGTTTGTACTTAAGAGTGTTGGATGGACGTCATTAATTAAAACTAATTACAACACCAGAGATGTAACGTGCTTAAATTTCAAGATCCATTTTAATACATTTGAAAATTCATTTATTAAAAATAATCTTAGTACGGCCCTGTATAGATATGAATATAGTTTGCTTGTTTAAAATTGTAGATATTAATTCAACTGTAGCAAAGTTTTTTTGTTAATCTAGAACAGCTGTAACAAGGCTTTCAAGGCATTCTCACGCAGACAAATTTGTTTTTAGCAACGAAATATCGAGATAAAGTTGTTCGGATAAAATGACACGTACTAGATTCATTTAAACCAAATTTATGTTTCTGTTGCGTGCTTATTTCGTATCTGTTAAATAGATTCTTCAAAATCTACAGATGAAAAATAAGTCTGCTCCAATTTTTATAGCAGATCCCTTGCTAGAAAACATGTTATTGCTCTGCAAAAATATTCATCAAATATTCTAGAAAATATTTTCCCATTGGTGCGAAGTACGTCACTTTAACACTTGATAGGGTGTTTATATATTTCCCTTTCCTAAGGAATTTAACTACTTGGGTACAAATTGCAATTTTCAAAGAGAGTCTTTGATAATTCGCCAACCAGAACACATGCGAGATTCTGATACCGTCCACCAAGTGCGAATAACTTTGTTTCCCGTACATTTTATTTTCCGTTCCGTCTACAGTATATAAAAGCTTAAGTACTTCGTATTAAAGTTTAGCACCTCCTGTTAATAAATTAATAATCAATCCAGTGTGCCGTTAGTTTATGATTTCTGAAGGAAATTTAATAATAAATTGAAATTTAAAACTAATAAACTTCATGTCTTTGTTTTCCATTGCAATAACAATATTGCGGGATTGCCGAATTTGTGACGGATCAAAATATTAGAGTTAAAATAATGCAATCTTTTGGATAATTAAATTTGTGTCAACGTTAAAACCTGGAAATAATAGACGTTTCTAATGGTATTATATGAACAGTATCTTATAAGTAAGTTTTGTAAATAAAATTAACATGTACCTTTGAAAAATTTATTGCGAGGAAAATAATTATTCTTTTATAACAAGGGATCCCTAACAGAACCTCATCAAGGTTGTTTTTACATTATTTTAAAGGCAAGATTTTTTTATGAACGAATAAATACGAATTAAACTAGACATGGTTGTGGTAATATTGGCCCAATCATGTGTTGCAGTTATCCATTCACATTAACCTGTTTTAACCTCAACTTGACTAACTACGATTAGTCTACTTAATTCAATTATGCTTATTAGAATCTCTTTTCATTTGTTAATTCTGACAACGTATTCTAATGATTTCAAATGAGTGGCGCCCATATTTCTTATTATTCCAATAACCCTTATTGTTTCCTTTGTAATTTATGAGCTTAAGAAACCAGTACCTATCCTGAGACACCATTTGTCAAAAAGAGATCTTAGTCGGAGCATAAGTACAGTGTACAGTAAGTATCGTTTGGAGTTGAGCAGAGTCGGAGCATAAATAAAGTAAGTACGGACCTGTTCATTGTTTTTAGTAAATATTAGGTTGTTACAATGTATGATTTTTTGGCAGATATACAGGTTATGCATTTAGTATTCTGTTCTTCGATTATAGGTTTATCCAGATAAAAATTTAATTGGGAAAATGTTATAATGCGCATTTTCCTATATTCTTTCTTCTCAAATGTTTTTAACTCTAGATGTTTTTTGCCCTTAGATGCCACGTAATGATTCTTTTAAGTATATTTTGGTCAATAACAACCCACCATTTAAATTTAAATATATACGCCATCGTTTGTTGTTTTTTTGCGAAACTTTGGGTGAGGTTTTAGCTATGAACAATTTTTCTCAAGCGTGTGTTACAAGTAAATTTCTTGTACAGGGTAATCAAAATATTTCTTAAGTATCGACATTTTCAAAATCATTTTTGCAATTTTTTTAAAGGTAACATGTATTGTATTTTATGATATGTGTCAATAGAGTATTTACTTTAATATATAGAGAAGTTTATATTTATTTTTAATAGTTTTTAGAAAAATTGCGATTCAAAGAAAAGCAAGGTAATGATTGTTTTTATATTAGATTTTGAGCTCATTAGGTTGTTAAAGGTAGACTTATATGTAGGTAAAAGTTTTTTAATTTTACCATTTTGTGTACATCATCTGTTGTTTGATTATGATCTACTATTTTTTTGTTTCAAAGGAGTTGTGGTTTTCTCTATAGTAGTTATTTGATTTTATTGATGACGTATATTGGCTTACTGCTTCTTCTACATCTTAGGGCGTTTGAATTGCTCCCGGCCATAATAGGCAAGTAGGTCACCTAAACTCTCTGTATGAGATTAGAAACAGACCGAAAGATCATCGAAAATCTTAATCACCATCTGCCAGCAGAAATCACCCTGGCTTCAGCCCAGGACCCTAAATATTTTATTCATTGATTACTAAAGAGATAATCACCAGACCGACATCTAATAACTAATGAAATCTCAAAACATCGAACTAAAAAAGCAGTCACATTTCTAACATCAATATGCACTGCATGATTAAGAATAGATACCTTTACAATGGGGAGAATTGTCCATATACTACCAATCTGTAAACCTAGAAGAAATAGAAATGATCCAGACAGTTAAATGTCAATCAGTTTATCATCAACTTTCCCAAAACTCTTAGAAAGAGTGATTTAGTCAACTCCAACTTAACTAAAACTTTCTAGGACTTTTCACATCTTCTTTATAACACAAATACTCGGATTTAAGATACAAAAAACAGTTTGCTGGTAATTTTTTTTAAACTATCAGTTTTAGTATAAAATGACTGGACTATAAGCTACAAATAATGCAAAGTAAAAGTAGTCAGAGTGGCATCTAACGCCACTTTGGTTCGTACTCAATACACAAATCACCAAACGACTAAACATCCCTCAAATTACAGACTTATAAATAGTGTAACAAAAAATTTCTTTAAAAACATAGTGCGATGTCCAAGAGACGTTAAACTTAATCTTAGATAAAAAATATTCATCAACGTCTCAAACGCAAATTACCTCAAGATCTACTCTAACTACTTAACTAAAATTTAAATATATGTATAATATATTTTATTTCATTTCGTATTTCAAACAATTCTTTATATACCACAATTAGTAATATAAAGTATATCTTGATCTCCGTTGTCAATGATAACGGTGTTCAAGTCGTTGTTGATCTCCGTTGTTGTTGGCAACGTAAATAATTTGATGTTGCATTATAGCCACATGCATGCATGTATGCTGCTTTTTATCTCCTTAGTAACGCGTATGATGACACAGACAAGGCAACTTATTTCTTTATACAATAAATTCGGATGGTTTTAAAAGGGAGGAAATAGGATTGAAATACGAAATAAAATAAAACAACTTATGCAATACGGAGATCAAGCTTCTTTAAATCCTCGAAGATGTTATAACGCCTCGGCTGGTGCCTCGACGTTATACATCTTCTTGGATTTAAAGTATCGCTTGATCTCATAATTACATAATATATAATATTAAATATGAGATGTGATTAAAATCATTAATTCTCGATCGATTATTATTACATTACAGATATGATTAGTAGGAATTTATACAACTACTTAAGCCGTGTATTGCATTGTATGTAGATCCAGCTACAATAAAATGAAAAAATAATCGGTTTTGGTCTCAACGTAACTTCACACTATCACTGCACCGGGCGAATATTGTAGTATAAGGAATGTAGCAATCCTGTGCAAGTTTAATATACTTAAACTAGTTTATCTTTTCATTTCAGCCCAGTACAATTCATTCAACTGAAGTACTAGACGCAACTTAACTTATAAAATCTTCTTTTTCTTGATATCTTCCCAGTTTGTGTTGCATAAGTTTCTTCTCTCAAATAGTATTTTTGATTGTTGGCACCTTAAAATATAAAACTGTAGGAAGGAACATAATTATCTACCACTTACGTCCGGGATGGGGTCTCAATATCGCAGAATAGATGTTTCGGGTTTTGTAATTAGATATTTCCATTTAGATATTATCATAGGGGTGCCAACTTTTGAAAGTTGGAAGTAAGGACAGCATTCAATAAAGAACAGTCAAGAATTTCCAGAAACGTTATATTCTATTCATTTACACTAATCAAGATTTTCCAATGCCATTTAAATGAAAACGAAACGACAATGTAGTAACCCGGCAAATGTCGTTAAGAGCTTTCTTGAATGCTCGCGAAGCGGTTCTCTCCACATATACACGAGTTTACCTCTAGTATAAATTCAGGGGATAGTTATTATAGAAACCAAATTTTTCCGAATAATTATTTATAAAATTGCACTACATCGAGTATTGTTAGTTATTGTAAATAGTATCAAAATAATTTAAAAGCCGATACTCGGCATTATATATCTTCGAAAATCTGAATTAACAGATTTTCCAAGCAACTTACTTTGTGGCGTCATTGTAAATCTTACTGTTACTAAGAACTGAAATCAATTAATAAGTAAACGTACTGTCATTAGTAATTGTAAAAAAATCATCAAAAGTAAGTAATAATAAAAAAGAAATAAACAAAAAAGAATGATAAATGACATTTGTTAATGGAGCAAAAGACATTAATAGACAGACAGCATGACCGATGACGATTTACAAAAACCCCTGTTCTATTCCCGGTTCGGGTTTTTTTAAATAGAATATTTAATATATTTTATAAATAAAACATTTTTATAATTATAATGTTTATAAATACAAATACCTTACAATTAAATACTAATATGGTATGCATAATCGTTTACTTCTATTCTTATTTAACATAAATATACATAGTTTAAACAACGACTATAAAGTTAAGGGATAATTTTATGTAATTATTCTTTTTTATACATATTATGTTTATAAAAAAATAAAAAAAAACATTCATTAAAAAAGAAAAAGACATGAACAGACAACACGACCGACTGGAAGGCGCTGGATTTACGACTACAAAACCTCGAGTTTATTCCCGGTTCGGGTAATTTTTTTTAATAAAATATTTAATATATTTCAGAAATAAACATTTTTTATAATTATAATATTTATAAAAAAGAATATATAGTCGTTTAAGCTATAAAAATAAAACTAAATAATTATGCATACCATATTAGTATTTAATTGTTATTAGTTATTCCATTTTATAAATATTATAAACATAAAAAAAATTATTTCATTATTATGGAGTTTCACCATATAAGGCTAGATACAATAAACAAAAAGAACTTAAAAAAATTGTTTAAAATTTTATTAAAAATAAATTACTGAAATTGGGAATAGAACTCAGGTTTTGTAATCGTAAGTCCAGCGCGCCTTCCAGCCGGTCATACTGCCTGTTCAAGTGTTTTGCTTTTTTAACGAATTTCTCATTTATAATTCTTTTTTGTTTGTTTGTTTTTTAGTATTAATTACTTTTTGATATTAATTCATTTTCGCATGCTATTTCTGGTATCACTGCCTGAAAAATCTTAGTTTCTCTGAAACTAACCCTCTCTAGAAATAATGTGTGGTTGGGGCCTAGTTCGAGAGGTTTTCCTTACCGCTGCTCTCCAGCAGATGGTTCAGGACTGTTTGAAATATTTGAATATAGGCTTAATTGTCAATCAGTCTCATAATGTAAAACAATAATAAATGGTCAAGCCGCAACCATTTATTATCAAGTTATATGTTAATTGAAGTTTATTAGATAATTAGTAAATATACTTCTGTCAATTTTCGAGAGTGGCTGGTCATTAACAACATTGACTGGTTTACTACATTCTACTGTACACACATACGTTTTATTTTTTTATAAACTTTTAACCGCATTTTCTTTGTCGTCCAGTGTACTATAATCTGTAGCTTCACTCATTTTAATGGCTTTTAACAATAATGCTCTAAATTGCACGATGTTGGCGGTTAATTTAAAATATCTCATATTTCAAATTAATTCTTGAAAACTAATTTTAGTTATTATAATAAAGTTTAAAATTTTAATTAAAATATTGAATCATTTTCGTTGATTGTTTTAAATAAGGACAAAACCCGTCCTTTCCTATAACAAGAAAGAACGAAGGACACACTCTTAGAAAGAAGGACTGTCCTTCCGAAAAAAGGTCAGTTGGCAACCCTATATTCTCACTGTCTCGAAATGCTCACATAAACTACATAACCTCAATTTTAAAACATAGTATTTTAAATTCATCTTAGAATAGAAATTTTATATTTAATATTTTAACAAACGAATACTCACTTATGAAATGTAATTCTCTTCATTGTATTTGTGGCAGTTTGAGAGAAAAGCAAATTTAGATGGTGTCTAATGGCGGCCAGTGTGACGTCATATCCGTCGCTTTTAAAGTTGATTGCGCCGGGTAGTTACGCTCCTTCCTACAGTTTTATATTCTAAGGATGGTACTAATTTATATGAGAATAGATCACTTTCATTTAGGTGGCGCTGTAATCGATGTTAGGTATAGAAACATAACTTCACTTTTTCTGACTATTTATTTCTGTAGATTTGATTGTTATTGTAACTGCAAAATGCCTTATAATTGTTGTGTGCCACAGTGTTTATCTATTACTAATAAATATTTAATTAGAAAATGGTTGTTTATCATTAGATCAGGAAAAAAACCAACAAAATATACAAAAGTTTGCTCTAAGCATTTTCTACCAAAAGATTATAAAATTACCAATATGAGTAAGTTTTGTAACTGTAATTTATTTTATATCTAAGCTTACATATTTTATTTTTAGGACAATGGAAAATTCTTAATTACAGAACTGCAGTTTCCTCTCAATGTTTACCTGTAAGAAAATTTGACAAGGATCACATCAGAGAACGATTTAATACTAAACTAATTAATTTATTGATGTCTCTACAATTTTAAGATGTTCTTTTTTATGTATAGCAGTGATTGCTATTAAAGATTATTATTACTAAAGATAAAACAGTAGTAACGAAAAAGCTGCAACTATCGACTTGGGCATTGCTAGAAATATCATAATTGATAATTTCCTGCTGAACTTTCCAAACAAAAAGCAAACACTTCTGTTCAAACTATTTTCCTGTAGTAGGGCTCCGTAGAATAATAAGCTTTTCAAGCTTTTCGTTTGTTTCGAACTACTGGCTGTGAAGTGCACAAAACATATTCTTGCTATAGTAAACAATATTTAAATTTTGTGTATCAACAAAATAAAGAAAACTGCTCATCTGCCAGTGTAAAATATTCAAGAGAATAACACAATGCTCCAATATGTTTACATGCTGCTGACCAGCCTGTAACGGTAGGGCAAGAACAATTACAACTAAGTACTTATGCCAAATTGCTTTGATTTCTTCAATAGAATCATTGTAACTTTATATAATATTGATTTGATATCGATATAACATCTGTTGCCTTGAAAAATGTTTTTGTGACTTTTTCAATGGTTTAAAATAAACATCATTAGGAAAACTTCTTACTTCTTTAACTGGAACCACTTTCGCGTTGAATAAGAGAATTTTGTGTAATTGTTTTCCTTCCAAATGGACAATCTACAATTTGTAGGTTATAGTTCAAACGGAACGTTACTGTCAAACTTTAAATACCTAACTCCGATTGTGCGCACCTAGTGGTGATTTGATTAACTAAACTAGTTCAAGTGATCTAATAGATCAATTGAACTAGTTTAGTTAATCAATTATTGTAATTACCTGATCTCCCGGTAGATTTAAGCATTAAATATGGAGGATTTAAAAATCACGTAAAAGCATTATTATCGGATATCATTAAGGAATGTTTACCTCTGATCGTCTTTTTCTCAATATATTAGCTTTTTCTTAAGTTCAAATACTTTAAATAAATAATAAGAATAAAGTTCTGTCGGAAAATACTTGTTAAAGATAGAATAATATTGAATCAAATAACAACTAATTAAGAACATAGCTTAGTGGTTTTATAGTGGTGATTTTGGTTCATTTCTCATATTTAATCATTTAAGACCTTATAGGTATGTCAATGTTTGGTTTATTTTGTTTTAATATCAATAATTTATTAATAAGTCAAAAGGATTCACCTATTTTTGTTTGTTAGAGGTGTTCGGACGTTTTTGTTATCAGGTTTGCATTCGTATTGTTTTTTTTCGTATAGATCTTGCACGTGAATAGGTAGTGATCAAGTAATGGCTATAAAAAAAGAGAGAAGATTTAATAAAAAAATTTGTATTGGTTTTGGTAACAAAGAAAAAAATCAAAAAAAATGTAATAGTAAAAAAGTTGTAAAAATGTAAAAAATGGAAAAATAAAATTTTTAATAGAACTGAAGTTTTCTATGTTTTTATAATATAAAAGGGCAAATGTATTCGTACTGAAATATAATATAATGAATGCCAAAAGAAGATGAAATATAATAAATTAAAAAAAAGGAATATTAACCAGTAGCGAAGAAATTTATTTAAACCTGTAATTTGGGGTTTTAAAACAGCAAATAGGATGACTTGCCTAATAAATAATCATGTTGAAATAATCATTTCGAAGATTTCATGCGTTCAAAAAAATTTGAAGTTAGAGGACTGAATATGCAGCAACACAAGAAATGGAATATCAGTGTCTCTACTACAACATAGGTGTTTCAGAGAAGTTACAAGGTAACATTGTCCAGGTTTGCAACTCTTAAAAATTATATAAGTTAAAGAAATCAAGCGAAAGATTTAAAAATTCTACACGAACTTTTTTTTTGCAAATAGATAATTCTGGAAAACAAACTTTTTAGATAAATGAATATGAATTTATCTTATGGCTAGAGAAATATAATTTAAGAAATATTTCATTTAATTTATAAACATTGTCATTAATATCTATAAACCTAATAATTTAATATATTTGATGTGAATCAAAAATATGAAAGCGCCTTAATGAATAAATACCTAATTAAATCGAACCCCAACCAACTGAGACTGTAGTCTTTTACTTGCGCTAGTCAATTTAATCATTTATTTTGGTTCAAACAAATTATATTAAGTAATATAAAGATAGTAAAAGTGAAATAAAAACATTTCAATTTTTCTGCACGTTAATATTAAATAATTGTATCACGAGATGGTTTTTTAATGCCAATAATTACTTATAATTTCTAATTTTAAACAAAAATCTTTCAATATTTAGTAGTACCTGCTTATTGATATTCATCAGAATAACACTATCTCTATACCATTAGAACTATTAAATAAACTGCAATTTTTTATTTCAGGGTTGTCGAAAAAGAAAAAATAATTGTTTTCAACAGTTACACGCAGTAGTATTAATGTTTTACACAAATGTTTTCCTGGAAAGATTTATACCCCATAAAGGACTATTATTAGAATTTTCTTATGAATTAATGACAAACGCGTCTGAAGACTTAATTAGGATGAATGTGTAGAAATTACAGAATTACAAAAAAATGTTTGTCCTTATAGAACTGATATTTGAATTTCAATAAAATTATACAGGCCTCCAAAAATATTTTTTAGCAGTCATTAGCGTATGTACATATAATTGTATAATGATACGGCAATAAGCAAGCCTTTGTTACACCGGCTATAGTTAGTAAAAATAGAGACATGAAACTTTCGAAGAATAATAATGATGTGGAAAAGAAGTTTTCCAGCGCCCATGAAAAATCAAATTGAAAGAATGCATCTGTTAAAACTAACTATTACCTAAATATTATCAGTTCAGCAAACTATCCGTAACACTTTTTTCCACGTGTAATTTTCACGTTTGCTTTAGAAAAAGAAACGAATTCGAGCAATTGTTAAAAATAACATTTCACACACGACATCCTTCAACAACGAGAACCGTTCAACTGGATGAATTGGTATTGCACGTTTAAATTTGGAAAAAGAATTCGTGGAGCACACTTTTAAACCAATCAAATTCGTGCTTGGGTAGATTAGGTTTATCTCATTAGATAGTTTAGTGGCGATAATGTTCGTAAAAAGAACTTTTTTATGATACAATAGGGAATAGATTATTATATGGATTATGAGGACGATTGCCCTGCGGTCGTCGAGGTTTTGGAGAATATGAATGCTTAAAAGCTTTAAAATTCAGAGCAGAAACCTTTTGGTTGAATGAAAATTTTCGTGAGAAATTTCTTCTTTCAATACTTTATCTTTATTTAAATGGGCGTTGTGGTAATTTGTCGGATTTAGATTTAACTTTGGTTTGCCAAATTTATCTAAGGTACACATACATAACTAAGTTTATAGAATTTACGATGAGAGAAATTAATAACCAAATACTTCAGTACAAATATTTGGTTATTCTGTATCTGAAACAAATTCTCTAAAGTGTGTTTTCGAATAAAGCACATCTTGTTATTCTACAATAATAATATTGTTTGATTTATTTATATAATCTTAGAAATCTTATAAATAGTATTACTGTGTTTCAAAATAATTTAAAAGTCTGTTGTGTTTAGGATATTAATAAATATATTAATAACTTTGAATTTGAGTACTTCTATCAAAACATAAGAGATCTTGCTACCAAATGCAACGAATTTTATTTAAACGTTGTATCATTAAGTTATAATAGTTGTTATTACAGAAACTTGGTTGCATTCGATATTTAAGAAGAAAAATTATTTTCCACCAAGTTTAATATATTTAAACCGAACAAAAATACAAATCTAGATAAATTACTAGGAGGGGGAGTATTAATTGCCGTAAAAATCATGGACGAGAGCCATATGGGTCACATAAAGCTAGGTTTCGTATGTTATTGTTTCTGTTTTTGTTTATTTCACCTCCGGACAATGAAGCTGACTATTATGAAAACTTTGCAGATTCAATTGAAGAAAACATGCATAAATTTGAAGAAAATTCAAAAATTTTAATATCTGGGGACATAACGTAACGTTTCATATGTATGGGTACCATATGGAATATGGTATTATTAAATTTGATGATATCTGTTAGAAACTAAGCCATAATAATGTCATTTTGGATTTGATTTTTAGTAATATTAACTTGAATCTATGCAAATAGCTTTAGAGTTGGTAAATAAAGTCAATATTAGTCATGATAAGTCTTTATTGCAACGATATAGACATTATCAGGTATAGACAGTTCATTTGTCGAGGACTGCTTGATAATAACTCTTAAGACTACAAAATGCTGTCTAATATCTACTCCTTCAATTTAAGCTACAAATTCCTAATATACCATATGTCTACAAGACTGGTCAAGTCTGTCATCAAAGGAAAATCTCTAATATTACCGCCGTTATTGTTTAGTTTTTGGTTTAGTTTATTTTTTGAGACATCACTTTAGTCTCTAGTTATTTGACACAATTACTTATTAAAAAATATGCTTGTTATGATGGTACTATAGATCAACTTCGAATATAATTTCAAAAAGTCTTTAGGTGGCTTTATTTTAGTAACTTCTGGCTATTGAGTTGTCAAGTCTTGTATCAGAAAAAAAAGGTTTTCTTAGATAGCACAGAGTAGTACGAAAATCGTTCAAATCTAAATTATAATTCAATAATTATACCAAAATTAATAAATGAATTTAAAATTACATGACATCATTTATCAATGTAGTATCTCTCCTTTTGAATACTCTTCCGTATTCCTAGTGAAAAAAATTCGTTTGACTACAGACTACATTCTCGGGCAGTTTCAACGTTCAACTACTTCATTAGAGTGAAACTTCTTTCTCCCTAATAATCCTTGGAAGGGTCAGACACCTGGAAATCTGGGGGAGCAAGATCCAGACTATGGGGCGGATGAAGAAGGACAGTCAACACTCAATTTTTGAACTTTAACCATCGTACGATCAGCGAGATGAAGGGGGGCATTATCCTATAAGAAACAAAACAGATTTCTGGCTTTTTTACACTTGTTCCGCATGGCAGTCTTCACTGGGCCTTCTAGTACGTCTGAGTAATACTCTACGTTTATCGTCCGTTGTTCCGTCTGAATATCTACGTGTAAGACGCCCCTCTATATCCCAAAAAATATAGCCATAATTTTCCCTACTGAAACAATTAATTGCTTTCTTTGGTTTCGGGGGCGATGGGTGTCGCCACTGCATCGACGCTCTTTTGATTTCAGGCGTAAAGTGGTGTACCCAGATTCCACCAGTAGTCACACTAAACTCTAGAAAGGCATCCCCATCTTCTTACACGTTACAGACATACACTACATAGAAAACGCAATCAGACAAAGATGCGTAGGTTGCAGACTGCAGAGAATGTTGAATATCAAAATTATTAAGTCTTTCAGAACAATTTCATATCAGGCTTCGTCAGATTACAAGAACCGTAGGAAAAGATAATTACAAATATTAAAAGCCACTTGAAGCAGAGAAATGGTGTCATCCACCGGAGATTATGAGAATTAGAGAAGTTGAACAGAGATGCAAAGCAAAAGCATATACAGATGAGAGTAAAAATGACGATAAGGTTGGATGCGGTCTAATAATCTACAAGGGAAATGAAGTACGTACAATACAAACTAAAATACAATTAGCAGCAAAATGCTAGAATAATCAGGCACAACAAATAGCAATATTAAAGGCTCTCCAGAAGTTGGAAGAAATGGGAAATGAAAGGGTACCAGGAAAAGATGCGGTGTTGTACACCGATAGCAGAATCGCTTTAGATTCATTACGAAATACAAGTAATCATGGAGAATTAATCGAAGAGTTAAGAAAACAGATTAAAGATATGGAGCAACGGGAATGGAATATTTATCTGGAATGAGTTAAAGCACATGTAGGTTTGGAAGGGAATGAAGCTGCAGAGAGATTAGCAAAAGAAGCGGCAGAAGAAAAAGGTGAAGTTTAGTACGACAGAATATCTGAAAATGTTATTATTAGTGAGTTAGGAGAAAAAAAAGTGTAGTGATGGGGAAGAAGAATCGACAAACACAACGAAAGGAGCTTTTACCAAAGAATTATTTTCATCTCATCAGTGAGTCAAAGACTTAAAATGAAGTTACCGGGGTGTGCAAATTTAACGGTGTTACCATGTAGCTATGGTAGTATAAATAGTTATTTGCATAGGTTCAAGATAATTGATAAACCATTGTGTTCATGTTTGAAAGGAGAACAGTCAGTAAGTTATATAATCTATGAATGTGACAAATTAATTAATCTGAGACACTCCTTAACGGTTAACATAGGCAATTGGCCTGTTACAAAGATGGAATTAGTACAGGAATATTTAAATTATTCTGTTAGACTTGCCACAAGCATAAATTTTGATATTTTGTAATAAATAAGGGTGCTAAATAAGCAGATTGTATTATTACTGTAAGAGATTCATTCTTTAATTAGATTGTATACCATGTCATTAGATAATTATAGATTAAGTATGTAAACCAAGAAATGTATTATGAAAAAAAAACATGACTCAACGTAGTTAACAGTGCATGTAGTATTACATTGTATGTAATGGGATGTGCAGAATAAATGGGATGTGTAGAATAAATTGGGAAAAAATCCCTATCTTCTTCATATCGTGCAATAATGCGTTGTTCGATGCTTGAATGCATTTCACTCATAGTTGTCAAACAAACCAAAGTGGATGCCGAGACTTATTACTGAACTAAGTTGACACCCGCGCATCATTTAGTGTATACAACGTCCTCGTTTGTTGCTTACATTTGGCGCAAAATTTAAATTATATTGACGATTTGAAGTACAGATTCTGAAGCTTACTGATAATAAAGTTAATTAATTTGAACGAGTTATTAGTAACCAAATAAATATTGTGCTTAGCTATACGATATAAATTCATAAGAAAGTAAAAAGCAAAAAGGGCATATTGAAATAATTTTTCTATTAGTTTTAAAGGTGTTCTTAAGCAACTCAGATTTACATCAAATAGAACCCTTCTGTTGCTATGCTAATTTTTTTTATTCTTCCATAATTCATTTCAATGTAAAGTCATAAAAATGTGAACTTAGTATATATTACAACATAAAGTATGAGGATCTTTTAGAGTTGCACATAGCAAAACTAGCAAACAGTACTGACTTAAAGTGTTTCTTGGTTTTTAAAGTATCCTCCACAATTATTGACACACTTTTACATTGGTTCAAACCAATTGTTAAAGCAGTTATTTCAGTCTCCAGTTGGGACAGTCAAAATAGCCATTTTGAAGGCATCGACTGCTTCTTCCGGCGACTGAAATTGTTTATGACGCAGTCCATTCATGATTCTTGGGAACGTAAAAAAAAATCGTTTAGACTTAAGTCGGGAATGTAGGGATGGCAATCTAATAATTCGATGTTTTGCTGGTCTAAAAACTCTAAAATTGTCTTTCGAGCTGTGTGTGGACTCATTGTTTTGGTGGAGACTGATTCGTTGTTCTGGATTAGTTTTTCGAAGCACGACGATTACTTCTGGCAAACAAACGGTTGTATACCAATCGGCATTAACCGTTCTTTAATCTTGTAAAGAAACTGTAGCTACCTGACTTGATTATGAGAAAAACGTTGTTACCTACTTCTTCTTTACACTTCGGAAACGAATAACTAATTTTGTTGTATTCTACTCCGCTTAAAACACACAAACAGCGGGTTGATGTTTATTTTCGGATTCATAAGAATAAACCATGCTTCGTCACCACTCACTATGCTGTAAACGTTTTTTGAGCTTCCTTTATTGAACCGACTCAAAAGTTTTTCGTCCATTCGGCCACCAATTAAAACGAGTCGCCTTTTCTTGTTTGATTAACAGATGATAGATCGAACGGGAAACTAATTTTCTCACACCCAATTCATCTTGTAGGATCTTTTAGATTGAGCTCATTGAAATGCTTAAGGATGTCTCAATCTCGCGATATGTCACATGTCGATATTTCTTGAACAGCTGGCGCACATAATTGATGTGTTTCTGGGCGACTGCTGTCCTTGGTGGACTTATCCTGGGATCGTCGCTGAGATTGATGCAATGCGTCCACGTTGGAATTCGCAGTGCCAGCAAGAAATTGACAATTGATGTGGTGGTTGAGACAATCCTTTCCGAAAGTTGTAAGAAATTATTGCGCGAAAATTTACTCGATTCAATTCCATTTTTTCTAACAACTTATCGCTGTATCTTGATGAAACTTAGGCTAACTATATATTGAGGTTAATTTTGACTCTTCATTAGTGGTGCCGTCTATGCGGCTATATGCAATATAAAAATCAATATAAACGACTGAAGAATCAATTAACGTCACTTTTAAGGACCCGGAAATTAATTTTATATTAATGCTTACTAATTATTAGATATTCAATTCCTTTTTTAATTTGCATCAGACGAGGGTTAACCTAAAAGAGCCCTGCAACTCAATCTATTCTGTACATAACGACAGTTAAATTCAAAAAAGATCACGGGGTTCTAGAGAAATCGGAATAATTGTTTTCAGGTTTTCGTGATTTTGTAACGAAATTCTGCTGCGTCGTGGTACTTTTTATATAACTATGGCTGACATAACTGGTTAGACCATGCAGGGTGTAACTAACATAAGTACAAATCTCGTAAAGGGTGTAGCTGCAATAATTTAGAATACATTTTCCTTATCAACATGTGGTCACTTCCCGCTAGTTTTCGAGAAAATCACAGTTTAAACTTTAAGTACCTACGCCCATTGTACTCAAAAATACTAAACAATCAAACAAATTAAAATTTTTTAAATTATATTATTTTTTTTGTTTACGTTTAGTATTTTCAATGTATTCTGAGTGCAATGGGCATACCAGGTTTCTAGTTATATCAGTTACACGCTGTATAGGCTAAAGAACCGGTTGAATTACTAATTGATTAAATTGTATTAAATCACTGAAAAAAATAACATGTTCATGAAATAAAAGTAAAGGGGCAACATGAAAGTTACTGGTATTGTAATGTGTTGTTGAGTAATTAAGAACAATACAAAAAATTATAGTTTAAGCTGCATTGAAACGTATCTACTAATAACAAAAATCAATCATCAATGCATTTGGCGTAGTCTAAGTATTTTATCGAGATTTGTCTAGCATTTGACGGATGATCTGTCAAGCTTCAATTTTCAGATTATTTTGTAATTCTAACACGTTTCAAGTAGATTCCAGAAGCATTAATTATATCAATTTGGGGCTTAAATGTACACAAAAAAAATATAATTAATAAGTAACCCGGTTTCTGTACAAGTAGCAGCCAGTATTTGTTAATGTTTGAAAGTGAAAAATTACTGGTATATGACGAACGGCTTAAAAAATAACGGAGGCGTATTAAATTTATCACAAAACTTTCAACAAGAGCACGTTTGATGTTTGTACACGTACACATTAAAAAAGCGTCTGCAAAGAAGCTTTAAAAAAGGCGAAGTAAAATATTTAATTCATAAAAACATGCAGCAGTGCAAAAATACCGGTATGTTTGTTTAACTACAGGTCTAAAATAGAAATTATAAACGCGGGAACACAATGAAAGGAGCAACCCTCGACAAATATTAAAGCTTTCCTTATTTATACGCAAAAAGCAGTTTCTGAAATCGTTATAAAGATGAGAATACGTAAAGCTCACTTATAAACATTCAATCTAGTTTACCCTTAAAATTTTCCCGTCCAAAGCATAATCTCTATTTAAATTTTCCACTATTAATAAAAGGGTTAATCTTTGCGATTTTAATATAGTGCCTGTCCATCAGTGTCACTTAGTTTAGCTTTAAAGGATAAGCATTTTAATGATAACATTTATAATCGAGCAAAATTGCGGGTATAAAACTTTAATTGATTTTTCATTGCCTTCTTATTTAGAGCATTCTATTATCTTGCTTCGTTCGGGAATCTGTAGTTTTCATTTTTCTTGTAGTTGTCTAAAATCATTAGTCTATATAAGCAGATTATCAAGCAATTTTTAATTAAATCCGTAATGATACAGGTTTTATTCATGTTCAACATTTTAAACGTTAATTTTAAGTGTAATGAAAGACTGGAATTTATGCTTGTGTTAAAAAATGATTCTTCAAATCATTCTTTTTACAATATCTTATATATTGTCTTAAACAATATGTTTTCAATTCATCTAGGAATCAAAGCAGTAGAGGAAGTATTCAACCAAGGAAATGTTTATCGTTAATCTGTAGTTCAATTTTCTTCATCATAACACAGCAGAAATGTTCCTATGTAAATAACCTACATTAATTAATTGTGTTCGTAATTAAGTATGATTTATTTAGTAGAATTTATTTTTATCTAGTACGTATAACTATAAAAAAACAAATTGATACTGTAACGAATGGAGAAATCCCTATACACGGGCGGCAGAACATTCCAGAGCGACAGCGTCATACATCCGCGACAACATTCTAGTATGTTCTTTACACTTATATATAAGGGCCGCCGCGCGAGGAAGAGGATCAATTAGTGTTCGGCCGGTGAATTGAAATGTGCTTTGTGTGATTAGTAATCAAATATATTAGTGAATAAATAAGTGTTTAATAATTGTTGTAATAATAAATAAATAGTTCTTATATAATCCACTTTTAGTTTGTAAATATCTAGCATTTAAGTTCCTTAAACAGTTTATAATTATAGTGTTAAGTAATTAGTTAATATTGAATTAGTGTAGTTCTTCCAAGTATTCTGGAGTAACTGTTTCGTTACTCCTATTAAACGTTTGGAAATTTTTACTTCTGATAAATTTTTGCAATTCATCTAGCCAGTTCAAGAATTGGGATTTAATATCTTAGTTCACGTTTCTTAATTTCACTTAATTTCAAAGACCAAGTTTGTTGAAGTAGTATCTTGGGCAATAACGATACACAACTTACAATAGGATCAAAGATTCGATGTACTGCAGACAAAACGACTCTTTTTGTAATCACGGTCAAGTTAGTTTTCAAATTTTTTAAATTGATTCCTAAAGTGTCATGTTCTCGATCACACAATAAACCTAAAGTATTGGAAATAATATCTCCTTCTGGATGGGGATAAATATTGGTATACTCCAACCCTCTAAGCTCAAATTTTCTAATATTTAACATTGCTGTAGCTTCTTCCATATTTTTTTTAAATCTTGTTCATTATCTAAACTGGTTACGCAGTTGTTTACGTAAAAACTTTCTATAAGTTGTTTTACTATATTGCTATTGAAGGATAATAATTGTCGTTCATCACATTGTTTCAAAACATGATTTAAGTGATATTGTAATACAACGTTTAGTAAAATTAGACTGGATGAAACTCCAAATACTACACGACAACGCCGATATATTTTTAGCTGTACGTTTTTATCGAACTAAAGAAATCGAAGAAAATTTCTGTCGTTTTGATACAAACTTATCTGTAGGAAAGCTTTCTTAATGTCTGCTATGACACCAATTTTCTTCAATCTAAACCGTAATAGAATGGTTGAAATTAATTCTATCAAATTCATACCTTTTTCTAAGCAACTGTTTAGACAAGGATTCTGTCTCTCTTTAGCAGATGCATCGAACACCGGGCGAATTCTTGTAGTGCTATTCTCTTTTACGACATGTCGATGCGGTAAATAATGACCTGGTTGATCAAGTTGATTTTCTGGTACTTCTTCAATCACACCTTCTTTCAACTAGTCTTCCAATCCTCTTTGATAATCGTCGTATAAATTATCAGCTTTTAACCTTCTAACCGTGCTATCTAATCGTTTTAATGCTAAGTTATAATTATTGGGAAGTGGGACATCATTTTCAATCCATGACAGTTGAACCTCAATTCTGTCCTCTTCATTAACTCTTACTGTATTTAAGAAATGGTCTAAAGCTGCTAAGCGTAACGCATCTTTTGTTTTCTTCTCTATAGGATCACTAATATCTAATACATCTAAAGCCCATAAGTTTGATATATTGGCATCTTTAACTAACATTGTTGTAACAACTAAAGCAGTGTTTTCTTTATTTGCATAACTACTACCAGTCCAGAATCGGGCATTTTACACTCACCAGTAAATAACTTACCAGACACATCGGCCTCAATGAGTATTTCTATTGGCCCATCTTGCATATCAGTTAATTTAACATTACATGTCTTTAATTCTTCTATCCAAGGACCTGATCTTATTGGTGAGATACGGCCACAAATAACATTGTTAAGTTTCCTTTTCTTTTGTTTTATTAACACAGTGTTATGTTGGTTGGCGGTTTGGAGAATTCCCAAATATAATTACTGAGGGGAATTGCGGCCTGCCATGGAAAAATAGAAGAAAATAAAAAAAACGTATTATTATATGCATTATATGTCAGAAATAAAAATTATAATTTTGTACTATAAAATATTATATTCTACCCTAGATATTCTGAAGGTTCAAGCTTAATCACCAATAAAGATTAAGTTATTGTGTTATTACATTGCATGATATTATTGCATTGTCTCTAATATGTAATATTTAATCCCTCACTGGAAAGTCACCAGCTGACTGAAGATTGGCAGTGCTTGTTATAAAAGTGCATTACTACATACAAGCAGTATCAATATCCTCTCTCTGCATAATAAATGTATCCTCTCCATACCTCCAAAATATCTGTAGTAAGATTCTAAATATTAACGAGCTATCCTTCACCCGTACCGATCCAATACTCGAGTCACAAAAAAGGGAAACCGAGAAACCAGAAAAAATCAAAAGAAGACATCAGGTAGGTCCAAATCCCTTTAATAAGTGATTTGAGTAGATTATGATCAAATAAATACAAACATCTTGACCAAAAACTTCAAAATTACATCTATAAGTACCTTCAAGGTTAGAAAGATATATAGTAAAAACATTATGATTATACTGGGTGGAAATAAATGATTTTCATCAAGTTACCATTGCATTCCCCATGTAATAGCACGACGTGCCGCTCTACGAAAATAGAGAAGGCAGTACCATAACCTCAAAATAAATTAATTCAATAAATTCTATGAATTGTTTGACAGATTGATTTCATTTATTGACAGAACTAATTTAGTACTAAATCAAAAAGAGTAGAGCGGTACAGAAAAATTTACATGTGAAAAAATTCCAAAGGGAACTTGATGAAAGTCATTTATTTCCACCCAGTATTAGTATTTGAACCACCGAATAAAGAGTGTCGAATACTTTCTTGTCTATCAGATTTGAATTTCATTTTCTCAGCTGTTTCTTGTAAAATATAAGAACGTTGAGAGCCTGAATTGATTATAGCTCTAGCGGCATATGTCATACCATTACCTCTTATTTTAACCAACAAAGTTTTGTAACAATACTTCTGGTACACTTGAGAAATTTGCCAGAGCATTGTCTTGTGATTGCACTTTATTAGCTTCCTTCTGCCCAGATGAGAGATTATTTTATTTTTTATTTTCTGTTGTTTGTGATAATTTTCCACACATCAATACATTATGCCCCTTTTTACAGACTATGCATCTTTATTTGGTCCTACAGAATTTTGCTGGATTACCTACTCTAAAACAAAGATAACAGCAATTCTCTAATATTTTAAGTTTTTCTGCCAATGAAATTATTTGGGTTTTAATACAATCAGTAGATCAGTACCGTCACAAGATCGCATCCCTTTGATCGTTCCTTTGTTGTGGTTGTTAACAAACCAGTCGCAGTGGTTATTTCTTCTGTAACAGAAACTGACTGCGCAAGACCGCGTTCTCTTCTTTTAATATTTTAATATGGTATGACACCGAAACCTGACATGGCTAAAGTCACCTTTTGCTCATTAGCTACCTCCGCTGCAATAAATTGCATTGATTCAGACGATCGTTTGATGTATTTGTAGTACTATTCTTAGCTTCTTCCTTAGCATTAACTACAACCTGGGACTGTACTACTAACATTACGGAACTATTTCTCTGCCACATCCGCGAAATGTCTTCTGGCAAGCATGATTCTACTAGTGGTGGAAGCACAGATGCACATTTTTCTGTGGTAACATTAAATGCCTCTAGTGCTCTTAGGTGGCATTCCAGTTTATCATATAGCGAAGTAAGAGGTGTTGACTTTAATGCTAGAGTATTTAGTAAAAACTAGACAACAATTCTCTTACATAAATTTCAACCAATAAGTCTTCCCTACCATATCTCGCTTTAAGGGCTTCTATTATTTTTGCGGGAAAGCTCTCTACCAGCTCTGTAGCTTTGGAACCAACAACGGTGACTTGCATTAGATACTGAAACTTATCACCTGCTTAATAGACTCATCTTCATGTATCTTGTTAAACTGAGTCCAGAATTGTAGCCATTCCTTAATGTCCCCGTTAAACTTCTTTAATTCGAGCTGCGGTAGTTTAAATGGACGTTTTGTACTATTACTGTTATGAGTGATGCTTCTGTCACTAACAGGTGTTACTAAACATCGGTCAACTTCTATTTCTGATACAGTATTCTTCACTCTATTGTAATTTAAGTTATAACTGTCTGCTGAATCTTGTTCCTCGTCCAGTTCTTCTTGTGTAGCATTATTATCTAATAACAAATCACGTATTTCAGAATCTAGTTCTAAAACTTCACAATACCTTTTATGTAGTAGTTAAACTAATGCTTTTATTTAGCACATATCCTTCTCTTCTGCTTCTAACAATTCATTGATCTGCTTATGTGTTCTTATGAATGAACCTCGAAGAATTCCTAGCGATTTTTTTGCTTTATCCATCTTAGACTTTTAATTAGGTCCTGTCACGATCGCCAGAATGTTGGATAAAACTCAGGAAATACACCTTTTTGTTTCACAAGACTTTATCAATGACAAAAATATGATCACAAAATGTAATTGACATAAATCAAACATCAACTCTCAATCTAGATCATTTGGTCAGGCAGGCTTTTTTAAATCTTACAGCTCACTTCAATGACACTTACTATGTAAAGCTAAAGGTACTAAAGTACCTAATACTTTCTGTGAAAATATCCGAAGTGATAGAGCAGAATACGTGCTATATCTGATGCAGTCGGTAAGAAGTATGTTTTGTATCTCAAAGTACTCTATTGAATTGCAAAATTTGCACACCTACATACATGTGATGTGTTTGTTTGGTGTGAAACTTATTTTCTTTTTGGTAAGATGAGGGCTTTTTTTAGGTCAAATGGTATTCCTAAAGAATTATGATGTTCATGACATCTTCAATTGTCTATTTGTCCACTTGAGAGATTACAAAAAGATACATTACAGTAAGGTATTAAGGCAGAAGTTAATAGACAATCAGTGAGACAGTAACTATTATAATTTTGAATGTAAGCGATCAGTATCATTAAATGATCAACGGCAAACAAATAGTTCATATCGATCCACACCAACATCAATCTGGTCATAACTTTTTTACAATTTTACCTACTGTAAATGGCGGTTGCAAGTTACAAATTATTTAAGCGTTAGTTAAATGTCATAGAAACTTCTACAATAAAATCCTCCATCCTAAAGTAAACACGTCCGCACAGATGAATGAAATAAATTTTGTGATGTCATTGACGATAATGAATTAAAATTATTAAAGAGGAGAATAGATTAATGACAGCAATAATAGTGATCTGTATAGCTTTCAATGTTCTAAATCCCTGTGAAATTATGAACGTCCAATTTTGCGCTTTGTACACTTCGTTCATATATCATGAACTTCAAAGTTAACATTACGATAAATGTTCAAGTCATCGATTAATCTACATAGTGGTTGTATACATGTACATGTGACAAGCCAAAGGCTTTACTGATATATTGGATACAGGCACGTTTTAGACATTGATTCGTGAATATACTTATAGGTAGATAACAGTAAATTGTAGTTCTAAAGGACAAATATATAATAACATCTGTCAGCATGCGGAAACAATAAGAGAAGTAGCAGTTCATGATGAACTATTGTGCTTGAAAAAGGGATTGTGTCAGAATATGATAAAATTTCAATGCAATGCTTGATTTATCTATTTAACTTCACACGCTTTGCTTATGAAACTATTTGGTAGGCTTATTTGTGTTAGTAGAACTGCATAAAATGATTCGCTCGTTTGAGTGCATACAAATCCGGTCTGTAGTTTTTGTATGTCAATAAACTATTTCCAATAAATCTTTCGTAGAAGATTTTTGAGTCATTAATTAATCATTACTAAATTAGCAACATGTAAACTTTTGAAAAAAAAAGAAAGCCATTTCTGGGACGCAAAGTTCTTTTAGACATACCGAGAAAAAGCTCGTCTGTTTATTTTAAGTTGTACGGAACTCAAAAGAAAAGAATTACGAAAACTTTGTGGAGAGTATATTTTATATAAATTTCTCCTGTTTAGATAATTAAATATTAGTTGAATAATAATTATCGTAGACCCTCTTTTAAAGTAGCTGCTTTATTAATAATATTATAATTTTCTCCCTTGCTTAAATTTAAAATGTGTCTACAACTCCCCCTATAATATTTTACCTCTCCATATAATAGATATGTAATAATGGTAGATATATAATAACGGAAATATCCCTTCCGCATAATAATGGTAATATACCATTGCGCACGGATAGGTGGGTTCATTAATAATTTTTGTCTCCGGATTTTATATTTAAAGCTCATTTATAGGTCTACTATTTTGATTTATTTTTGTCTGATCACGCCGTTTCAACAAGACGCTTCAACGCGCGAATGATTATTCGTTTGTAATTGAATTAAATTATGCATCATAAGCATCTATTTTGCTGAATTATGATTCAAGCAGGTTTGGGAGTTTTACAACCATTAGTTTTAACAATTTAGTGAAAACTCACTTAGTGCGATAATAACCTTTTGTTTTGAAATTGGTTATCGTGTTTCTGTAAAGAATTTTGTAGTGAAAATAGAAGCTTCGTTATTCCATTAGTTTCATACGACGCAATAACAAACCTCGTTTAATCTGTCGGAAGTAAGAAATCTCTTTAATATGTCCTACTTTTAAAAAGTCGTTAGCCAAACTTTATTCTTGCAACTGCTTAAGGATGTTTAGGAGGTATGTCGAAATGGTACGCAACGAACAAAAATTTAGTAGAATCTTCCTCATTTAATGCTAAAACTACAGTGAAAATTTCAATTCGATCGACTAAGCCGTTTAAAAGCTATTGCAATTTAAAATAACTGTAATTTTACATATGTTCTTATGGAGATTCGCTCACATAATAGAATAAAGTCGTTTCAATTACAGGAAAAAAAGCTACCAAGCTTCCCAAATTTTTAAATTACGTAACTTGAACTCCATAGAACCGATTATGCATAGTTTTATAAACATTCACTGAACGGTTGTTGAGAAAAAAATTATAAATAAGCTGAAAATTTGGTGTTTACTCGATAAGTTAATTGGTGTATAAGAAAATGCGGCAACACTGTACTCAGCTGTGAGCTATAGTTTCCGTCAAGCGCAGTGGCGTGCTGTTAAAAAGGGGCTTGTAAATTACAGTCAGATCCAATATCCACTATGAGCAAATGAGCTTCAATTCTGAAATAGCAATAATGTAAACGGCAAATGATGCCTATAAAGTCTTAATTTGTGTGTTAGTAGTTATAATTACTATAAATAAAATAAAATCCTAACTACACATTATTTGTCCTAAACTACTACGGTAGTATGAAGTCGGTATTTAGTTATTTACTACAGTTAATTGTTTCCTTTTTTGTTATTGTAAACATAATTTAGTTAAGACTATAATAAACTAACACAAGAATAATAGTAAGTTCTATTAACTATTTGGTATAGGTAGTAGAAGGTAGTTCCTGTGCTTGCTCTGGCCTTTAACAACAATTACAATAGTTTAGTACAAGTTTAGTTGTGCCCATTCCTTGAGTTTTGGAAATTGTATAAATGAATGAATTAATGAGTCAGCTAAATCTGTAAAGTTAAGAAATTGACCCCAGTTTATCTGTTGTTCGGAGTCAATATATATTACAATATTTAAAGCTAAGATAGTTGCAGCTACAGCTTCCTGATTTCTCCGATGAAAGCAATTTGTCCTTTTTGTTGTAGTAGTAAGGTGGATCAGAATCCACTGAAGTACCGCCAAACGGGAATCTATAATAAAAAAGACCATGGAATGTTTTAGACTTAATTTTCTGCTGGATATAAATATTCCTAATACTCATCTGCACTACTAGATGACAAAAACACAGATGTATTTTTATGGAATTTATTAGAATTATATAATTATAATACTTATGCTATACCTAGTTAATACAAGTGTTTAATATAATAGTATAAATGTTATTTACTTCTAATTAATAAGTTCTAAGTTATTCATTTTTAAATCTTAACATGCTTCTAACTCTGTTATGACAGGACATATCCAGTTTTTTGGTAGTTTCACGATTTCGTGAACTGAAGTTTTTCAATTCTTCCCTTGCTTGCAATTGAGATACGGTCTCTTCTGGTTCTAACATGTTTATGTGCCCCCGTCAGACGTTACACACTGACATACAAAACATGTGACATAACCTAGCTTTATCATAATTTAAAATTTAGATACCTATGAGATATTTGATTTTCCTTCAAATTGTATCTTTTGTACAAAATACATTGTAACACCATTATTTAAATTAAAATAGTCACAATAACTTAAAAACGAAACACACAGAAAACAAATTAGTCAAGATGGAACATTCGTGGCGCGGCGAGTAAATTACTAAACACTAGGATGGGATTCGGCTACGTTCGGGCACGCATATCGTTTTGTGCTTTGTGTAAACAAACCATGCAGGCTTCAGATAATACTTAAATATCTGGTTTATAAATCCATGATTTCAATCAACTGCTGACTGATGGCCAAAGCTTTTTCTCTTAATTATGTAAGAGAAATGCTACCAACTTATAAAATCAACATTCTTGTCACGTTTTCTATGTTTTATAGAACGTTGAATTATTAATATTAAACATATTTATCATTTAAAATTATAAAAAATAAACAATATATTAATGTTTTAATTTATACTCGAGCATAATAAATAATTATATGTTCATAATTGATAAAGATTTAAATCAAACATGTTTTTGCCGAAAAGTTAAAATCAAGGCATATTTACTGCCAAAAGTTATTTAAGATTTTTCCATATTATTCGTTATTTTCTATTTCATTTAACATTATTAATAAAAAATCTTCTTTTTCTTAAATAATATATTCTTTTTTAGCATTGTAACTATTAATTTACTTCGTAATGTGCTGTAAAACGAAGATAATCATGAATTTCTAATTTTCAGTACTTTTGCCTCCGATTGTACCTCCCAAACATCCTTAAGTAAATCCGTTCTTTAAAGGTTTTTGTGACCTGGAGCTTCATTTACCTTGAAGACACCGTTTTTGACCTGGGACATCGTTTATCTTGAACCCGTTGCGTTTATTTAACCTAGGACGTCACTTAGTTTGAAGACGCTATTGTTGAAGCCATCTTGTCGACTGGCTTGGATACCTGCATTACCTTAAACATTGCATCGACTTGGTGTTGCAGAGCTAGTAGAGATATTATAGCAAATTACTTAGATTCGAAAAGAAATGTGTAGATTTAAATTAAATTTTTGGTTTGTGCAACGATTTTGCTAAAATGGAATTTTGTTCAATTGATCGTAGTCATGGCTGTAGAACAATAAGGAAGTAATAGGATTTTTCAATAACTAAGCTTTAAAATAGCGTAAAGGATAGGGTTCTAAAGTGTAGGTTAATGTGCTTTTTAATTGTAACTAAAGTTTTGACTGAATTTGCTTCTGAATAAAATTTAGTTTGCACTTTTATTAATTGACATACAGAAAAGTAAGTACTAGAATAATAACTTTATCGCAGAACATTTCTAACGAAGGTCTTCGAAATCAGCTTGACTTTTTAATGAAACATTTAAGTGTTCATGAATTCACTTTTGACTATTTATTCTATTTCTTCATTTGAATTTAAAACACAATTTTGATGATTAATAAATTATTAGGTACAGGATATTTCATTTATAAAATAAAACAATAACTACAATTATACAATTATCGTAGTTCGATAGGAGCGATATATTAAACTGATTATGAAAATTGCCGGAAGATGAGAAACACAAACTCAAATTTCATTTTGTCTTAGCTTCGAATATACAGTCTGTTCAAAACTGAGTTTGCACTACTGCTGATCTTGCTTGATTTGGGTGAATGGTGAAAATAGGAAAACAATCAAACATCGCGCTTTCGTCACAATAAAAAATGTAGTTTTTTTTCTAATAGAATAATTTGTATATTGAACCACTAAACGAAAGGAAATTTGATTCTGGATAAAAGTTACTTTATAAATAATTTTCCTAAAACCTAAAATAAAGGAAATAACATATTTAATATTATTATTCAATAATTCTCTTCAAGAATTTTTTCTAATGAAACACTTTGTATAATATTTTACCATTAGCATGGGTATCAAATTTTACGTAAACAGCTTGTAACGTGCTAATTTCGTAGCACCCTGTATATCTGTTTTTGTGTTAGATTGTATAGCGTTTGGGGATTTTCGTATTCTCTCTCCGATTAGTTGCCATTTTGTTCGGAATTAACTTCCTGTTGATAACAGGACTTACACTTTGTCGAATCGATCGTGAAGCAACTTCTTTAAAAAAATGTTTTAGTTGCATCGCCGTTAAATTGATTTTCCCTTTATGTTGTGAAATTGGAGTTGCGTTTGTGTAGATTTATAATTAATTTTTGGTAGTGATTTTCAATTTTATTGGTGCCGTAAGGGATTTACCGCTACTTCTTTTGGAGGTTAGAAGCACGTTTTCGAGGTTCGTATTGTTTAGCTTTTCTTTGCGTTCAATCTCTTATAATGCAATTCTTTTGACAGGATTCAATATTTAATCGACGTTATCAGCATTTGGAAGCAATATAACTTTATTACTAAGTCGCCTTCCATCTAAGGTACTTATGCAAACTCTGCTTGGTGCATTCTGGTAATTGATTTTGTTTGTTACAGACCTTTTTGTATTATCCTTTTTATTCTACCTTAACTTCATACACTCGTTGTATTTTTGGGTTGTTAAAACATCTCTACGTTGAGTTAATTACTCACGTACAGTTACTTGGTTGCTGGTTGTCTCTTTGGATCACGCTACACTTAACCTGGTTGGTGACTTTCCTATTCAGATTGAAAGAACACACACCTGTATCGTGAGTCACTTTTATTGCAGCAATTATTTATGACATGAGTAACGTTTGGAAACCTTTATTGTAAATAAAACATTGCTGTATATTTGTATATTATAATTTTCTGTGTTAAATGGTTTTTCCCTAGTATGCGTGTAGCACTTATATCTATGTATGTATCTATTCATATATTTTATTATCAGTTTACATTGTTAGGAATATTTGCGGATGAATACATATAACTTTATTCCGTAATGGAATGGTTAAATAATTAAAATCTCTTGGACATCCGGTTTAATTGATTAGTAGAACCTGACATATATTTGCGTCGTTAGAAGCAAAAAATTGTAACCAAATTTAGCTTTAAAATAGGAATGTTTATCACATCTGTTAGGTTTCGACTTTTCTTTGTACAAAGTTTGTTACATATAAAATCCGAATAGCATATTTTTATAACGCCTTCCAGTTAATGAAGCTGAAATCTAAAAAACGGAAAATAGAAGGTGACAAGTTAATTTCAGCTAAAAGTGTAAGTTAATGTGACAAAAACAAAGTGAGAATATATGTAAATCGAGAGCGCTTGTATACAAAAATAGTATCGCCTCAAGCCGCGTTAAAAAATTAACAAGATCTGTTAAACTTTTCTTCAAAAATATCCACAACAGAAGCGTTTTGGTGCTGCTGTTAATTGTAACTTTTAAGTCAACAATAAAACCCTAGACTACTCGGTTCTGTGGAACTTCAAAAGGGTCTACATTTGTCAAACCTCTTGGGTTTTAATTAAATTGTTGCAAAACAAAAATCGATTAAATTAAAATGTCAGAGATAACTTTATGATATTAAAATACGATAAAGAAATTTCCTTTGCCTTAAAGGAATCACAAACTAAGACTAAGTACAAAAGTTAATCGTGTGTAAACTAATTAAAGTGACGGTTTAGATAGAGCTGAATTAGACTTAAAACGGGTATTTTCAGAGAACTTCAAAACATCAGCCAACTAATTAAGAATATTTGCACCATTACTGAAGAAATTAAGGAAGCATCTCACTGCTTTTAATTGACGTCGCTTTATGGAGGTTGAATATTTTGAATATTAAAAACTTTTTGCTGAAATACTTCTTTGAGAGGGATTATAATTCGAGTTCCAGAAGAAAAAAAGATCAAAACCACTTCTTGTTTCGGGAAAAATAGAGTGAAAGAGTGTAAACAAAAACGTCTTAGAAAAATAATTTTTTATTTGACAAATGCTTTTATGAGATGATTGAAATTAAAAACTAAGTTTAAAAAAGAATTTACAAAATTCCTGTGCTTTTCTTATTTCTGACGTTGTGGTGGGTGTATTATAATGTGCCCTGGATTATGTGGTTATAAGAAAGTGATTAAATCTCAATAAAAATGAATATATTTCGAGGAGTTTGAAAAGTGTTCACTCTATATACATACAGTAGCTTGCCCAATTTAAATATTTACACATTGTGTTATTTTAACAAACTCCTTTTTATATACCATACTACAAGTTAATATAAAACATTATATTTATATTTAATCTATGTGCAGAAACTCTTTTACATTAAGGAGACTCCTCTGAGAAAGAAAATATTCCCAATACAAAAACAATTGAATAATTTTAAATTATTAATGTTTACTAAATAAATCTTAGTTTAAGAAAAATCACCGTTTTAACAATTCTACTTAGTTTCATTAGCCTCATTTTATTGTGTTGCTATACCCGATCTGATTGACTTGATTGAGTATGACGTCATGAACTGAAACGTCGGTCGGTACAAGAACGAGGGTTACTATAGCAACTAGTCTGAAAGCTGAAGCTGAAAACCAGCTATTGAAGTAAAACCCAGACTTGTTACAAGGAGATAAGGAATTTCTTAAATTTGGAAAGTATTAGGCAGATAAGTTATTCAGACTTTTAAATGTTTTTCTTTTGATCAATTAAATTTGGAAATATTCAGGATCCCTTGTTAATGAATCCGAATAAAATAAATTAGTTGCTGTACGCTTAAATCTTTCGTAGTTAATTAGAAATACAAATTTTACTCAAATGAAGATTAAATAACGAATTTCACTAGCATCGAATCGAATATTAATCTAATTAATGAGTTTTACTAAATAAAATAATTTGTTAATCCGAAGCGAAAATGAATAGTCCAAACCAGAAGAAAAATGTATAAAACACAAATAATAAACACTAAGTTTTAGTTGTTAAAAAAATATGCGAAATGCATGAATTTAAATTATAAATTCGAAAATCTTTTCATCATATGATTGTACAGGGTTATTCATTTTATTTTGATCCTTTGTTTATCATTGTTATTATTCGATATAAAGAATGTTTCTTATAAAAGTTGTATCGTTCTATCTATATTATTTAGTGGTGGGCTCGAGCCGAGCTTTCCTAGAAGGCTCGACTCGACTTGAAAAAAAAATTCAAGCTCGACTCGAAACTCGACTCGAAATAATCTGTTTCAACTCGACTCGTTTTGGAATCATAGTTATTTTCCAAATTCATATAGGGGAGATCACGGTAATAAGAGACGACGCCAATAAAACGGAGTGTGGAGACTGCATAAGCTGTAAATGAAGTTGCATAGGTTATTTAGTATCTTGTGAGTTGCTGTGCACTAAAGAGGTAAGCATAATGTAACAATTTTTTTCCAAAAAATTGGTTTTAATAAACTGCTGCATTTAAAGAGGATACCCACATTGTCTCTTATTACCATGTTATGATAATTACTACTTGCAATTGTTGCTTTAATGAGCAGATAGTATTTTTAAAACATGGATTTTGAGGTTATGTTTTGGTCAAATTATATCCATTCATGCTGGGTTTAAACCGCTTATTATTATTTCAGTGTCTCTTATAGCAACACTTTTATTCAACATATGTGGTAATAAGAGACAAGTGGAGGGTAATAAGAGATTTCTATTCACTCAACCCAAAAACATTTTATTTCAGCGCAAAATGCCGGGAAAACGTAAAACAGACAAGAGACGATGTACCTATGACCTCAAGGCTATGGAACTGGCGGTAGATGCAGTTAAAACAAAAGGATATTCTTTGGGGGCAGCAGCTGCAAGGTTCCAAGTTCCTATGTCAACTTTGGGAAAGCATTATAAAAAAAATAAGGTTCAAGTCTGGGCTGGAAGAAGGCCAGAACTATCCGAAGATGACGAAAACACTCTTGCGTTATTTCTAAATCAATGCGGGACACTGGGCTATGGGTTCACAAAACTTGAAACACTTCAATTTGTAACTCAATTTGTGAAGGACGCGAAAATGAAACAAGGTGGGGTGAAAAAGGCCCTGGACACGTGTGGTTCATCAATTTCCTCAAAAGGCATCCAGAATTGTCCATCAGGAAAGGTGAAATATTGGGGCAGCAAAGAGGTCGAGGTGCTGATCCATACACAATCACAGCTTGGTACACCAATTTAAAGAAAGTGTTTAAACAAGAAAAAATTACTTCAGAAGATGGATCACTTATATTCAATTGTGATGAATCAGGCTTTTGTCACGATCCTAAAGATGTAAAACTTGTGGCGCCAAAAGGCCTTAAGAGGGTCTCCGAAAATATTGCAGGTTCTGGAAAAAAAAGCACCACAGTCATGGCTTGCTGCAGTGCGGATGGTAACAAAATGCCGCCCTTTATCATTTTCGAAGGAACCTACGTGTGGTCAAATTGGATTCCTGAAGATGATTATGTCGGAACGGCCTACACTGCACAAAACAAGGGATGGATGGAAGGCGACATTTTTTGTCAATGGTTTGAGCGAGTATTTTTAAAAAACATACTTGTTACATAAATAGCTATTATTTCATGTTTTAAGGAAAGTCTTGATTTTGAATTTCTGGAGAGGGATTTTTAGTCACAACTTTAATCACAAATATATTTTTTGTGGTTCACACTAAGTGAACATAAATTTTTGGGATGTTTTAGAATATTTTAAACTATCTCTACTTACCTAGACAGCTTGTTAACGTGGATCCTATCAGAGTTATAGTTTGTCTCTTAATACCACGAGAAGGTAATAAGAGACGAAACAAACAAAATTTTTTTGAAAATTAATATTAAGAAAACCCATAAAAATAAAAATTTTAGGTATTGATACAACAATCCCCTTTAGTGAAAGTATAAGCTGTAAAAATCTTAGGTCTCTACCTTTACCAATTTATTAGAAATTGGACGATCACGTCTCTTATTACCTTGAAATAAATAAAGATTATTAAAAGTTTCACAGTTTTATTAAAATATAACCTGACAATATTGTTTCGACAGCTATGCTGTCATTATCAAAGGTAATATAATTATAAACAAACACGTCGCTAAGGTAGATACAAAAATAGGTAACTAGATAAAATAATAATAATAATCATAATTAAATATCTAATACTTCCAGTAACGGAGAATTACTGAGCTCAACATTACCTTATTCGTCTCTTATTACCGTGCTCTCCCCTAGCAGTCGCGAAAACTTTTTTCTCCTTTTAGCCACGAGTGCAATAATCACTTATGAAACGAGCTTTTTATGCTATTTTTTTTTCTATTTTGCCTCTTTTATTCCCTTTTTAAACAAAAAAAAAATCGCTATTTCAAAATTTAGGAAATTGTGTGGTAGTTGACAATACTGATGTGACATTTGAAAATTCAAATTTTTAGGGTAAAGTTTTTGTCAATTTTCTGGTTTTTTCAATTTTATTTTCAATACTACCAACTTTGGAAAAGTCGGGCTATTAAAGCACTCAACTGAGCTATTAACGCACTGTTTTGGGTGCTTTAACAGCCTTATTATAGGCGCAAAATAGAAAAATGTAGTTATGGATAGACTTAAATTTTTTTTCTAAATTGATTATATAAAATAAAAAAATTTGACGACAACAAAAATCATATTTAATAACTTTCAGCAGGTTAAAGGTAATTAAGGTAATAAATGTATTTGCAATACATTTATTTTTATTTAAACGGTTTAATAGTGGAAGCAATGAAAGTTACATTGAAATCAAGAATTACAAATTTAAGTAAATCAATGCAATTTTTTATTAAAAATACATTTTATTTTACATTTCTTATAATATCTACATAAAAACAAAAATTTTCACAAAACACTAAAACTACTGAATATCATTTGGTCAAAGACTCAAGTGTTTTTAAGAAACTGTCTTTAACCCAAGAGTTTAGACATAACAGACTCTTGACAGATTCATAGTTAAGTCTGTTCCTATGTTTCCTTATTGTTAAAATAATCTCTCAGCAGGGAGTCTTCTTGTGATTATGTATTTAAGGTGCCTAGATAAACAATAAATGTGTCAGTAAGTAGCCGGTGATAGTAAACAGGTTTCAAAGAAAGGATTAAGGGATGATTCATTGCGGCTCCTTTTCATTACCCATCCGGTTTAAAACCAAATGTTAAACAAATTTTAGAAAATCCCGAAATAAGTAGGTAAATCTTTTTAGATAAAGTGTTTAATTGATTTGTTGTTGAAGAAGATTCTGGAATCCGGTTTGTTGCTTTGATCTTGTCCGTGTACTTACACCAAGGTGTTATTCACAATTTTAAACAATTTTATCGTAAACAAATTGTACTGCAAATGATAGAGCAAATGGACAACAACCAACAGCTTAAAGCAATAAATGTTCTCGATGCTGTGCGTTTGATACGTTTGTCATGGAGTCAGATTAAACCAGAAACAATTAAGAATTGTTTTAAGAAATCGGGTTTTTACACAGAATTTAAGAAAAATCATTTGGAAGAATGTTTTTCTGATGAGGAGCTAGCAAAGTGGAATACAATAAACTCTGAGATTTCCTTCAATGAATACATAGAAATAGACAATAACGCTGTTATTTGCGGTACACTTGACGAAAATGATATCGTTTCAGAAGTTAAAACAACTAACAAAAACTCATTGTCTGAAGATGAATTAGAAGATGAAGTCAGTATCCCACCAACAAATAATAAAGCAAACAATGCAATCCTTATATTGCAACAATATTTTGAAAATTAAGAGTCCACTGCAAGTGAAGTGTTTGATTATATTAATAAATTAAAAGTCATCATTAATCTTAATAAAAAAACAAAAGAAACTAAAATTACTAATTTTTTTTAATACAAGTTAATAAATCCACGACGTTATCAACACGTTTTGAACATAAAAGATAAGATCAGATTGCAAGTAGCAACTCTTGTTACTTCAGCTGTTAAAAACTTATAAAGTGGCGTGCAGGAGTTTTACTTTTAACATTTTGTTTCTCATTGATGAATACATTACACCCTAATAACGGGATAAAATGATTATATAATAATTAAAAATTTCATTATGTTTTAAGTGTTATAGTGTAATGAAACCATTTAAAGAAAAGTAATTGCGCATATTCTTAGTTATAATCCGTTACAAAATAGGGGAAATACTGTAAACTGTACAATTTTCTCGAGCCGGTTCGAAAAGCTCGAAAAACTCGACTTCAAAAACTCGACTCGACTCGGGCTAGCAATACGTGAAGCTCGACTCGACTCGAATAAAGAATTGTCGAACTCGATTCGAAACTCGGCTCGAAATCGAGTCAAGTTTCGAGTCGAGTCGAGCTTGGCTCGGGCTCGAGTCCATCACTAATACTTTAAAATGCTATAAAAAATACAGGTATTGGCCACGTGATACGGAATATACATATATTTTTTAAAGGAAATGCCCTGGCCTTTGGCCTTTTTTCCTGGTGCAATGCAATAACTCTAGATTTAAAATAACGGATATTATCAGAAAATCTAACTTTCATTCCACTCACCGGCTAAAACTAGGCATGAAACTATCTTTTACTTGTAGGGTGTCTGAAAAAGTATGGAATAATTATGAAATAAATAACGATTATTAAAAGTTTCACAGTTTTATTAAAATACAACCTGACAATATTGTTTCGACAGCTATGCTGTCATTATCAAAGGTAATATAATTATAAACAAACACGTCGCTAAGGTAGATACAAAATAGGTAACTAGATAAAATAATAATAATAATCAGAATTAAATATCTAATACTTCCAGTAACGGAGAATTACTGAGCTCAAGTTGTTCATTCATTAAAGGTACCCTGAGTTTGTGTTTGTATATCTCAAAGGCTTCTAAAATGTCTAATTTGCGTTTGTTATTACAAAAATGTAGGAATTTAATATTATTTTGAGGAGTCATTGTGTGATTTTGTTCTAAAAGGTGTTTGGCGTAATTCGATTTTTCAGGATGTTTATTTTTGTAATGACGTACGTGTTCTTTATATCTTATGTCAAAATTTCGAAGTGTTTGTCCAATATATACCGAACTACAAAAAGAACAATTTAAACGGTAAATGCCCGATTCTTTTTGTAGTTCGGTATATATTGGACAAACACTTCGAAATTTTGACATAAGATATAAAGAACACGTACGTCATTACAAAAATAAACATCCTGAAAAATCGAATTACGCCAAACACCTTTTAGAACAAAATCACACAATGACTCCTCAAAATAATATTAAATTCCTACATTTTTGTAATAACAAACGCAAATTAGACATTTTAGAAGCCTTTGAGATATACAAACACAAACTCAGGGTACCTTTAATGAATGAACAACTTGAGCTCAGTAATTCTCCGTTACTGGAAGTATTAGATATTTAATTCTGATTATTATTATTATTTTATCTAGTTACCTATTTTGTATCTACCTTAGCGACGTGTTTGTTTATAATTATATTACCTTTGATAATGACAGCATAGCTGTCGAAACAATATTGTCAGGTTGTATTTTAATAAAACTGTGAAACTTTTAATAATCTTTATTTATTTCATGATTATGGAGTTCCACAAAATAAGGCTGGAAACAATAAACAAGATATGGAATAATTGTTATATAAAAAATATTTGATATCATTTTGACATCTAGTATCAAAAGAAGATACATCATCATCGATTAATTTTATTAAATGAAACACTATGCGCATTCTTGTACCACATTATTCCTTTCGCATGCTGTTTACAAGAATTTCACAGGTTTCATTTGTTTTTTTATTATTGTTATTAAATCGTTTTTGTTGATTAGTACTGGTATTTTGTTGATGAGTATTTATTGAATATTTTGTAAATGATCATGGTCATGACATAATGAACCAGTTCCCGCAAAAATGTCTTATTACCTAGGTGGAACAAATCGGTGCCTTCATTAAAACCCAAGGAAGTGCAGTTCATTATAATTAGAGTATCAATTACTTGTTTACGAATAGTAATGTGTTATTACTGGTGAGAACAAATAATTACACCTTATAAAAGAAATATGAGTTAAGATGATAGATGGCTTTGCAATGTTTAGAAAGAGTTCTTTCTTGTTAAATAAAATCTACATGAATGCCTATGCAGCTATGTAGTGACTTTATTAATTTATGGTGAGAGCTCAAAAAAATTCCAGTGTTTTAAGAAACTTCGGGGTTGCGTAAATTACCCGTGAAGTTACAGTTGAGTCATTTCTGTCACATTGGAGATAGTGGTAGTGCCCTCCACGCACGGCAACGATAGCTTTAATGTCTGATCACAAGACTTTCTTGTCAGTGGTGTGATAGCCTGCAAACAGGTGTACAAGTTGTTGGGCGATTCGAAATAGCTGTGTGTGCCACACAGAATGATACTAACAGTTGGGAGAATGCTTGTTACCCAGCGTTAGCGGTTTTTCAATGACGCTAAGTGAATCTGTCAGCAACGCTGTACTTGTGTTTAACTTCAGCTGACCTGTTGAGTAATTTCAACCATTTGTATAGTTTTCGGTTGAGTTCTGGTGCATTAGTTGATGCAATATAGGCAGGCTTTTAATGATTCGGTCAATTTTTTTTAAGTTTTCTGTTGAGCGCCTATTTCAGGGTTGTAGTTGATGTAAGATTTTAAACAGTGCCCTATATTTAAGTGCATCTTAAGTTAATCAATTTACCTTTAAAATATATTCTTGGGGTTGTCCATGGACAAACATGCAATACTTAGCCTACTTTGCTTTCAATATTGAAAATCGTTGCTGCGAAAGTATGGCTGAGAGAGGAATTGAGAATTTAGTGAAAGAGTAGAATAAATGATATTTGACACAATCGTAATTGGTTGAGCACTTCATGATTACTTTTCACGACTGATCTACCCGTTCAAGCCTAGGTTAAGTTGCTACTGGACCAAGTTTGCAAAGGTAGCCAAGTAATGCTACTAAGAGTTCCGTTACCAAAGATTTTAGCGCTCGTAATTCCTGTGAAGTTCTACCCATCAACTTGAGTCAGTTAACATTAATTTAAATTTAAAAACAGAACTTCGACAAATGTAATAGGAATTTATTTCTTTTTGGGCGAATAGCTGCGCGTAGATGAAGTTTTGTATGCCACTCGTACAAAATTGGCGCTATTGCACACGTGGATCTTGACTCGCTCGTTAATGAAAGCTTTTGTCATTATTGTATAAATAGTATATTGTGTTATTAGGATTGAAAGTGGTATTTTGTGTGAGGTGCAATTATGTTAAGATTAATGAGTTCTGAAGAGCCTTGCAAACAGAATTGCTCGTCAAAAATAGTCAATTTTAATTCGTATCCGTATAATACATATTACACTTTCTTTTAGTATTAGTACTATTAGAATGAAATACTTCGTTTTTACTAGGATTAAAAGTGTAGCATAGCAACACGCACATTTTTATATTAGTAACAAAAACTTCAACTTTAATGAAAAATAACAGTATTAAAATTTTTTTAATATATTTGGAGTAAATAACTATTACTCCTAACTAATACAAATTAACGTTTCAGGATAATATGTCTCTTTTTCAACATCAACTAAATATTTAAAATTCATCTCTTATTTCTACTGTTCTCTGAGTGTTGTATCACCAGCGAGGTTGATGACTGGAACAAGCAAATGTAAATAAATGGTGATCTTCATTATGCTGCGTTTTCTGAATCCACTGCCGTTAAATAGACTCATACACTGTGGCGAATTAAAGCTTAAGTACAGTGGTTCAGAATTCACCATGTAAAAGACCATAACATGTACATTAGGGTGATCCTTATTTTTGAAGCTTTGCAATGTTATTGTCTGACCCTCCTATGTTGTTCTATTAAGTATAAAATTTTTTTGTGAAAAGTTTTATCCAGATTAGACTATATGTAGAGGTCGCTCAAGCCAGTTGAAATTTCCACTTATAATTGGTTTTGTATCCTGTATTGCAGGAATTGTAAAAACTGAATATGGCAGCAGCAGCAGCTATTACCAGACGGGTTTCCACAATTTGGTTAATTGGCTCTGAAGACTGAACTGAAAGGATCCAAATTACCTTCAAATAGATTAGTGCTGACTGTCTTTTTCTACCATCATAAAACCCTGAAGAAAACAATTCATGTGAGTTGTAGAGCTGTCGTTAAGGAAACTGCTGAGTTTTGGAAAAAAACTAGTATTGGCATTCGTCATGAACAGGATTGTATCGAAAAACTGTAGAAGCTTCATGAAAAGTAGACTAAGCTAAAAAAAATAAGAAAACAGCCGCGTAGAAGGCAACAAAAAGAGTAATAGTTTAAGCAGAAGTATGAGGAGCTACAAGTGGATCAAACTGAAAGTGCCTGTTTAATTTACTCCAGTGATGAGGGTACTGCTTTGCTTAAAGAGTGGTGAATTATCGAGCAAGTAAGCGCAATGTGCTTTGACAGTACTGCCAGCAACATAGGTCACAAGAATGGAGCTTACATACTTAAGCAGAAGTTGCAAAAGGGCCTACTCCACCTAGCATGTCGTCATATTAGAAATTATTCTTGCAAGTTCAATGAGGCTACGCAATGTACGTTATCTGGGCTGATATAGCCTTTTTAAACGTTCTAAATAGTAATGGAATAAGAACGAACAATCAGCTTATGAAAGTGCAACCACTAATATAACAGTTATGGCAGCTTTGGTATATGAAAAGGACATTGTGACCCAATTTGCAGTTAACCAGGTTCAGGAAACTCAATCAGAGATGATTGTAAAGAATTTCTAGAGCTTGCAATTATATTTTTGGTACACGTTATATCCCCTGAAGCTCACTAAGTTGGAAGAAAATGGATTGTGTAACATTTGCATTTTTTTGTGCGTATTTATCTCAGTACTTGGTTTACAGCTCCTCTTCCTATTGCAGCACCGTCTAATGGCCTTAGACTACTACAACAAATTAATCCTTAATGAAAAGGTAAATCCTGATATCTAAAGTTGCCAGCAGGAAACTCGAAGGGCAGCTGTGGTATTTAAGTGAGGAGCTTGCGGCTTTGTCCTTTTTTGACAAAAACTATCCACACGTTCAAAAAAAGCTATGCTTCAGTCCCTTAGTGAAAGAGGCGAAGATCGACCTTTTAAGCGCATACAGATGGGTGGCAAAAGTCCTTCTGATATGTAGATTGAATATTTGATATACAGATGTAGAAAAACAGGTAGGAAGTACGTACGAGACCATATGTATGATAAGGAACGCGCTAATAAAATAAAGAAGGGTTTATATCGGGTCACGCCTTTGCTCTTCTATTTCTATGCTCGAATATTCCCCAACCCCACTAACACAAACTAAATAGGAAGAGCAAAGGCGGGGCCCGATATAAACCCTTCTTTATTTTGCTAGCGCGTTCCTTATCAAACATACATATGGTTTCGTAGACACTTCCAAGTTGTTTATCTTCACCTGTAGCGCCGGTGTCCACATGCGGGAATTCCCGTTGCGAGCTCGCTGCGGGCCCGCAAATGCGGTCTTGGATACTATAAGTTAAATGGTGCAATTGACACATAGTGCGTCATCCTTGCGAGCTCGCAGCGAGCATCTTGTGGGCGTTTCTTGACGCAGATCCCTACAGGCCCGCAAGGTTGACGCAGCCGCAAGTACGGGCTCAAGATACCTTGTTGTATATTGGGCGGTTCACACATGCGGGTGTTTGACGCAAAAATGGATAGAATTAACAATGGTGAGTTCTATAATTTTGAAGAATTATTGGATATTCAGCTGTTTATTGGTGTTATTTGTCAAAATGTAATGAAAAGGATGACAAGTATTGTTAAGTGAAGTGAAATAGAAAGCATTAAGCATGTAGTTAAAATTTAAGTCATATGTTTTTAAACCTATTTATTTAGAAATTCAGTTTTGGTTCACTTTTATCTTCTTAATATAAATAACTAGGGTTTTTAAACGTATTTCTGATAAAAGTCTATTGTGGGTGTTATTAAATTTAGAAATACCTACCTGCTTAGTACTGATACGTTAGATTTCAAAAAAAAACTTTTCAAATAATTTATAAATCGAATAAACCGAAATTCACAAGCTGTCCCTATAGCCCCCTTAAGATCTTTACTACATACTAATTATTACTACATATATTGTAGTTGTATTGCTTTAATTATGCTTTTGGTTTGAAGAATTATGGGACGAACCTTAGTTAAGTTTTATTTTGTGTGTTTGTATACTTTCTTAATAAACATTGTCTTAAATTATAAACGTGTTATTTAATTATACAAAACCTTCGACAATTATCTTTAACTACAAAATAAACATTTTGTAGATAATATAAGCAAATACAACTCGTTTTCTGCAATATACATCTATTTCTGATGGCAGTAGTTTGTTTACTGTGCGTCATTTCACCGTGTAGTGTGAACTGATTTTTACAGGCCCGCAGCGAGCTCGTTGCGAGCTCGCAACGGGAGTTTCCCGCATGTGGACACTGGCGCCGTATACTGGTAGAATGTATACTATATGTTATAACATGTAAAACTTTGAGCCTATTGAGCTACGATTAAATGTCAATTAAGAAGTTTGAGCTTTTACATACATTTTACATCGTAGAACCGTCTTGGGGGGTCAGAAGATATAAATTGTTGGAAATCTTTTTCTCATTGGTAGGATCACCTTAATGTAAATAAATAAACACCAACGAAGGTAGTGGAATCTTGAAAAGACAGCATCTAACTAGAAGGACCATGTAGAAACTACCATTGAATATCGGACGTTTACTTCGGCTTGGCTCGAAGGGCCACATGTGGAAACCACCAACGAATTTACCTACTCGAAGGACCAAATAAAGAACCACTAGCGTATGTAGTAGCTGTAAAGGTTGTGTTAAGACCATCACCAAGTGTAATAGATGCACATCCTTGTTAAGTTCTGTTTCTGGGCCAACCGTCTCCACAGTCGCATACGCTGTGGTGAATTCAGATTTAGTATAGTCGTCTAGAATTAAATCTTGGAGATCTTAGAATAAAATTTATTTAAAAAATGAAAAAATGCAGTTTCAATAAATTATAAAAAATTATCACAAAATCATGGTCTGTTGGTAAAAGATATTTTTGGCGATAAGATTTAAGATAGGTATGTAGTAAGATGTACCATAGGTGATTTTATGGTAATTGTAACTTAAAAATATGAAATTCATATTGTGCTACTATTAAAATGGATACGTATCTATAAAATTATTATTTCAATAACGTAATTATCGGCCATCTTAAATAAAAAACATTAACACCATTGACATTTTTATATTTACTATTACTTCATACAAACAACTGATACGTGCAAACGGCATAGTAATATTTTTATAATACATTATCATTAAAGATTTTTATTTAAGTAAAATAGTTTTTTTCATCGCATTATAGGTAGCGTCAACAATTTTACAGATCACCTCGCCAGCGGTGATCCGATACCCCACTTTACATTTACATTTCTTACTTTACAGTTATTTACCTTGGTACATGGTCATTTTTAGAAATGATCAGTTACTGTATATTTCAATTAGCTATATGGCTAGCAATAAATTGGATATAGTCGGAATCGCAGTTAATATCACGTCAAAGTAAGAATTCTGCCACTAATATTGTAAAAGGAGTCATGTTCGTTGCATTTTTAACTAATTACATTAAAAGGAATTTATTGCTGGTTTTTGTGCAGTTAGTTGAACATTAAGAATAACTTTGTTCGGATTTATCCAGTTATATCTTAAGTAATTTAATTTTCGTTTGGGTTTTGTTCTTATTTCACTTCTAAAGTAAATAGACTACTCTAGAAAAGTTTTAATAACAGAAAGATGTAAGAAATTCTCAGAACTAAGGTAGAGCTGGAACTATTTATAAATAAAAAAAACTATTTCCAGAAAGTTTTATTGTACGTTTTTATTAAATGATGTCTTGCATGAAACAATAATAAATTTATTACAGTAATGTTTATCCTACTTAATTGTAAAGGATAGGCAGAAAGTGATCAAAAATAGAATAGATTTAAATTAAAATGCGATTCTTAGTGTGTGCTTTTTAAGACACAAAACTGATAATAAAGAAAAGAAAAGCTAATCCGCCACGATACATATTTTAAGCATTCAGCATTATATTTTATTGAAAAAGAATTGAACCTGACTTGAAAGGAAGTTATTTTAGTAAAACCTTAGAGAACAATCGAAATAACAGTTGTATAGAACTTCAATTCGGTCATCGGGCAGCTTAGCTTATATAGAATCCGAATAAAAAGAACAAAAGAAAAACAAACCTGATAAAAAGCTCACTGAATGATCAGGATTCAGCAAACAAAAGAAACACAGAATTCGTGACGACGAACTCATTTTTATCTTTCACTCGTCATGTTACCAAAATTATATTTTGTATTATTTACTTTTATCGAATGTATTTTTTAGGATACACCTACAATATCTAAGGATTATTTTTAGATCTAGATAATAATTTATTCTCGCTAGATTAATCTAAAAGCGTTTAAGGAAAAATTATTTCTGTACTTTCAGTGTACGTGATGAAAAAAGGCTTTTAACTTTTCACCTTTTATAAAAATTACTACTTCAATAATTCTTTCTCGGGTTGCTTTCAGTCGCTTCCGATAAATAATTTATAGAGAATTTAAAGCGGGTGTTTGCACCGTTCAGTGATTTATTGATAAAACTTACGTAAATATCCAAACTGTAAATTTACTTGCGGTGGACTAGTTGGTGTTTTTCATTTTTTAATTCTGGAATTTCTTTCGTGGGAATTAACAAATTCTTTATTTATTTACACAATAAATTAATAGCTTCATTATTTAAACATCCCTGAATAAATAAACACAAGAAATAAATGTTTGTTTTAGCGATATAAGTTCATATTCTGACAAACATAAAGAGTTTCCGAATATATAGATTTAAATAAAAATTATTTGAAATATTATTTCTAAAACTATTGGACATTTCTGCTATTTTATAAGTTTTAGGTATACACTGAATGGACACTGGACTTAAAAGGAGAGAGTTTTTGACTTTTGATTTTTATATTATGTTTATAGTTAATATCATAAAGGTTAACAATAGTCAAGTGTTTTGATAGATAACTTATAAACAAGGTACATAAATAACGTAAGAAATGCTCCTATCTATACACATACTTTCAGCCTTGTCGGGAATTAACAAATAGCGAGTGCAATCGAGACTGCTAAACGTTTAAGTAAGTGCTTTTCTGTTGCACGTAAACAGTTAGTGATTAATACCTACGGAATTAAATATGAGTTGAAAGAGTGGAAAGGTGTAAGCTTATTTAAAAAACGGGAAATGATAAAAAATTAACACCAAATCATGTTCCCAAAAATTTTTGGTGAGATGATTTAATAAAGACATGGACGATAAGTGGTTTTACAGTAATCGTAGCTTAAGAATTGTAACGTTACGTTTTTGTTGGCTTTCAGATAATGGAATTTAGTATGCATATTTAACAAAAAACTCTAAATGTGGTCCTGTGTATTCATATATTTTCTTTCAACGTAGAATCACCGTTAGTATACTGCCTAAAATAAACCCCATAAAATATTAAAGGTCATCTCAAAGAAGCATTTCAGGCTAATAAAATTGTTTTTATAAGAATTTGTAGATCTTATTTCAAATAAAGGTATGGTTTTCACACGTGTTAGCATCTACCATTTCATATTGTTCTTGGGAAAAATAATATTTTCGAATTGACTAGTCTTTTAAAATCTAAATTGTCAGCAATTTCCGTCGATGTGAACGAGCATCTGCGACTATTCCCATCTAAATCAGTTGAGCTTCTACGAAAAACATACTAATAAAACCTATTTGGTTCAAATTTATGATTTCCGTGTACGTGCTTGTTAACCAATTCTAGACAAACAAATTTTCGTTTACCGAATGTCTGTTTTTTTGCATATGGTGCAGATTTCAGCTAAAGTCCCAAATTCTCTAGCGCTCTTTGTATAAAATAATCAACTTTCATTAGTCTAATCAAATCGCGCTGTTTTCTCGTGGGTTTATTTGAAAGCGTACCCCTCTTAAAATTCAGTATACTGTTAAAATAATTTTTAAAAGAAGAAGTCGAACACAGACTCTGATACTGTCAGCAAGGGCTTGAAAACAGGGTCTGCGCGAGACTTTTGTCGTGTGCAGAGCTTTGTTGTACCGTTGTGAAATACATATCGAGGCCGGTTGCCGAGAGCACTTACAGATTTATTTTTGTAGTACTTCAGTTGACATCGTACAGTTGATTTTGTAATTGCGAAAAATTTATTTTACCGAAAATTAAAGTCTAATCTAATGCAGTTCACCGATAATAATAATAAAGTGTAACCCATTTCTTCTAATGGCCGTATTTTAGGTTCATAAAGAATCTCATTAAATGAAACGATTAAAAATATAAATGACTATTGTAGTCCAGTTGAACTTTTAATAAATTTAATTGTTTCATAAAACATTGTCTGAATATAATTTAAAATCGGACAGTTTTAAAACCAAATAAATAATAAAAAGAAAAAGATCGTTTCTACTAAGATAATTTAAATAAGTAATTTCATCTAAGTTGTCTGGTTGTATCGGTTATTTGATAGAGTGAATTCTATTAATGAATACCTCTCTGTAGTACAGTATTGTGATATTTAATTCTCCCAGTTTTGGGTTATTAGTGAATGCAGAATTTTACGAAGTTTTCTAGTTTCTCCAGTTCAGTGACAATTGTTTACACCTGTGTTGGTAGAGTGCAATATTGTGCAAGTTTGCTTTGTGAATTAAACAATGTGAACAAGATATTGTGAATTGTTGACTCTTTGAATTCTGTTAACATTACGTAAGTTGTATATTGTTTATGTATCGATTATTTTTGTCATTTTGTTGTATGAAAACGTTCCCAATTACTAAGAGCTCTTATGCAGGTTATTGTGACGTATTTAATGATTTTTTTTGACAAGTTATTTTTTCTAATTTTTGGTTCATGAATAAACATAATTTTTAAACTTAATTAGACTGAATAATATTGACCCATATAATTATGAAAGTCGTTATTTATATTTTATCCAACCTAACTTTGACATCATCGAATATGACTAACAAGTTAAATTAATTTTATCAGATCTGACTCCAGTTTCTAGTTAATGGTATCAGGTCATTATCAACTTTCATAATCAGATGGCGCCCAAATATATGCATCTTCTTGTGTTTTTTGATACCTTTATTCATCCCTTGATAATTAGTGGACTGTGGAACCAATACCTACGACCTGAACTTTAAATTTGTAAAGATAAGATCTCAAGCTGTGGCAATTTTAGGCATTACATATCGTAAGTATAAATATTTTGAATATTTTAAACGTAACTTAGTTTGGGTAAATAATTTCTGTTTCCCTTTCGCCCAATCGCGGGGCTTTATTTTTGTTCCGTGTTAAAGAAAAATACGAGTGTTTCAGAATATAATTCATTTTACATCTTACGCCTTTGAAAGTGCTACATATAAAATTATTATAGAAACGTAATCCATCTTCAATAACAAGCATTAATACGATTGACTTTTTTATATTTATTATTATTTAACTATTTAACCAATTCGCACATGCAAATGACGTACTGTAATATCTTTATACTAATTAAATTATCTATCCTTATTAAATTATCATTTTAGCGGCAGTTATTTTACTTCGACTTGTCTGCAAAGTAATAGTGTGAGTAAAATTGTTTCAAAAAAGAAACAATTTCCCAAACTGCCTCACGGGCGGCGATTCATTCTAAAAATATACAATGAGAAAATAATTTCAATGCCATTTCTTACTTTCTATCTATTTACGTTGGTTATAGTAATGTTTATATCAAGATTAAAATGCGTACGACGTAAAATAGAAACTCATGTTAGCATTGTTTAATAGATGGCTGAGTAGGGTTACGTATAATGTATTTCTATTTTACATCAGTGTTATACAGAACGTTATAATTCCTAGTATAGGTAGAACAATGCCTTTGTTTTTGTAAGCTCTATCTTAATAATTATATATTATACTTAATATTTAATGACATACGTTATTATATTTATTTGATCGTAAGAATGCTTATAATTCTATGAACTCGCTATACCGTAAAGACTAAATAGTCTTAAGTCTAAGCAGCTTTTAGGATGAACCCACTAGACTTATTACGAGAGTTCTCGCTTTTATAGAAATTGTGATCATAAATCCATGCGATTTACTTAAATGTATGACATTCAAGTACAGACCTGGAAATTGATATAGGTTCACCTAGAATATTGATATAATTTTTGAAATATTATTGTTAAAACGTATCTTACCGTAAAACCACTTTAAAGGCTTAGTTACTAAGCATTTTTATGTGTTCTCCTACCTTTTCAAAACATCTGCATGTTTGGTACAAAAGGTAATAATACTTGAAGATAAAAATGAAAAGTTTAATATGTTTGTAAATTGGAAATTGAAATAAGTTCACTAATTAAAACTCGACATTTATTAAGCATTAAATTATCAAAACCAAAAAGATCATTAATTTAATAATCAGTAGCACCACCATTATGGTAAATGATTTGAAAAATTCGATTGTACATGCTTAAGATGAGATGATTAAGCTCATTTATAGTGACATTACCAATTCCTGCAAAATCGCTCTCCTAAGATCATTTACAGTGTGGAAAGGATCATTTCCACTGTAAATCTTTTGAACGATAATCTCCCACACGTTTTCCATTGGGTTAATGTCCGAAGAGCAAGATGGCCAGTCTAAGGTTGGAATTTGTGACGCTACCAACCTTGCTCTTGTGTTCTGAGAGCTGTAAGCAGGTGCCTATCCTGTTAAAAAATTAGGTTTTCATGCTCATGATCCTCATAATAAGGAATTCACTTACCATCCATGTCAAAGGAAATACCATCCGAAGCTTGTTTATTCTGTTAAACCCAGCCTAGATTATTAGGAAACAACCATAACAGTTTCTACGTGAAAAGCTCAATGGTTTCTTTCATAAATCATGCCAATAATCACGAAACCCGTCAGGCCAGTTAAAATTAAATTTTTTCTCTTCCTCCAGATTATCTAAAAATACATTTTTTATTAATTTAAACAACAGGAAATATTAAATGTGTTATTACTCTTGTCCAATCAGGTTTTCAGCTGCAAATTGCAAACATCTTTCTTTTAACGGAATAAACAAGGTTCTGGTGGCATGGATGGCAAGTGAATTCCCTATTATGAGAATCATGAGCATGAAAACCTAGTTTTTCAACAAACTAGGCACCTGCTTACCGCTTACGGAGCATAAGAGCAGGGTTGGTAGCGGCACAAATCACAACATTAGACATGCCATCATGCTTTCCGGACATTAACCCAATGAAAAATGTGTAAGACATTCTCGTTCAAAAGATTTACAGTAGAAATAATCCTTTCCGCACTGTAAATGATCTTTCGGGTGTTCGGGAGACCACACGACGTTCAGCCGTAAAACTAGCTGTCTTCTACCCTATCCTTGAAGCATGGAAACATGACTGGGCAATGGATGAAGCAGTCAGGTCAAGTGTGTGGTAGAGAAATTCGTGAGAATTCTCGACGGTCATTCATGCCGATCAGGGGGAGCTCTGGTTATATGATACCGGTGTGGGCGGATTCGAGACTCGCCTTGGATAAGGTCATTTATGGTCACCGAACGGAACCCGCTGTTTGACCAAGGTCATCTATGGTCACCAAAGGAACCCGCTGTTTGACTGAATCTTAAGGAGGAGAATCGAAGTGAGGTTTATCCCGGTATTGAAGGAGTTCATGCCTATGGGAAACTGCATGCCGCCAGGTAAATGAGCTTAGGAGCTATCCCGACAACCCTATGATCCGGACTGCAGCTGGGTACAGTGATTGGGAGAAGCTCTAAAAGCCGTTACACTTAAGGAAAGTTGAAGCGAATACATAGCCTCTCACAATCAAGACAGCTTCACCTTACTGCGATACACACTGGGAGACTATAACGTGTAGACTTACGAACGAAGCTCTGTCGAGGGCCCACCAAGCCTATATATTGGTAGATCAGGGTGGCGAACCCATTTAAAAACCAAGTCCCGCCACATTTGAGGTTGGATTCGATCGGGCAGTGGCCCCAATCCCTGTCTCGGAGAGGAACTTGTGAAGGTATGCTATAGCTGGACTAGGTACTTCACCCCGTATGAAAGAGGGCGGGAGGGTGCCAGCGGGTGAGCACGTGTTAAGTCAATCGCTCCGGTACTATCCTGGATAGCTAGTAGAGGGTGGATAGGCAACCTTGCTCCGACCAGTGAGTAACTGGGAGCAATTGCTATGCAATTGCGCGCAGATTGAGCGTATCTCAATTACTTCCTCCCAAGGAAAGGAACGTGGAGGTATGTTAACACGGGGACTCCACGTAAAGTATGCAGTTAATCTGTAAATGATATTAGGAGCGCCATTTTGCAGGCTTTGGTAATGTCACTATCAATGAGCTTAATCATCTCGTCTTAAGCATGGACAATCGAATTTTTCAAATCATTAACCATAATGGTGGTGCTACTGATTATTAAATTAATGTTCTTTTTTGGTTTTGATAATTTAATGCTTAATAAATGGCGAGTTTTAATTAGTGAACTTATTTCAATTTCCAATTTACAAACATATTAAACTTTTCATTCTTATCTTCAAATGTTATTACCTTTAGTACCAAACATATAAATGTTTTGAAATGGTAGGAGAACACATAAAAATGTTTAGTGAATAAGCCTTTAAAGTTGGTTTTACAGTAAAATATGTTTTAACAAAAATATTTTAAAAATTATATCAATATTCTAGGTGAACCTATATCAATTTTCAGGTCTGTATAAACATATCAGAACGTTTCCGAACAGAATTGTTCCATATTATACACAATTGTACACGTGTAGATGTAGATGTGCATTCCAGTTTCTATCGCTAAACATTTTCCAGTTATGTTTGATTAATTAGTTCAAGTAGGAATATAACTAGTTGGTCGGACAAACTTGCAAGTAATGTACTGTAACCATGATTATTATGTAATAAAACGTAAGTACAATCAAAAAGCTGAAATAACATAGAGATTTGTACATACAAATTTTGTACATTATTCACAAATAATTAAAATCTATTTTAAACAGGAATTAATCACGGAGCAATTGTGAATAATTGAATCCGGACTAATTATCATTTACAAACAAGACATATTTAAATTTAGTGATTATTATGTGCTTATATTGTACAGTTATTGATTCTGTTTGTATCTCGTTCATTTTTTAATAAGTAAAGTTTTCTAGAAAGCAAAACAGATTGATTAATATTTGGTATTTTTTTATTTTAGACCTTTACATTTTTTTATTGAAAATTGTACGAAATTTGGGGATGACATTGCATTACAACAGATAACAAAAATAATATCCCATAAAAACTACCAAAACGTGAGTCCCAAAATACTCCTAAAGCTGCGACAAATCTTTTACGTGATACCTACTTTGTTGAAGACCTTATCTATTAGATATCGACTACAGCACGTGAGTGGCCCAAAAGTTGGTTTCGAGTTTAGCTTTAACAATACAAACGTGTTGAATAGTTAAGTAAAGAACGTAATGGATGAAATAAGATCAGATAAGAATTTATCTGAAATCTATATATAGTTAGATACAAAAGCCTTTGGTGTTATGATTTCATTATTATGCAGATTTCGCTGTTATTATTGATGTATGCGCAGTGGCGTGAAATTGTATCAAATAGTGAAAAGGAAAGGGTTGGTGAAATGAATGGTCTAAAAATATCTAAGCAATTTTAGGGTATCAGGTGTGCGTTTTCTGCTTTGCGTTGGAGAAATTATTATCGACAATGGTAAGTTTGTGTACATTAAGCAAATAACTTGATGAAAAGAAGTTTGTATTACTTTCTTTTAATGAGAAACTAAAAATAATTATTAATATTAATATTAGAAAATTAATTCCAATTTATTTTGCAACACACAAGCATGAGTTACTGATTAATTTTGCTGTACTGGCAATTTATAATCTAACATTAATATATGGTATTTGGAAGCATTACACGATAAATAAACCATTTGCATTACTACATAATATGCTGCATTGTAAATATTATAATGTATTATCCGTCACGTCCCTTGGAATTGATTGGAGAGAAAGGGTATTAATCAAACAATTTGGTATTATCCAATCCACGTAACATAAGTTACTGAAGAAAAATCAAAGCTAATGAAGACCCGCCATGATGAAATTCTATAATAAAGAATTAAAATAAGAGTGGGCGTGTGGGCTAAGTTGTGAAAATATTTTTTTTTTCGAGATTTTAGTATAAAAATACAGGTACAAGAACTTTACAATTAATTAGAATATATCCGCTAGATTAATGATGGAGTTAAATTAAGAAATTAAATCAGTCTGCATTTCAGATAATAAAAATAAATAGGTCTAGTTACTTGTAATAAAATAGTGTATTACATTACAAGTCATGAAAGTGAAACTTTGCAGAAGAGGAGGCTTATTGAAGAGTACGAGGATGCGTAGCATCCGAGTATCTCTTTAAAGCCTCCGAGTCAAGCAGAGACACTTTCATGACCAGTGATGTATTATATTTTTTCTGAAATCGTTTTTCAAAACTAAAAATAGATTTAAACTGAAAAAATATATCAACATCAGAGTCGTATGAGAAGTTAATATCCATGACAATGAATCAACAACAAATCAAAAATATTTTGTTGTATTTGATTGTTAGTGTTTTTAATTATATTAAATAAACGTTTCATAAGATAAGTGACGATTTCTAATTCAATTGCAGTCTAAAAATGACAGATGAGTCTTGTAAAGTGACAGGAGTCTTGTAAAAATCATGAAAGTGACTAGTCTTTAAAGTGACACTTTCATGACCAACCTGAGTTCTGTCATGACAAGCTTTCTTGACGATTTCAGAAAAAAGTGCATTACATTATTCCACACTACTAATGCCAGATAGTCCATTCTACGTTTACTGTGCTTTGGAAATTTCATTTAATTACCTTTTAAGTTTATTTTTTATTCTCGTTAACCATGATTAAACTCTTTTGCATATATGTAGAGATATTGGTCATTAATATATATCATGAATATGAAAGATGGGTAATTACATAACCTTTTTCAATCCAATTAGTCTATACTAAAGCCTCTTTGCTGATAAACACTTAAACTTGTCAAAATTGATTGATGGTATTCAAATTAACTTATGAGTTCAACTCTCAACTTGAAATTAATTTTATACGTTATTATCGTGTTTTAATGTAGAAGGTTTTCTAAGTAAATAATAGTTCTACATACACGATAGAAAAAAATCAGAAAAATAATTCTACACTAGTCAAGTGGCTCACATCAAGATCAGTTCCTTACCTATAAATCCGATCTTGATATGCAATACATCTAAAAAACTAACTCCACAACATTTATGAAATTCTTATCAAACAAAACTCAACGAAGATTCTTTCAACTATTTCTATAATTGCTCTACTTTACACATATGTATTTCATAAAAATATTATTATAGGTTCTATAATATAGAATAATGAAATTTTATGTAGTTGTATTGAGATAGACTTATTTCAACCATAAATGACCACAGCTATACCTTTAGAAATTTCTATGAGCATTGCTAGAGTCTAAGACATTACATACTTATCCATTTTCGATTGATATTGATAATATCCAGCGTTTGGTCAAAAAACATACCTTTATAATTTAGAAATAAAGAAGAAGCAATGGTTATTGATTGTAAACATGTTATCGAACCTATGTTATTTTATACTGTATTACCTTCAACCTATTATGAGATCTACATGACAATACTGGAAATCAGCGTCTGGATAACCACTATATGGTATAATATTTCTTTTCAGGTTGAATCTACTTGTGAAGCTATCAATAGTACATTACATACCGAGGCCGAAAGTACTCCATTCCTGTCGAGAGAACAATATAGTTTACCGAGAGGCGATAGCCTCGAGGTGAACTAGTTCTCGAGACACAGGAATGGTACTTTTGCCGAGGTTTGTATACTATTTTATTCGCAATCGTCCTTTAAATACCGAATTATCTAAAATTCTTGACAGATGCAAAATGTCATCGGTTGGGATTGGCATAACGTATGTCGCCACTTACATCATCAAATTCGATCGCATAATATTTCGAGGATTTTATTGAATAGGAGTATTTATAAATTAATAATAATACCTGGGTACTCGTTCTTTAGCAGCCAAGGTCCGCAACATTACCAAACATGATTTATACAGCCATTTATACACCGCATTTGGCGATGTAATTTTCTGCGCGCCACCTAGTAGCTGAATTTAAAGACACGTAGAGGTGCGAAATAGGTCGTTTCGGACCATGAGAATGTCAAAGTTACAAACAATGATGCATTTTCGGACCTCTAAATGGTCAGGAATGGACTCATTACCAATATGATTGCGAATAAAAATATTTAGTATCGTTATCAACATTATTTAACTAATGTAATGTAAAGTCCACCGCAAAGTAGAATAAGAAATAAAGCAATGAAACATACACTTAAAGCTTAAGATGCCAAAGGAGATTCTTTAGCTATTTAATAAGGTCCCCTATTAGATTTCTATAGTTGCGAAAAAATGCTTTTAGTAATGTGCAATCGTTTTTGTATACAGGAAAAAAGTGTGTAGGTGAGATTCCTAGTTTACGCATCGGAAATTTGCTAGCGACATATGTTGACATTTGCGAGAAAATGCAAAGAAAAAATGGGGAACAAACTTTAGGGAGATTGAACATCTTCTGAAAATGTCAACATTAAAACAAGGCAAAAAATATTTCTTTTGTTTCGATTTTTGAAAAAAAAATTAGTTTAAATAATTTTTGAAGACCTTTAATATTTTTGGCCAAAACATCTAGTTTCAAATGAAAATGATGTTTGTTTGAGAAATTGAAACCAGCACTGCATTAAAAGCATATTAAATTTATTTGATCATTGGTAAAGAATTGTTAACAAAGCTGTAAGTTCGGCATTAACACCATTTATTTAGAAAAGAGAACGATAAAGTATTATACCATCATGTTCAGAAACCCCGAGAGAGACAAAAGTATTTTGCAGGCGTGTGAAAGAGTCACACGATAACCAAAGTCCATATATTAGTAAGTAATATAAACTTTTCTGTCACTTTTAAAAATCGGTGTTATAGAAGTAACCGAAACGATTAGAAAGCATTAAGCCGGTTTTAAATGAGTGATTGCGAAAAGCTTTATAGCATTGTTGTAAAACGTCCCTAAAGTTAGCGAAGTCCATACACCAGGAGAACAGAAAAGTATATGGGAAATTAAAGGCTAATAAATGCCCTATTTTTAAATTTAAGGCTCAGCTAATTTTTCTAAAACCGCGGGTTTCGCTAGCTTTAGAAAAAGTTAGCGGAGCCCACATCAAAAATCTAATGTAGAATGCGAAATTAAAAAAGTAACCTATGGAGAATTAAAGGCTAATTAAAGGCTGATTAAATGCCCTGTTTTCAAATTTAAGGCTTAGCTGATTTTTTAAACCACGGATTTCGCTAGCTTAAGAAAAAGTAAGCGAGACACGTGTCAGAAATCCAAAGGTAGCTTGCAGAACTGAGAAAGATAGGCTATAGGGAATTAAAGGCTAATTAAAGGCCGCCGAATAGAATCCTTAATAACGGCCTGTAGTTGATTTTGATGTATATGTAAAAGTTTGAGACGCCTAAGCGGAATCTTGAATTAATTAATCTTCAATTCTGAAGTATAAATGCGTACTCAAATTGGGGACTAAATTATCTGAAATATTAGGAAACTACAAATTTTCGAAAATACAAGAACGGTTACTTCCTGAGAATTGCACCCTGGGTTCTGCTAGATTTCGCAATGACGTGCCATCGTTTAAAAAACTACGTATTATCTTTAATGATATTAATTCATTACCTTAAAGGTTTAAATTTTATTTGTTCTATAATTATTATGCAGAGTGTTTCAGTTAAGATTTTTATCCTCTGGACAGGTGATAGTACACATAAAATGCGACAAAAAAACATAATATCATTAGTGACTATCTTTCATAATAACCGAGAAAAAAATTGCTTTTAAAAATTGTTTTTTTGGGCTGGTGGTTACTGGTTTAAGACTAGCAGTTGGATCTACCTAACTGCATCTTGAACGTGATATCTGATACATTGGAGTTAGATGATGTCACAGTTTGTTTTGACTATTATTTTTTGGATTGGAACCCAGGGAGCAATTCTCAGGATGTAACCGTTGCTGCATTTTAGAAAATTTTTAGTTTTCTAATATTTCAGATAATTTAGTCCCGAATTCGAGTACGTATTTATACTTTAGAATTAAAGATTAATTAATTCAAGATTCCGCTTACGCGTCTCGAACTTTTACATATACATCGTCAAAATCAACTACAGACCGTTATTAAGCATTCTATTCTGCTGCCTTTAATTAGCCATTAATTCCCTATAGCATATCTTTCTCAGTTCTGCAAGCTACCATTGGATTTCTGACACGGGTCTCGCTTACTTCTTCTAAGCTAGCGAAACCCGCAGTTTAAAAAAAATCAGCTGAGCCTTAAATTTGAAAACAGGGCATTTAATCAGCCTTTAATTAGCCTTTAATTCTCCATAGGTTACTTTTTTAATTTTGCATTATACATTATGTTTATTGCATTATTTTTATGTGGGCTCCGTTAACTTCTTCTAAAGCTAGCGAAACCAGCGGTTTTAGAAAAATTAGCCGAGCCTTAAATTTAAAAATAGGGCATTTAATTAACCTTTAATTAGCCTTTAATTTCCCATATACTTTCCTGTTTCCTGGTGTATGGGCTTCGTTAACTCTAGGAACGTGTTGTAAAAGTGTTATAGAGGTAAGCAAGATGCTCTGGTAACTTCAATATTAGAACATTTGGTTTTATAAGATTACCAAAATAAAGCTGTTGGAATCTCTTATAGTACTATCGATTTAAGCTGCTTTATAGTGATATTAATGTCATATAGCTATTTCCTACGTTAAATAATAAGACTTCAAGTTCTATAAATTAGTGATGTAAACTGGTATATGTACATCATTAATAAAACAATTGTTCATTAGGTAGAGTATTGGAAAATGATTTCAAAATGACGGGAAACCAGTTGTTGGACATTTACTGTTTATAAACAAATTTTCTTTCAACATCATGTTCATAATCAACACTGTCAGCCATGAGTGTAGACGTATTCAATTTTTGTTATGAGACACAGCTGATGAAAAAGTTGATTTGGGCTTTATACTATGTCTTTTTGAAATTGTCGTTTGATGAAATTTCTTGTTAAATAGAAAATAACAGTTCATTTGGACTATTCTAGATTGAGATAAAAATTGTCAACAGTGTTATAAATTTGGCAGTGGCTAGAAATACGTCCGACGTGTATCAACGTATATACACCTCCGACATGTATCAAAAGATATTCACGTCCGACGGGAACTAACTTATATATACGTCAACTTGTATTCACGTCCAATGTTCCTTTTGGTCAGTCTACTCACGTAAAAATTCAGACATAAACCTGACCACTAGCGGTGGGTGTATACGTCAAACACCGGGCGGCCCGAGCACCGGCAATGGAACGTAGATCGCTAGTATGCTCGTACGCATATATTAAAGCAGTATATCATCATGTGTTGCATTGCAAGAGCCCCGGGATTTCGTAAACTCTGACCGCTTAAATTTATGTTTTAGATTTAGGTTAACTCGAGCACATGTAAAATGACTTCACTCTAGGCACCTACTGCAAATGATTGAATCATCTTGACAATCTTCATTGCAAACAGAACAAAACCATACTAGTTCTTTCTTTTTATCCTGAATCATTTTAATGATTTGCTTGCAGTAGTTTCAGCAACTAACGTAAACACAAATAACCTCGATTCTCATCGTCATGTGGTCATGACGCGATCACGTGACAAAATGAGCCAATAAGGATATTGGCCGTGAATATACAATGGTACACGTCGGACGTATTTCTAGCCACTTCGTATAAACTTCCCTTGTTTGAACTTATTAAACTCTAAGTGTTTCTGTGTTTTGGGCAGCTAAACTAAATCTATCTTAATTTAAAACTTTATTAACTTTAGTGGTTGAAAGTATTTTTTAGTTTTAAAGGGTTTTCGTTCGAAATTGAAAAATAATGTAATAATTTGACAGTTCTTACAATTGGATTTAAATAATAATAATATAATAATAATAATAATAATAATAATGTTTATTTACTAAAAATCTACAAAAAATTTTAATAATGACAAAACTATCTCTAAACATGTAAATAAATATAGCTGACTACAGAAGCTGTTATATAACAGCTTGTACGTGGTGTAATTCTACATATGTTAGATATAATATAAAATATAAAACACGGAATACATTACATAAAACAAAATTTTGTAACATTTTAAAGGTATGTGTATGTATATATAAAATATAAAATACAGACAATATAAAAGTGCAAAATTACTGTCATGGCAGGTATTGATTCAATATTAATGTTAAAGTGTTGCAACCAGGAATGTAGTGTCTGAATCGGTATGTATAATATCTACTCCAGAATAAATTAATTATATAGAATTAATGCATTTCGGGCAGGTTTTTGGGTTTATATCACATTTTTAATAATATCGTGGAATACTTGTCTATCGGTTTCTTGTATCCATAACTTTAATTTTTGTTTAAATGAAGTTAATTTATTTATAGTTTTTATTTCTGTTGGTACTATGTTATAATATTTTGATCCCAGATAGGTGAAACTTCTCTGTCCGATGGTTTTGTCACATTTGGGGATTTTAGCTAAAAACTCTTTGTGTCGGGTAAGATATGGGTGAGAAATCGGTTGCAATGATATTTTATTTGTTTGGATGGCAATAAGAAGTTTTTGGCAGAAAAGTTTCCTAGTATCAAATATTTTACTCAGTTGGTATAAATTATCGCTAGGAAAGATAATATTTTTTTCATATATTATTTTTAAAATCCATTTTTGTAAAATATTGATTTTTTCCAGATAGCAGTCGTACAATCCTCCCCAGCCCAATATGCCGTAGGAGAATTGAGATTGGACTAGCGAATAATAAACTGTTTTTAGATGAACTATATCTAAAAATTGTGTTAAATATCTAAATCTTCCTTTTTGCGATGCTATTTGTTTGTAAGTCCCATCTTAGGTGTCTATCTACAATGATCCCAAGATATTTAACAGACTCAGTTTCGCGTATTTCAGTGTTTTTTTAATTTTCAAGTTTCCTAACTTCGGTAAATTATTGGAATAAGATGTAAATGGCAAGTAATTAGTTTTCTGTATATTTAACGTGAGCTTATTAAATTCAAACCATTTTTTTATAATTTGAAAATCAGCTTCTGTTATTTGTTTTAGACTTTCCCAACTATCTGACCTATAAAATATTGTGGTATCATCAGCGAAACTGAGTATTGTTCCTTTTATGTCTAAATCTAGAAGGCTGTGTATGTACAATAAATATAGTAGTGGACCAAGGACTGTTCCTTGAGGTACACCAAACGTGACTGTCATTGTTTCACTGATGGTGCCATTTATGGAAACCTGCTGCTGACGGTCTGCGAAATAGCTTTTTAGTAATTCATAAGGTCTTCCTCTAATCCCATATCTTTCTATTTTTTGCAAAAGGGTCTTATGACATACAATGTCAAAAGCTTTAGAGAGGTCAACAAAGATGCTTAAAGCTGGCATAGTTTTATTAATAGCATCACAGATTAAAGTAGTCAAAAAGCATATAGCATCTTCTGTCCATTTACCCTCTCTAAAACCAAACTGACGATCTGAAATTATGTTATGTTTATTCAGGAATTTAAGGATTCGGTCTTTTATTATTTTCTCCATTATTTTAGCTAAAGTGGATATTAAGATATAGGCCGATAATTGCCAACTTCCAATTATTTCCAGATTTATATAGTGGCTTGATAAGTCTGATTTTTAAGGATTTGGGAAAATAACCATTATCAAAGCATTCATTTATTATTTTTGTTAAGGATATTGAAATAAGCTCTGCAACCTCTTTAAGAGTTTCTGCTCTTATTTGATCCAGCCCTGGTGATTTATTTGTTTTCAGGCTCCTGATGAATTTCATTAGTTCCAGTTGATTCATATGAAATAATACCATAGTCTGATCAATTCGGGGAATATTATCTTGAAAGTTGTCAGGAGACATAATTTTATTAGCAAAAATTTGTCCCAAATCACTAAAATATCTATTAAATTCATTGGATATTGATTGTCTGTAATTATATCATTGTTTTCTGTTTTAATGCTTGTTATTTTTGTTTCAGGTTGTGCTTTCTCACAAATCTTACTTACACAAGTTCATAAATGTTTTATTTTTATCAATAAATTTTTTGGTAGTCTTTTTTACTTTTTTGTATTAAACAATTCAATTTATTTTTGTAGTTTTTATATTGTTCTAGTGTAACATTGTTTGGATTTTTTTGTAGCTGTTCATATAACTTGTTTTTTTGTTGTAATATAATTTAGTAAAGCTTTAGTAATCCAAGGTTTCCTTATTAATTTTTTTGATGAAAATTTGACAGTATTTGTAGAGTTATTAAAGTAATATGCTAATGTTTTTATAAAACAGTTCATTTTTGAATCTACATCGATAGAATGTTGTAAAAAATTTCAAGTCTCTAGACTTAGATTATTTCTTAATTTTTTGTAATCAATAAATTTCTTATATGTCGGTATGTTTTGTTGTATTTCCGCATTTTTATCTTCGATAGTGAGAGCAATTGAATCATGATCTGTGGCATCATATATAATATTATAAATGACTTGATTTGTTTGGTATTAGAGCTTTGTTTAACAAAGAAATGATCCAGACAAGTTCCAGTTGCTCTTCTGGTTACCTGATTAATGTAAGACACAAAATCAAATAAATTTATAATGGTTTTGTACTTTTCAATGTAGTCGTCATCACGTAACAGATGAATGTTTATATCTCCTGTAATTATGTGATTTTTAGGTTTGTAGTGGGAAAGGTAATTGAGTAGATGTGAATTAAATAATTTTGGACAAGAATTTGGAGATCTGTAAACAGCTGTTATGGTAAAAGGACCCTTTATGTCTATTATTTCTAGCTCAATTGCTTTTGACATTCCTAAATCAATAAATCTAAAATTATAGTTAAATTTTTTGTTTACGTATATAACAACTCCATCGTGTGAATTAAAATTACCATAATTGTAAATAACATTATAACCATCTATGCTAAATAAGTTTAAATCATATATTTTATGAGTTTCTGTAAGAACTAATACATCAAAATCAGGATTTATTTGGTTTAAAAGTAAAATTAAATCATCAAAATGCTTTTGGATACTCCTAATATTTTTTTATATTTGCGTGTCCTAATGAAATTTTTTAGAATACTGGAAACAGTAACATTTCATTTTTTAAAGTTGATATCACTGTTAGACAGCTGTTCTTAGAATGTCAAACTTATGTTATTTACGCAGTGAACTCTTATAACTGGAATGCAACGCTTGCGAAACTAGTATTGCAGGCTACATAAATCCGCCGAATAATAATTAGTCTTAATAAGGGCGTAACAGTTTTTACTTTATTATTAACGAAATTGTAAATTTTGATACTGACATCGTAAGGATGCATTGTGTTGTGTATCTGCAATTAATAGCTCACGATAAACTTAACGTAATAAAATTAAATTTTATAAAATTATACATATATATAATCCAATGAATAATTATTTTGGTTAACAAAAATCATTCTTTGCTGAAAATACTATTGCATTTATACCTCATTAATTTCTTTAACAAACAAGATTGAACATTCTATGAAATGAAATATAATTATTCTTATTTCATCCAAGTTTTTAATTCATTAAGTAGCAATTATTTATGATACAAATATATTGGCATACATTCTACTTTGAATTTATAATAATTTTCAACAGTACGTATATAATACACCTGGCAAATTTGAACGAGGTCCTGCTGCTTAGCGGGCGTTGTGTGTACGAGATAAGAATGGGAATTTCTATGTCGCGCAGATTACCTAAAGTTAAGCAAGGTTATGTAAAAAACAAAATTGCATAATTTCTAGTGTTGCCAACTGCTATGCTACTTCCCAAAATATCCCTAACAAATTTTATTTAAAACTAAGTATTTTTTAATTATTTAATAACGAACTAACGCAAATAGAAAAAATAGTATAAAGTATTCGGTTCGCTACGCGGGTCGTTTTCTAAACTCGGACGCGTGCGCTAAAAACGTGTCTTATGAAACTAATACTTTAATATACTATTATGCAATATCTTAAGCTGTGTTGGTTATTTCAAATTTATTTTAGTATGTATTTCCGATGGATTCTGTAAAATGTCTGCTCTTATTTGTTCTATATCATAATCTTTAATAAATGGATCCATCTTCTTTTTTTAAATTTTTTTTAAAGAATTTTTCTTACTTAACTTTATTCACTTTTGACATTGAGAGTGCGATCTTAAGATTTTACCTAACCTGTCATTTTTTTCTAATGGGTTTTGTAGTTTTGATTACAGATATTTTGGAGTGTCAGTGGTAGTGTTTTCTGGTTTGTTCTTTTCCACTTGCTTTCCGCTGTTTTTCTTTTTGGTGATCTCTTTTTCTTTTTCCTTCTTTTCATCACTTTGTTCACTACTTTCTTCAAACACTTCGGATGCTGGTTTAAATGAGAATGATTCGTTTTTATTTACTATAGTAGGTGTTGAAGGGGCACTACTTGCTTTTCTTTCTTCAGAACTACCTATATTTTCTTCCTCTTCAAGTTCGTCAACGGTGTAGCGTTTGTTGTTAATATATAATTTATTCCCCTTTATGTAAGATCTGGCCTGTTTATTTTCTCTAGCCTTATTTAAAAACCTTCTTAATATTTTATTTTCTCTGTTGTTTTAAAGTTAAATCTTGGCAAATAGTTATTCCAGATCCTTTTAGCTTTCTGCAGTGTCGAAGTACTTCTAACTTTTTTAAATATGAAAGGAATTCAACCTTGACCGGGTGGTTTTGTATATTCTTTATTGTGTACAGATGATTAAGATCAAATGTAGAAATATTCACACCCAACAGTTCTTCCAATTGTTCACAGACTTCTTCTGATATTATTTGTTCTGCATTTTTCAAACCATAAATCAGAATATTATTTTTTTTCATGCTTTTCTAATAATTCGATTGTGTTGGATAATCTAGTGTTCTCTATTTCTAATATGTTAATTCTTTGATTGAGATTTTCTATCTTCAATAGGACTCAGATGCGCGTATAACAGATGTAATATGTTTCCGATTTTTCAAAATTTCATCTTTTAAGGATTTTAATTCTGATTCATCCATTATTCAGTGTTAGTTGTATATTATTTATGTAGCGAGTGTGTGTAAACCTTTAGCTGTAGAATTATTTACATAGACATTTGCAAATTTTTGTTGATAGCAAATTTCCAATTTATCAATATTTAACTGTTGTAAGTAAATAATTGCAAAGATTGGTAATACTATCAGGTACTTGGTATAGGTACTTCTTAACTATGCACTTTTTAGAATTTTAATTAACGGGAAAACACGATTTTTAAGATTTTCTTTTAAGAACATCTAACATTCTAACACATGCCATAATATCTAACACAGATTGGCAACACTTTTGATTTTAAGTAAAGTACTTTATTTGGTAGTTATACTATTTGGTGTCTATATACTACGTGTGGAGTGTACAATTCTTTGATTATGATTGCATTACAAATTCCATGGCATATTTAAACAGTAGATTTAGTTTTTAATTAAATTGTCTGAAAAACTTCGTTTCGCTCATTAAGTTTTTTTCATTTGAACGTTATTTGGAAAGTTAAATTTTTACAAAGTGTAGGAAACTTTAATTTGCCTAGTGTTTCTAATTATATTAACACATAAGGCGGATTAATTAATTAGTAAAATGGAACCAGCTCGTGTTCACGCTACGTTTCTAAATCCAAAGTATATAGAGTTTAATTTGCATATTAGGCGCTTAATTCAGTGGTTGTTTTTAAAGCCAGATAGAAACACAAGTTTAAACAATGAACCCTAAAGTTCGTCAATGTAATTTTCCCTGGCTTCCTCTTTGATTGTCTCTAGAATTGGGATACAAATAGTCAATTTGACTTTATTGCTTGGGTACACAAATTTTAACATTTTTATGCTTAACTCTTTTAGAATACTAAATTCCACTTTCCCTAAATTAGCAACCTAGCAAAATGCTTAAATAAACAGTATTTTTAATTTGCGATGCAAAATCATGGAATTTTCTATTACATGTGTGTTCCATAATTATTTTAATTTAGTTTAGACCTTACAACTTGTGAGTGTAATTCATCAATTTACCTAAAAACGTACTCAGATAATTATCCCTTTCTAAACTCAATATTACTCTTGAAAATCAAAATGTTCACTTAATCCCTAAAACATCAAACCCATACAAACGAATTGAAGTTGTTTAATCAATCGATATATTCGTGATCAAATTATTTCCCTGGAGCAACCGTCTGTTTGCCCTACGCAAGGCAGCAAAGCGATGTACTGTTTTACTTTTTGGGTTGTTGCTCTTGGCAATATCGGAAAAGTAGATCACTTTCCACCCTCCTTTTGACCTTATTTTCATGGTACCTTTGGTATGTACCCCGTGCTCATATTATTTTACGTATCTCATTTGTAAATATCCCCGAGCAGTATTAAAGCGCTATTGTTTCCTGTACGTTCTACAAAGGAGGAGATTCTCTGCTTTTGTGTGTTATTTTATTTTCATTGGTTTTATACTAAATATGGTAAAACATCGCAAAAGCATGTATTAAGCTGCAAAACAATATTATTATTTATTAATGAAAAAACATTGAGGTAATCTTAAGATCCCGGCTGTAATGCAAAAGTTTGAAAAGCGGGAAAGTGAAAACAAATTTTCAAACTTGCATAAAGTGCCGACACCCTCTTAGAGCATCTGGGCCATTAGAGTTGTATGTTTGTGATAATAGGCAGAATACCTTAATATTCTGGAGCATCGGAATTTCTAGTTCTAGTTACGATAAAAGTACCTTTATTATTAATAGATTGTGTTTATGCTAAAGCGTTACGGCATATCTTCCATAGTTAACTCATAATAATTAAGTTAAATCTTATTGTCTTGTCGTACTAACTAACACATGCATATAAATGTAAGATATAACTACATAACAGTGTAACACTGACGAGACTTTCTTTTATGATACTAATAAATCATCCATTGAAATATAATTTTCGAAAGTTCCATACCATGAAATTGTCACACACGGCTCTTTGGAACACTATTAGCGTGACAAAACTATTACACGGCTTTTTGAAAATCACATTATGCAGAAACTTTTTTTTCTAATATGACTGAATTATACTATACTATACAATACGGTTTTTTTGTTGGAAAAAAACAAGATCAAATGTTAAACCTTAGACAAACTAGGGCCAAAGGGGTTAGCAAGCATCATGAGCTACTCGAAGCGTTGAGATATAAATAAGACAGCATTTTCTGACTCTCTTATGCATTAAAAGACGGTGACTTATTTTAATCTTAATGCCGTACTCTATCAAACCTCTACGACATATCTTGCATTTAATTCTGGTCTCGTGCAAGCTCCAGTGCAAGTGATAGGCCTATACGAAACAACAAAATAGAAGGAGTTATTAATATTAAATCACATGCTCTTTAGGCCTTAGAAAGTGTTGTCCATAATGCTTTTAAGTTGCCTGTATCAAGGTCCTATAATGTTGTAAAAATATTAACTAATAATGGATTGTAAGGACTGTGGTTTATCACAACACTAGATTTTAACAGTGTCCCCTAACCACACATTGTATTTGACTAATTGTCAATACATATTTCGGTAACGAATGTTACCTTTTTCTCGGCATCAAACCGCCTTTTTAGCCGTTCCAGGGTTTTTAGCCGTCTATGCAGTATCCAAGTTTCTAGTATATGAGGTGCATGCTGCAATACTAGTCACTAAACTGCCTCGAGGGCTGTGTGAAGGCAGATGATAGCCATTAAAATAACTTGGGGGAGTTCCCTCTCACTACTTATATTGAGTTTGCGAAAAATTCTATGTGTGTGTGTGGAATCTTTAGTAAGTTTGAAGAACGAGACTTTTTGACTTTCAATCCCGTTTCAGAAGTTAAAGAAGTAATGAATCTGAGCAAGGAAAAAATCTAGTGCAGTTTGATATATTTTTCAAGATTATCCAAACACAATATGTATTACCAAAAACCACAGGCAATTTGAACATCGCCTTATTTAGTGAAATCGTATGTAGACGGTCACTTCTGTATATAATATTTTATTCCTCATTAATTCTTTCATTTGTGTTAGTTCTACGTCAATAAAACCTAAAACGAATTATATTATTTCTGCAATCCAATCTGTGAATAATATTTGTTATCCTTTTGAATTCTATGTAATTGTTAAAATATAACAAAGAATTTACGAAAATCCAGCTTATTTGCCTGTGAATAGCATTCTAATTACAAAGAACTATATACATTTTCACATTTTAATATCAATTACATCTAATATCAATAATCATAACTTAAACAATCAATTTAATTTTAAAAGATGTGATTTCTTAGCTCTTTATAATGAAATACTAAATATAAATTGGGATCCAGTTCTACACACCAGTAATGTAAATGACGCTACTGAGATTTTTTACGAAAGTTTTAATAATGTTTTAAATAATGTTGTTCCAAAATACAAATATAAATCGTTTAAATACCCCGAGTGGTTTAATAAAGATGTTGTGCGATCTTTAAAACTCAAAAGTTACTATAGGAAAAATAAGTTAGTTAATGATTATAAAGAAGAGAGAAAGAAACTGAAAGTCTTAATTAAGAGAGCGTATGAGGCATACATTGCTGGTGTGGAAGAAAATATAGCTACTGATCTATCTGGATTCTGGAATTTTATTAACAAAAAACAACAGTCTAGTCAATCTTCAAGTTACATTTACAATAATAAAACTATAGATCAATCTGAGGTTGCAGATACATTTGCCAAATATTTCCATTCTATATATGCTGACCAACCTGCCAGTTATGATATAGATAATAATACAAATTGTAATTATGTTAATTTTGACTCTTTTACTATAGATGAAATCTCACATGAAGACTATGTAAATGCCATTAAAAAATTAAAGCCAAAGCGTGCGGCTGGTCCAGATAAAATACCTCCGTATGTTGTGAAAGCGTGTGCTCCCTTATTAGAAGTTCCTCTGTTACATATATTTGGATTAGCTGTTAAACACGGTACATTTCCTGATGTATGGAAAGAAGCCTGTGTGTGTCCTATTTATAAAAAAGGGAACAAGTTACAAATTGAGAATTATAGACCCATCTCTATTTTATCTGCTCCAGCTAAGGTTCTTGAGCAAATTTTATTTTCAAAAGTATTTAGCTATATTAGCAAATACATATCTATTAATCAACACGGTTTCATGCCTAATAGATCAACTACTACAAACTTGTTCGTTTTCACTAATGAAATAAATAATGCTTTCGAGAAGAGAACCCAGGTAGATGCGATTTACACTGATTTTGCAAAAGCGTTTGATAGTGTTGATCATGACTTGTTATTAAGCAAAATGTCAGCTTATGGTTTTCTTAGACCCACTCTATCACTTTTTTCATCTTATTTAAAGAATCGATCTTTCTATGTAAAAGTTAATAATACTTGTGTCCAAACAATATAAGACTAATTCAGGGGTCCCACAAGGCTCTAATCTCGGGCCACTATTTTTCTTGATGTTTATTAACGATATAACTAAAGTCATTAAAAAGGGAGATTTTTGCTTTTTGCTGATGATATCAAAATTTATTCTGAAGTAAATACACCTGATGATGCTGTTGGATTACAGAATGATATAAATAATATGTTCGAGTGCAGTGTTATTAACAAACTGTACTTTAATATAAGCAAATGTCAAACAATTACTTATACTAATAGCCTTAACCAGATCAAAAGTGACTATTTTATGAATAATGTAACGTTAAAAAGAGTATATTCAATTAATGATTTAGGCGTTATTTTAGATGCCAAACTAACCTTCAATAATCATATCGAGAAAATTACAAACAGTGCTAGAATGGCTTTGGGTTACATAATAAGAAATTCCTACAATTTTAAACAAATTACAACTATTAAAACATTATATTGTGCACTAGTTCGCTCTAAACTTGAGTATTGCTCTCTTATTTGGAACCCGCATACTGCTAAAAACATTATGCTTATTGAAAAAGTACAAAATAGTCTGTTAAGATATCTTTATTTTAAACAGGATGGGATATACCCTGATTATAATACAGTAAGATCTGAGCATCTAAAAGACCTTTATAAAATTATGACTTTATCCACTCGCAGTCGCTATCAATGTTAATTCCACGAGCAAATTATAGTGGATTGACACGAGAATATGCAATTTTTGCTTGTTTGACTCATGAGCTTTCGAGAAGGCAACCATTGACAGCTTTTGTTATTAATCTGTTTCGTGTTTTTTTTAATTGCATTAACTTTACTAAACACCCTTTCACATGCAGCATTAGGGTGAGGTACAGATAACAAATTTAAAACAAACAGATAAATTGCTAAACACTAGATTATGAATTATTTTTAAATTTCATTATTTTCCTTATACATAATTCTACATGTTACTATGTATTTTTATTATAATTAACTTTTTAGAGTAAATGTGTTTTTTATATTTAATAAAAACTATCGAATTTAAAAGTTTAAAGGTGTTTGTTAAACGCAGTTTGCTAGGTTTTGTCCGGTCGTTAACGGAGTGTTTCAATAATTAAAAGCAGTCAATAAATGTACCTGAATTGGTGAATTTGCTTGGTTAAGATTCGAAAAACCGGCCTTATTCGTTAGTTTTAATTATAAACTTGTCGAACTTAAACTTCACAGTCATTAAACAATTATTTTAAAATCCACTAGTAATATTATTTTTGTAACCAAATATCTACACTGTTACAAAAATGAAAATGCAAAGTCTACTTTAAATCATAAAGTAAAACACAGACTATAAATATAGATTTATAGATTTTGAAATCCTAATTGAAATATATTTTGTTGTCGCTGTATTTACTAGTTCAAAGCGTATCTTATCGCATTGATAACAACCTTCGTGACACCAATAATTTTAAAATTAAAAAAAAATAGAAATGAGAGTTGAGCTTAACTAATGTATACAGTAGTGGCAATTAGATAAAATATAATACCCTATTTATGTCACTGCGATATTATTTTCAGATTTTCAACGAAAAATGTTTTTATTTAAAGCAGATGGTAATTTATCAACCAATAAGAAGGCTTAAACGGCAACTGCTAACTCCAAAACAAGAGATTAATTCTAAATGGTACGTTTAATCCCTTGAAACCTGCGGGAAAAGTGTTAAGACGCCTCTAGGCTGTCGAAAACTAAACGACGGCGCTTATTCCTGGGAAGCCTGCTTTATAGCTCACCCTTTATTTCTGATACTATCTAAACAAATTACGTCTAATTCTTCATTGTCCATGAATAACATAAAAGAGACAAAGAAAAATGTAATATATTACTAAATTAATGTAATCAGATCTTCTGATTAGGATAACACACACGCGCGCCTTTGTGTCACGGAATTACGGTATGAAGGATAATGAATGCCAAATGTTAAACATTTTTACAACTGCGTTGTGTAATTTTGTCTACAAATCATAAAAATTATAAATAATTCTTACCGTGGGAAAGCAGCAGCAAGCAATTATAACTTCTGTAGTTCTGTTTAAACTAATTTCGACTCTAATTCCAGTTTTCCTTGTCCTGAAACATTTCATTATTTAGTAAAAACATAAGCTGTATACTTGTATAACCAAAATATACAATTAAATAAACTTTAGTAATCAATTATTAATAATTTTGACCTAGTCTTGCAATAATGTATGATACTTTCAAATGTTACTAACCGAAACGCAGTTATAAATTAAAGAAAATGTTTTCTAAATAAATCATTAATAACATAGTAAACATTAATAGCATAGTACTTAACAGGTACTCCATGTTTATTGTTGCATTAGCTTTTCAATATTAGACTTAGAATTTCAAATAGTTTTGTGATTATCTCTTGGGAAAGTGTCGATGCATTTAACGTATTACTTTAATAATTGAACATATACGTAGGAAATTTGCATGTTCAAAGATATAAAATCGCGTGTACTTGTCTCGCCACAACCAATACTAAAGCACTGATAGGAACGGTGTCATGTTATACAGTATGTTTCCACCAATAGGGTTTAGAAGAGAAAAACTTTGATTACCGTATTTACTCGAAAATGAGACCCCCCTTTTTTTTTGCTAGATTTCTTCTCTAAATTTGGGAGGGTCTTGTATTCGAGTTGGGTCTTATAATTGAATATATTAAGATATATTAAATAAAATGTGAAAACAATAGACTCATTGTTAAATGAGTAATGGTTACCAGTATTTATTAAGACAATTACAATACAATTGTTATTGTATAGTAATACAATAACATTGTGAATATCCTAGGATGCGATCAGATAGAAGAGGAAACTGCACTTAAGTATACCTTAATCGTTTATTCGAAATCGTCCAGTTGTTTTAGTCATAAATGTTTAAAAATTGTTTTACAAATTAAGCTTGGCAACTGAAAGGGTCGATATTAGTGAAAAACCTAAAGGTGGCAAAAACATTTCTAAGAAATTGTTTTAATAGTACCGACTGAAGAAATTGTTAACAATAGCACCTAATCTTTCCAGTCTTATAAGTGTGCAAAACTGTATTACCTATTGTAGTGACATCCCAACACTTTTAATCAACTACCTATAATCATAGAAGTTTTCATGGAATCAAGGTAAACGTACTTCCATAAAGGCCTGCCTAAATGCTTCCATAAAGCATTGTTTTAGCAAAGAGATAAAAGGTAGAATTTTTCTCATGAACATAGCGAACGGAATTTTCTAACAAAATAAAACTAAAAATGTTCAATATCTTACATTGCTTATATTTTTAGGGGTTCAAAATTTGCATACAATAGATTTTTTAAAAATTCGCTCGAAAATATAGGGAGGGGAATCGAGGAGGTCTTGTATTGGAGTAAATACGGTATTTAGTTTACAACAAAAGACATTCTTTATAAATTCCTTTACTTGTAAGAACTCCTTAACTATTGTAACAGAATTTCAATATTACTCACAATAAAATAGAGAATCTAAATAATTTACTACTTACTACTGATTAATTCCAGATATATAAATCTGAATCTGTATGAGAATTTATACAAAGGTTTTAAAATTTGAATTTTAGCGTCATGTTTTACAAAATAAGTAATAAAGTAAAGTAATAAAGTACGATGCACCAGTAACGTGCCTAACAACTTCTTGCGATTGTCAGAAACATGGATTTGTCTATAATAACACCCCAACAAACAAAATGTCACCTAAATATAATAAAAAATACTATAGTAGAGTTAAAAGTACGACAAGACATCCCAAAAATGAACAAGACCAAAACAAGCAGGATAAACAAATGGAGTACTGACGCCCTAAAAGATGAAGAAATTAGAAGAAAATATGTGCAAGATGTAGAAGAATATCTAAAAGGGTATGAAGAAGCAAAAGAGGTTGAAGGGAAATGGGAACATTTAAGAAGAGCAATTATTAACGCTGCGGATACACACCTAAAAGTGCGGAATAAACTAAAATGTAAAGAGTGGTTCGATAAAGAATGCTGCGAAACAATACAGCTAAGAAAAGAATACAGAATAATCATGCTAAAAGAACAAACCAAAGAAGCGCAAGATAACTATATACGTATAAGAAATAAGGTACATGCTCTATGCAAGGAAAAGAAGAGGAAGTACCAAAGAGAGAAAATAGAAGAAATGGAGAAAAACCACAGCAAAAGAAACGTTAGGGAATTTTATAGGAACCTGAAAGAGGAAGGGAAAGGATGTCTACCTAGACAATGTTGTTTTAGAAATGAAAAAGGTGAAGTAATTATAGAAGAGGAGGCGGTACTAGAGGCATGGACCACACATTACAAGAAAATCTTTGTTGAAACGAATGAAACCGAGAATACAAGTACCATAGGCCAACAATATGAAAAGCAGGACGAAATAGATAAACCTTCACTATCAGAAATAAAAAAAGTATACGGCAAGATGAAAAATAACAAAAGTCCAGGTTCCGACGCGCTGCCAAACGAATTCTTCAAGCTAGCGGGTGAACAATTTACCGAGAAAATGCATAACCTTATCTTGGAAATCTGGAGTAGAAAACAACCACCCAAAGAATGGCTACTCTCAATTATACATCCGATCCATAAAAAAGGGAACCAGCAGCTACTGGAGAATTATAGGCCTATCTCCCTTTTGAATACAGCCTACAAAACTTTATCGTGTATTATTAACAACAGAATACAAAGAGAGTCCGAAGACATTATTGGAGATTATCAGGCAGGCTTTAAAAAGAATAGATCTGTAATAGACCATATCTTTGTTCTAAGACAGATACACGAAAAATGCGACAACAACAATATAAAGCTACATGCATTGTTTATTGACTTCAGGCAAGCCTTTGACAGCAATAAAAGGGAGGCTATATATGAGGCAATGCAGAAATTAGGGTACAAAAAGGAACTAATCGACCTAGTAAAAATGACCCTGCTCGATACTACTAACAAAGTAAGGATAGCCGGACACGATTCTGAAGAATTTATAAGCAATCGAGGCTTAAAACAAGGTGATGCATTATCGACGACCCTGTTTAACATAGTATTGGAAAATACGCTAAGAGAAAGTGGAATAAACACAAATATTAACATTCTAAATAACGCCTACCAATGTCTGGCATATGCTGACGACATTGTGCTAAACGCCAGGACAAAGGAAAAACTAAAAAGTAAGAAAATTAAGGACGGAAGGAAGTAAAATTGGCCTCAACATAAACGAAAAAAAAACTGTTTATACAATATTAGGAAAAACAACTCAAGCAAGAGAACCCTTGAAAATAAAAAATGAGGCACTAAATACATTCTACGAATTTGCTGCAGCTGAGAGTGTAGTGTATTTGGGTGCGGAGATATCTAGTGATGGGTGTTTGGGTAGTGAGATCGAAAGGCGGATAGCGGCGGGATCGAGAAGTGCGGGTGCGCTACACAAAGTGCTAAGTGACAAAAAAATCTCAAGAACCTTAAAAGAAAAAGTGTACAAAACTGTAGTTAAACCGGTTGTGATTTTCGGAAGTGAGACGTGGACATTAACGAAGGAGAATATGAACAAGCTTTTAGTATGGGAACGAAAAATTCTCAGGAAAATTTATGGAGGAATCAAGGAGGAGGACGGCACATGGCGGAGGCGCACGAACAACGAACTAATGAACACCTACCAAGACCCAGACATAGTTGCAACGGTCAAGCAGAACAGACTACGATGGCTGGGGCATGTAGTGAGAACAGAGGAGGGAGGATTACTAAAGACAATTCTTAGGACAGAACCAGGAGGACGAAGGAGGAGAGGGCGGCCAAGACGCAGCTGGAACCAGGAACTACAACAAGACCTATTAGACAGGGGTATAACGGACTGGGAAAATTGTGGTAGAGACAGGAAAGAGTGGAGAAGAAGAATACAAGCCATGGGCCTACAGGCCTGAAGTGCTGATTTATATATATATATATATATATATATATATATATATATATATATATATATATATATATATATATATATATATATATATATATATATATATATATATATATATATATATATATATATATATATATATATATATATATATATATATATATATATATATATATATATATATATATATATATGTATGTCGATCGACGAGTTCCGGGACACCAAAAAATTCTTATGTACACCAGGTTTATTTAACCATATATAATGTAAGCTTTTCGGAAATCTTTAAATTTTTTAAAAAAACAAAGCCGTTTTGATTTTAGGGATATATCGATGAGTTCCGGGACTCTTCTTATTTTTGCATTTGAACTCCATTACATAGGTATAACATTTATATGCACCTAGTTTAAATACATATTTAAACAATTCTTTTTAAAAATCTTGAATTTACAAACAATACTAAGCCCTTTTGGTTTTAGTTGTATATCGATGAGTTCCAGGACTTTTGCTATTTTATCGTTATTTTTAAATAAAACTAAAGATGCTGTTTTAAGTTCTTAATAACAAGAGACAATCAACAAAAGTAAGATTTAAACATAACTAATTAAAAACACAAATTGTGTTTATTTGATTGAAAAATCATGATTTTTTACTTACCATTCTTAATAACAAAATAGTAATTCAGTTCTTAAAAAAAACATACTAGAATGTTTTTCACTTATTCTTTTCCTTTAACTATTATTTCCTTCAATTATTATTTTTCTCTTTCTAAATTTTAAAATAAATTGATACTACTACAAAAATTGGTTAGAGAAAGAATATTGGCATCTGTAAAAATTAGAATTAATAGACTTGCGCATTTACATTAATATTTTTATCTAAAATGACAGAATGAACAAAATATCAGAAAAAATTGCACATATACTAAGAAAAACCAACAATTATAAAATAACATTTAAAACCAACACTAACACTTTTTCATTTTTATTTAATGCTAAAGACAGAACACATGATATCATGAAATCGGGCATTTACCGTTTAAATTGTTCTTTTTGTAGTTCGGTATATATTGGACAAACACTTCGAAATTTTGACATAAGATATAAAGAACATGTACGTTATTACAAAAATAAACATCCTGAAAAATCGAATTACGCGAAACAACTTTTAGAACAAAATCACACAATGACTCCTCAAAATAATATTAAATTACTACATTTTTGTAATAACAAACGCAAATTAGACATTTTAGAAGCCTTTGAGATATACAAACACAAACTCAGGGTACCTTTAATGAATGAACAACTTGAGCTCAGTAATTCTCCGTTACTGGAAGTATTAGATATTTAATTATGATTATTATTATTATTTTATCTAGTTACCTATTTTGTATCTACCTTAGCGACGTGTTTGTTTATAATTATATTACCTTTGATAATGACAGCATAGCTGTCGAAACAATATTGTTAGGTTGTATTTTAATAAAACTGTGAAACTTTTAATAATCTTTATTTATTTCATGATTATAATATAATTTCAACTGAAGAACAATTTATCAAAAAAAGGTATACGAAATGATCAAATTGAAAACAAGGATTTCTAAAAAACCTTGAATTTTCTAATAATACCAAGCAGTTCTGGTTTTTGTTATGTATCGATGAGTTCCAGGACTTTTCTTATTTTTACATTTCAAATTCTTACATAGGTATTCACATCTATATATTATAATTATGTAGTTTATATGTCATATGTAAACAATGCTTTCTAAAAAAAACCTTGAATTTTCTAATAATACCAAGCCGTTTTGGTTTTCGTTATGTATCGATGAGTTCCAGGACTTTTCTTACTTTTACATTTCAAATTCATTACATAGGTATTCACACCTATATATTATAATTATGTAGTTTATATGTCATATGTAAACAATGCTTTCTAAAAAAAACCTTGAATTTTCTAATAATACCAAGCCGTTTTGGTTTTCGTTATGTATCGATGAGTTCCAGGACTTTTCATACTTTTACATTTCAAATTCATTACATAGGTATTCACATCTATATATTATAATTATGTGGTTTATATGTCATATGTAAACAATGCTTTCTAAAAAAACCTTGAATTTTCTAATAATACCAAGCCGTTTTGGTTTTTGTTATGTATCGATGAGTTCCAGAACTTTTCTTATTTTTACCTTTCAAATTCATTACATAGGTATTCACACCTATATATTATAATTATGTAGTTTATATGTCATATGTAAACAATGCTTTCTAAAAAAACCTTGAATTTTCTAATAATACCAAGCCGTTTTGGTTTTTGTTATGTATCGATGAGTTCCAGGACTTTTCTTATTTTTACCTTTCAAATTCATTACATAGGTATTCACACCTATATATTATAATTATGTAGTTTATATGTCATATGTAAACAATGCTTTCTAAAACACCTTGAATTTTCTAATAATACCAAGCCGTTTTGGTTTTTGTTATGTATCGATGAGTTCCAGAACTTTTCTTATTTTTACCTTTCAAATTCATTACATAGGTATTCACACCTATATATTCTAATTATGTAGTTTATATGTCATATGTAAACAATGCTTTATAAAAAAACCTTGAATTTTCTAATAATACCAAGCGGTTTTGATTTTTGTTATGTATCGATGAGTTCCAGGACTTGTCTTACTTTTACATTTCAAATTCATTACCTAGGTATTCACACCTATATATTATAATTATGTAGTTTATATGTCATATGTAAACAATGCTTTCTAAAAAAACCTTAAATTTTCTAATAATACCAAGCCGTTTTGGTTTTTGTTATGTATCGATGAGTTCCAGGACTTGTCTTACTTTTACATTTCAAATTCATTACATAGGTATTCACACCTATATATTATAATTATGTAGTTTATATGTCATATGTAAACAAGCTTTCTAAAAAACCTTGAATTTTCTAATAATACCAAGCCGTTTTGGTTTTTGTTATGTATCGATGAGTTCCAGGACTTTTCTTATTTTTACCTTTCAAATTCATTACATAGGTATTCACACCTATATATTCTAATTATGTAGTTTATATGTCATATGTAAACAATGCTTTCTAAAAAAACCTTGAATTTTCTAATAATACCAAGCCGTTTTGGTTTTTGTTATGTATCGATGAGTTCCAGGACTTTTCTTATTTTTACCTTTCAAATTCATTACATAGGTATTCACACCTATATATTATAATTATGTAGTTTATATGTCATATGTAAACAAGCTTTCTAAAAAACCTTGAATTTTCTAATAATACCAAGCCGTTTTGGTTTTTGTTATGTATCGATGAGTTCCAGGACTTTTCTTATTTTTACCTTTCAAATTCATTACATAGGTATTCACACCTATATATTCTAATTATGTAGTTTATATGTCATATGTAAACAAGCTTTCTAAAAAACCTTGAATTTTCTAATAATACCAAGCCGTTTTGGTTTTTGTTATGTATCGATGAGTTCCAGGACTTTTCTTATTTTTACCTTTCAAATTCATTACATAGGTATTCACACCTATATATTCTAATTATGTAGTTTATATGTCATATGTAAACAATGCTTTCTAAAAAAACCTTGAATTTTCTAATAATACCAAGCCGTTTTGGTTTTTGTTATGTATCGATGAGTTCCAGGACTTTTCTTATTTTTACCTTTCAAATTCATTACATAGGTATTCACACCTATATATTCTAATTATGTAGTTTATATGTCATATGTAAACAATGCTTTCTAAAAAAACCTTGAATTTTCTAATAATACCAAGCGGTTTTGGTTTTTGTTATGTATCGATGAGTTCCAGGACTTTTCTTATTTTTACATTTTAACTTCAATACGTTGGTATTAACACCTATATACACTTAGCTTATATGCCATATGTAAACAATGATCTCTAAGAAATCTTGCATTTTCTAATACCAAGCCGTTTTGATTTTAGTTGTACAGTGTGTTTTTTGTAAGCGATAATACAGGACATGCAATGGAGTTTTATCATTCTCCTCCTAAGTTTATATCGTTGCAAATGTAAGTAGAAATTTCGGTATTAAAGAAAAAAAATTCATTTATTGCCAAAAACACATGTAACAATCTGAAAAGTTTTTTAAAAAACTTGTTAATTGATTGTAAGCTTAATTGATTGTTGTAAAGCTTGTAATTAAAAGGAATTAGTGGAGTGGTTAACATATCAGACTCGTAATCAGAAATTGCGGGTTCGGAGGTCACCCTTTTTTTAATTGGATTACTTACTAATTGTTGTATATTATTTTTAGAACTTGAATTTAAATCATTTTTATTACAATTATTATTGGTCTTATTCCATTTTTTCGTCTGCTTTTTTCATAGTTAAGTTTGTACAAATAATAACGATAAGGTTTTACCGTTAGATTTTGTGTAGCAAAAATATCCAATAATACAAAAATAATAACAATTGTAATAATAATTAAAAGAGTTCGAAGATAATAAACAACAACATTAAGTAATCAAGTAAGGATCATCGATGCACAAGCTCTAATTCGTATTGAAATTTCGATATTAATTAGCTTGCTTATTGGTACTTTTCCACCCCTTATATATATATTATACAATTTGTAAGACAGGAATGATTGAACCAATGATTTTGAGCAATAAGGCTTATCCAGAGGCGCATTGGTGATATTCTTATACGAAGCTAATTAAAGCACAACTTGAAGTTTTGATCTTTAAAAGAATTGCTAAGAAATTGCTATGACAACCGAAAAAATTACCAAAAAATTGCTATCGTAACCAGGCTATATGAAAATGGTTTTGTGTCAGGCTCATCGTGATTTTAAACAAACATATGGAGAACACGTGTCAAATTTATATTGCAAAGTCGTAAAACCCAAGACTTAAACGTTTCTTTAGTCAAATATTCTCCTATGGTGTTTTTTTAGTGCTTGTACTACTATAAAACTTTAAGTGTATGTAAAAAATTAATTAATATAAACCATAAAAGGTTACCGAAAAGAGCATTCGTTCTATAAAGTAACACAACTTTAAAAGTTCAGGTAAGATATATGTACACGTAGGTTCGTAATTATTTTACAATAAAGATATTCCGGAGTACTGTAAAGAAAATGATTAAGGTTCGAATTATGCCCTTGGTTATTTTACTGATTGACTTTGATAGTAGCTGGGAAAACTAACGAAGAATTATCCAACCGGACTCACCGGACTGATTCTTATGCACAGCAATCATTGCAAGAATGCTTGCTTTAAAAACTTTAATTGCCAAAGAATTTTACAATAGGTATATCTCCCATAAACTGTTATAAATGCAAAATGTCTGCGTAGCATCCATCTTATTGTAAATTTGGTCTGGTATACAACAGAAACAATAGCAACTCAATTAAAAAAGGCGTAACCAAGGGTATCATTCGATTCCTAATTCTTTTGTTTGCAGTACTGGAATATCTTTATTGTAAAATAACTATTTAAGGTTTGAAAAAATGCACGTAAAACTGTATTGTGCGTGAAGCGATTCTACATAATGTATAAATAAATTATATTAATTGTTATTTATTTAATTAAAATTCTACAAAATGCGCCAAACGAATTGTTTGTTATAAGTACAGCAAAAATGTTAAAAATCTTTCATTTATCTATATAATAAACCCTCCTTTACCTGGAAACCTTTTTCTTACTCTTATACTTTTACAATACGAGGGATGCTCTGTTAATAGTTAGTAGCAGGCCATGGAAGCTCAATTGGCTAGAAACAATTGCAACAATGAATGTCGCATTAGTTGACATTCGTTACCCACAATTGTCAAACGTTCCGATTTCTTTGTGAAACGTAGTTAATTTTGTAAGATAAGTAGTTGTGCATTTTTAATTCAGTTAAGATGAGCATTCCGCGAACTGCCTTTAGAGCTATGATTTTCTACAACTATAAAAGACAGTTAGGATACCAGCAAAGCCATGAAAATCTTAAAGCAGCTGTTGGCGATGCTGCTTATTCATTATCCGCTGTTAGTCATTGGTTCCGCGAATTTCGACGAGGGCGAGAGCTGCTAGAAGACGAAGCAAGACCTGGAAGACCTGCGGAAGCAGCCTGTTCAGAAAATGTTGATCTAGTGGTAAGCTTGATACAGTCCAATCGAAATATTACTTATAGGGAGATTCAGGAGGAAGTGAAGATTGAAACCTCGGCGGTGAATACCATTTTGCATAAACATCTTGGGTAAGAAAGCTAGCAAGCCGTTGGATACCGCATTTGCTCTCAAAAACAGGCTCAAGTAGACTGGTGTAAATTTATGTTGCAAAAATTTGACGGAGGAGCGTCCAAGCAAGTGGCATACATTGTAACTGGTGACGAATCTTGGGTATACAGTTACGACCCTTAAACTAAACAGCAGTCTAGTGTTTGGGTATTCGAAGATGAAGACTTGCCCACAAAAGTCATTCATGGCAGAAGCGTCAATAAGAAAATGATTGCTGTTTTTTTTCCCGCCGAAGTGGTCCTGCTGCTGTTATTCCACTTGAAGATCGCAGAACTGCTAATTCTGAATGGTACTGCGAAGTGGCTTTACCACAGATGTTTGCGAAATTACAGACAGGTCGCCAAAGGACCGGTTTGCGTAACATCTTCATCATGACAACGCATCCTCCCACACTGCTGCCAGAACATTGATTTTTTGAAAGATACGGGAGTTCAATTGATAACTCATCCTCCGTATAGCCCAGATCTGGCGCCGTGCGACATTTTTTTGTTTTTTTTGTTTCCAACTGTTAAAAAAATGATGGTAGGTAAAAGATTTTCCAGCGCAGATGCAGCAGTTACAGAATTTCAAAGAATTTTTGAGGACCTTTCAGAAAATGAATTTTCGGAATGTTTTAAAAAGTGGTGTCAAAGAATGCACAAGTGTATTAATCTGAATGGAGATTATTTTGAAAAACAATAAAGATTTTTTGTTAAAAAATGCAACGGTCTTTTTATAACTAACAATTTTCAGCGCAACCCTCGTAAGATCATAAATCTTGCCGGAGGCTGTAATAGTTATTTGGATCACTAGTCCAGAAAATGATATTTTGCGAGTGTGAGTGGTATTGCGTAGCCGAGGCGGAGCAACACGAGCACTCGCAAAACATTTTCTGGACGTGTAATCCACAAAATTTTTCATGCCAACCTATTTAAATCATCATCAAGTAAAAAAGTAGCGAAAGTAAATAACTGGGGATTTAATTTTTTGTGGTTGGTACCTACCTTTCACTGCACAATTGATTTTTAAATTTCGAATTAAATTGACATTTCTTCTGAAAATAATTAATTTGCTAATACTAAACGAATTATGGAAACGCCAGCTCATATAAAAGAAGCAGGTGAAGCAGCCATAAAGAATTTATTACCTGCAAAATCTGCAACTCGATATTGGAAGGCTTATGACGAATTTAAGAAATGGTGTGCTAGCAATAATACGAATAATGTTTACAATGAGTATGTTCTACTTGCTTATTTTGATGAGAAATAAAAAAAAACAATTCTGCAACTCTATGGTTCATATTTTCCATGTTGAAGTCAACGCTCAATATTAAAGACAATATCAACATTGAAACTTATTCAAAACTAATTGCTTTTTTGAAAAGAAAAAAAGATGGTTACTTGCCGAAAAAATCTAGGCATTACTTAAGTTTAGCAAAGCAGCCCCGATTTCGCCAATTTTTTTTTAAGCATAAAACACCCCCTCACAACACTCACAACGCAAAAAAAGGGCGGAAAAGCGTAGTTTTCAAGAAAAAATTTTTGAAAGTTCACCACAAAAGAGGCTTCTCCGAGCAGTCATGATCAGCTGCAACGTCACATTTGCAGGTAGGAGACACCACAAAAAGCACAGTATGAGAACCGCAGGTAGCGATGTCCTGGTTGCCATTTGGCACCTAACCTAACCTAACCTAGCCATATAGTACTAAATGGCAATTGAAATTACAGTTTCATACCAAATGGCAATTGAAGTAATACTAATGACGAATATGAGAGAAAATACAAACTATAAATTGGCCCAAAAATGTTGTATACATACCTTCAAATGGACATAGCCTTCACGATTAAGACAATCATACGATTTCCAAATGAAAATAACCTCACTTTAAACGCAGTTTCGGGTGCAATGTAAAAGTGTTTTTTGTGGCAAATACGCTTTTCTGCGTGTTTTTTTTTGGTGGGGGTGTGTTCTTAGGGTGTGTTTTATGCATACGAAACAAATCAGCGAAATCGGGGCTGTTTTGCTAAACTTAAGTTTTACCAAAATCTAAATGTTTAGAGATTGAAGACATTGAAAAATTTATTACAAGTGCTCCCGATGAGGATTATCTATTAATGAAAGTAAATAACTATTATATCACTCGACTACTCATGGTTTATATTACAATTGTGATTTCAGACAGCATTAATAATTGGTACAAGTGCAGCTTGTCGTAGAGATGAGCTCAGTAAAATGACAGTACATGATGTTAAAGATAGAAGCGATGTAATTATTATATCAATTCCCAACACCAAAACAAAACATCCCAGAAGTTCTTGTGTTACTGAACCACTGTGGTTAAACATAATTAGGAAATACATGTCTTTAAGACCATCTAACACGCTCTTGGATAGATTTTTTCTTTACTACAAAAAAAAACAAATGCACAAGACATTCATTCTTTTGGAGACATGCCTGCTAAAATAGCAACATTTTTAAAACTGGAGAATCCGAAACAGTATACAGGCCACTGCTTTCGAAGGAGTAGTGCCACGGTTTTGGCAGAAAAGCCGGAACTTCGCTTATTCTGTCGGGCCATCCTACAAGTATTTGCTGTTTTAATTCCACCAATTCTATATCTGTATTTGTCTCTTGTTTTAACTGCTGCAATCTCGTTTTACTCATTGGTATTATTACACATGTCTCAAATGAGTTTTCATCCTCGTCATCATGAACATTTTTTGCGCAGTCTCTGCTCAGCATGGAGCCGACATAACAACAATTAAAAGGCATGGCGGGTGGCGAAGCAGTGCTGTCACTGAATCATATATCGAGGATTCCTTAAAAGGAAAAATTGCTATTGCAAACCAGTTAACAGGACACCAACAATTACAGCCACCTCTCGATATCCCATCTACATCAAATTCAAACCCCATCATCACTAACATCCCACCTACATCTAATATAGATTTTATGGATACCAACACTCCATCTACTTCAACAAACATTCAAAATTTGGAAGTGAATTCCAATCATTTGGCCACCATACCAAGCATCAGTGTCTCTAATTTGCAGAATTGTACTTTAAATTTTAATTTTAAATAATATTCCTTTTGTATTAAACTGAAAATATAAGTTACCTAGATAAGAATCATGCTCATGCATAAGAATATTTATTACTTAATAATGTTACTTTACAATATTACTTTATTTGTTAATGGACTTGGACTGAATAATAAAATGGCATTTGTATTGTTTTGTTTTACGTTTAATGGTATGTAAGTAGAGATCTGAAACTTTTGTAAACACTGATGTCCATGTACTCGACAAACATTTCCACAGTCCATACCTAACCTAAAAAGCAATTACATTAGTTGAGATTTGTATAGCAGTGTTAATTGTGGAACTTACGTTGACATTACGATTACATCTGCATGAAGATAAACTGAAAATATTGTTTATTCACAGGTTTTATTTGTTTATTTATGAATTGCCTGGTTTTGATTTCTCATTTATGTCAAAATTGTCTAACTTGTTGACATTTAGAAAATTAAGAATCAATGCTGCCATCCCACTTCTAGTGAATTTTTAACAAATGTCACTTTTGTAAGTACTAGGCCGGGAATTTAATGTTCCCGGCGGATTTTGAATCCTGCAAAACAGTCGATAATGGCCGGCGGTATGAAAATGATTTTAGTATCAACCGAAAGTTTGTTTGCAAACCAGTATTTCCCATTTCTCATAGTTGCTATGTTTTAATTTTTGATTTTATATAGTCAAGAACAGAGGGCAATACTTGTCGACCACTTCTTTTGCTGTTCTTTATCACACTCCTTCTAAATTTGTACACTTGCAAATGTAAATAAAAATTTCGGTATTAACCGAAAGAAGAATTTATTTTACATCCAAACATGAAGAAAAAATCAGAAACTGTTCAGAAAAATACTTAAAAAGCATGTTGGTTTAATGGCTTCCGTAATAAATATGATACAATAATCATAAAAAGAAATTCGTGTAATGGTTAACGTATCAGACTCGTAATCTTTCTTTGTATTACTTACTAATTGTTATTTATTATTTTTACAACTGAATTTTAATCATTTTATTATTACAATTTTTTTAGTTTCATATCCTTTTTCATCGTCTTTTCTTATAGTTGAAATTGTACAAAAACTAACGGTAAACTCTTATATCAAAAATATCTAATAATAAGAAAAACTAACAACAATTGTAATAATAACTAAAATCAATTTCGTAAGATAATAAACAACAATTAAGTAATTCAATTAAAAAAAAATGCATACGAGAGTGGGATTCGAACGCGCGATTTTTGATTGAGCGTTTGATACCCTGACCGTTATACCAATTCGGTACACAACTTCAAAGCCTTTTAATTTATCTTATTATAGAAAAAATATTAGAAAATATGTATTGTCTATTTTTTGAAATATTTCCTGCGAATCGGGATAAAACAATATCCATGTTAATTAACTGGATTAACACATTCCATTAAATGCGTTTTATTCATAAACAATTGCTATTTCAACAATAAAAACAAGATTATCAAGGTTCATCTTATACATATATGTAATAATAAATTAATATTACACCATGGAACAAAGTAGTTTGACAGTGGCATCAAATTTGCATTTTAATTTAGTAATATATACTAATTCATTATTTGTAATTTGCACAAACAAGATACCCCTGGAATTTGTCGACGTTTTATCTTTAAGCTATATCATACGATACTGTAATTCAAACATAGAAAGATGTACTGGCCGAATGGACGTGATTTCCAAAGCCAAAAAACAGCAAAAAAAACAGCAAAAAGGTTCATCTTCTAGTTTTAGTTTAGTTGTATTTTAACGTAGACTCCAGGGCATTTTAAATATGGCATCAATAATTATTTAACTATTTCATATTTCATTAAGTATTTATTCATGTATAATACACTTACAATCTCGACAGTGAAACAAAATTATGAAGCACTTTCTAATTTTCGTTTTGCTATTAAACGTATAGATTTCCAGGACATTTTATATACTTATGGTAACAGAAGTTATTCATTTGTTACACATTACATTAAATGTGTTTTTATTCATTGCAATCTGGACCGTGAAAAAAGATTAGGTAGGCTTTAATGTTAGTTTAATTGTATAACGTAATTATTGCTTATTTTACAGGGTATATACTATGAAAGCATCAAATTTACCATTTTCAAACTTATCAAAAAAATTTATGAAACATTACCTAATTATTAATGGGATGAATAATTCATTGGTAATTCAATTATAATCATAATCTGTATTAAGTAAATATACGCACTTTTTATTAGAATTTTCGAAGTTAAATAGATACCGTTTAATTGATTAAATACCGAAAAAATAGAGAAAAATTTCTATATCTTTATTTTTTGATAATACACAACATCAAGTTATTCTTTATTAAAAGTATAAAACTACATTTAATGGCATGTATAACAGTTGAATAACTTTTGGCACCATATATAAAATGTTGTACAAAGGTATATTTGTAAGGTCATTTATAACCTTCATATAAATTTCATAAACATTTACATATTATTATTTATTATGTTAAACACATAATATTGTTGCTTAATCTCCGATGAAACTAAATTTTTATCACTTTATTATCAAAATCATTTATAAAAACTTGCTGTCCTGGAACTCATCATTTGACATAAACAACTTCCAAGACCGTCCCGGAACTCATCAAATTACATAAAAAAGTTCCGAGACCGTCCCGGAACTCAACAAAAGTCCTGGAACTTGTCGATACGTATAAAAAAAAGTCTCGGAACTTAACAATCGACATACATATATATATATATATATATATATATATATATATATATATATATATATATATATATATATATATATATATATATATATATATATATATATATATATATATATATATATATATATATATATATATATATATATTGATAAAGGGTACCTTGTCACCTCCAAAGTAGATACCCAGCGTACGTTGTCACCTCATATATAACGTTGTGACCTCCGTTTTCGGAGGTGACAACGTTTTGCCCTGTTTTCGACTGTATAAGCATATAGATGGTGTTAGAAGCCTAAATTCAAATTTTTGTCTGGAGGTGATAACGTCATACTTATACTCACAAATTTAATTTTTAGTTCAGCTGTAGATCGCTGGCGTTGCCGTCGCTCTTAATTGTATAATTGCGAATACGATGTCACCTCCGCCTGTATATGTAGTTTTTTGTATCATGTACGGTACGTTGCAGGCTCCACAGTTTGGCAACGTCGTATACAAGACCTTAACCATTCAGGTACATAGAATTCTATCGAAACTCATACATCTGGCGTGGTTTGGACCATTTCACGCTACATAAATTTAAACACTTTTTTGGGAATAGTAACTGCATTTAAACTAATATTTTTAAGGGATCGCTTGAATTGTATGTCATTTTCAAATAGCTGATGATGGTTTTAAACAATAAAGTAATAATTTCTATTCCATTTAAAAGGTTTTGAGTTGAAAATGACTTTCTTTGAAATACGAAGAGATTAAATAGAAAATACTTTTAGCCGTAATTATGTATAAATAAAGAGTTCATTTTTTTACAATATGATCATTTCGGATTTTTTGGGTTATTACTATTTGATAATTTTCAGAATTGTCATATGGCATATGAAATATTCATTCTCGCACCTACAAAGAAAGATTTAACTTTAAGATTTTCTTACAGTACAACAATTAATAAATTTTTAAAGAAAAATAATTTTATAAACAGAATAATGTAACATTTGGTATGTAGTGTACAAATTTCACCAAATCCGGTTCATGAAGTTTTAATTGACATTCTAACGATGTTTACATTTTTATTTATTTATTTAATCAAATACACGCGAATCTCCCTTTATATACACAAAATTAATCCTAAAATATGCTTCAAATATAGTTTGGTTACCAAAACTCATAACAAAATGCATTTTTAGTTTAAAGTTGAAATAATCAATTCCACAAACATAATGTAAATGTTGTAATAATAATTTTAAAAACAAAAAGGTTGGTTTCTTTGAAGGAAGTGGGGTATCTTGACCAATATAAGTTAATTGTTTGAAAAGAAAATCGATGAAATAGCTTTCACTTTTGGGTATGTGGTAAGAAAGAAACAAGTGAATTTATTAATTATCCTTTTTTCATTTGTGGAATTTTCGCCATCTAGTTGTATGGCTTCATCTAGCACATGAAATATGGATATTAAAAGTCAAATTACATGATTTCTTAAAATACATATATATCCTGATATATATTGTTTACATACATTTAAATGTTAACCCATTACATTTATTATGTTAATTACAATTCTTTTGTAGATTTTAAAACAGTTACAATTATAAAAACATGAACAATTAATCTTGTAATTGTTAACAAAAAGAATACTATTTTGACTATTTGCTTCAGGTTTGCTAAGAAACTACGAATCCAATTCAAGACATTATCCTTAAAATCATAAGAACGCAACTTATATAATAAAAAGTCATGATTTGTCAAAGGCCTTGGAAAAATCGGTATATACGGAGTCAACCTGAAAACGATTTTCTAAAGCCTCTGACAAGAAACTTTGATACAATAATAAATTAGATACGGTGGATCTTTTAGAAACAAAGCCATGCTGTTCATTAATTATTATGTAACTTAAAGCCCATGGTAACTGTTTTGTTAGAATATTATCGAACATTTTTGCCATTGCAGATTGTAATGACAGCCTCTACAAACATTAGAGTTAGAGGAACACTGATAGTACATATACAATTCAATAGCTAGGAAGTAAATCAGGCCCACAGGAAAAAGGGCTTTTCAGCTTAATAGCCTCAAAAACCATTCCTGCACTAATGTTAAAGTTAAAACTACATATATTTAAATTATGTGAAACATTGTCGACGTATTGGTTAGTAACAACATTATTAGTATTATAGTTATATACCGAGGCAAAATATTCTGCAAATAAAGTAACGGTTTGCTGAATATTTTTACTAGACTTATCATTTAAAACCATCTCTACAGGAAAGCCTTTTGTTTCTTTTTTGTCATTCACAAATTGCCAAAAATGATTAACGTTTGTAGACAACTTTAGTTCTATACCTTCTAAATAATTTTGATACAAATTTTCACTTAATTTATTACATTGAGTTCTTAAATCTTGAAAACTTAAGTAGTTGTTTTTTACCAAAGAAATCAATTCACTATTGAACCAAACCGGATAGTTTGATATTCTATATTTTATTTTTGGAACAAAATTTTCTAAAAGATTATATAAAATAGAATAATATTCATTAACAAAATTATTAATGTTATCAGAAGAATTTGACACAGATTGCCAGTCTACATTTGTAATGCAAGAGTTAATTGCTACATAATTAGCGCGTTTAAACATGTATTTGGTTACTTCGTTCACTGTAGTACAAATATTTTCAGTATTATGGTAACAGATATCATACGAACTATGATGGCAAGTATTGTTAAAGAGAATATCAGATGCTACTTGAATAGCGACATTATTAACGTTAGCAAAAACTAAGTCTAAGTAAGTTTTCCGCACATTTGGAATACTGTTGCACTGAGATAGATTTATAAAATTGAAACTATTGTCTACCACTAATGTGTCTAGAGAAGCATTGTCACTGGTTATCATTCCCATTTCGTTCAAGTCCCATTTGTCCAAGGGTAAATTGTAATCGCCGCAAATAATTACTTCATCAGGACTTAGATAATCGCACAAGTCTTCAACAGATGTACAATGATCCTCATACTTCGAAACTGAACTATTTGGAGGGATATAGCAACAACCAATAAGCAATCTGATACGCTATAGGTGAAGGAAAGAATAAATCCGAAATAATCATTTTGTAAAAAAATAACTGTTATTTTTTACATAATTACGACTAAAACATATTTTTTATTAAATATCCTAATTTCCATTCCATATTGTAGCGGATAATAAAACTTTAAGTCATAAGCCTGACAGAAAGCTTTACGATACTGAAAGGCTTAAACAAACGTCAGTTTGACATAAAATGTCCCATTTTTATTATAGGATGACTAGATTATTATAAAATAGGGGATAAATAAATTTTCGTTCAAAAATGAAAAATTGCAAGACATCAAATAAAACGTTATACGTCCTGTACAATGATTCTCCATAGTTATCGATTCCAGACGCAACTGTCTTCCTTCAGACATCAACTTCGGTCTATAAAATCTCATTTGCCGGATTTATAACAAAAATAAGTAGAAATCATATATGTTTGGTGTGTCTGAATATCTGAAACCATGGCTTAAACTATTGACAGAATTTCTTTATATAAAATCCTTTTCGTAAAAAAGCTTATTGGCGAAGAAAATGAACATGAGGTCCAGATCTATGTCTCCACTGATCACTGCAGACCTTGGTATGAGGGCTTACCGTAGAATTAGACACTTGTTAACAGCGTGATGAAATAAGAAAAGTATAGAGTTGGCATAGTGGCATAACTTCATTTTTGCAAGCAAGGTGTTAAAACCATGACAAACTATAATATTAAAACAAAGGTCTTTGAGTAAACCCTAACGTGGCTGAACACTGGACAGCCAAATGTCGTTTTCTCGGCATTGATCCAAGTCTAGGCCAATTTTCAGATATCGAATCTTGGTTCTCTAACTCAAGTTTAATATGAATGACGTTTATTTATCAGTTCTGGGTTCTGTCATTGGGTGCGCCCATCACGCAGCTGGAAAAACAGCGGTGCATCAGCTTTAACAATCGTCTTAAATTTAAAAACCACCATTTAAAATTTTTATTTTTTATTATATCTCTTATCTACCGTCAAAATTGATGTTCTGGCATTTTGATTATTGGCTTTCGGTAAATCAGTCGTCTAGTGTTACTTGTCAGCACTTTAAGCATTTTATATCTATAAAACGATGATGTACTTCAAACGATGTTATTGCTTGAGTGGCTTTTTAAATCTAAGAAGGATGTGAAAGCTGCTGCAGCGCTGTATTTCCATTGGTGTGTTAGATGTACCGATTTTCACCCACGTTTCTAGTTGTTTAATTGTCGCTCAAGGGTTAACCAACAACCTGATACTAATTCTTGATCCACTAAACGTTGTACGAATCAGAGCCAGTGTTCATAAGCCGAGTCTAGGTTCCTTACGGCTTGTCCAAGCTCCAGCCAATTTCCAGGTGTCAACTCGAGGCAGTTACCCATAGAATACTGGAGTCAAGCATCATATACTATTTTTGCTAATTTATACCCGCTAGTCTTAGCCAATCTCTACATATCAAGTCCCAATTACTTAACACCCAAAACTTTAGTCAACTTTCAATCTTAGGTTCTCTAAGATAATTCCAATCTGAGTAATCTTTAAATTCCAAATCTTGGTTTCTTACCCTGTATCCAAGGTTGGGCCAATATTCATATATCATGCTAAATTCTTGCCTGTATTATATCAGCTAGCGAAATCTAAAATAAAAAGCTCCTAGTCGGCCCACTAGATGCATCAAACGAAAAATATTATCACTCAAAAAATATGGTTGATTAATTTAACTGAAAAAGTTGTTAATAACAAATCGGTAAATTTATTAAGTATAAACATGATCTCAGTTGAAGCAAACCGCTCGCTTAATGTTAGAACAACGGTAGAAAATTTGTTGCAGTACAAAATAAGAACAACCAAATTATTTAGTTGATCTAAACGTCCAATAGGTTCCTTAATCTTCGAAGACTAATAAAATTAAACTATCCATTTGTTTATCTATAAAGTTTACCCACATTTTTCGTTGACCAACCAAATTATTCTATTTAAGTTGAACAATATTTTGTAAAGTAATAATTATGACTGTACATGAACGTAAATTTTGATTAATAACCATTACATTTGTTTGAAATAACCTATTCTTTACTCTGGGTTACCTACAAAAGAAGTACAATTTAACTATTTTTATGTGTAGATTATTGTGTTACAACAGAAACATAGATTGGATGAGCCTGCTCAACGTTGTCACTTAAACAACCTCTATTTTGTTACTTAACCAACTAAATGCGGCTAAATCAACTGAAAAGATGGATAGGCGCAAATTCATAGGCTTGTTTTAATTGATTTTACCGATCTTTTTATTTGAGTGTACGTACAGTTGAGGAGTTAATAAATAGGTTACATTTTCATAAATCTAGGCACTCATGTTGTTAATTTTTGTAAATGTAGTTTATTATAAAAATAGATTAGTGGTTGCTAAGCGAAACAATAATGGTTGACTTCTTTGCTTGTTTGAACTAGCATTCATTAGAGGTAAAGGATTGTGTACTAGTTGTTTTGTTTCACAATTACCAGCCTTGGCACTACATTAACATTCAAGATTGGTCCAAGACTAATCTTGGTTTTATTGCGATATTGGTGCCATTGCTGGCTGTAGTCAGAATAGTTTTGAAGGGTCCGCAAAAGCCCTAATTTTTACGACTTTGCAGAATTTTTTTCTTTCTTATTAAAAATCCATTTTTTCCCTCTCTACCCTCACAAACTATTTCCTGTAATTTTCTCACAATTTACTTTTGTGTTAAAACCTTAATTTGTGTTTCGGAGTACAGAGAGAGTTGGGAGGAGTGGGAGGAAGGAGTTGACGTAACGAAAAGTGTTGTTTGAAGATGCGAAATCAAATAGAGATGGAGATCAAGGGGGAAACAAAAATATCACGGAAAGATCCGACAGTGAATCTTAATCGGATCTTGAGGAAGGCCATCAATCTCACAGAGGGTGAAACTTCCAACATTGGCATACATCTGTGATCGAACAGGAGTATCAGACAGAGCTGCAAGACGTTGGTGTAATCTCCCAGGCAGACAAAGAAAAGGTTATCGACAGGATGAAGATTGGAAGAGAGAGAACAGGACACAGAGATTAAGTTGTTTCGACAGCAGGTCAAAGAGCGATCCGTGCACTTTATTTTGATAGCAGAAAGGACTGTTACCAGCACTAGGACCAAGGGAGGTGTGATTTCTCTACTTGAAAAAGGACCGAAAAGGTGATTACAATGGATGTTTTGTATTTTTCATTCCAATGGACTTCCCTTACGCCGTCTGTACCAGTTTCTAGATAGAAAGACTACTGGGCCTAGAACCTACTTAGGCGAAATTGGCAAGAAACTAGATGGATGCGAAAAGCTTGACATTGCAAGTTTTTCACCAATCGAAGGTAACCTTCCCTATTTAGAACTCAGTCAAGATTTGAGTAGTGACCAAAAATATTTGCTAGAAGTTTGCCACGCCACGAGGAGAGTATTCAGAAGATCTAGAGAAGAAAAAACCAGGGAAGCCATCACATGCAAGATGGCAGCTAATCGCATTTTACGCCTGTACGTCAGCAGCGAGAACCCTTCTGATAACTTGAAAATACTATTTGAATACGTAATAAAAGTCTACGCTCCAGTTTGGTCCCATGTGAAACTTCATCCATCTTGCACTTACGGCGCTCAGTACTGGGAGACTTGTAAAGTTTTCCCGCTACTTTCCGCATGGGCTCCTAAATGGTGTCGATCCTGAATTCCAAACAAATGGCTGCTTTGCCTCCCCACAAAATCTACTTCTCGGGCTTCTAATGGATGAGAGAAGACATATTCGTGAGTTGGGTTTATGACTAGTCCTAAAGGCAAGAACATTAGTCCACAATGGTGGTGGTGGCGTCAAGAAATTCCAAATTCCTAAAATCAATTTCTATGCTGAGAATTACATTGATTTAAATTCATGGCAAGCTCAAAAAGTCACAGAGCCTCCATTTACTAAACATATAAAGGAAGATGAACTAAAAGGTCTCATAGTAAAGGCTGGGATCTCATCAAATGAACTTTCCGTTGATTTTCCACTATTTCCACTGCCACACTCAAGCGGTTGAAAGAACGGTGGAGAAAGAAGGCTGCGATCTCATCAAATGAACTTTCCGTTGATTTTCCACTATTTCCACTGCCACACTCAAGCGGTTGAAAGAACGGTTAAGATTGTCAAGAGGCATCGTCTGCAGTTTGTGGCAGCAGCAACAGAGATGGTTACATTATGACTAAAATAGAATCTCGTAAGTCCATGCCGTTGTTTGAGTCAAGAAAATATTTTAATGTATGACAACCTTATAGTCATAAGACTCATAAGTAATAATATATATAAATTACCTATCCCAATATAACAATGTTTTCTTTTTGTTTTATAGAACTGCATTTCTTTTCAATTAAAATCTTTATTGTTTGTTTTTACCACCTGTATAAGTGCTCCTATTAATAAGTGTAAAATATACCTTCTGCAGGTTGGTAGATATAGGGTACATAAAACTGAATTATAATTGAAAAAAATTACAAAATTCATAGTTCTTTCGGACCCACAAGAAATTTTTTTACTAATCTGGAGTTTTTACACGCTATTAAGCACTACAAAATATAAGTTTTAATCACTCTGCCATGATAAAAAATGGAAAAGAAAATCTGAAGTTAGTAGGGAAAAACTGATTAATAATTGAGAAAAATGATCAAATTCAAAGTGCTTGCGGACCCTCAAGAAATTGTTTTACTGAGCTGAGGGTTCTACATGTTAATAGGCACCAAACAAGACAACTTTTAATCACTCTGCCATGATAAAAAAAATGGAAAAAATATTTTTTGACCTCTATTTCGTTCTATCCTAATACATATTCTATAATTCGTTAGATCAAATAATAAAGAGGTGTATATCATAGCCAACGGAAGATGTTGGAAAAAATGCCTTAAGCAGAAAATTTTTAAAAATGTCGATTAATTTGTTGTGTTTCGATTGGTTTAATGTTAATAAAGTTGATAACTCCCTTTGTTAATTAAATCACAGGAAATCCAATGGTCCAACATGATAAGTGTGTGACTTCGGAAACATCAAACATTTGTAGTAAAAAACACATTATTTAATTTCTTTGTATTACACTCTCTTAGAGTTTAGTAAAAATTAAAAGAGTGTCTGACTATATTTCAATCAAAATGGAATCTAGATAAAAGTATATTCAAATTAAACAGTGATTCTCGAGATTACAAGAAACTTTATAAAATATTAACTTTATGAAGTAAACGAGAAAGCAATGATTATAATTAGAGAAGCCTTATTAAACTAGTCAGTTCTACTTAGAAAGACGCTTTAATAATATTGAAAGGCTTTTAAATAAGTCTTTAATAATAATTCATAAGAAATACAAAAACGCCAATTTACTATAACACAAAAAATAAAAAATAAGTAAATCGAGAATGCTTGCTTGTTTTCATTTGTTATTTTGCCACTAAAATGCCTTCGGCGAGCAATTAGAACCGCCCGATTTCAACATCTGGAGACCCACAAGAGACCCTTTTTATGAAATGTACATCTATGGAATGTGGTGTCAACGCTCTATATATATATAACTGCGCATAACGATGGTACCTTCTGACCTCCGAACACTTGGCAGCGTTGCTGGAGGTAACAGCGAACTACCAGTTTCTGCTTGTATATACAATTTGGAGGTCGGTTCGTATCTTCTGTATACTCTATATATGACAAAATAAAACAAGGGAAATAATTTCCCCTTTCTTGATATTCGGATTCTAGAGGTTCCCCTCATCACAAATATCACAAATTTTTAGCAATATATTCACGGGAATACCCGGAAGTCAGGTCGTCTCCTCTGTATGATGGAGGTGACAGCTTAACAGGCATCAATATATATATATATATATATATATATATATATATATATATATATATATATATATATATATATATATATATATATATATATATATATATATATATATATATATATATATATATATATATATATATATATATATATATATTGATGCCTGTTAAGCTGTCACCTCCGTCATACAGAGGAGACGGCCTGACTTCCGGGTATTCCCGTGGATATATTGCTAAAAATTTGTTATATTTGTGATGAGGGGAACCTCTAGAATCCGAATCTCAAGAAAGGGGAAATTATTTCCCTTGTTTTATTTTGTCATATATAGAGTATACAGAAGATACGAACCGACCTCCAAAATTTATATATAAGAAGATACTTATAGTTCGCTGTTACCTCCAGCAGCGCTGCCAAGTGTTCGGAGGTCAGAAGATACCACCGTTATGTGCAGTTATATATACAGAGCGTTGACTCCACATTCCATAGATGCACATTTCATAAAAAGGTTCTCTTGTGGGTCTCCAGATGTTGAAATCGGGTGGTTTAAATTGCTCGCCGAGGGCATTTTATTGGCCAGATAACAAAAGAAAACAAGCGAGCATTCTCGATTTACTTATTTTTTATTTTTTGAGTTATAGGAAATTGTCGTTTTTGTATTTCTTATGAATTGTTATTAAAGATATTAAAAAGCCGTTTCGACACTATTAAAGCGTCTTTATGAATAGCACTGACTAGTTGAATAAGGCTTTTCTAATTATAATCATTGATTTCTGGTTTACTTCATAAAGTTGTATTTTTTAAATGAAAACTTTAGTAATTTGATTAGAAATACTTAGATCGGTTATATATTAGAAAGAAATTTCTTTCTGTAATGAATTGAAAATATAACAAAACCAGAAAAAGCGAATTCTTTTGTTATTGTCAATAAAAGTCAATAAGAACGCAACCAGTACCAATATTGCGTATAATTAGTATAGCACATTTTTGAAATTTAGATGTATTAGACATAAATCAGTTATGTAACGTAGTATTTGTATAAATATGATATTCTACAAAGTTTCTTTTAATCTCGGGAATAACGGTTAAATTGAATATGCTTTTATCCAGATTCCATTTCGATTGAAATAAAGGCAGATACTCTTTTAATTTTCACTAAACTCGATAAGAGTTTAATATAAACAAATTAAATATTGTGTTTTTCACAACAAATGCTTGTTGTTTCCGAAGTCACGCACGTATCATGTAGGACCATTGAATTTCCCGTGATTTGATTAACAAAAAGAGTTACCAACTTTATTAAGATTAAAACAAATCGAAACACAACAAATTAATCAACATTTTTATAGAATTTTTGCTTAAGACATTTTTTCCAGCATTTGTTGATCTAACGAAATACAGAATACGTATGTTACACTGTTATACATGTACCTACCTCTTGTAAATTTATGTTTTAACTTATGTTTTAAATAAAGCACTTACTAACGACAAAACATGTACGTTTTATGGAACGTGTACTTTATGTCCACATTAAAGACAGGTTTAACTTAATGTAGTCTTTTTTGATAACATTGTATAAACCATAGATAAATAGTAGGTATATTGCTTTATCAGAATTAAAAGTGGCAGTTTATTTGACGCTTAATTATGTTAGCAATCGCGGCTCTCCATTTAAAACAAAATACCACTATAAGCTTTTGTTTGAAACAATGTTTATCAACCTTGGCACAACCTTAATATCCGAAAATGGCCCACTGCTAGACTAAAGTAGGGATGATAATTTGATACCAAGCTTGGTCTCAGACATGGAAAGATCAGAGTTACCCAATATTGGTTGTTATTGGCTAAAACCAATACGTTATGCAATGTTTTGGACAATAAATGACACCGATATCGCAGTAAAACTAAAGTTAGTCTTGGACCGATCTTGAATGTTAATGTAGTACCAAGGCTGGTAATTGAGAAACAAAGCAACTATTACACAATCCTTTTCCTTTAATGAATGCTAGTGCGTGCTAGCAACGAAGTCTACCATTACTGTTTCGCCGTAACTGAATGCAAAGTCGATTTTTGTGTTGGATATAAAATGTTCATTAACAAAATAAATACGAAGAAATCGAAAATTCGTATAAATGATTAATGTCTTAGACTCTCAACACATATTCAGACCGTACAAACCTAACACTTTCATAGTGTACGTCTTCTTGTGCAAATACATATGTACAGTCGGTAAGTCAATATAGTTTACACTTTAGTCTTGCCAGTGTAAGTTTAAGTTCATAAAAATTCAGTAGGTTAGCAACCACTAATCCATCTTTACAATAAACCACATTTACAGAAATTTAGCAAAATATAATATGAATATTGACCCAACCTTAGCCGAAGGGTAAGAAACCAAGATTTTGAATTTTGAAGATTGCTAAAACTGGAGTTAGTTTAGCGAACCTAAGATTCAAAGTTGGCTAAGGTTTTGGGTGATAAGTATGTAACCGGCACTTGATATGTAGAGATTGACTAAAGGTAAGTACTCACAGCAGCGGATCCGCAGGCGGATGTCATACGATTGGTCGGATTGAGTCAAATCGACTCAATCCGACCAATCGTATGACATCCGCCTGCGGATCCGCTGCTGTGAGTACTTACCTTTAGACTAGCTAAAGCAAATTAGCGAAATATTATCTGATATTTGACTTAAGTATATTCTATGGGTAACTGGCATTGACCTAACGGGTGAAAATTGGCTGAAGCTTGGGCAAGTTGTAAGGAACCCTGGTTCGGTTTCTGAACATTGGCTCCGACTTGTACAACGTTTAGTGAACCGAAAATTAGTATCAGGTTGTTGATTAACCCTCGAGTGACAATTAAACAACCGAGACTCAGAATCTGAAAATTGCTTGAAACGTGGCTGAAAATCGGTGCGTCCAACACACCGCTGGAAATATAGCGCTGCAGCAGTTTTCACAGCCGTCTTAGATTTAACAATCACCCAAGCAATAATATTGTTTGAAGTACATCATCATTTTATACATATAAAACGCTTAAAAATAAATACATATTAAACATGAGTTAGAGAACCAAGATTCGATATCTGAAAATTCGCCTACACTTGGATCAATGTCGAGAAAACGACATTTGACTGTCCAGTATTCAGCCACGCTGGGGTTTATTCAAAGACCTTTGTTTTAATTTTTTTTCTTCTAATAAAAAATTGTTGGTATTGCTAGACTAAACTTCTAATCATAGAGAGGAGGCACTTTTACCCTAGTGGAAAAAAATAGTATGTTTTATTTGTATTTAAAGTGACTTTGTTTGTTGCTATTTACGAGCGATAAATAACTCCGCCTAAATAATAAATAAATAATAATCTTATCATGTGAACAACTCCGCTATAGGGTAAATACAAGTATTTTACTTAATTGGGCTCGATTCCTATAAGGAATCTAAATAGAATGACTTTAGGAGAGTTCACGCATCCTAGCTGCGATGTGCAAACGGGTTTTCCAAATCAACTATGTGGATTGTTTGACAATTACTTTAATTGTAATCATAATGCATCAATCCTAAATCCAAATATAAAATGCAGGGAAACAAGATTGGGCGATGAAAATTTTTCACCTATCTCTGCAAATGAGACTTGTCTCCAACTCTTCTTATTTCATTATGTCGAGCTGTTAACAAGTGTCCAGTCCTCATACTAAGGTCTTCCTTGATCAGTGGCGACATAGATCTGGAGCTCATGTCCATTTCCTTCACCAACAAACGAATAGGATAGGATGTTAGTATAGGATTTTTTTTACGAATAGAATGTTATAAAAAGAAACATTTTTGATTTATAGTTATTTATGTTATAAATCCGGCAATGAAACTTTACAGAACGAGTTTGATCTCTGAAGGAAGACAGAAGTCGCGTCTGAAATCTTGAAACGATAACTAAGGAGAATCATTTACAGGACCTATAACGTTTTTTTTCATGTATTGCAATTTTTTCTCTTTGAACGAAAGTTCATTCATCCCCTGCTTTATAATAATCTAGTCATTCTATATAGTAGAGTAAATTTTTGCAAAAAACATGCCTAAGTTCTTATTTTTTACTATCTAAAGATAGAGACTTGAAATCTTCTGTAATGCCTTCAGTACTGGACCAGTATAAAATGTACTATGTGTAAAATGGGGGCACGCCCCCCCTAGTGTTTGAGACCCCCATTTTGTACCCTTAATTTAATAACGCAAACAAATTCAGCGAAATTTATGTTGGGAGGGTTTTTGGAGTCACTGATTATGAATCCAATGAGAAAATTGAAAAATTCAAAATGGCGGTCCTAAAATAACGGCCTTTGAGATTCAGAATGCGATTTACGCCGTTTCTATTGATTTTAGAGAAAAATTCATGTGATTTTGCAAAGGAATACACTATTTCGATTACCTTATTATGTACCCCTTTGCTCTGCCCTAGTAGTAAAGTCAATTTTTGCATAAGTTCCTATTTTTTACTATCTAAAGATAGAGACTTGAGATCTTTTCGAATGCCTTCAGTACTGAACTAATATAAAATGTAATATGTTTAAAATGGCGGTTTTACCCCTCGGGGGTTTGAAACCCCCATTTTATACTCCCAATTTAATAACTCGGGAAGTTTTCCATTAACTTGAGTGAAATTCATGTTGGGGGGGTTTTGGTGTTCCTGATTATGAGTCCAATGAGAAAATTAAGACATACAAAATGGCGAACTCAAAATGGCGGTATTTGAGATTGAAAATGCGATTTCCGCCCGTTTCTATTGATTTTAGAGAAAAATCCAAAGAGTCAAAAAGTGTTTAGAATGTAATCTTGCATAGGAATACACTATTTTGGTTACCTTATTATGTAACCCCCTTCAATCAACCCTAGTGGGCTTCTCAGTAGGGGAGATTGAAAGGGTTACATAATAAGGTAACCGGAATTATGTATTCCTATGCAGAATCACATTCTAAACACTTTCTGGCTTTTCTCATTTTTCTCTAAAATCAATAGGACCGGCGTAAATCGCATTTTCAATCTAAAATACCGCCATTTTGTGTCTGCCATTTTGAATTTTGTGATTTTCTTATTTGATTCATAATCAACGACCTCACAGCTCCCTCCAACATAGTTTTTGCTCAACTTGGTTGAAAACTTCCCCCGTTGTTAAATTGGGAGTTTAAAATGGGGATTTCAACCCCCCGAGGGGGCGTGTCCCTATCTTAAACATATTACATTTGATATTGGTCTAGTACTGAAGGCATTATAAAAGATTTCAAGTCTCTATCTTTAGATAGTAAAAAATAAGAACTTAATGCAGAAATTGACTCTACTACTAGGGCAGAGCGAAGGGGTTACATAATAAGGTAACCAAAATAGCGTAGTCCTTTGCAAAATCACATTATAAACACTTTTTTATTCTTTGAATTTCTCTCTAGAATCAATAGAAATGGCGTAAATCGCATTCTCAATATCAAAGGCCGTTATCTTAGAGCCGCCATTTTGGGTCTGCTATTTTAATTTTTTAATTTTCTCATTGGATTCATAATCAGCGACCCCAAGAACACTCCCAACACAACTTTGCTCAATTTGGTTGCGTTATTAAATCAGGGGTACAAAATGGGGGTCCCAACCACCAGGGGGGCGTGCCACCATATTAAACATATTACATTTTATATTGGTCCAGTACTAAAGGCATTAGAAAAGATTTCAAGTCTCTATCTTTAGATAGTAAAAAATAAGAACTTGATGTTGCATTATAGCCACATGCATGCATGCATGCTGCTTTTTATCTCCTTAGTTACGCGTATGATGACACAGACAAGGCAACTTGCTTCTTTATACAATAAATTCGGATGGATTTTAAAAGGGAGAAATTAGGATTGAAATACGAAATAAAATAAAACAACTTATGCAATACGGAGATCAAGCTTCTTTAAATCCTCACAGATGTTATAACGCCTCGGCTAGCGCCTCGGCGTTAAACATCTTCTTGGATTTAAAATATCGCTTGATCTCCTAATTACATAATATATATTACAAAATGAGTATTTCAGACTTATTCTTTCCTTCATCAAATGTAAACATAGTTAGAATGTCAATGAAAACTTTATTAACCGGGTAATTTGGTGAAATTTGCAAACTACATACCAAATGTTACATTATTTTGCTTAGTAAAATTATTTTTCTTTGAAAATTATATTAATTATTATATTAATTGTAATACTAAAAATATTGAAGATTTTAAAGATTTTAAATCTTTCTTTGTGGATGCGAGAATGAATATATCATATGTTATATGACAATTCCTAAAATAATAATCAAATAATAATAATAATCCAGTAAATCCGAAATGATCATTTTGTAAAAAGATGAATTTTTTATTTATACATAATTACGACTAAAACGTAATTTCCTATTTAATTTTTTTTATATCTCAAAGAAAGTCGTTTTCAATTCAAAACTTTTTAAATGAAATAGAAATTATTATTTTATTGTTCTTAAGTATCATTAACTATTTAAAAATGACGTACAATTCAAGAGATCCCTTAAATTTTCTGAGTAGTTTACAAATATTTATTTAAATGCTGCTACTACACCCAAAAAGTGTCTGTAAAAATCCAGGTAGCATGAAATGGCCGAAACTACGCCAGGGGTACTGGTTTCGATGGAATTCTATATACCTGAGTGGTTTAGGTCTTGTACACAACGTTGCCAATGTGTGGAGCCTGCAACGTACCGTACATGATACAAAAAACAACATATACAGGCGGAGGTGACATCGTATTGGCAATTATACAACTAACAGCGACGGCAACGCTAGCGATCTACAGCTGAACTAAAAATTAATTTTGTGAGTATAAGTATGACGTTATCACCTCCAGACAAAAATTTGAATTTAGGCTTCTAACACCATCTATATGCTTATACAGTCGAAAACAGGGCAAAACGTTGTGACCTCCGAAAACGGAGGTCACAACGTTATATATGAGGTGGCAACGTATGCTGGGTATCTACTTTGGAGGTGACAAGGTACCCTTTATCAATATATATATATATATATATATATATATATATATATATATATATATATATATATATATATATATATATATATATATATATATATATATATATATATATATATATATATATATATATATATATATATATATATATATATATATATATATATATATATATATATATATATATATATATATATATATATATATATATATATATATATATATATATATATATATATATATATATATATATATATATATATATATATATATATATTGGTTTAATCGACGTTGTCGGACCCGCTATATGGTAGGGTCGTTAGTAGACCCGCATTTTTTGATTTTTAAAATGTGTATATTTTACATAATATTGATCTATTTCTGATAAGCAATATTTAAGATCCTCGAGGGGTAAAAATATATGAAAAAAAATATTGGTGATATTTGACAGTCGTTCTTGAACCCGATACATATTACAGTGTTTACAGACCAATTTGTATAATTTTAAACAAGCCTACCTTCCCTACCGAACCCAGCAACGTTGCCGAATGTATCAGAGATAAAATTACGATTGACGTAACGATTTCGGGATGCTAAGCACATAAGTGATCTTTATTTTTGTTGATCTGTTCGTAAATTCCATAAATAACCTTAAACGCAGAAAAATTAACGTTTTCCGTAAAACGATGTAACTCTGAAAATTATTAACATGAGAAAACAGCATTGAGCCTCTTTTGTTCTAAAATACATAAGGTTTATGCAAATAATTGTTTTTTAATAATTTGTTTTTAAATCATTTATTTTAACATGATTATTTTTGTTTAAAAGAATACAATTAAAAGTTTCGAAGACACGTCATGTATATGTGTTTTGAAAAAATAAATGTTATAACCAAATCTTTTGACCTCCTGAACATTTTACTGTTATGTTTTTAGCACAAATGAACAGTTTCTAAGATATGTATATTTTAATGCCACGGTAACAGTTCAGTCAAATTAGTAAAAATAGAGGTAGGGAAGGAGGAGGGAATTGAGGTAGATCCTTGGATTTTTGATAGGCCTTCTTTGTGATATGTTAAATAACCCCTTAAAAGTTACTACTCAAAAGTGGTGAACCAGAGAAGCTGATGTGGGTAAGCCATGCCCCCAGATGATTTTTACTGTTTTTTCAGAAACTATTAGGTTTATCAAAATGGAGCCAGTTAGGTAAAATAGGATTTTATTTAACTTTCATACTAAAGCTAAGAAAACTTTGTGCATGTTGTCTTGTTTCTGTGTAATCGAAAAACGATCATATGTCACACAGACAAATAATTTGCATCGGTACATATTATACGAGAAGCTTCGAGCATAACTTTATGTGATTTGATGTTCATCATGAAATACCTATGGAAATCTCGTTGAGCGTCGAACGCGATCCTGGTTCAGTCTTCTTCTATCTCAGCATCTCCAGCAAAATCTACTAGGCGATATTATCATTATTATTGGAGCTAGTCATATGGTAATTCTCGTATTGGCAAGATACATTTTAGGGGTATACCCTGTACTAATCAATCTTTTTAGTGAACCTAAAACGTACAGGGTACATCAGGGTTTTTGGATCTCTTACTTCGTTCTTTATATTGTTATTTGTATCGAGTAATTTTTTTCTTGAATGGTTTTTGTTTTGGAATTCTAAGTTCACGACTTAATTCCACACGTGCTCTAAAATGTAGCTAGATATTTAACATTAAATGGGACTTCACCCATTTTACATGCAGGATATCTCGAGCAGACGGTGCCAATTCCTGAGGGTCAATAGCTTTGATCAAAATAGACCATTAAGCACAACATATCTATGTTCAAAAATGAGATGTTACAAAGCTATAGACCTTCAAAATAAAAAAGTCCAAAATGAATACACCATTGAATGCAAAATTTAATTCTTCACAAAACAGGTATACTTGACCCAAGTCGAATAGTGACAAGTCAAATAGTGACAAGTCAAATAATGCTCTATAAAATGCAGAAAAAAAATAAAGGTAAAACGTCATGCAGTATGACGTACAAACGAAGTAAGAAAGATTTCAAAACAAGGTGAAATGTCCTATACATTTTGGTTTCTATAAAATAATTGTCCAGTACAGGGTATTCTCCTAAAGATATTCCTTTTACTGCAAAATTATCATAATACTACAACCAACAATAACAACAACATCGCTTCATGAATTTTGCAGAAGTGATGCTAAGGTTGCACTGCGAACTCAAATTTTTTTTTTCTTAGCCAAGTACTTGATGACGAATACAAGATCGCAATAAGTTATGTTCTAAAGTTGCCCCGTCAAATGTATTGGTAAAAATTGTTAGTCTACATACAGGGTGTTTTACTCAACTTTCGTATAAATTGCATGTGTGATAGTATTCATCAATAGGAACAAAAAACTCTTTTTGTTTTTAACATACGCAAATCGACAAAAATTTGTTAAAAATGTCAACTTTTGGGAACTGCTGGAAATTATAGTCAAAACAAACTGCGACATCACCTAGCAGCAGCTGCGTCAATGTATCAGATAGACACATCCAGCTCCAAGTGTGATTCTTAGACCAGTGACCTGCTACCCACTTTTCAAAAACCATTCTTTTTTCGGTTATTATGAAAGATAGACACTACTGATTTTCAGCTTTTTTGTTGCATTTTATGTGTACTACCACCTATTCAGAGGATACGAATCTTAAGTGAAACATCCGGTATGATATATATTCATGCGCCAATTAAATAAGCTTTATTTTATCTAACACACTTAACAACCAGTCCATAAACCTAACAGTTTTTGAAAATAAAACGACAAAATCCATCTGGGGGCGTGGTTTAATATTGATATTTTACAAAGTTCAGGATATTATCTACTCGTAAACATGAACAAATCAAGCATAAAGTCATTTTCAAGTTTAGCTGACCAAAATACACTACATTTGATTAGTTTAATCTAGATTAAAAAAATAGCAGTTTCTATTTTTACTGTGCGTTTGTACAGTTACAAGAAAATTATGGAATGTTCGATCCCTGCTCTCTGTTTAATGAATTTGAAGGTACAAAACAGTATACACTATATGGTGGTTAAGTGCCTTTAACAGAAATGTCGAAAGATAACGAAGAAGAGAAGAAGTTTTTCAAACCTTGCTCAATTCCGTTATATTGCACTTGTACTAAGTTAAAGATCAATTTTTATTGTATTCTGAAATAGCTATTTGTGAATTGGAATATGTATTATATTCTTAGTGACGAATTGTACACCAGAGATTTTCTGATTACATTTGAAATATATGTAGTTCTAAATATACCAGGCGCAAATCATATTAGTCCACCCTGTTCCCCACGTCCCACAGAATTTATTCCGTTTATCTTTTTTTCTATGAGTGGCCGTTTCTTGTTGCTATAGTGAAGTGCTGCTACTGCATCTACCCCATACCAATGTTCATGAAATTCAATTGGGGGTTGCAACATACACTGCCCCTCCGAACCTTTTGAGTGCCCTGTTTCCATTAAAAGTTCCATTAAGTAATCTTACAAATTACAGACGAGAAAGTTTTCCTTCAGCGTTTTAGCAAAAAAGTCACAAATGATGTTCAACTTAGTTCGCCCATTTTATTTTTTGATAAAGAACACCTCACGATTTTTACCCTGAATGGTCTACGACGTTGCTATTTATTGGTGGTATATAGTACATATTGTCGCCGTTAATGCATATGAACTTAATTCTTTGAAATGTTGTAACTAGCAATGTTGCTAGTTGCGATTTCAAAGAATTCATCATGCCATCTGTAACAAAATTTTTATAAGCATTTAAACCGCGCTCCTGGAAAATTGCTAGAAAATAGTTCCGCTAGTATGCATTAACGTCGACGATATGTATGAATGAGTACTGTGATCGAGTGATAAATATGTATGTGTGAGTGCAGTATCCAATGCAACGAATATAAACAAGGAGTCAGAAAATAATTCAAAAACCAAATAGTTCAAGCATTCATTCTCTCATCTTAACAGTAAAAGAATAAAACTTTAATTAACCACAAACAATTTTTCAAACAAACATACAAAGAAGATATTACAGTACTTTTATACTAAAAAATTTAATCAAGTTCTTGAAATTTATCGTTTGATTACTACGGAAAATGACATATGTACTTTTCCACCTTATTTGTAAACCATCCACTTTCCCCAGAAATTAACTTTTCCGTATTATGTTGCGTTGTCTAACTTATTCGAAAATCGTGTTAACCTTACTCTAATCATTTATATAAAAAATGAATTCAGTTATAAAGTCCTACTTAAAGATACCATTGATATGAACACATGGATTGTAGGTATTAATATATGCTTTCAATCATACAAATATAACTTTATAAAATATCACTCTCCAAACTCTAGTGATGCTCAATTTCTAATGAAACTTGAAAATTTGTTTGATGTATATGCTAGTAGATCAGAGACCTTACTAATTATCGGAGACTTTAATATTGACCTATTAAAGGATTCATATTATGAAAATAGGCTGAGAACTTTAATGAAAAATAATGGACTACATTAGATTATCGTATCGTATCTTTTAAAAATCTACCATACCAAATTAAAAAACTTACACTCCGAAAAATTTTTAGGTTTAGTCGTAGATCGTCAATTTCAGTGGAAAGAACATATAGATGAAATGTTACCTAAACTTCAGAAAGCGATTTACTGTATACGACGTTTAAAATATATTTGTGACTTATCAACCTTGCGTACAGTTTATTTTGCGTATTTTGAATCTATAATCAGATATGGATTGATTTTTTGGGGCAATTCGATACATCTCTCTAACATTTTAATACTACAAAAAAGAGCATTAAGAATTATATACAGTATCAAAAGTAGAGATAGTTGTAGACCTTTATTTATAAATTACAATATCTTAACAATTTTTAATTTATTCATTTACGAAAGCTCGATATTTGTTTTTAAGAATAAAAATACTTTCAAACAAAATGCGGATGTTCATGACTATAATACTAGAAGCAATCTTCTGCGACCTAATGCTGCTAAAACTTCAACCTATTATAAATCATTCATGTTTACGTCGGTTAAAATTTTTAATAAACTTCCTTATCAGATCAAAAATTTAGAAAATATTAAAAAATTCAAATGTGCACTAAAATCGTATTTGACTGACAACTGCTTTTATGACCTGGAAGAGTTTTGGAATACTGGAAATACTGCGACAGCTTAGTGTTTGAAATGTAAACCCCATATCTATATTATCTTTAATTACTCCTTTAATATGTTTTACATCTACAATGTTTTTATAATATTTTATATCATATACACTACATGTTTTTTATCCTATTTATATTTACACAATATTTTATTTTATTTTATTTTATTAATATGTATGTTTTTTATTGTATTATTCAACGCCACTGGCACCAGAATAAATGTTTATCTATCTATCTATCTATCAACCAACCTAGAAGAATCACTAAGAACAGTGCTACACTCATAGATTTTCTTGTATCTAATGAAAAAACCATTGATGCCCAGGTACACCATGTTCCAAAAATAACCGATCACTCAATAATAACTGTAAATGCAAAAGTGAAAGAAAAATATGAAGAATATACAATACAACACAGAGACATGAGCAACTTCAATGAAATGCAATTTCAATTAGATCTAATGGATCAACCATGGAATCCGGACTGTACAAACACCAATCAACTAGCAGAAACATTAGTTAAAACCATAATGGACACACTAAACAGGCATGCTCCAACTGTAAAAAAAAACATTAAATGGCAATGGAGTTGTAAGCGTTGGTGGACCCCAGAAATAGCCTTGGAAATTGAAGAAAGGGACCGATTATATAAAAGAGCAATCTTTACACAAGAAGAAAGTGATATGAATAGGTATAGACAACAAAGAAATGAAATTTTTAGTTTGATCAGGAACCACAAGAGAAATTATTATTAAGAAAAAATAGATGATATGAAAGATAACTCAACAGAAATGTGTAAAACAGTTAAAGAATTAATTAAAGGAGGCCATAACAGACAAAAAAAGGAAGGTATTATTTTTGACAATGAGTTAGAAAAAAAGGAAATTCAAATTGCAGAAAAATTCAATATTTACTTTATTAACAGCATACAACAAATTATTACATTAACAAATTTAACCCAAATTGAAAATGATTTAAGCCACATTAATGTACATCAATGCAAGTTCGAAAAATTTTTACCAATAGAGTTTTTGGAGTTTAAAAAAATTATAAACAATTTACCTAATAAGAATAGTAGTGTCGATGGTATTACAGTAAAGATTCTTAAATTAGCTTTCAATGTAATAGGACAGAGATTTTTGGATCTAATTCAAATGAGCCTAGAATGTGGATCCTTCCCAGAAACCTTGAAGACATCCCATATTATCCCCATTGAGAAGACAACCAACACTAACAAATGTGAAGAATACAGACCAATCAACATGGTGCCAACTTATGAAAAATTATTAGAGACCGTCGTAAATATCCAGTTTCGTGAATACATTGAAGTGAACAAACTGTTAACACCTTTTCAATCAGGGTTTCGGAAAAATAATTCATGTGAAAGTGCAATACAATCAGTTCTTTTGAAATGGAAAAATGCTATTTACAAGAAGAAGGTGATAGGTGTAGTTTTTCTAGACTTTAGACGTGCTTTTGAGACTATTAATAGAGATTTATTATTATTGAAATTAAAAAGATATGGGTTCGGCCCAATAGTTATAAAATGGTTTAGTGAATATCTCAAAAACAGATTTCAAAAAACTAGATACTTTAATAGTACATCTTCAGCTAAAAAAACTACCTTTGGCGTTCCACAAGGAACTGTATTAGGCCCTGATTTATTTGTACTATACATAAATGATATTGTTAATGTAATTAAAAAATGTAGCATTCAATTATTTGCAGATGACACTTTAATATATTTTATAGGAGATGATGTTAAACAGTAATAAATATCGTCAATGATGAATTAGTAAATGTATATAACTGGTTAGGTAAAAATAGTCTTTCTTTAAATGTAAATAAAACAAAATGATAATAAAAAATAAGTTTAACGAAATTGATACATCTAGTCATGTGAGAATACAAATTAATAGTCAAAAAATAGAACAAGTTTAGGAGTGGAAGTACTTAGGCGTAATAATAGATTGTCACTTAACATTTTCTAGTCATTCAAACTATGTTATCAGTAAAGTTGCAAAAAAAGTAAATTTCATGGGTAGAATAAGCCAAAATCTTAGCAAGTGATCTAAATTATTACTATGTAAAACAATAATACTTCCCCATTTTAATTATTGTGCTAGTATACTTTACCTCCTAAATAATACTGAAATTAACAATCTTCAAAAAAAAAAACTAAATTGTGCGTTAAGAATAATATTAAAATGTAGTAGGTATACTAGCATAAGATAGTTGCAAGTTACATCTTTGTTAAGTGTTAAGGAAAATATATTTTATAATACGATGATAATAATATTTAAAATAAAGAACCGAATATATCCAGAGCACATTTTAAATGAATTACTATTCGTAGAAGATGTTCATGATCAATACTAGAAGTAAAAATAATTTTTATGTTCATACAGTAACAACAAATATAGGACAAAATAATCTGTTTCATAAAGGTTTAGTTGAATATAATTCACTTCCAGCTAATGTAAAAAACTGTACATCTTTAACATTATTTAAGAAACAGTGTAAAAAATATGTAATAAATTATATTAATATTTAAGAAATTATAATGTATTATATGGAATTTATCTAGTTATATGCTATAAATAAAGTATATTATTATTATTAATAAATATTAAAACCTTGAATTTTTCAAAGCCAGAGAATTATTTAAAAATGTGAAAAGAACTAGCATACGAGCTGATGTAATTCTTACGTCACTTTTCTCCATCAAATATTAAATGCAAGCTATTATAACCAAACGTTTATAAAACAAAGCTTAACATATGCGTCATAGCAATGTTGCCAGCTCCAGGGCTTAGGAAGTCTGTAGAACATAGCGGGTTTGATAGCGTCTTGTATAAAAATATACGATATACACTTGAGAAAGGCGCGACGCCCCCTATAGTTCATTATGATGAACTACGGTTGTATAAAACTTTTTACAGACCCTACTTTTCCAAACCCAAATTGTATATTTTTTTATTGCAGTTTTAGGTAAACATTATCCTGTAGACCTCGAAAACATTTGAGAACGTTGCCAGACCCAAGCCCGGGTCTGAGAGCGTCGAAAATGGTCCGACAAGTCGGTAGAATATAGCGAAACGGGTGTGTATAAGCGGTTAGACAAATATATATATATATATATATATATATATATATATATATATATATATATATATATATATATATATATATATATATATATATATATATATATATATATATATATATATATATATAGTAGAGTTTACTGTCTCCAGCCTTACTTTGTGGAACTCCATAATCATGAAATATAATATAAATAAAAAGATTAATTACGCTCTTATAAACATCCAGATAAATCGAATTATGCCAAACACATTTTGGAACAGAACCACCCAAAACAACATTAAATTCTTATATTTTTGCAACAACAAACACAAATTAGACATTTTAGAAGCTTTTGAAATATACAAGCATAAACGCACAGTACCTTTAATGAATAAACAAACTGAGCTTAGTAATTCTCCTTTATTAGAAGTGTTAGATATTTAATTTTTGTATGTATTGTATCTAGTTACCTATTTTCTATACTCATCCTTAGCAACGTGTTTGTTTATCGATCTTACCTGCCTTTGATAATAATGACATTTGATGTCGAAACAATATTGTCAGGTTAAGAATCTAATAAAACTTGTGAAACTTTAATTAATCTTTGTATTTATATTATATTTCATAATAATGTGGTATGTTTCTCAGTGGTACTTCTTTCAATGCACATGTTCTTAGACTCCAGACGTGCCTTGCATATTCATGTTCATTTTAGAGGTGTCAAATTTCAATGAAATTCAATTGAATTTTAGTAATTTCAGTTGAACTCGTAATTAAAAATTTATATTTTTTACGTTTTGTAAATACTTATTGGGGAGGTGAAAATATCAATTACTTTCGTTTGTAAATATGCTTGACACTAAAAATTGAATTAACCACTGAAGGTAATTTATTTAATTGAATTTGAAACTAATTTTCAGGAGAATCTGAGATTGGCAGTACCTGAAATTTATCGTTTTATAGTATCAAGAAATCAAGAAATAAATTACAAAACATCAAAGATAAATATGTCCTAATTCACGTTACATAGATTGTGCCTCAAACACATTCTAAAGCACACAAACCGTGTATTTAACTTCAATACTACTACAAATTCAATACTCAGGACCGAGTCCGCTAGTTAAAATATAAGCTTTTACAGAGTTGCTTCAAACTTCGAAAATAGAGCTTGACCTACTTACTAAACCATTTTTAAATATAACTTTCTAGCTGAAGAACAATCCGATAATCTGTTTGTTCTCCTGAGGTCATAAAGTCATGTATGTAAAAATATAGAATTCCATAAAATTTCTTAAATCACTGTAAACTTTACTTAAATTTGAATACTAGAGCTCGATATTAATGAACCGACCTCAGTCAACCATTGGATCACTTTATAGGGTAATTTAAATTACCCTTTGACTGTTGGGCTGTAGTTACATTTAGAGAATAGTATGAAATGCTCATAGGTGCTTTGTTTGGGTTTGTGACAATTACAGGTTGATATACAGGTTCAAAATGAGACAAAATTTTGAAAATTTGTGAAATTGCGATTTTTTGAGAATGATTTCTCAGCGATGGTACGCTCAATCAGGAAGCTGAACATCTTAGAATAAACCTAAAATAATTATCTAGGTACAACTTTCTTCCGATTTTCAAAATTCAGCATTTTGTTTCATTTTAAACATGCCGTATCTCTTAGTCTGTAATTGACACAGAAGCCCAAACAAAGCACCTATGAGCATCTCATACTATTCTCTAAATGCAACTAAAGCCCAATAGTCAGATTTCGAGAAGCTCAAAACACCGAATTTTAATGGTTTTTCAACATGAAGCAACTAAGCTTGTAATTGACACAGGAACCCAAACAAAGCATTTATGAGCATCTCATGCTATGTATTCTCTAAGTGCACTTAATGCCCAAGTCCCAGTTAAGCTGTATAAAACTAAGTGATTTTCAGGGACAAACGGTTTGCAGCATGACTTAATAGACCCATGTCTACCCATATTCACTGCAAAAGAAAACACGGATTTAACATTAAAAATATTAATATTAAAATTCGGTATTTTGTAGTTTTAGAAATCTGACTTTTGGGATTTATTGCATTTAGAAAATAGTATGAGATAAGGTGCTTTGTTTGGGTTCCTCTGTCAATTACAAGCTGAGGTACAGCATGTTTAAAACGAGTAAAAATCCTAAAAATTTTTGGATTTACAACTTTCGTTAAATTTTGAAAATCGGAAAAGTTACACCTAAAGAATTATTTTATTGTTATTTTAAGATATTCAGACAAAACTCAGTCTTCAGCTTCATAGAAAAAAATCTCTTCACACTTTTTATTCATTATTAAGGTGTATTTGATTCGGGATAACCGATTTCAAAATTAATGACTTCGCAAAAAGTGACTTTCCTATTCTCATCATTGTTCCTCTTTAAGGGTAATTTACATATTTTTCAAGAATAATAATAAATTATAAGAATTGTGGTCCAACACAACACTATATTATTATCATATAACGGCTTTCGCGACGGTTTTTCTACCGTGAAAAAGAGTAAGCTTGTTACCAAAACACATATTGACATAAGTCAAATACGTAAAATATGAAATAAGTTCAATGTGTGGTTTGAAAACACCATTTAAAATATAGCATAGTTCTCTTGAACAATAGATCAATAAACCTCCTGGTGTAGATCTAAGAATAAAGCTCTCTAATAATAAAAAGGATAAACTTTATAAAAAGCACACCGACATTTAAAAGTTATGACTTGTACAATGAGAACTAAAATAAATTGTACATTTTTAATAGCAACAGCAAAAAAATAATCTTTTTAATCACTGAATTACTGATAAAAATCGAAAAAGGGGAGCTTTGGAGATATTTTGGCAATTATCAAAATGGTGCCTTGGATTATATAGCAACGCATATTTTGTGTTGAAAATCTTGCTAATAAGTTTAGATTGATAATGTTATTGGGTTTATCCCCCAAACTCATTTATTATATTTTCATTTTAATGTTTATGTTCAGCTAAGTGTATTCTGTCGTATTAGTTGAGGAAGTGGTAAAATAATGGGCCAGTTGAGAGAAAAAAACTAATCGGCAGTATTCGATCTGCATGCAATCATAAAAATGAAGAACGGATGAGACAATAAAATCTGCGTAGCCCAAATTGATCGTTAGCTTAAATCAGCGTTAAATTTATCTGCAACAAGTACCTGAAGAATGCTGCTTAGAATGAAGTTTCATCCATGCAAAATAGAAGTGTCAACGTTTTTTAGAATAAAACGACGAGGAATCTGAAATCGCTCAAATTCTTTGCCGATCGACGAAGCACACTTTACCTTACATGGCATGGTGAATAAACAGACTTTTTGATATTGGGCTATTGAAAACCTGTGTAAAATGTACAAAAGGCCCTTACGTTCCCCAAAAGTTGTGTGTATCATAGTCTACAATCAACGGCCCATATCTTTTTGAAGAAAACGGTAAAATAGCCACACTCAATTCTCAACGGTATATGCACATGTGCTCTAGGTATTTTATTACAGCAAATAGAAGAAGAAGAAATCACTTTTTTGTAAGTAAAGTTGGAAAGACAAATATTTAAGTATGGTTGATTTTTAGATTTACTCCAGTGTTTCCCAACCAGTGTGTAGTGGGAATATTATTAAAAATTAAGATATTTTATATTATTATTTATTTTTTGTTAATTCATGAGGTAGACTGTTATCTGTAAATATGTCTTTCTTTCAAAAATACGTTTTCTTTACATTCTATGCAAATGAATATCGTTTATTAGTTTTGAAGAAATAGCACAACTACTGACAAACATCGGTTATGTTATGAAACAGTTGTCTATTATTTTTTCAAAACTTATCGAAAGGGTTCATTTGCATAGAATACAAAAAATATTTATTTCTTATTAATATAGTTAACGGGTGAAGCATAAGTTAAGAAACAAAACTTATTATAGTCTTGAGAATAAAGTAAGTAGTAATAATTTTGTGTACTTTTTATAATTTTATGTTAAAACAGAGAATTAAAAATTTTAAAAAAGCAACGCATCTACGTGAATTACTTAATACAAAGTGGCATTAACATCAATCCATGTTTCGGGAAGAATGCGATATTACAACACATCGAAAACTAAAACTTTGCAAGAAGTACAGTGCACATAAACATTGCAAAAGCATATTGTGAAAAAAAAGGAAAAGATAAACAGTATACTGCACTCCACATAACAAAACTAAAGGTGTTGGTTCCACTCAATGTAAACTTTTATTAACTAATTTTGGTGTGCTACGAAAATCTTTTAAAGTTTCAAAATATGTCGTTAACTCAAAAAGTTTGGGAAACACTGGTCTGAGCAATCGATAAGATAACACATAGAAGTTTTTTTTTCTTGAAAGATATTTATTAGATATCTTAGATAGTTTTAGTAAATTGAAAAATAACTCATTCCAATATTATTATGCATTTTTGACAAAAACAGTAACTAAAGCTAGGTATGTGTGTCTGCTGTGTCTGCATGTACGTACTACTTCTTTTCAATTAAACACACCCCTTTATATAATCTACAGAGAAAGTGATAATGGTATTCATAAAACCAACCAAGATGATACTTAATTTGACAGTGATGAAGTATCTGCTATATAGAACACGCCGGATATTATGTACCTACTACTGAAAATTCATCAAAGGAAACTAGTAAGCATGAAAAATCCAAAATAAGTAAAAATCATTTACAAATCTGCTATAAAAGGGCAGTAAATGACATGCGGTTCTGTGAATATATTTTATAAAAATATGAATTTTGCAGAAGTTGCCAAAACGAATAAATTATTAATAAGAATCATAAGAGAGAAGGGTTTTCAAAATGATTCGGGCAGTTGCTACATTAACTAAATAAATGATGCAACAGAATGTGTTTGACCCACTTGGCCCATTTACCAGAAATTAATTTATACAACCCCTGCGTCGGAATGAATTTATGATCTAAACACCACAAAAACCTCTATCTAATTAAATTAATTGTGCAATTATATAATCTTCACAATTAAAACTAATTATTATTAATTTGTGTATTGTGCCAACGAATGTAATAGTGCTGTAATGATTGATTTGAATTAATTGGTTTTTGTGATTCAACTCATTAAGATTTACGAAAATACTTTCATAAGGACGGTTAATTGACAATACAGATGTATTGTTGTAAACAAAATTTTGAAATCTAATCATAAGCAAAAAAATGTATCGTTTGAAACTTAATCAAAACAAATCTATCAAATTCATATTATCAGCAAGAAAACTGTACATAACACTAATAATAATCCTATTGATTTATATTCTTGGCGCAATGTCCTCTGAAATATAGTTCATGCGATTTATTTCTATCCGGAATGTCTCTATTAAATACCTTACAGATTAAATTTTTCAAAATGCTTCTTTATTATTATGTCTGCGGCCTCGATTAACTTAATTTAACTTAAAATAAACCGATTAATAATGTTAAAACAAAACATATGTTACTAATACACAATAACAGCAGTAAAATGTTTTATATACGCGTCTGATCATATTAGTCAGAATTTCGGTCAAATATCTACATTTAATCGAACATAAAAGAAAATGTAAAATCGAGCCACCTGTTACCGTTATTTATAGCACCTATTTACACGAAATGGAATTTAAGACAGCGATAAAACGAACTTACAGTAGTCCGGAATAAATTCATACACAATATACTTTTCGATCTGGATCACTTATCATCAAGTAGTACGTCTCTCAAAATCTGTTTAACGTATCGCAGTATCCAGAGAGCTATCAAAGAGCTTTCGCTATGAAAGCAGTTACGAAACTGACGGCGTCGGGAAATTTTACCCTCACCACGCGCTGCTTAGCAACATTACCACGCCCCATCCGTATCCGGCTAGCATCACTGCATCTCCATTTACTTAAAAGTGGACCCGAAAACAAAAAGGTACTTTTAAAAAGAAAATGATCTTTAAGCTGCAAATATACTAATGTACATTGGCGGTAGACAGCGAACCGGACCCTTAAAAGTAAGTAGCCCGAATTCTAAAGACTTTTTCACGACCCAATCTGTAACGAAAGCTCTACAAACACATAGGGGTCTGCCACTGGATCATGTGTTTGGTTGAATATCTCCTCATCGTTGAAATATGGTTTCACAATTTCCTGCTACAGTGAACTTTGGATATATAGCGCCATTAAAAAGCCTTTGAAGAAATGGACTTCGTTTTTTGACACCCTCATCGACAGAAAATATCTTGATATTAAAAAGAATGTTGTTTGATATAAAAAGATCAAAGATGTCATTTTGTCTGCCTATTTAAATATGAAGAAATGGTTTTTATTTTTCCTGACTTTACGACCAGAATAATCGCAATCCTAAAACTAATTTAATTAACTTGGCTACGGCTAGCTAATATTGACTCTCTACAAACCGCGAGTTTTACCAAATTGCGCGGAATTTCTCAACTTTTGAAAGCTTCAATTTAAGTAACTTTTGTATAAATTGAAATGGGGAAATTGGTACAATTGATTAAAATATAATAAAAACCCATTAGTTACTTGCTTTATTAAAATATCTTCGTATGTTTAATATGTACACACCAAAAGACGAGCAAGGTCTTTGTTTCGGCCACAATATATCTTAGCTCTAAATCTAACGATTCTGTTTTATAACTACAATAAATTCTCATCAACTAGAGACAGTTTCTATAAAAATAGTGCCGGATTGATTACATTCACCGTGGTTACGAATGGCGTGGCGTCTTTACAGTTGTTTTTCTTGTTCTTATTGCTCATCTAGCGTATTATACATTGTAAGTTGGTAAATGTTTACTTACAATGTACTTACAGAAACACCCTATCTATGAGGCATGTACTTTTTAATAAAATGTTAACAATCTTGTAAATCTTAGGACTTTCAGATTTTTTAAAGCTATAACTAGAAATTGTAAAAATTTTCAATTTCACGAAACGAAAATTAATCTTTATAGTTAATTGATTTTCATCAGATACTCGTACTAACTAAAAATAAACTTATATGGTCATCCTTAGCTTGGTTCGATCTGCGGTCGTGTAGTTGTTGCTTAATAGATAAAGGGTGAATCCTATCGATCTTATCGATACGCATGGTTAGTCAACGAATAAAATAGATGGGATCGGGTTAATTTCTGTGGATATAAATATAATTTATTAAAAACACGCTAGTTAATCATCTAAAAAGTTGAATCAATATTCCATTATTCAGTTTCATCTTAGGTATTTTTTTATAGTGACCGCTACAGCTCTTTCTAGGAAACTTCCAGCATATAGCGAATTTATTGAAAATAGCAAAATAACTTTCTACGAAATTTTTGAACCACACACATTAGTAGAATACCGCATCACCAGAAGCGTCCCTAAGGCCGGTCAGCCGGGCGTATGCCCGGGGCCCCGGGGGCTAGTAGGGCCCCGGAAGCTAGTGGGCAACCAGTTATACAGCACACTATTTTATACGATTTACATACAGGGTGCGGAGAAAGTCCCGGAAGGATCAAATATCTCGAAACATGCACGTAAGATTTAAAAATAAAAAACACGTCTTAAATATTTTCCAAAAAGCTATCCAATGATACCACACTCGACCCCCCACCTCCACCACTCCGAGGGGGGGAGGGGGGCAACTTTGAAATCTTAAATACGAAACCCAATTTTTTATTGCAGATTCGGATTCTCCATTAAAAAATAAGTTAGTTTTTAATTAAAAACTTGTTTTTGATTTTCGACAGTTAGCACTTTAATAAAAAAAAATACATAGGTAATGCTCAAAACATTTTTTTTTCATTATTTAGCTTGTTTCGGGTGAGTCGCCTCACCTCTCACCAACACCTTGTTGCGGGTGAGTCCCCTCGCCTCTCACGATTTTTTGATAAGTACGAAAAAATCGTATTTTTACGATTACAGCACCATCTATCGAAAATCGATAAAAATTTGTCAGATAAAACTAACTTACTTTTTAATGGAGAATCCGAATCTGCAATAAAAAATGGGGGTTCCTATTTAAGATTTCAAAGTTGCCCCCCCCTCCCAACCCCTGGGGGTGGTGGCGGGGGGTCGAGGGTAGTATCATTTGATAGCATTTTGAAAAATATTTAAGACGTGTTTTTGTTTTTTTAACCTTACATGCATGTCTCGAGATATTTGACCGTTCCGGGACTTTCTCCGCACCCTGTATATTGCATAGTAAATAATTAGCGCTCTATACCTCACGCAATAATTAAAATAGACTGAGAGACAGACATTTGATGCAAGTTCGTATACATAAAGCTTACTTTTGAAATGAAGCGCACCAAATTTCCAAACGTCTCACCGTTTGAACGTTTTCATAAACGGGCAACCGGTAAGACATTTGTAACCGAATAGTCCCGCGACGCTGACTGAACTAAAACTAGTGATAGGGGTAGTGGAAAAATCCCGATCGCCCCCCCCCATCTAGCGATACTGCTTTGTATATGTTTGCTTATGTATTAAAAATTAAAGATTTTGTTTATTTTGAAATAAAGAAAACAGATTGGTAATAGTTTCACAAATTTATTATAATATAACAGAGAATTGTTTCGACAGCTAAGCTGTCTTATCAAAGGTAATAAATATATAAACACTCGCTAACGTAAATACAAAAAATAGATAACTAGATAAAAATAATCAGAATTAAATATCTAATACTTCCAGTAACTGAAAATTACCGAGCTCAATCTGTTCAGTCATTAAAGATACCCTGAGTTTGTGTTTGTATATCTCGAAAGCTTCTAAAATGTATAATTTGCGTTTGAAATTACAAAAATGTAAGAATTTAATATTATTTTGGAGAGTCATTAAAAATTTCATTATTATTATTAATTATTTAATTATTTCATGAGTATGGAGTACCACTATATAAGGCTCGAAAAATTATAGTATATTATACACCAAGGTGGTGAAGACTGTTATTATTGACCGAGCACCAAGATTATTTCGCGAGGGGCTTTGCCCCGAGTGGAATAAGGTGCGAGGCCTATTAATGTCTTCACCACCGTGGTATATACTATTTTTTCCACTACTAGCCAAATTTAAGGCAAAAATTAAAAATTAAAATTTTTCTTGTAAAAATCAAGTAGCACAGGAATGCAAATTCGCCTTTCCACTAATAAAACAAAAATCAAGTAGTCTGATGCAGATTGACATTTCCACTAATAAAACTTATTTTCAAACAACATTTGTAATTATCGTGTTAGGTAATTTCAAGCAGCAAATACGTTAAATACAATCTCCTGGGTATACAAAATTATGTTGCACAAGTTTTTGTTAAACAACTATCCCTGGATTCTCAAAACATTTGAATTTATCCATTAATAACCTAGGTTAATAATAGTAAAAATTATTAACCACTACTAGAGAAATTCAACTTCTCAGTTGGCTAGGAGGCGCAATAATTGTCAACTTCATAGCTAGTAGTGGAAAAACAATTTTATTTATTTATTCACTTTTTATTTACTGGAGGCCCACTCCATATATATGCCCGGGGCCTCAAAACCCAAAGGGCGGCGCTGCGTATCACACTACTTGACGATTTCAAGATGCTACTGAACTCTTCAGTTCTACAGAAAGCCATATTCCTGGATAGGTTTCCCGTTTTGCTCACCGTCATTCAACTTAATAAGAAGAATAAGAGCGTTTAAAGAATTTCTTTGAACATATTTATTCAAACATAAGGACTACTGCGAAAAGTTTTGCAGTTTTTGAACTGCTAAATAACTGCTATTTAACGTACTTTCAATGAAATTGTTGAAAAATGAGTACTTTTTATTACGTATCGTCCGATAAAAGCAAAAGTACGAGTATACCACTTTGAAATATAATATTTTACTATTGTATGTAGAAATAAATTTACTATTTGCTCCTTTTTAAAACATTTAATTTGGCTCAGTAGTTCAAAGCTCGTGCAAGAAAAAACTTGGTCATCATAAAAGATTAAGAAAGATGCGCATTGCTAATCAATTCGAGATTTTATTGTATATTTTACAATAACGAATTCTTATTAACATGTCATTAAATGTATTTTAATCTATTGGCATTCCAAGACTAAATTTTCGAACGTTCTTCTTAACTCGGCTCATCATAGTTTGTACAGCACTATTACTAATTTTTTTTAAATTTTTTCCACTTCTTTTTGAAATCTTTGTCATATCTTGCTAATTCTTGCGTTTTTTAAGCAACCCTTTTATTATAACCCAATATTGTTCTATTGGGCGTAGTTCAGGCGTATTTCGTGGATTATGATCGTTTGGTACGAAATTGATGTTATTGGTTCGAAACCATTCCAGCGTTGCTTTTGCATAATGAACAGTGGCCAAATGAGGCCAAAATAACGTAGAACCATGGTCGTTTTTAAGAAACGGAAGTAAACGCTTTCGTAGACACTCTTCTATACAGTGCGATTCAAAAGTATGGAATAAATTCGATAAAAGGGAAAGTATTGATTTTTGAGAAAATCCCAAAAACACGTCAATTTTGTTTTTAAAGTCCGCATGTTTTGACATAATACTTGAATATACAGGGTGATGCGTTTAAGAGTGGTGACGTCATCGGGATTTTTTTAAATAGCAACTTTTATTTTTTATTCCATATTCTGACACTTCATCCAATTACCAACATGGTAATGTAATAAGTTTGTTATCTCACATACAAAATTTTTTAAAAAAATAATTATGAAGACAGGAAAGTGCTATAGTCACCACACTTAAATGCATCACCCTGTATATCCGATATGTCAAAAAGTGCGGTCTTTAAAACCAAAATTGACATGTTTTCGAAATTTTTCCAAAAATCAATACTTTGTGTCTCGCTTTGCATTTAAGTGTGGTGACTATAGCACTTTCCCGTCTTCATAATTGTTTTTTCAAAAATTTCCTTATGTAAGGTGACAAACTTATTACATTACCATTTTGGCAATTAAATAAAAAATGCAAGTTGCTATTTAAAAAAATGCCGATGACGTCACCACACTTAAACGCATCACCCTGTATATTCGAATATAATGTCAAAAAGTGCGGACTTTAAAAACAAAATTGACGTGTTTTTGGAATTTTTCCAAAAATCAATACTTTCCCTTTTATCGAATTTATTCCATACTTTAGAATCGCACTGTATAAACCTCTTTAGTAATAGCACCGCCAGTGACGAAACTGTCGCTTCTTTTCCCGCATGAGCAGATTACCTGCCAAACAAGAAACTTTTTAGCAAACTTGTCCTTTCATGTAGCTATCATCCACTTTAGTTTTGTCTACACAAGTATAAAATTCTAGTTCAGGAAGCTGCCGAAAGTCTGATTTCACGTAAGTCTCGTCATCCATTACAAGAAAATCAAATTTTGTCAAAAGTCCACTGTAGAGTTTCTGAGCTCGGGTTTTTGCCACTAAGTTCTGCTTTTCTGTTCTGTTTGGTGCTTTTCTCACTTTATACGTATGAAGGCCGTTTCTCTTTTTGTACATTTGGATGTACGAAGATGATTTTCCTACCTTAAAAGCAACATCTCTTACCGAACTGTTTGGATTTTTCTTAAAAATCCGAATCAGTCTTCTTTCTGAGTTTGGAGACACAGCGCCTGAGCCAGCTATTCTTTCTGTTGTTTGGCGTTGGCGAAAGTTGCTAAATACATTGATAACTGTAAGTTTTGGGAGATGCCATTGTTTACTCATAGTCCTACAGGATAAATCAGGATTTTCAAGAAACGTGTTCGCAATCTTTTTTCGTATGTCTAATTCACGTGATGCCATTTTGATTACTGTTTGGCAGCTTAACAATTTACTAACTACGCTTTCAAAGTCATCGGACTCTAGAAAAAAAAATGGATAGTAGTCACCAAACTATCTCGAAGGCTGTGTGAAGGCTATGTAAAATAATTACTTGTTATTTTGTTTTTATAGTAGCCAAATAATGAAACCATGGATGGCTAGGATATTAAAAAAATACATTGTTGTTTTCATTTTCTAACAAACGAACTGTGTAACAGTATTTATGAGACTACTAGGTATAGTAAGCAATCATGACGAAAAGTTTATCACTTTGCAACTAGCAGCGAAGATCCTAATCAACACTTGGTACAGATAACGTTAATAATGACAGTCATTTGCCTGCTTTCAAGACTACATAGTACTTAATTATGGTTAACATTTCTTCAGTACGTCGTTTTCTACATCGGGTAGTTTGTGTGTTGATTATAGTCTAAGAGATAAGTAGGAGAATTGCAAACAATCGCGGGTACGGACTAAACTGTGTGAATTGCGTAGTCTTTAGGGGTCGTACTTAAATTACGTAACATTTGTAGACCCCCTCTCTACAAATGTTACGTAATTTAAGTACGACCCTTTGATAGCGTTACGAAATGTTACAAGGGGTAGGGGAATTAAGGTTACCGTTAACCTAACTTTTTAACGTAAACGTAAAGTAAACATTTTTTTTCAAAAAAATTTAATTTTGTAATTGTAAAAAATGAAAAGGATAGTATGAAAATTATTTTAACAAATTAACTATTTTTCTACGTTATATTATTACTGTTATTTCATAAAATAATATTTCAAATTTTGCGGTATTCGTTGACGTCTTAAAATTTCGGAGTTTACATCCTTTTTAAAATTATTGAGGGGGGTTATAGTAGCGCTATGGAATTATTGAAGGAGGGTTTAGAGTAGCGTTACAAGCCGGAGGGGGTATCAAATTTCTTCTAAATATCCGTAATCGTAATTTAAGGACGATCCCCTAGTTCGATGAGTGGCTAATTTTCTGCCCGCACCCTCTAAGTGGTTGCATTTAGGTGAAGCGACCGAACTAAGCTACTTCAAAAATACCAAGCAAAAACTAGCAAGCCATGGAAAGCTTTATTTTCTCTAACCTGATTAAAAGACTATTATTTGACTTTAATACTATTATTTGTCATTAAAGTTGACGTTTCTGTTAATATAAAAAACTACGTGTTGCTATGCTACACCTGCTATACTAGCAAAAAAGTATTTTTAATCCTAGGAGAAAATGAAGTGAAAAATAGTATATTTTATGAGGATTAAAAATGACTTTGTTGACTCGTTGTTTGATTGCTCATCAAAGTGCCGCTTTTAATTCTAATCACACAATATACTATTATGTGATATAGCCCTTTTATCCTACGTAAAATGCTTTTTACACATTTTTACACTTTTTAAACATTGCTATGTTTCCCACAGAATTTACAACTGTTTTCCTACTTTTCAGTCAATCAATAGTGTGGTGTTCGCCCCTTTAAAGTGGATGACAGCAGCTTGGCCAGATGTCCCAATACATATTTCCACATGAACTATCTAAATGCAAAATTTTATTAAAATAGGTAAGGACACCTCAGAAACCTCCCTTTCAATTTTGGAATTCAGGCACTTATTAAAGTCTTTCAGTTACAAAGAAAGCAACCGATTCTTTGTGGGTTATTTTTAACGGGAATAGGTACGTAAAAACCTATAATAGCGATTAATTTTTATGCATGACGATTATTGTATTTTTTGCAAATTTAATATTATTAATAACTGCAAAAATAACATTTCTTTTCAGCTATAAAATTTTAACACAATAATTTTTTTCAAGACGTTGAGTTTTGTTTGGTCATTTTAATGTAATTTTCTTCGGCTGTTGCACCTAAATATAACCTCTTAGATAGGATTGCAAAAAACTCACGATTCACTTAATAAACGATTTAGTATGTAGCCGATTGTTTGCAATTTATCCTCCTATTTTCTGCACTATTATATTATTTGCGATAAAAGAGATTTTGCGAGAGCACGTATTACAAACATTCCTAAACCAATAAATGCTATGAAGTTATATGACATGCAACATTTAGGTAATATAGGGTAAGACATATTTCAAAGAAATTTGAAACATCAGAAGTGAAAATATGAAACTATGAAATTATGTATATTAATTGAAGAAATAAAAAATGATTTTTCAGTTTCCAATGGACTTCGACGAGGGCAGCGATAAGAGAGAATAAGCTTCAATGAGTGCAAAGATTTGCATGTAAGTGAGAACAGCATAGAATATGTTGAAGTATCTGTAACAATGTATTTGCTCAGTTTAATGGCACATTGAAGATGAATTTCAATTTTTAGAGAGCAATGCCAGACATCGTGTTCCCGTTGAAGAGAGGTTTATTAAATTGGTTATACCAACCTTACCACTACTTCTTCGCTGTCCAAACCTAAACCAGGTTCAATAAGCCTGAAATATGTTGCAACGATAACCTAACCGTCATTTAAACTAACATAAAAGTGCCTAATTAACTAATTAGACTCACATACATAACGTTGATAATATTGTATTTTTTATTCTTTTTTTAATACTTATACGGAGCTTATTTTCCAATTACTACTGCAAATGTGACAAGAGAATTTTGATCTGGTCTCATTTTATTGGTAAATTCTTTAAATGTTGATAATATGTGTAACCTGTTGGATTTTCTGTAAATCTGTTGGTTGCAATTAATAATAAATAAATAAAAAATAATAGTAGATTGTTTTACAAGTAAAGAAAAGTGATTGTTTTCTAGCGAGGTGAAAATAGATTGATTCACGAGCGAACGAAGTGAAGCGAGTGAATTAACTTTTCACGAGCTAGAAAATTCACTTTTCTGACGCGTACAACATGCTATTTTTTTGTATCCTTAATGGAAAATGAAGAATGAAAGCAATAATCATTATTATGTGTAAATTATTTAAATTACTGTCATAGTGGCTTGTGCGAAAACATGGTAACCATAAATAAACAGTGAAAATTCTGACAGAAAATGGAATCAGAAAGTTTCTGTGAAGATTTTGCGAGTGAAAATCGTGAAATTGTGGAGGCCGCCAACGAAGCAACGTTAAATTTGCTACCAACAAAGTCACGGGAGAAATATGAAAAGTGCTATAACCAGTTTTGTGAATGGAGAGTAAGTCAACACGTGGAAGGTGTTGATGAAAACATTATGTTAGCATTCTTTTTTGGAAAGGTATAATAAATAGTTTGATGTGTTTTTAAATACATTTCAATTATTTGCATCTTTTTTGCAGTCCAAGATTCTAAAGGCATCATCCTTGTGGTCGACTTATTCGATGATTAAAAGCACCTTGCAAATACACGAAGGTTTAGATATTTCAAAATATAGAAAATTAATTGCGTTTCTGAAGAAACAAAATGAAAAGTCTTGCCTGCTAAGGCAAAATAGCATATGTGAAAAAATCAGGTTTTGAGAAAAAGAGGTTGAAAAATGTTTTTAATGCCGTTTGTGTGTTTTTCATTATTTTTTTATAAAATTCGGGCAGCTACTTGAGTGTTACGTTCTTAGTATAACTAGATACTACAAAAGGCTATTGAATTCACTAAGCAGTGCAAAAATGTCATATACGGTTTTGCCTCAGCATAAAGCCAAAATGTTATTGTGATATGTTGAATGGAAAATCAGGATAAGGTGTCAAACGTGGTTTTGCCTCTGTAAATTATTGAAATTTCACCCTTTATTTTGAATAGAAAACTAACATAACGGATCAAGTACTGTTCTGACTTTGTTGCTTACGGGATATTTTTATAGGAAAACGCAAGTAAAGGCAAGTAAGTTGCTGTACCCTGTTAATTACGTTTGTAAAATACGGAAATTTCATACTTCATTTTAAATAATAGACTCGTTCATGTTTGTATTTTGTATTAAAAATGAAAATGGCAATCCAAATGCTATGCATATTATAACTAAAATAAGTCAATTAGGATAAAATGGATAAAATGTTAATAACAAAAGTAGTAAAAGTTGAAGATTTCCTACAGGCCTTCAGCTTGTAGAAGGTCTTCAGAGTTGCTATTATCAGGTAAATTGACCCAAAACAGTTTTCTGCTCTCTGGCATTTTTGGTACCAGCTCGCTAACTATCGTTGCTTTTTTATTAACAGCGATTCCTCTATGAGAATCCATATGCTGAGGCATACGCAGGTTTACCTTTTTCTTCAATGTGTTTTCTGTACAACGAAATTCTCCGGTTGGGCTGACTTGGTACATAAAATTAGTAGATCCACGTGTAAATTTCGCTGCGGTGATATCCTTAAAATACGGAAGAGTATCTTCATGTCCTTTAGATCTTCGTGTGCGAATAATGTTTTCAAATTTAAAAAAGTCTTCAGGTTGTAAACATGTCAATTCCGTTCGATGGGAGGATTTTTGGCATGCCACCTTAAAATCGTCAAAGTCATAGACATTTTTCATTTTTCTCATCGCTTGTTCGATACGTCCATGTAAGCCATCCGCTGCCATAAATGTGTGCCCTTTTATTAAATATTTCAAAACAATCTCTTTGGTCGAGCAATAGTCTGAGTTAATATAACAGATCACTGCAGAATACAGTGCAAAATTTTTGTTTTGTCCAGTGCAATTGTCCATCCAAACGATTATGTTTTCGGAATCTCTATTCAGAGATAAAAATTTAATAAATGCGCTTGCGACGTCTTCTGCACGCCGTCCAGCGATACCCTCATGCCACAGAACTACATGATGATGCCCCTTTTTTTGCATCGAGGCAAATGTCTCGTTGAAGGTAATTAACCTGGAAGTAAAGAAGGATTCTTTGATATCAGGCATTCTAGGTAGCAGAACCACTTTTTGCATATCTGCCGCGAAAACCACTGCATCAGATATTGGTACTGCTGAGTCTTTTTTGTACATTTCTCTAATTTGAGAAACCTAAAAAAGAATATTCACTTTTTGTCTCCAAAAAAATAACTCAACATTACCTTTTCCAAATGCTCAGTTTTAAGTCTCACATTTTCCTCGGTTGGATTGAGATCCATTTCTTGACAAAAACCACATTTCTCTGGAGTTGGCTCATAAAATCCAATATTTAAATGGTCAATGGTACTCCTGTAAACTTCGTAACTAACTTTGGAGTCCGGATGTGAATTGCAGTAGTCGTTGTGCATAAATTTTATGGTTAAGTCCGGTGGTAGGTATTTTCTATTGGGTGCGTGTTCTCGTGTATAATGGGAAATTGTTGGATTATATTCATTGATGTGTGCAATGATTACATTTCTGTCTTTTTTATTGGCTGGACTGTGATGGCCCCGTTGATCTTCCAAAGGTACCAGTCTTTTATTACCATTGGGATCTCTCAAAGATTTACTTAGGGTTGTTAAAATGTTCGCATTCCCATAACCTAAAGTTCTTAAAAAAAATATTTGACAAACATCTACATCTGCAATAGTATTATCATCTGCTTTTTTCATTGGTAGAACGTATTTTCGTGTCATATTCCTTCGACCACCCTCACGTAATTTTCTTCGAGTTAACGATTCATTTACTTTTGTAGAAAGCCATACCCTTTGCAAGTGTCTGTTCATATTCCAGTATTCTTTATTGATTTCTATTCTTTGCTCAAGTGAAAATTTTTCGTAGCACCGCAATTTACATTGGCATGGATCTTTAACAGGATGTTTTTTTCTGTTATTTTCCATTTGTTTTTCTAATGTTCTATGACGTTTCGAGCTTCTTTGTTGGTCTAATGTTTCATCTGTTTGTTGGTGGTTTACAGCAGGATCATGATTCTCCATTTCTATGTCATTTTGAGGATTTATATTTTCTTCATCAACTATTATTTGTGTATTATCTAACATTCCCTCAGCTTGGTTTTTCCCACCAATCTCCATCTGATTGTCTAACAATGGTCTGTGACTTTCTGAGTTGATCCCTTCATTCTTTGTTTCATCTGTTAGCTGACCACCTTCCCCAATAACTTGGTTATCAATTATTTGTGCTTCATATTGTCCTCTTAAAGTTTTTTCAGAAACAGGTAGTTGTACATTATCTAACATTCCTTGATCATCTACGTTTTCTTTTGTAACTTTTCGTTTTTTCTTAATACCAGTTTGCAGATTATTGATAGTGGTTTCCGTATTTTCTTCGTCGGAGTCACTGTCATTAAGCTCATCACTAGATGCATGGAAATCTGGATCCTTATCCTCGTCATCAAAAGTTTCATGATACAGAAATGAGTATTCGGGAGGAATATTTTCCATCCATTCTGTAAAAATAATGCCTTACATTACAACAAAAACTGCTTTCTTTAAATTTCAACAAAATTAGGACTGAGTAACAATACTATTTACGCAACTTACTTGATGTAGACATGGACGGACTATCTTCATTTTGGTCCGCTTCGTCATTCTCTAAATCATCCTGAAAATAATTTCAATGATAATAATAGAAAGAATGAACCGACTTCAACCTGTACAAAATTGGTAAAAGTCCCTACAATCATTCGTTATTGCGCGATTTAAGTGCAATTATACGAAAATTGTTTTTACTGGAACCAGCGGATAGAAATCTAGTTTAAAATTCTAGCTTTTTTCTCTCTTAAAATTGTTGATAGTTGCAGAAAGATTAGGATCTAGGTACAACGAGTATTTACACTTTTCATCACAAAAAAAGAACACAGTAGATAGATGTTTGTTTTTAATAGGTATATCAAATAGTGGTTACTGGTAATCTTTCCGACTGAATTTGTGAATGTTCTGAATGATATGAATAAGTAATTCAAAATAGGTACTTTTGTTCCATACCTACCAAATTGATTTCACAATAATTTGTAATAAGCTGATAATTATTGTATACATAAAAAAATATCTTTCTGCTTTTTTTTAGTTTCTAACCTAAAAATTAATTTCAAATATTTACATTATACTTACCAAATATTTCATCTTCTTAACATTCGCTAAAATACGCAGCGTCCTGGAGGACATGTTTCCTTAGTTTATTGCACAAAAAAACACTAACAAATTCAACAATTCAACAATCGCACTGACACGAAAGCGTATAAACAACAAAAGTATCATAAAAGGCACAGTGGCAAAACAGAGTGAAGCAAATATATACTGTTTCGCCTAAGGAGGAATTTTAGTGCATGAAAAATAAACCGTGGCAAAATAGTATAAGCATGATTTATTCTATTTTACCATTGCTTTAGTTCAAATCTATGCAAGAGGAACTTTCGGCAAAAGTACTTAACAATTTGTATGCTATTTTGGCTTGGTATTACAGTTCAATGTTTCAAATAAAAATGAAATAAAGCAGTTTATACTTTTTTGCTTCCGTCAACTATGTCGTATATACTTTTCTGCCATGTTATGTCTTGGTATGAATGATCACTTATACTATATTGCCACTGCATTTGTACCAAAACTAAAATAGATACAGATTTTATTCTTATACCATCTGAAAGAGCAAATCAAAAGCAAGCGGGAAATTTAAAAACTTGAAATTGAAATTTTTTCACATATACTATTTTGCCTTAGCAGGCAAGAAGTACGAACCCAAAAAGTCAAAAGTTTTGACGTCTGAGCATGTCTTGACATTTTTGAATGAAGCTTCAAATGATTCATTTTTATTTCTGAAAGTGGCTTTAATTTTTTCTCTAAATGGTGCATGCCGCAGTGAAGAATTTCGATCACTGACAGTTGACGATATAGAAGAGACGGAATCGGTTGTCCTCGTAACATTACGTAATACAAAGACGAAGAAAAAACGAGTTTTCACTATAACTTCCGAAGCTAATGGAATTGAATTGTATAAGCAGTATCGGAAATTAAGACCAGAGAATATTAGTCATCGCCGATTTTTTATTTGTTACCGAAAGGGCAAGTGTACAGTGCAACCAGTGGGTATCAACACATTTTACGGAATGCCAAGGAAAATAGCTGAATATTTAAAACTTCCAGAAGCTAGCGGCTATACAGGTCATTGCATGCGTAGGACATTAGCTACGTTGTTAGTTGATCACGGAGGTAGTATTTCCGATTTGAAAAGACTTGGGGGATGGATTTCAACTTCTTCCGCCGAAGGATATATTGAAGACTCTATCACAAATAAAATTCAAACATCAAAAAAGATCTTCAGTACTTTGAATCATCAACAGAACATGTCAAAGCATCACCCCCCGTCTCCTAAATTGATCAAGTTGATGGAGCAACAGCAAATAGATTTGGAACAACAGTTTCAATCAACTTCTTCAAGCGTCGATTTATCAACGAGAGCCACCTCAAGTGGACTATCTTTTCATAATTTAACTAATTGTACAGTAAACATTTACCAAAATAAATAAAATAACTAACGAGTAAAGTGTTGTTGCTAACGATTAAAGTGTTGCTAACGATTAAAATAGCAGTTTACTTTATTAAGGAGGTTACAGCGGATCTTTGCGGGGTGAAGGGCAAGGGGATATCTCCTATGCTTTTACATAGACTCTAACAAGAAATACCAATCGATAAAAAAATAAATTAACATTCTTAAAACTGAACAAAATCATTTTATTATGAATGCCTAGAATACATTTATTAATTATTTGTATATATTAAAATAATTTAAGTCGATTGGAGTGCATTTGTTTAATTGTTGAAAGTGTAAATATAAATGTAAATAGGTTAAGAATCGTGGCAACACCTCAAAGAAATCAATCGATTTTGTTGGTAGCAGTGTTAGGTTTCAGCTTTCGATTGAGTTGACATCCTAACCTCCAAATGTCAATCCCAAAATATAAGTGGAAACATGTTGAATGTTTTGTAATTTTGTATGCAATTACAGATGGGAATATTCTATTTTTTAAATTTTGTATAGTCTAAAGGTTACAATCTGCTAAGCAGATACAAGAAATATATAAAAAGTTGTTGAGGTTTAATACATATAAAATTATTTGTGTTTGTATTACTGATTTCGTGGATATTCTGATTGTGACGATAAATTGTATTCATCACATTGCAAAAGGTAATTTTACATTTTGCAATATTTCCGTCGAATTAACATTTGTATTCTGATATTATTAACGCAGAAGACTGAATTGTTCAACATAATTTGCTTAATAAAATATATGATTATTAGTTAATACAATAAAATATAGATTATTATAACAGTCATTATATGTCATCTTTCTGTTCTGTTATTTGAATTCGCGCGCTATGAGGTGTTGTCACATCTCTGCTGTCTTTCCACATATGTCGTGAAAAATTCTTGTTTTGTTTACTTTAAATTATTATTGTGCATTAACTAGACACAAGATTTCAAAAATATTGGGCAGCATTGTTCTTCGAATATGAGAGTATGTCATTTTAGTTTTCTATCAGATTCCCTACATTTTTTCATCCTAATTTTTCGTTAAAACTGCTAAAGGTTAGATGGTCTCCATAAGAGCCCATGTTAAATTCTGGATTTTATTTTCCATTTTTCTCGGTAATGGTACACAAGAAAATTATAAAAAAAAGTTACCGAATAGAATAAGTGTCAAAGAACTCGAGGTTTAAATTTCACGTCATTCTCTACATTTTTACATTTCGCTGTATCCTCCTTAATATCTACCTATTCAAGTTACAGTTTTCCATTAAGGATACAAAAAACTATATTATTCATTAGAAAAACAAATAATATGAAAGAAGCTAGCTTTGATGGATTAGTAGATAGCATGTTGATCTCATAATTCAAGGGTAGCAGATTTGATTGTCGGCAGAGCTAATAATATAAAAAAAATAAAAACCACCCTTTTTCTCAAACCAGGAAGTAAAACCGTAGCTCCTGAGTCAATGTCAATGCTTGGAGTAATATAAATTTCTATTGGGATGGACACCACATACCATGCGTTTCGCTAATGTGCGGACACAAATTTAACAGAGCGTTGTTATTATATGGAACATGTTTCTATTTCTTACATTTCATGTTTCGAGTTTCTTTGGTGTGTGGCTTCCCTTAGTTAAACCGCACACTAAAGAAATTTGAAACTTAAAACCCTTTTTGCGTATATACTAATTCAAGAAACAGAACTACATAATCATTTTCTTAGCTAACAGTAAACGGCAACGATACACAGTAATCCAATAACTGTTACAAAGTACGTTACCTTAGAGAATGTGACTGCCACGTCATTGATCCGTATGTTATTATTATGTGCGTAATGGAGCTGCAGTCTAACAACACTTTTATAATCAAAAAAATAAGGTAAAAAAAGCGATGTTACTAATATGATGTTACGATGTTATCCATATAATTTTATTGCAAAAATTACCGTACTACTTATTAAAAAATCAAGGACAATATGTAATACAGCGAAACAGAAACAAAAAGATAGAATACATTTTGCTAATGTGCGGATTCAAATTTAAAACAAAGCATTGTTATTTTATAAAACATGTTTCTTGTTTTACATTTCAGGTTTCCATTTAAGGTGAGTTTTTATCCTTGTAAAATATATATATGTACAATCTTTAGCAGATTAAGTGGCTCGAGTAGGCAACACATTTAACAAATCAAGTAAAAGAAACTACGTGCGCTTCTGAGCATAGTTTATTTTTCCATTTTTTACAAGGCACTCAGCAGATATAACTAGTTTTAAAGGTAATGCTATCATACCTAGAGTGGCTTTGTATAACAATACCTAATAAAGTAATAATAGCTTGTATTTCAAGTGAGTTTCTTATTTTATGGTATATTGAACTCTGTTTCTAGGGGTAAAGATTCTTTTTACGGGCCAGCCCGTTATGAAGTTCATAATAGTTACTTATGATGTGGCAAGCTTTGTAAATGAATCTTTAGGGACGAGCTGAAAAAATTCATCTCGCCTCAATTCAGTGAGCCCAGTAAAAATTCATTGCAAAGCGAGTAGCCTACAAAGTTGTATTTCTACCTTCACCAACGGTGTTTATTAAGTTGATGTATATTTTGTATAAAAAGGCATTTTATAATCAAAGGCGGTATGTCAATTTATAGCTAGACGTTGTCATGGTGTTGTGATTAAGCACAACTTGGTTTCCATTAGCTTTTTGTTGAAGAACATTGTAGAGCATTGCAAGCCTTTTTTCGGAGCCCGTAATATTGTATAGAGCTGTTTGTAGCTGTAACTACTCATTTACTTAGTAACCATAAATATCTATAAAGTGTCGTTTACATAAAAAGTGGAAATAATAGTATGTTACACATTGAGTTGGTAAAGGACCTCTTGCTCAACAACTCGCGATATTGTTTGACCTCGACGTACCGTCCCGGCCAAACAATATTGTCACGAAATGTTATTTTCCAAATCCTACTATATTAAAACGCCAATTGATCTCGGGAACGAAAGATCAAATTTACGCGGCGACCTAGATATAAGCTAGGGGCAACGAGAGAAGCAAAATAACACCAAAATTATGGTTCCTACTTTTATGGTTTCTGAGATACAGAATTATTTTAATGATGATCGTCAAAAAAACTATTTTTTCCCCTCCCGCCCAGCCCTTTTTCAGAGTTGGGAATTTTTTTTAAATTAACTGCGTTAATCTGGCATCTCAAACATGGTGAATCGAAAATGATTTTTTAATCATATTTTAATCAATATTTTATAATTAAATTATCGCGCGTCGTAGGCGCTCGGACCCCCGATTTTTATTAATTAAATATGCATTCTATTTTTATAAATTATAATATTACTATCATTAATAATTATAATAATAATAATATATATTTGTCCCTTCAATACAAATTTAACAGAAAGTATATAAAGTATTATGAACAAAGGAGCTGGAAACACACTATAAATAAACAAGTACAGTTCAGATAATAAGAGTGCAATACTATAAATATAACATTGTGAAAACAATTGGTAATTGTAAACAACTTATTTATAATAATTAGTATTCTAAAAAATATATATGTGTAAAAAGAATAGTAAAAAAGGCCTATTGATTTAGAGCGAAGGACCTCAACTGCATAGCAATCACTAAGAAATTATAGATCGCATAGCAAGTTTGGTAAGTAACATTAGTAATATATCACAGTAATCTTGGTTATCTGTAAGTAGGAAATGTTTTCTGGGAGAAATATATAAAGGACACTTAAAAATTATGTGATTAAGAGATTCTATCTCTGATAGACAGCAAACAGAGCAAAACAGCAAGTTATTCCAATCTGAGTTCCGGCAAATATCATAGTGTTTTGGTAAGATGGTATTCACAGCTTTATTATCCAAAGAGGCTAAATCTATATCACAATCAGCAGAATCTAATAATAACTGAGAGAGTTGTGTGTACCAATTGTACTTTTTGTTCGGAGTACTGCTTAAGTGTAAGCATCTGAGCCTGTTAAAAGCAACCTTTAGATATCTATTGTTTCCTAAATTCAGGGTTTTATCAGCGAAGGATAACGCCGACTTAATAACATAATAACTAATGTTTGGCAATTTTGATTAGCATCTTATCATATATCCGTGAGTAGTTTTTAGTAAACCTAGTAATCGTTTAAAAAAAGTATTTTGAGATCTTTCTAGTTCTTTTAGATACCTTCAGTCCCAAATTTCTTTACCGTAAGATTATTACTAACAATTATTCGAAGACTATTACTACGATATTACTATCATTAAGCCTTTGTTCATCAGGATGGGACATATCCCGTAGATGCTGAGCATGTTTCCTGTGGCTAATTATGAACGACTCAAGAACACAGAGATAACCTCAATATCCGTTTGATATCATAAGTAGTTCGTCACTACGTGACTGTAATTTCCCTAAAACGCACTTGGTAATAAATGATAATTCTCCCATTGGGGAGAACCATATAAAAACAGGGACTTTCCATGAAACATGGTCGTTCGTCAATAGTAGTCCGTGTCTTCATAACTACACTACAGTAACTATAGGCTCATCGAAGGATGTATCACTGAATAAGTCATTCAGAACTAATATGTAAGTTTGATTATTATTATATTTACACCTTTGCTTTTCTTTATTCATTTTAATATAAAACCTTATTAACCATCAACATGATTTATGTTTTATTTCCTGTATTCAATATTACATAACCATCACACTTCGATTCATAGCTCAATATCTATCTCTCGTATAACTTAGCCAAGCAATGTAAGTATTTTCTTTTTAATTAACTGAGCTTCATCCGATACGTGCTAATAGCACTTAGCTTAGAAACTTTGCCAATAAAACCTGTATACTATTTTATGCCCGATTGCATTATAAAGTACTGTTTATTGTATTGTTTTGCGGCAGTAAACTGGCTTATTATTGTACTCGTAAAATAAAGTGGTAGTAGTAAAATAAAGTATATAATAGTAAAATAAAGTATGGCAACTGTATATTACATGTCAAATTTTCTTCTGTTAAGAATAGATGTCAAATTTATAAACTGTTTTGTTTTGATAATTTGTCAATTTTAGGAATCGAACATAGAGCTTTGTATGCAACTCTTACATAATCGAACTTTATAGACGCGCCCTTTTTATAGGCCTTGCACGCTTCGCTCGCTCGGATTATAAAGCAAACATGCAAACCACTAATCCACCGAGACTGGCTCCATCGTATTTATTAAATATAATATACGAAAAAATAAAAATAAAACTAATATCAAATAAAAAACATATTCTTAGCGTTAAATACATTTATAAAAACCTAAACTTAAATCGAATAAAGCGTTTTGTTTTAAATTATTTACAAAAAAAAGTTTTCCAAGACTTTACGGTCACTTTTACAGACATGTAAAGGAAATTGTTAACCACTTTGCTGTTGCTGTAGCAATAGCTTGCTTTCCAAGGTTTTTACAATTACTGAAATGTGCATATTGCAATATGATTTTATTACGGGTTCTTTATCATCAATACCATAGCAACAAACATATTTATTTAAAACATTCATATTCATCTTACGTATTGTGCTGTACTGCTTCAGTAAATGTAAGAATTGTTTATTAAAGATTTACAATTCAGAATGCCATAAAACATTGTACAATGCTCGACCGTTATATAAACCCTACGTGCTTGCATGGATAACGCTGCCGCTCGCTCGTTAGGGTCCGTGTTCGCACGTAAAGTTCTAAGTAAAGGTCTTGCAATGTAAATCTTGCAAACTATTATTGGAGTACAGAAAATAATTACACCGCCGTTTTACTTCTACTATTGTGTTTCTTCTATTTTAAGAAATAAATATCTTGAGCTTTTTTACGAGTTTAGTATAAAATCCATTATTTACAGCGAGTCTGATTTGTTTATTTTAAGTTTAATTATTTTGTAGTACTAAAAAACTAAATTTTTAATAATATTACATTTTTATTGTAAAAATAATAAATAATCAACATTAACAAGTATAAAAAGTAAGAACTTATAGATTGGTGGTTTTTGTACCAGTATTTTATATAAAAACCATTAAGAATTCTTTGTACTAATTATTTGATTTAATATGTTAGCCTCCTCACCCCACGAAAAAAAGTTCTAGCTACAGGCCTGAGCAGTGCCTTTACTCGGGTCAAGCCATTTGATAAGGATTGTACCTACAATATTTTATGTAAAGTAAGTGGAAGCTCGATTTTATCTGTAATTTATATAGTATGTGTTGAACGCTAATTAGGAAAGTAATACATTCAAAAGAGAAGTTTAAGTGAGCAGTTTGAAAAACTTTAGGTACAACGAATCATGAAAGCTCCGAAAGCTAGAAGAAACGACCAATGACAAGCAGAACGTCCCAAATGTGTTCAAAAATTATTATTCATTCTCAAACGTTTTGTTGCCTTTCGTTATGAGGAACGATACTTCTGTCGGTACATGACCGCAATTCTATTACCTACTTTATTAAAAGTGGTTTGTGTTATCAAGCTCACAGTCTAAACGATTTCCTATTTGTGCTTTCCATAAATTGAACCTAATAATTTTAAATAAGCCGCCACTGCATTTCAACAAGCATCCAATTATTGTAATTAATTTTAGTATGGAATGATTAACTCTTCCAATAAAACAAAATGATTTAATTAGATAGTAGTCTCCCTAAAACACCACTTTCTTGAAATATCTGCAACAAGTTCTACTATATCTAAATTATTTTCAAACTTTCAGTCATCGATCGGCACAAAATCCTAAATTATAGCGTTCATTAAATCGAAATCCTCGAACCTTAAAATTTAACCAGGTCACAAATCAAACATGCTTAATAGACACGTCTAAAAATTTCCTTATAATATATGCAAAAACGTCGTGTGCAGATAATGGAGATGCCATTATCTCTAAAATTTGCAGTCCTGGGAGTTCCAAAGGTTCCGACAAACCCTTTCCGAAGCGCCAGCTGATATTGATTGAATTTATGTTAAGTGGTGTGGCGAGAAGTATACTTATGATTGCACGTAATGGCTTGTCAGCTTCTTTATTCTGTGACCCTTGAGATGTGCTCGGTCAACACGTCGCAAAAGCACATTTTGGAACATCAATTCCATTATTTCGCAATAAATGTCCCTACGCGTTACGGTTAATAATACCTGTTTCATTGATTAAACGATTACTCACACCTCGTTAACACCTCTTGTGCTTGTTATTTCACGAACCTTAACGATGTTATTACGTTATTCTTTATTCAAGTATGTTCTTTCGGAGAAAACGTTGGTTCTCTTAAAGATTTATTTTTAATTATTCTATTTTTTTTAATTTAAAGGTACGGTTGACCTAATTGAAGGTACCCGTAATGTTTATTCTTTACAGTATATTTAGGATTGCACTTGCATATTATTTGTTTTTCATACCTGTGATATGAAATATATAAACAAGTGCATAACGACTAGGGTATTATAGGCGGGCATTATAGATCATTATGCCCGCACATTTTTATAGTAACTTGGATCACTTCGCCAAAAACTATAGGTTTGGGTACGAGTGTGTTGCAGGTAGAGGCGGTTAGCCGGTGCCTGCAACTAACGAGTATTTATAACATATTTACTTAGATAAAATTAACTTATTCTTTAAATGACGCGTGCTATTAGAATGTTTTTTGTTTTCATTTTGGTAACAATTAACAACTGAAACGTTTGAATTTAAAATTTTAGATCTGTTTGACTTTTGCAAATTTAGTAAAAGTTGTTACCGCCCGACAAAAATAAAAATTCCTAGTTTTTGTCACACTTAGTTTATGGAATATTTTGGGATCTGCAATATTAATGAAACTGGACGGCCATGCAAAAACTTTATTTTTACATAGTACACTGGTAACTATTACAACATAAAAAGAAAACGTATACAACATTACTTGGTAGCATCTTTTCAAAATAGAACTGACAGTTATTACAGTGACACTTAGAACTTAAACGTCTCTAAAAACGAAACAGATCTAACAGGAACCTTTTGTGAATTGTTAACGATCCTCTCCACACGCTCACCCACGGTTAATATGTCTTCTCCAGTAGCAGACTGAATTTGAACATCCACGGATGTACCCACAGAACCTGAATTCATACGAGCTATTCGGTTTTTCGAAGTTATACTCTCTGCTAAATATCCCTCTGCAACAGTAGAACTCTTCCATTTACCACTTTTACATTTTCAACTTTTTAAATGTAGCGCGTGCCTCAACCAAAAGTGTATATGACGTACGTCGCAGACAATGGCCAGTATACTCCTTCGCATTACATAATCTCAAATATCTTGCAATTATTGACTGTACACTTTTCCAATTGGCTGTCCTGTGCAGCGATTACTCCTGTATATCAACATGAATCTTCAGTCCCGTCGGTATCAATGCTGCATATTGCCGAACTAATTTCAATGCACCTATTTCTTCCTCGTCTACAATGGTAAAACTAAAAACAAATAGATAAACAACGGTCTTAGTAACACAAAGGTTACAATTTTTACGTGTTTATCATAACTACTATTAGATAAATTAAAATTAATGCTACATAATCTTGTGAAACATAAATTTTAGTATGTACGAGCGTTACTAGATGACAATGCCCATCGACATCCATTCCTCGTGCCAAAAGCCATCGTGCTGCAACATCGCCTTCGCCTTCTTGACATTATCGTCATCATAACGCCCTTGTTACATAAATAACTATTATTTCATTTCGTATTTCAAACAATTCTTTATATACCTTTATATACAATGATACCGGAGTTCAAGACGTTCTTGATCTCCGTTGTTGTTGGCAACGTAAATAATTTGATGTTGTATTATAGCCACATGCATTCATGCATGCTGCTTTTTATCTCCTTAGTTACGCGTATGATGACACAGACAAGGCAACTTGCTTCTTTATACAATAAATTCGGATGGATTTTAAAAGGGAGAAATTAGGATTGAAATACGAAATAAAATAAAACAACTTATGCAATACGGAGATCAAGCTTCTTTAAATCCTCGAATACGTCTTCTTGGATTTAAAGTATCGCTTGATCTCCTAATTACATAATATATATTATAGTCTTTTAGAGTATATGACGTTTACTGAGCAAAGTCATCCAGGACTGGCATGAGTTGTACTTGGCTTCAGAAAAGATTTATCGGCTACCGTTTGAATCTCATATACCGTGTGAAATGAAAAAAAAAGTTGACGAATGCCAGTTTGATCCTATGTCATATTTCAGTATTAAAGGGACGTATGTTGATTAACATACGAGTATGTCATATTATTAAATTATAATTTCCATCCTTCCCAGACTGTTGTCAGATTTTGTCAGTTTAGTGCTTTACTTACAACTAACTCAAGTTTATTATTTTAAAAACTGATTTTGTTATTGAGGTACCATCTTTCAGAGGTTAGTGACAATAGAATTTTCGGTCAGCAATGTACTATAATTTTGTAATGACTATTTCACTCAATGTTATACGAACCAATAAAAATTTATCCTGTGAACGAAATTCTCTCTATTCCGGCGACTATTTTTTGTTTATAAAATTTTCCGAACTTGTTCTACCAATGAAAACGTTCAAATAAGCAACCTACCCTTTATTTCACCGACAATTTTTTTGCTATAGTAACGATCCTACAAAAATAGTATACACAAACTGTACGTTTCATTGAAATAAATGTTAAATATTTTTATTCTTTGTGTTGTTTATTCGCGAAATAGTCATAACGAATAACATACGTGGTAAAATTTTGTCTTGGCAAAATTTTCTTTTTGATTTACTCGTGTTTGTTGCCAATTCATCTCGTGACATTGATCAAAAACCACTCGACTGACGTCTCGTGATTTTTAGTGAAAATGTCACTCGAGAAATTGCTATGCAACAAACGCTCGTAACAATGAGAAAATTTTGCCGACAAAATTTTACCACTTATGCTATTATATATGAAAATGCCAATTTCAGAAAGTCAAATAATTATACTAACAAACCTAATTAACGAAAATTAACTAAAAAAACAGTCTGAGGTTTTTATGTGAAATAAATTAAATGATATTGAAGGAGGGTTGTTAGAAGAGAAGATTCTTCTTTTTGTTCCCTTTAAAATGAGGTGTCATGAAGAATGGAGGGGGGTGAGATGCAAAATTTTAACAATGCTATATTTAAAGGTGCCCTTCAAAAATAAATTGAAATATTTTTGCTGAAATTTATATTTTGTATAGTTTATATATTTAGTAGCAAGTAGGCCTTCATAGGCCCTTTTTGCCAACCCCTTGTCATCCCCCTAACCACCTCCACTATCACCTGCTTCGATTACCTCTTCTCCCTGTGCAAACCTACCCGATTTCCCAATGAAGATTAGGATGTTGGTCCACGATAGGGAGCGTAGCTCTTCTCTTCGAAGCGTAGCTACACCAAAGGTGTTGAATCTCAACCGCTGGTAAGCCGCGCATTCTCCGAGGTAGTGGTAAGATGTTTCCTCATCACCCCCACATCTCGGGCATTTGGGGTCTTCCTCTACACCTATCAAGGATAGGTGTCTTTTTAATTTGCAGTGACCTGTCAGGATCCCCGTCAAAAGATTTACGGATCTTCGGCTTTTCCCCATTACCCAGACCGACTTCTTTGAGTCGAATCCCTCTATATGGTCTTTCGCCTGCCGACAGCCTCTGCAACTTTCCCACTTCTCCCTGCTTCATAGGCCCACTCTACCAGGGTCGTTGAGATATGATGCCTTGTAATACCCAAGTAGGGTTCCGGTCCCAGGCAGATACCCTCGGCTCCGAATTTGGCCAGTTCATCAGCCTTGGATTCCGGTGTGGCCTGGGACCCAAACTAGTTCTACCTCTTTCTCGCTTGCCAGCTCTGCTAAAGCATCCGCACATTCCTGGACGAGAGCTGTTCTCGCCCTGGAGGGGTAGATTGCGTTTAGTGTCGCTTGACTGTCAGAGCAGATGTAGATTTTCCTCTCTGGTGCTGCTCTAATCTCGACTTTGGTTGCCACCGTTAAAATGGCGTAAACCTCGGATTGGAAAACTGTGGTGGGCTTCCCCAGAGCAAAGCTCTCTTGTACCCCTCGGTTCTCTATGTATATTCCTGCTTCAGAGGATTGCCTTTCTGCTATCCGGAAACCGTCCGTGTAGCATACCAGGACATCTGGGTGAAACTCGATTTGATTTTGCTCCCACTGTTCTCTAGTCGGAATAGTAAGGGAGTACTCCTTTTCTATTCTTAGTCGGTCTTCTGCTTCGGTTACCCTGTATGTTGACAAAGGGATCTCCTTTGCCACCACCTGGGAAATCTTTGCATGACCGATGCATATACCTTGATTACTCCAAAGCCCCGCGTCTCGCATTCTGAGATGGGTTGCCATGGCCTCTCTCTTCATCCAGGAGTCAAGGCCCGGGAGACCCAATATAATCTCGATTGCAGCCGTTGGGGTTGTTCTCATTGCTCCTGTAATTCCCAGGCAGGCTAGTCGTTGAACTTTTGCCAGTTTCCTGGAAATGGTTGGACTTTCAACACTAGGCCACCAGACCAATGAGCCATACTGGATCCTTGGTCTTATTACCGACGTGTAAAGCCAATACAGGATCTGGAGATTAATTCCCCAGTTGTTTCCTACTGCTCGCCGCAACTGCCATAATGTCGCTATCGACTTGTTTACGATTTTGTGGACATGCGACCTCCAACTTAATTTGCTATACATTATGGGTGCTCGAAAATCTTCGAGTTTCCTTCTTTTGGTGAAGAGAATCATTTCAGTTTTGAGTGGATTTACAGACAAACCCTTCTCTTCACACCATCCTTCTATTATCCTACATGCCATTTGCATTCTATTGCAGACGACGTCTAAGAATTTCCCGGTTACTAAAACCAGCCCGTCGTCTGCGTAGGCCTGGGTATAAGATCCCTCTGCCGTTAGACATTCTGAGAGGCCGTCCATTATAAGGCACCACAAGTGGGGCGAAAGGCAGCTGCCCTGGGGGCAGCCTCCAGTTACTCCGGCCTCAACTGAGCAATCTCCTAGGTTCGCTATCACGGTTCTTTCCGTCAATACCGATCTCACCCAGCTGACCATCACGGGAGGAGTCTCCCTGGCCTGCAAGCCTTGACCGATCGTGACCGTTCTTGCCTTGTCAAAAACTCCTTCAATGTCAAAGAGGACCGCAAGGGTCACTTCTTTGTAAAAAAGTGCTTTTTCCACCTTATGCAGGACTGCGTGGAGTGCTGTTTCAGTGGATCTTCCACGTCTGTATGCGTGCTGGTTTTTATGGAATGGGTATACCGTTATTACCCTCTCCATTAAATACCTATCGATAATCCTTTCCAAAGTTTTTAGAAGAAAGAACGTGAGACTAATGGGTCTAAAGGATTTGGCATTTGTGTAGTCTTTCTTCCCCGCTTTGGGGATGAAAACCACTCTGGCTGCCTTCCACAGTTCTGGGATGCATCCCATTGCTACGCTGGCCTTGCATATCATTACAACGCTTGGGAGTAGGACATCCAGGCCCATTTGTAGCAACGCTGGGAATATCCCTTCCGGCCCTGGCGACTTAAATGGTTCGAACTCGTTCACGGCCCATGCGACTGCGCCCTTCGTTACGACGCCCTCGGCAAACTGCCAGTTCTCTGCTGGAACTGGTGTTTGTTCTGCCGTGGGTGCCATTTGATGGTCGTCGTCGCCGGGAAAGTGGACCCCCAAGAGGAGTCGCAGAGACTCCTCTCTGGTCTTGGTTCATGTCCCATCATCTCTTTTCAATACCCCTATTGTTTGGTTTGTCTCCCGGCTTAAGATTTTCATCATCATCTGCGTCTTGGGGGGTATCTCGATAATTTGCTCGTGGCCACATGATGCTTTTCTATGCGTCTGCACTTAGAAAAATGTATTCATCCAAGTTAAAAATAACACGTACAGGATCTAAAAATTTTAAGTTTAATGCGTTTTCATGTACAAGTATTTTATTCCCTTGTTAAAAAACCGATCTTATTTTTATACCTTTATAATCTCAATTTTTGTCTGTATTTTCGTTACGAAAAACAATTTTTAACCGTGAAAAAGCTTTGCAATGAACTTTCATTTTTACAAAGACCTAAGTATGTTTATTCTAGACGCAATGTTATATGTCATTTTATTCTAGAAGGCTTTCATCTTATACGAAAACATTTTAAGGTGAGCTTTGGTATTAAAAGAACACCATTTAATTCGAAATATCGTCTGCATTTTTAATGCAACTGAAATATGATGAACTACACAGGATCGTACTAAGGCTTTTTTACCATTTATGCATATAAAATTGCATTTCTATGAAATTGGGAATTTGAACACGTTACAATGTGTGCCTAATACTTTTACTTGAATATTTTCAAATGTAACATAGAGCATATAGCACGTATTGCATTTTAATATAATAGCTCTGTATGTATACTTATAGAGAATGAACGTTACACTTCGAAACATTTTACAATTATTATAAAAATAAAGAGTAAAAAACTGGAAAGTGTAATTAATTTTCATGCCAAATCAGCTTTTAATGGTTTTAAGATTTCACAGTAATTTCAAACATGCATGATGTATTGAAGCTTCAATATTTACAATATAAAATAATTTAGATGTTTGAAAGTTTCTGAAATTCAAAGTTCAAAATTTAAAAAACTGAAGGATTTGAATGTGTCAATTACTGAAAAACGTCTGAAGTTAATGGACTATTCTTCCTGTTTGTAGTCGTATTTAGTGTCATAAAAAGAAATTAAGTAATTACTGAACGAATGCATTGAACATCAAAATTACTTAATAAATCCAATTGGATAAATGCTTAACATTTCACGTGTTTAAAATCTCCAGATTTTATCGGTTTAGGCTTTAGGAAATATAAAATTCCAAAGTTTAAAAATTTTGAAAGCTGGAATTTTCGATGTTTTAGATTTAAACTAGTAGATTTCATTCAAATTCAAATAGTAATTAAATAAAAATGTAACATAAGACTCTGTGCATTTTATCTCGATCTGTTTCAAAATTATGCCAACTCGCTCCTGATTTACCCTATTATTCAACGGCATATTGTTACTATTTATCTTGAACGGCATTTACATTACATAAAATCATTTTCCTCTAAACCTAGAAATATATTAAATTAATATTTGAAGTTAAAATACAATTTACCGAGATTAATATCGTGAAAAATTAATATTGTAGAGACTTGTACCGATATCTGTTTAGTGATCCAAATATAACATTAGGTAGGGTTGGGAAATTTGTAGGTCATGGTCTCTATTTCCCCAACTTGTATTAGCGCCTGAATACGAGTTACAAAGGAAAATTTAATGAAATTAACCGCTTATTTTCACTCAAGCTGTTTAATATTACGCCAAAGCTCCTGTAATACCTATAACTTCTAGTATACAACTAAATTCAAACTCTGTCTCGAAGGATTTTAGAAACCCGTACACCCGAATTTGGTTCCGGTTTTCAGGAGATCAGCTGTGGTTGACCCTGCCTTATTTAACAAATTGTACTAATCTAGTTTGTGATTTTGGATAATTCATTTAAGTCTGTACCAACCTTCCAATTCACACTGGATTTCAGTACTGGAAATTATAACTTGTGCACAGTAAGCGAGCATTAAAATTAATTCGGAAAATTATAAATGGATAATTACAATTACAACTAACATATTTTGAACGATTTGAGAAACGGAACAAAACTGATTTAAAAAATAAATAATTAGGTTTGGTTTCCTTCTAAAACATAAAGGTTGAATTTTCTTGTCCTTCATTTACAAATTTGGTTTCTTTTTATTTTTTCGTCGCTGCTAGGACAAGGAATAAAAAATTACTTTTTTATTTTTAAATTATTTATTAAAAAATGGTGGAACGTTTCGCTATATAATATATCTTCATCAGCCTTCTAAATTTAACATGGATGTATGTTATATGATACGCTGTAAATAATTTTTTTGTGCAACCCTACGCAAAGTGGAAATACAGGGCGCGAAGTAACTTATAGTCAGTATCTCCACCCACTTTTACGATTTTTTACAAAACTAGTTGTTTTATTTGCCATTTCCACAAAAACGCTGCAACATCTAAGTCGCGTTTCTATTTTCAATAAATTAAACTGTTGGTTTTTAAAAGCAATGGAATTTGTAATTACATATTGTTACGTGCTAATTTGGTAGCACCCTGTATAGCTATGCGTTTGCGTTAAATGGTATAGAGTTTAGGGATTTTCGTATTCTCTCTCCTTTTAGTTGCCAGTTTGTTTGGAACTAACTTCCTGTTGATAGCAGAACACTCGCTTGGTTTTGTACGATCGTCAAGCTAGTCCTTTATAAAGAATATTTTAGTGGGCATCGCTGTTTAATTAATCTCTTCCTTTGTGTTGTCAATTGGGAATTGCATTGGTGCAGATCTACAATTGATTTTTGTGGATGATTTCCAATTTTATTGGAACCTTTTGGGGATTTTTCCACTTCTTCTTTTTAGAGGTTATAGAAGCACGTTCTCGTAAGTTTTTATCATTCAGTCTCTTATACTTAATTCTTTTGAAAGGTTTCGATGTATAATCGTCGTTATCCGCATATGGGGGCGATATAATTATCTCTTAAGGTCACATTACACCGAAGGTATTTATAAAGTGTTTGTTAGGTGCATTCTGGTAATTTGATTCTATTTGTTACAGGCCTTTTTCTTTTGGGTATACCTTTACTCATTTTATAACCTCCTGGTTGTCTTACAATAATTACATACACTTCGTGTATGTGTGGGTTGTTGAAACACCCCAACATTCAAACTGAGTGGTGGCGTAACTTTTTCGAGTGAAAGAAGACACCTGTATCGTGAGTCAGTTATAATATAGCAACGGGTTACATCAACATTAACGTTTGACAATTTTTATTTTCTGTAATTAAAGCTTTACTGTATATATTTGTATGTTATAATTTTATGTGTAAAATGGTTTTCCCTAGTGTGCGTGTAGCACTTATAACTACGTATCTATTTCATATATATAACTTTGTCATAAAAATCGGAATATTTTGCGAGTGTATAAACGAATAAGCTTTGCTCCGTAATAGTTGAATAGCTCACTACTGGCGTTGAAGGTTGCGCAATCTGATTGGTACCTGTAATCGCGATAACTTTACCGTGCCATTTTGTTTATTGCCTTTTGTGAGTGTGAGTGAGAGTGAGTGAGGATATTGTATTTGCTCGCGTTAGCAGACAATTAGAGATGTTAAAACTCAATATAAATTTGTGATACTTGGCGTAAATCATTGTGCTAGATGGCTGGATTCTAATAAAAAGAAAGCAGGTGATTAAGTGAATTGATGTTTAAGATATAAACAGTTATTTCTTTCTTATTAGTTGTAAGTACATAGTTCTAATCGATACATTTATCAGTGGTCGAACTTGCGCTGTCAACAAGGTCGGCACTAATCATATACTCTGTCAGTGCATAGTCGGTGTGGTTTTAGTAACAGCAAAAGAGTTTTGTCGTTTTAGTGTCTATAGACGCTGGTGATACGTAAAGAATGGGCGAAAAGGAAATCACCAATAAAGATTTATTTGTCTTATTAAAAAAGATAGAAGGAGATTTAGACAAAACCAACCAAAATATTGAAAAGATTAGAACCGATCAAGCAGATGCTATAAATAAAATAACCGTATTAGAAAAGGAAAACGTTCAATTGAAAGAAAAAAATAATTTTCTGGAAAATAAAATTAAGAAGTATAATTTAATAATTTACGGCATTGATGAAACAGATGAGCCTGTGAAAACAGTAGTTACACAACTATTAAATGAGAAAGTTCAAGTTGATTGTGAAAGAAGAGATGTTAGAGATTGTTATAGGATAGGAAAAAAAGTTGAGGGGAAGAAGCGTCCAGTTGTAGTGGAACTCGCAGTCTTTTAATTAAAACGTGAAATACTTACAAATGTTAAACAACTAAAAAAAGGGTCTGGTATATTTATTGCACCGGACTACACTTTGAATGAATACAAAAAGAGAAAAATTCTTCAAAATAATTTAAAACTAGCAAGGCAAAAATTCAGCATTCAGCATACATACAAAACAATAAACTTTTTGTTAATGGTGAAGTTCTTACTGTGGAAGATTTGATAGAATACGAGTTTGCATCAGATAATGAACTACTATCGCCAAAAGCTACGGAGAGTAAAGAAGAACCAAAAAAGGGAGAAAAACGAACTAAGGAATCGCCAGTAACAGAGGAACCTGAACAAAAAAGAAATTTAAGATTTAGAACAAACCTTGTATCAACAAAAAAATAAAAAATTAAAAAAAAAAACTTTTGTATCCTAAGAATTATATAAATACCATATATTAAATATTTATGAGATTATTATTTTCTTTCTTGCATTTCCGTTATGGGCTTAGCAACTATTATTATTTGAATAGATAGATAATAATATATTGATTTTAATGCCCAGAATGTTTAGTTGTTGTTTGTCTTGTTACCATGTTTATCTTTTATATTTTTTAGATTTAAACAAAGTCCCATTTTTATTTCTATTGTTGTAGTAGTCGAGAAGTATCATTTCATTGTAATAAAACAATATTAAAAAATTGTGTGTTGCTTTATACTTAGGTTTTAGTGTTAAAATGGATCAATATATTAGAGACTACAATGTATTACCAACCAAAACTAAACAATTTGATAATATCTTAGATTATGAAAAGGAAGCATCTTCGTCACAACAAAACTTTAAATTGTATCACCAAAATATACGAAGTATACATAAGAATTTAGATGAGCTACAAGTCTATTTAAGTCGATTAAATTTTCATTTTGATTGTATTATTTTATCAGAATGTTGGAAAATTAATAATATAGATCCCATCTGCTTACCAGGTTATAACCTTGTGTATGTTGATGGCGAAATAAATAAATGCGATGGTGTAGTAGCATTTATTAAGCAGGATTTAAATTATACATATAAGGAATGTAAAATAGGGCCAATAAATTGCATGCAACTAAATGTTACTATAAACAACCAAAAAGCTTTAATCACTGGAATATACAGATCGCCTTCAACTAGTCCCGATGATTTTATCATGGGATTAAATAATTATTTAATAACTGTGGCGGCATGAGTAACATAGATTATCACATTCTGGTAGGAGATGCTAATATTGACATATTACTTGATAAAGACGAAATAGCTAACAATTATTTAAATGTTCTCTGCGAATTCGGCTTTGTCTCTACAATAAATGTAGCAACAAGACACCTTAGCTGTCTCGACCACATTTTTGTGAAAAGTAAAGATCTTATTAATGAGTTGGACTACCCTTCCTTTACCTTACAATTACCTTTAACAGATCATTTCCCAACAATAATCCACTTGCCTATTACTGCAACTACATTCAATTATTTTATAAAGTTTAAAAAAGTAATCAATTATAAAAACTTAAAATCAGACTTGCAATCAACTAATTGGAACTTTCTTAATAATTTAGCAAATATTGAAGCATCAGTAACAGCATTCTTGCAGAAGTTAATAGAATTAATTGATAAGCATACAAAAATAATCAAAGAAAAAAGAAACAAAATTAAAAGAAAGTCTTGGATAACACAGGGGTTAATTAAGTCAATCAATGTAAGGGATGAAATGTATAGAAAAGTAAAACAAAATCCTAATAATCTAGTAATTAAACAGGAATTTCAAAGTTATCGAACAATTTTAAATAACTTAATTAAACAAGTTAAAATAGATTATTATAAAAAAGAATTGCACAAAAATATTCATTGTCCCAAAGCTTTGTGGAGTACTATCAAAAATATTGGAGGACGAAACGAAAATAAGGGTATAAAACAAATAGTTATTGAAAATAATGTAATTAACAAAGATTTAGATATAGCAAATGCTTTTAATGAGTATTATGCAAATGTAGGGCGAGACTATGCTTCAAGAATTGTTAAACCAAAAACGCCACTGCCGCAGGTCACTACATGCTCCCATTCATTTTTTCTTTTACCTACTGATGCTATAGAAATTTCTAATATAATAAAGACATTAAAAATAAAGAAAGCCCCTGGTCCAGATTCAATAACATCTGAAACACTCAGAGAAATTAGTGGTGAAATAGCTTCGCCATTAGCATACTTAATAAACAAAATGATTGATTATGGCACTTTTCCACAAGAATTTAAGTCGGCAGTTGTTATACCTATTTTTAAAAATGGTGATTCCGATCAGATAGCAAATTATAGACCTATATCTTTAATATCTGCTGTTGCAAAAATATTCGAAAAAATTATTAAATAAAGACTTTCAGATTATTTGAAGAAATATAACTTGCTATCTGATTTGCAATTTGGTTTTCGAGAGGGTAAATGCACTCAGGATGCTATTTCACTGCTAACTAACTGTGTCTATAACCATTTGGACAATAACGAAGCCTCATTGTGTGTTTTCTTAGACCTTGCAAAAGCGTTCGACACAGTCAGCCACCCGCAACTGTTGGAAGCCTTAAGTGACCTAGGTATACGTGGTACAGCATTACAACTTTTTTCTAGCTACTTAGAGTTAGGACACGGATGTCAAAATCTATCTCTTTCTAGGCCAAAACTAAGCTGTCTAAAACAGAGATACTCTTTTTCTCTCTTTTTACTTTAGTGACAACATTCAGCAGCTGTCAGGTATAAATTTTAGGTTATGCTGTCATGTTTATTTTTATGCATGTAAAATTTTTTAATGTGCACATTACCATATATTTATAGATTGTAGAGAATTTTAAAAACTACTATAGTATATACATCAATTTTACAACAGTTATTAATAAAGTATTAATTGTACGAAATTTCAGATTTATATAAGTGTCATACCGACAGTTTAATTTACTAAACCAATTTTCATGATTGCCAACGTTCTGATAAATATCTTCAAAATATGAAATGTCACTAGGAAAATTTGACAAGCCTGACTTAACTCTAAATAACACACAGCTCAGTTTATATTTAGGAACCCTAGTACAGACTACCTAGTAGGGTTCCCTACGATAATTTGAGTATTCATCCTAATTACGTATCATCTTTTTGACAATTTGAGATTTGATTTCATTAAATAATGTTTCTTTATATATACACTAGTTTGATATAAAAGGAAAGAGACAACTACCATCACCAGCAATAAGTCTTATTGTGGAAAGGCCATAATGAAAATTATTATAAACGGAATAAGTATGTAGTTTATTTCGAATCCATGTGAAAGCAATTAAAAGGGCAGTAGAAAAATGGTACTTTGACAACTACTTGCAAATTTATACACGAAAAGGTTTCTATTGCTTCTAAAATCGGCCGATTAGAACTCCAGAAATAAGCATTTCAGGAAAACACTTAACAATTTAAATATATAGATGCATAATATACGGGGAATTCTCAATGTATCTAAATTATATAACAGAAATTAATTATTTTAAAAATACAGAGTTTTGCTTGAAAAGGGTATTAATCAACACAAAGTGAGCATGACTAGTATTGGTTATTTAATTTGATTAAATTTTGATAACAAGTTGAGAAATTTCCAAACGGTTTTTGAGTTTTGATTCTTTTTGTAGTATTTTGATATTGTTGAAACTAACACACAACAACGGCTTCAAACTAAATTAATTTTTTTTTAATTAATCATTATTTATAAAATCGTAGGTACAGGCCAATCAAGACTTGAACACGGCAATCTCAATAGCATACAAAATGGAATATCGAAATTGAATGTAGCATACTTATGAGAAATAAAAATATTACAATAAAGCTATGCAGACGTCTCAATGTTATCTTGTTCTAATAGATAAAATCTCAACTCAATCAGCTAGGAGTAAATGAAAATGCTGAACAATATCTATTTTTTTAATTTTACAGTCATAGTTAATTTGCTATATATAATGAAATAAATAAAGATTAGTAAAAGTTTCGCAGTTTTATTAAAATATAACCTGACAATATTGTTTCGACAGCTATGCTGTCATTATCAAAGGTAATATAATTATAAACAAACACGTCGCTAAGGTAGATACAAAAATAGGTAACTAGATAAAATAATAATAATAATCAGAATTAAATATCTAATACTTGCAGTAACGGAGAATTACTGAGCTCAAGTTGTTCATTCATTAAAGGTACCCTGAGTTTGTGTTTGTATATCTCAAAGGCTTCTAAAATGTCTAATTTGCGTTTGTTATTACAAAAATGTAGGAATTTAATATTATTCTGAGGAGTCATTGTGTGATTTTGTTCTAAAAGGTGTTTGGCGTAATTCGATTTTTCAGGATGTTTATTTTTGTAATGACGTACGTGTTCTTTATATCTTATGTCAAAATTTGGAAGTGTTTGCCCAATATATACCGAACTACAAAAAGAACAATTTAAACGGTAAATGCCCGATTTCATGATATCATGTGTTCTGTCTTTAGCATTAAATAAAAATGAAACAGTGTTAGTGTTGGTTTTAAATGTTATTTTATAATTGTTGGTTTTCTTAGTATATGTGCAATTTTTTCTGATATTTTGCCAAAATATGGTATAGATATGTAATTTGTGTCTTCTGTTAAATTGTCAATGGGATATATTCTTTTGATAGCTAACCTATTGATATGTAGGCTGAGGTTGCTATGGCAACGAAAAACAAGAGAGTTGTTGACTAACTGAATAAAGAAATGTTATAATAATAATAATAATAATAATAATAATAATAATATTTATTGAATGCATAACGTAATTATATAATATAATGCAAAAAGAAAATATATAAAAAGCATAAAAAGCATAAAAAAGACAGAAAAAAAAAAAAAAAGTTGCATCCAAAGGGGCAAAAGATCGGCACAGCCGTTTTTCACTTTGCCCATACAAATATGGTTTCATATGTACATATATGCTTACTATTACAGTTGAGTTATACTAGCTTGTTTATTTAATAAAATATTTTTAAATCGTTTCTTGAACTGCAAAACTGTCGAACAATTTAAAAATAACTCTTTATATTCATTGAACATCATCACCGCAGTATATTGGAAACAGTTTTTAAATTTGCTAGTACTGTGCCAAGGTATGTTAAATGAATCTATATTTCTTAATGCTAGTGTATGCACAGTAGATCTTTTAACTAATAGTTCATATAAATAAGATGGTTGCGTTGAATGTAAGATATTGAACAACAATGTTCCATATAAAAGTGTAAATCTGAAATCGAGTTTCAATATTCTAAGTTGATTATAGTGTGGTGTTACATGTTCAGTGCGAGTGACTGAATACGAAAAACGTAAGCAACAGTTTTGGAGAATCTGGAGCCTGTTTTTCATATACACAGTTAAAAAATTAAAATATACAGAACTAACATAATCAATATTACTCAAAACTAATGCATTCACCAAACTCCACTTTATATCATGCGGCAAAATATCTTTGAAGCTCCAGAGAGATTTAAGTTTCATATAACTTTCACAACACTTTCGCACAACATGTTTTTCAAAATTTAAGTTGTCATCAATAATTAGGCCAAGGTCACGTGCACTTTCACTTACTGCTATACGGGTATTTCCTAATAGTATGGGTTCTTGTTGATTTGTTTTATTCAATGCTCTTCTTGTTCCAATACATAAGACCACAGTTTTTTTGGGATTAAGACGCAGACCATTTTTCTCAGACCATTCCATTATGTACTGAAAGTTACTATTAAGCTCTGTAATCAATATATCGACTTGCCTTGGTAAACACGACTTATATATTTGTGTATCATCAGCATACTGATGAATATTCCACTGGTGTTGTAAGACGTTAGGAAGATCAGCCGTAAATATAGCGAATAGAGTAGGACCTAATATACTCCCTTGTGGAACACCGTGCCGTACCATAAGCATTTGTGAGGTACTACCTTCAATCTGTACTACTTGGTAGCGATCTGATAAATAGTCATCAAACCATTGATAAGCTTGGTTTGAGATTCCATAGTAATGAAGTTTTGCTAGAAGCAAAGTACGGTGTATAACATCGAACGCTTTGCTAAAATCTAAAAGAGCAAGGTAAGTTACCTCTCCATTATCTATATTTCTGGCTAAATCATTTGTGATCTTGAGCATGGCTGTAGTTGTGCTATGATTTTTACGAAATCCTGATTGTACGGATGGCAACAAATTCGTATTCGAAACGTAATTAACTAGTTGATCGTTTACAATTTTTTCCAATATTTTCGACATAGTAGGTAGAATGCTAATAGGCCTAATATCTTTCAATTCCTTTGCCTTGTTTACTTTTGGTAGGGGATTAATAATAGCGTTTTTCCATATAAATGGTACTTTACCGTTATCTACCGAGAAATTTAATATATGGGTAAGTGCGACTTTACAAAACGGCAACACAAGTTTTAGCATTTTTAGGTTGATGTTGTCCGCACCGCATGCGTTAGATGTTAATTTATTAACAATTTTCTCAACTTCTTCAACTGTTGCGTGATTAAATAGTGGCAGCTGATGATTTTCATTTAATCTATTATTCTTATAGTAATTTAATGTTTCATTATTAATCACTACATTTTCAATGCTGTTAAGTACAAAATTGTTTATTAGATCCGCATTTTTAATTTCATCTGCTATTTCAGATTTATGTTTACAATGAATATTCCACCGTGAGAAATCTTTCCATAGTAACCGTGGATTTTTTCTGTTTAACTGTAGTTGATGTCTAATATAAGCACACCTTTCATTCTTTACAGCTGTTGATAGGAAGTTTCGCAGTTGTCTATAATATACTAAATCATATTGTTTTCTAGTTTTCACGTATTTCTTGTATGCCTTCTTCTTCATTTCAATAATTAATTTTATGGTATCTGTAATGTATGGTCGATGTTTATGCCTCAGTACACACATTTTAACAGGAGCATGAACATTAAATAATGCCGTAATGCTAGAATTAATGAAGTTTACTTTATCCTCTATATCTTGTAACTCAGATACGTAATCCCAATCAATTAAGGCCGCATCTCTTTCGAAATTATTTATATTGAAGTACTTGTAGTCGCGATACGTTACTGTTGTAGGTGGAAGTTTTTTAATTGTGTAATCTAGCTCACAGTAGGTTAGCATATGATCAGTACCGTTCAATAAATCGATATTGTCACACTCTACGACATTAACATTCTTACTGATACATATAACATCCAATAAAGTGGCAGAAGTATTCGTTATCCTTGTTGGCTGCGTTACGATCTGTTTCATATTATAAGACATAATAAGATTGTTAAACTTTCTCGAATATAATGTGTTTTCATCTAAATTAATATTTACATCCCCAACAACTAAGAGATCATCAACTTCTAACATTACATTTGAAAAAGTTGATTCTATCTCGTCAAAGCAGGAGTTACATATTTTTGGTATATATATAACGCCCAAACCAATTTTAGTTTCTGCGAATCTTATAGACAGCCACAATTGTTCAGTGCTGGTCATTGCTAAAAAATTTGTAGATATAATTTTAATACTCAGATTGCTTTGAATATACCAACATAATCCTCCGCCTCTGGTAATTCTATCTGCGCGTATTAATTCATAGCCAGGTATATGTACAAGAGATGAGCTAAATTCTGGAGATAACCATGATTCCGATACGGCAATTACATTAAAATTATTATCTTTGACAAATTCACAAAAAGTACTAAATTTTGAAATAAGAGATCTTATATTTACATGTGCTAGACGTAGCGATTTACATTTTATATTATTGTGTATAACGGGTTTATTCAGTTTTTTGAAGAAAGATTGTTAGTAATTATTTTGGGTATTCCATTAATGTACTTAATTGTCAAATTTTTCTCACCTTTTTGTATTCGATCATTCAAGTTTTTACGTAGTTCTTGCAAGTACTTGCGCTGAGTTGGTGTTTCATCCGAAGATACGCGTATAGAAGTATCTGAATGTATTAGCATTTTCTTCTTTAAAATGTCTTTAGCATCTTTTGGACTTTTTAGTACTACCTTGATTGGTCGCTTTTTATCTTCAGTTATTTTCCCTAAACGGTAAACCTGAAAATCGCTTTTATCTATATTATGTACTTTTTGTATGACTTCTATAACGCATGCGATATCATGATTCTTGCGAGTATCAGCAATGTTATGTTATGTGTTATTGTACAAAGTTGAAATAAAGAGCTTATAATAATTATACAGTGTATATTTAAGTATATATAAGATATATATAACAAATTGGCGACGAGTGGAGGAGTTTGTGTGGTAAAATGACTTTTGAAAATAGCATTAGTAATGGCATGGTAAAATCACGTGTAGCAATGTTTGGTACAGTACCACAATTTGAAGAATATAGTGAACCGTTTATTAACTATATAGAAAGATTAGAAGCATTTTTTGAAGTAAATGAAACGGCGGAAGAAGATAAAGTAAAATGTTTAATTGTAGCAATTTGAGCAGAAATGTATAAAACATTAAAAATCTGATTGTGCCTGAAAAGCCAACAGATAAAAGTTTTGTGGAACTTAAAGAAGCCTTACTAACCCATTTTGGTTGTAGAAGTAACATTATAAGTGAGAGGTATAAATTTAATTCCAGAAAACAGACTGAAAATGAGTCAGTGAAAGATTTTCTTGTGAATTTAAAGCAGCTGTCAATTAACTGTAAGTTTGGCACTTTCCTAAATGAAGCATTACGGAATAGACTAATAGTTGATTTAAAAGATGAAGCAATGATGAAAAGGTTGTTGCTAGAGAAAGAATTAACTTTTGAAAATGCATGTACATTGGTAATGGACATGGAAGCGGTGAAAAAGCAATCATCAATGATAATCAATAGTGGAGTTATTGGAGAAGATGTTAACAAGGTTAGTCGGGATAAGTTCAAGCCACAACGTCATGGGTCATATTTTTCTAAAAATGTACATCATGAAGACAGTTATAAGAAGAATACCATGTTAAGTCAAGAGAAATGTAAAAGCTGTAATCAAGTTCACAGAAAGAAGGAATGTCCAGTATCAAAGTGGGCTTGCTTTATATGCGGTAGGCGTGGCCATGTAGATAATTGTTGCAGATGTAAAGATGTTAGAAGAAAGAATAATAATTGTAATCTTGTGCAGTGTAATGAAGTGTTCGATCGTGAAAGCAATTTACCATTGGTAGTAGTAGTTGAGATAAATAATGAAAGTATAAGGTTTGATGTGGATTGCGGTGCTAGTGTTACCTTGATGCCTCATTTTATGTTCGTAAAATTCTTGAGAAAGTCAGTAGAATTGTTAAAATATGATGGTACACTAACAGTCGCAAACCAACAAAACTTGAAACAGTTGGCATAATTCATGTTGACGTTTGTTTTAATGACAGTAGTTTTGTCAAATTACCAATTATAATTACAGGTAATGATCTACAAAAAGCACTTTTAGGTAGAAACTGGCTGCAGGTGTTTAATCCAAAGTGGAAAACATCGATACTCTGTAAGAACTGTCAAAAAGCTGAGTGTAAATTGGTTGACAATGAAGTTTTGTCATATATAATATCACAAGTGGTCTGATTTTTTCCGACAAAATTTGTCGTTTCAGATATGAGTAGCTTTGCAACGAAAATTACACGAGTCGACGCAGGAGACGAGTGTAATTTTCCAAAAGCAAAAGCTACGAATGTCTTAAACGATAAATTTTGCAAGAAAAAATTAGACCACGAGTTGTATTCGGCTTGACAATCCACCGAGCAAATTTTTATTTAGCGTGTGTAGTTAATATTATTTTAATTAAATTTGACATTTCATTTTGACAAGTGGTTTTTTCTTAGTGAAAAAACCACTAGTGGTTTTTTCACTATAAAACTAATTTCATTGGTCCCAATTTGAAAAATTCTGTAATTTGATTGGCTAAAAATTTTCGAGTTGGATTGTCAATAAAAAATGATTTTAAAGGTAATATTTCTGAAACATTTATTCATTCGTTGTTGTGCAGATATCGTAATGTTTTTTCAAAAAGCAATAATCCTATTACAGATTTTGTTGTTAATATAACTTTCAAGGAGAATGCAACACCAATTTTTCATAGAGCTTATGATATACCTTTTGCTTTACGAGATGAAGTCAAAAGGGAGTTAGATAAATTGGAGAATAGTCAGATTATCAGTAAAACACAGTTCAGTGAATGGGCTAGTCCTTTAGTGTGTGTACCACGTAAAAATGGGTCAATAAGATTATGTGTAGATTTTAAAGTAACGTTAAATAAGCATGTTTTAATTAATCATTATCTTTTACCAAAAGCTGAAGATATTTTTCAACAGCTGAAAGGTTGTAAAGTGTTTGTGAGATTAGATTTGTCCAATGCTTACTTGCAGTTATCTGTAAGCGAACAAAGTAAGGAATTACTTACTGTTAATACCATGTTTGGGTTGTATCGTTTTAATAGGTTATGTTTTGGTTTAGTATCTGCCCCAATGATTTTTCAATCGGTGATTGATGAAGTTCTTCGTGGTATTCCTAGAACCTGTGCTTATTTAGATGATATTATTTTAGGAGGAGAGAATCTAGAGGAGTGTCAGAAAACTTTGTATTTGGTTTTAGAAAAACTTAATAACTATAACATGAAATTAAATGTTGAAAAATGTGAGTTTTTCGTAGAAGAGTTAGAATACCTAGGGTATGTGTTACACAAAAATAAGCTAAAGCCTAGTGCTTCAAAGATTGTAGCAATTAAAAATTGCCCTTGTCCTGAGAATGTTACTCAGTTAAAGGCATTCTTAGGGATGTTAAACTTTTATCATAAGTTTTTACCAATGCCAACAGAAATCATGGAACCGTTACATAGGTTAACTAGAAAAGATGTTAGTTGGAATTGGTCGACTAAATGTGAGAATGCATTTAATAAATGTAAAGAGATGTTGTCAGAAAGATCTAGTTTAGTAATATTTGATCCTAGTTTACCAATAGTTTTAACTTGCGATAGTTCAAGCTACGGTGTAGGGACTGTTCTTAGCAATGTTAAGGAAGGAGTGGAACATCCAGTAGCATTTGCATTGACTACTTTAACTGTTTCACAACGTAATTATAGTCAGTTAGAAAGAGAAGCATTAGCTATAGTTTTTGCAGTTAAAAAGTTCCATAAATATTTATATGGAAATTCGTTTTTAATCTTAACAGATCACGAACCTTTGAAATCAATTTTTAACCCGCAAAAGAGTATTCCTCAGTTATCAGCGGCACGTTTACAAAGATGGTGTTTATTTTTGTCTGCATACAATTATGAAATCAAGTATAAACAAGATCGTTAATTAGCAATGCTGATTGCTTATCCAGGTTACCAATGATTGATAAATTTAAAGATGACAGTTGTTATTTTGTTCATTTAAATGACAAACTTATGTCACATGAAAGAATTGTTGAAGCAACACAGTCTGATGAATTGTTACTTAAAGTAATTGAGTTGTCTCGTGTTGGTTGGCAAAATTATGTAAAAAATGATGAACTACATTATTATTTTACAAATAGATTGGTTTTAACAGTAGATCGTAATTGTTTATGGTTTGGAAATAGATTAGTTATTCCAAAATGTTTGCAAAAAGAAATTTTGAAAACTTTACATAAAGACCATATCGGTATAGTTCATACTAAACTCTTAGCACGAAGTCATGTTTGGTGGCGAAATATTGATACAGATATTGAAGCGTATATTCGTTCTTGTCCAGTATGTCAAGTATCACAGAACGATAATGTTCCAAAGGTACAAGTTACGAGGGAGGTCCCAGAAGTACCCGACCCAACAAAGAAAACACAAAAATTTTGGAAAAAGATTTATTTATTTTTCAACGTAATCTCCTTTCAGCTCTATACACTTTTCCCAGCGGTGTTCAAAAAGTTCGATACCCTTTTTATAATAAGAACTGTCTTGCTCCTCAAAATAGCCATTAACTGCTGACATCACTTCTTCATCGTTGGAAAATCTTTGACCACTGAGCCATTTTTTCAAGTTTGGGAACAGAAAATAATCCGAAGGGGCAAAATCTGGCGAATATGGTGCACGAGGTAGCAATTCAAACTTTAATTGATTAATTTTGGCCATTGCAATAACGGATTTGTGATCTGGCGCGTTGTCGTGATGAAACAACACTTTCTTTTTAGCCAAATGCGGCCGTTTTTGCTTCATTTCTTCGCTCAAACGTTGCAATAAGTTTGCATAATACTGGCCGTTGATAGTTTTTCCTTTTTCGAGATAGTCAATAAAAATTATTCCACGCGCATCCCAAAAAACCGACGCCATAACCTTGCCTGCAGATGAAACGGTCTTCGCCTTCTTTGGAGCCGGTTCTCCCTTTTGAGTCCATTGTTTCGATTGTTCTTTTGTCTCGGGTGTGAAATGATGGACCCATGTTTCATCCATTGTTACGAAACGGCGCAAAAATTCTGCTTTGTTGCTGTGAAACTTCGCTAAACACTCAATTGAAACATTTTCACGCTACTGTTTTTGCTCGAGTGTGAGCAAACGCGGCACCCATCTTGCACACAGCTTTCTCATGTCCAAATTTTCAGATAATATGCGATGTACCGCACTTTTTGAAATGCCCGTAATGTCTGCTAGCTCGCGCACTTTCAGTCGACGATCATCAAGTACCGCTTTGTGGATTTTCTTCACCATTTCTGGAGTCGTCACCTCATTTGGTCGACCACTGCGATGCTCGTCTTGGCAGCTCGTACGGCCTCGTTTAAACTCAGCTAACCAAAATTTAACTGTTGTAAACGAAGGAGCAGACACCCAGAGTAGAATCCAGTTCAGCTTTTATATTGGTTGGGCTGAGGCCTTTCAAATAAAAGTATTGTATCACATAACGATGACCAATTTTCTCCATTTTCACAAATTCACTGACAACGTTCACTATTGATGGCTGCCAAACAAATACTGAACAACTTGGCGCTTTCAAACTTGAAACATATGCTTTATAGACTGCGTACTTTCCAATACAGTGATATTTTCCACGGCCTACTAGATTTATATAAGCTTCGCTTATATACGGCCGTCTCATTTCCAGTTTTTTCATTGTTGAAAATTATTACAGATTCGTACGTTAAATGGCGCCCACTGGTGGTAATTTTACAACAAAGATATTTAAAGTCAGAGCTCAGTCGCTAATTTTTAGGTTATACTTTATGTCAGTTGTGTCAAACTACCTCCGATTGAAGAGATCACACTTTAAGAAAGTACTTCACTTTCAGAATACATGTATAATACTCAGACATTAGCAGTAGGTAGTAACAAGAAACTTCTTAACAACAATCAGATGTTGTTAAATTATGCATTAAGAAAAAACACTTATGGCTACATTAAAACTAAAAAACATAGGTACCTACTTCAACAACCACTTCACGTATTTTTTACACTATTGACTTGATTTTACAACGATTGTCATGTTATTATTATCAATACGTAGTTAGTTCAGAAAAATTCTCTACTCCATCTTCTTTCTGGAACACTTTCTCAGCTTTACTACAAAACCTTTTAAGACATGATTATAAAATCGTTATTTACTTATCGTTACCTATCCTATACCTACCCTTCAAAATTTTAAAATTCTTTCTCTGTCATCGCTTTTGGTTTATGATATGCGATATCAAAAATTCTATATAAAGCTAACCTCTTAGGAGACAAATCTTGTCAGTCTCTTTTTACTGAAACGAGTGTCCTTAGATTCAAGTAGATTTCATCAGCTCTTATGTCTAAAAATATTTATTTTCAGTAATGCCTTTCACAGTGAGATTTCTTCATTCCATGGTTATACTTCTAATCGTAGCTTCAGTTCATAGGTCGTGCATTGACATTAGGTGCCTACATCATCTGCTGTGGTAATTCAAGTGCTACAAATCCCAAAGGAGCATTCGTATTTTGTGAAATATTACACTGTACTTATATTGTGGCTATTATGTAGTTATTAAGGTGTTTCTAGTCTAAAAAAATCAGTCAATTAGTAATGTTATATAAAATCTAGTAAAACTTACTAAAAAAAGTAAAATTTTCTTATATATAGGATATTTTGCTTTCCAAATTCCTACTGCAACATATTTGTGTCTTATTTATGTACATTATATTTAAATAGTATGTACAAATGTCAATAAATTAATATTGCACAATAGCAAATGACAATTATTGGTATGAGCTGTAACCTTAAAATTAACGACTGCAGTCTGAATACAAACCATCTTCGTTGCAAAATTATCGGCAGTGGGCGCCACTTAACGTACCGATCTGTAATTTTTGGATTCTAATTGCAACAATGAAAAAACTGGAAATGAAACGGCCGTATATAAGCGAAGCTTATATGAATCTAGTAGGCCGTGATATTTTCAAACAACTACCGCCACCTCTTGGTCAGGTCGGGTACTTCTGGGACCACCCTCGTAGTTGGAGGAATGAGCAAGAAGCTTGGAAACGTATTCATGTTGATTTTTCGAAAACTGAGAATGTAGTATTTTTAATAATCACAGATAGTTACAGTAAATGGTTAGAATGTTTTATGATGAGAAATACAAGAACATGTGATGTGATTTATAGGCTTGAAGAAGTGTTTTCAAGATTTTCCTTTCCTGAAGTGGTAGTTTCTGATAACGGTCCGCCATTCTGTTCGCGAGAATTTAAACAGTATTTAAGTAATCACAATATAAAATTGTTGCATTCACCTCCATATACGCCATCTGCAAATGGTTTAGTAGAAAGGAGTGTGCAGTCAATTAAGAAATTGTTACTTCGTTTAGTTATTGCCAATAAAATTGAAAATCGCAATGTCCCATTACAACAACGTTTGAATCAGTGTTTAAAGTCTTACAGGTTTACACCTAGTACTGTTACTGGTAAAAGTCCAGCTGAAATAATGTTTAAATACAATGTTCGCACAGAGTTATCAATGTTGAAGCCTTCACGTAATACTAAAGCAGAACAAGATAATGTCTATAATTTAAGAAGTTACAGTAAAAGGGGAGAGGAAGTGGTTATTTGGAAGAGTTATGCAAAGAGTTGGTAGAGTAATATATATAGTAAAATTGCAGAATGATGTATTTCGTAAGGTTCATGTAAATAATATCCAAAGTTGTGTTGCTGATGATTGGCATCCTTTACCAAGAGTTGTATTTGATCAGAATCAAGTTAAAGAACGTAAGTCAAATTCTCTTATAACTAATCCACAACCACTACCACTTGCTCTTAGCAAAGGTGTTAGAATTATTAAAAAGCCAGATCGATATGTTCCATAAGAGACGTATTGTATGTTCAAACTTTAAGTGGAAATAAGTGATATGTAGGCTGAGGTTGCTATGGCAACGAAAAACAAGAGAGGTGTTGACTAACTGAATAAAGAAATGTTATGTTATGTGTTATTGTACAAAGTTGAAATAAAGAGCTTATAATAATTATACAGTGTATATTTAAGTATATATAAGATATATATAACACCTATAATCTTTTTGTTTAATTAAAGTGTCAGTCGTGTTCGGATTGTAATGATTTGTATGTGCTAGTTGTTTAATGGTTGATATCTCTTTGCTAAAATCTGGTTTTGTTAGTGGAATAGTTAAAGCTCTGTGTACTAATGATCTGTAGGCTGCTATTTTATGTGTTTTATGGTGACAAGATTCATTTGGTATTGTTATGTCTGTTTGTGTTGGTTTTATGTATATGGAAAATTCAAATAGATTGTGTGCGTTAATCTTGATATTTAAGTCTAGAAAGTTTATAGTCCTGTTATGTTCTGTTTCTAGTGTAAAATTTATGTTAGGTGGATACTATTAATAAGAATTAAAAATTCATTGATAACCTCAAAAGAACTGTCAAAACAAGCTAAAATGTCATCAACATAACGAAACCAGAAGATAATGAGTTTAGAGAGGTTTAATTCAAATATTTGATCTTCGAACTTGTCCATAAATATGTTAGCTAATAGAGGACTTAGAGAATTACCCATAGGTAAACCATCTTTTTGTAAATAAATTATGTTATTTACCAACACAAAGTTGTTCACCACCCTAATTTTCACAATACGTGATACGTCGGTTAGTAGAGATATAGCTTGAATAAAATATTATTAAAAACACAAAATAGACATGGTTATTAGTACACAAAAAAACAGAAAACACAAAACAGACAAAAAATATACGTTTGGTCACCCGTAAGCCCTTTACTCAGACGCAAGTAAAGGTTAAAGCAATAGGAGTCTATGCCACTTACGGTCAATTTGTGACAAGTTTAAATTTAATTACAATTGTATTTATATAATTTGGATGTAATGATCATAGCAAAATAGTGTGCTCCTTTATGACGTCAAATCAGGTAGTTACTACAAATTTTACCTGACGCGAGTTTTATATTGCACCAATTTTGGTTAAGAAATGCTTATTACTGACATACTTGCAGTTCAGCGAATGATATTTCGTATTACATATTAGTTAATTAAACAAAATTATTTCTTAATGGAAACTTACAAAATATTCCCTTTTTTAATATTACAATAAAAAATCTTAAATTAAATCTAATTGAAATAAATGTTCAAGGGCCAGTCTCGGTGGATTAGTGGTTTGCATGTTTGCTTCATAATCCAAAGATCGCAGGTTCGATCCCCGGCCGAGCTGGTAATTTTTCATAGCGGAGAAAAATTTAAAACATGCCTTCTTTTCGGGTAGGAAGTAAAACTGTAGGTCCCGTGTCAATGCGATGTTTGGCACGATAAAGATCCCTACTGGGGGTGGAATTCTCCCAGATTCGGCTAAATTCTAGTAGGGTCGGCCAAATGATCATACCAATCGGTGCCATGAGGTACGACGGATGCTCCGCCATACTGATTCTTCGCCCAAACACAAACAAACAAACAAATGTTCAAGGAGATTGAACATTACTACCGGGGACGGCGTAGAGGGGTTGAAGAACAAATTCTTCGTTCGCCGCTGGGGGTTGAGTCTTTGGTTTGTTGGTCCACCTTTTCCATATGATGAATGCCATGATGCAAAGAGAGATGACCAGGATTGCGGTAAGAACACTGGTCGCAGTTGAATGAAGGTGAACTTGATACCATTGCTTGCCCTCCAGGTTTTCGTCTACCTCTCGTGCTTTGGTTAGTATTTGTGTTATCTTGTCGGATGTTTTCAATACAGGTTCATTCTTAATGGTAAGAATGCTTGGACCTATTTTTTCTACTGTGGTGTTGATCTTGAATACTACAGGTTTGCTGAATGTGGTCAATACTGGCACCTCGCTGAATGTTGTTGGGTGCAATGTGTTCTGTTTGGTTTCTACAATGCACTCTGGGGATATCTTAATAATACCAGTATCATTGAGAATCACATCATCGCGGATGCTGTTGCAGATGACTGCCGCTCTGATTGGTTTATTTGCTATAAACAGCCAAGTGTTGATCATATACAGCTGTTTCCATATTATCGAGGAAATTCTGATTTGTCGAGTGATGCATCTTGGCTTTTCTATTCGGTTGTACAGTTCGTCAATGAAACAATTTGGATTGTTTTCAATGTCTCTTAACACAGTTGGTGAACATAAATACAGATTTCCTCCCACTGGGAAACTTTCTTCCAATTCCTCTTCGGGGATTTCGAAATATTTCTGATTGTTGTAATCTATGGCTAGAAAGTTGCTGGGCACATCAATACTAATGAACACCTCATCTTCCATTTTCTTGGGAATGGGAGTAATCATTATGATGTTGTACCTTGTTGTTTCCCTTATGTGGAAGTAACCATAAATCTTGATAATTTGATCGTCTTGGTTTACATCCATTTTGTACATGACAGGTAATACTATTAGACTTGATGGTAACTTTTTCGTTAATTTATTGGACAACTCCCTAAACTGAGCAGGTGGAATAAATTCGAATAAATGACCTCTTCTAAAACATGCATCCAATAGTTTTTGGAATTTTTGCTCCATTTATTGGATATAGTTATGGATATATTATATTAATATATGGATATTCAACTTATTTATATCTATAGATCGATACCAGGCTTGCATCTCTGTGATTGCTTGAAGTCCTTGATTTAGATTCGTACGGAAATTCTCCAATTTTTGGGATATTCTCACTTCAGTATCGTTAATTGTCGACATTGCAGCTACCATTAGTTTTGATTGGTGTTTGTACGCTCCGATTAGCTGACGTTGATTTTTGTCTAAATCTTCAATATCATTGTATACTTCATCGTTAACGCCAAAGATCTCAGTTAATATTTTCCCTAAGACACCTCTTTTGCTCCGATGCCTAGATGTGCTATAGATGCTGTTAATGTTCCATATTATTGCTTCTTGTTGTTTGTGAATATGGTGAAGAAGTTCATTGCAGTTAATGGCGTTGTCTGTAAGTTGCTTAGCTTTTTTACATAATGTTGACATTTGGCTCACAGTGGTATTGATAGTTTCTTCGTCGATTTTAATGCTGGAGATCGTGAAGTTTAACTCTATTCGAACTGTTCTGCTGTTTATTTTCGCACTCCCAGTATTTTCTACATAGATTCCCGACTCTGGATATTTAATTATATAACTACATTGACTGTTGTGTAGAATACTGCTGAACAACCTTAAAAATAAAATTATCTTGGTAACAGTAGACAGCATTCCAGCAGATTCCTTGGATTTATTTTCTTTATGCCTTATTTCTTCTGAAGTAATTACCATCGAAGATAGGGATGGTGAGTCTGGGAAGTGCCACATGGAAATTGAGATCTTGATTTTGATTAGTTGATAAATTTTCTATTTTTTTCGTGCTGTTGACTAATAAGCTGCTCGACTTGATTTTCTTTTTCTTCGTATATTTCTGCTTTAAAATAGTCTTCTTTATAATCCTTCTCGTGAAGAAGAATTTCTTTATGTAATTTTGTTATTTCACTCCACTGTTCGGAGATTGATTTAATTTTATGCTCACAATAAATCCTTGTATTGGTTTATTCCATGTTATTAATTATATTGGTTATTGCTTTATCTAGAAATTTGATGTTGATTGTTTGACGTTGTAAACGAAATTCTTGATCATCGATAGTTTTTCCGAAGGTGAATTTGAAATCCGTGTCCCTTGGCGTTGCTGCAGCAAGACGTTCTTGCCACTCTTGAATATATCTTTCGGTTTCTTGGTAAATCTTTCTTACCTGATCGAAAAAATTTTGTTTAATATAATTGTGTTCGCTAGGGAGCGTTTTTAGAAGTTCTTCGTGCTTTTTTCGGAAATCATTCCAATGCTGCTGTAATGTTGTGTACCGAGTGTTGAAATACTCTTGAGTTTTTGTTGTAGAAGAATCCTTCTTCATGTTACTAAGAAGTTTTTGCATCGTCTCGGCTAGTTTCTTCTGTTCTGCTAGATTATTCTCCATATTGATGTTGAATTTTTCGTACACTTCAGTACTCTTGACTCTTGCGAAGATCTTGAATTAATGCACCCAGGGGTCTATCGCAGTGGAAACTCACAGGGGCTGGTGCAAGGTAGGCTCGAAGGACCAAATGTTACGACCAATACAGCCGTAAAAATATTTTGGGTAGTTGTTCACCACCCTAATTTTCACAATACGTGATACGTCGGTTAGTAGAGGATCTAGCTTGAATAAAATATTAAAAACACAAAAAAGACATGTTTATTAGTACACAAACAAAACAGAAAACACAAAACAGACAAAAAATATACGTTTGGTCACCCGTAAGCCCTTTACTCAGACTCAAGTAAAGGTTAAAGCGATAGGAGTCTATGCCACCGGTAACATATGCACCGTTTAGATATCTGAAAGGTAAAACATTTAAAAGCAGTAAGAAAAGGGATAAAAATAGAAGTTATCAAGTAATGAATGTTTTTACATGTTGCAGCACAAACATCAAAAACTTAATTTGTGTTCTTGTATCTTATAGATGCATTTTCTATAGTATAGAACTCATTTGTGCGATTAAGTAACTAATTTCTGTTGCAACAGCAACTATGCTTATTTGATTTCTTTGCCGCAAGTAATTATACCCTTCTGTTAACGAATTAATCTACTTCTTAGAATTCTGTTTCTGTGAAATTTTATCAGCATGCATGTCATGCAAATGATGTCTATTTTCAATTTCTTTATTTCCAGTTATACCAGAACATGAAAAGAAACAAGGGTGGTAATTAATACACTCCTTTATTGAAATATTGCTTTTTTATATAGTGTTCGTTACTTGTGTCAATATTCGTGAGCGTACTGAAAAGTATCTTTCAGCTGTGACCGACTTAACAATCTCATTTACCTTAGCTATCTAGACAACAAGAAGGTAGACACGAGTGAATTATCGACCATAACATCATCCTAGACTCTCGTAATTTATGAAGGACTACTGTGCACGCAATACAATTAAGCTTGCTGACTTTCACCTTTAATTTTCATTATGTACGGGAAATTTTATGAAATTTGTTCTTGGTTACGTTACAGTTTTTATATTATTTCCAAAGTAGAATGAAAAAGAAAGTATATTTAAATAATGATGTAAATGGTAACTTTTTCTTTGAATAAAGAAGTAGTGTGAACATATCTAATTGAATATCGATTTTAACAGCTTATTTACCTCAAATGCATGTTATATTTAAGTGCTCCTCGACATGCTACTGATATTTAGAAAACGAGTACCAACTGTTGGAAAATAAGTACGATAAAAGTGTAAGTATTGTAAAGTGCCATTGCACCCGCAAATTGCTTTTATAAACGTTACTATGTTTGGAAAAATTGAATCGCTTCTTTAGCAGTGCATCTTTTTACAACATTTAGCGGGTTTTCTGAAACTGTGCTATTAACCTTTTTTTTATTTATTTTTACTTATCAAACAATGTAATTACTATATAGCGATGTAGTACTGAAAAAGTTCTTCATTAATGAATATAATACAATTTCTTGATATTGTAATGAGCTTTTTATTGTGAAATACTACAGGTTGTTTATATTTAAAAGAAACTTATTAATCTCAGGGCGGCTAATAAAGGTAATGGGATACTTATCTCATTTAATTTTTTTATGGATATGAGACTCTCTTTAAATTTTTGTATCATTCAATGTTGATTTCTTACACGAATGATCACTTTGATGTTTAGAAAAACAGAAAATTATTCTTGTATTGTAGTGTAACAAGAGAGAAAAAGAAAGAACCTCTTCTCGAACAACAAATGGAATATTCTACGGCATTCGAGAGAATGACTCATCGCACCAAGCATGTGAACGAGACGCGTTTATTCTAGAAATATATAGTAGTTTCTAGCGGCTTCTAGTAAGTTTGTAGGAGGGTATATAACCGACATCGCCGATAAAAAGAGGCAGTCAACAGCAAGTCATTAACTGTGTATCACGAAATAAATAGCGAATGTAAAGATAATTGTTGTATTAGAAATTCATAGTCTGTAAATAATAGTTTTTAATGGTTTATAATCATAGCGTTAATTTATAGTGTATTCATTAGTGTTTGTAAATGAATATTTCTTATTAATAGACGATTTAACCAGCACTTTTGTTATTATTTTAAAAAGAACGTAACAGTAGTTTATAGAATTCCTCAAATGAAATATGGCTGATGATGAATTTTATTGACATATATCGACGCATTCAACGCAAAACGGCGTAAGCGACATTTGAAAGATTCATCAGTAAATGCGAAAAACTAAATTTTAACAAAATGATCTTGGCGGTAGTTCTTGTCCCTTTTAAACCATTAATGATAATAAATAAGATACTAAAAACTATTTTCTATTGTTCTAAATAATCAGGTTTTATTTTTATTAGAAGAAATGTCGTTTTCGCAGCTCATATTAATCGTGAGGCGTTTGCGCCAAATGCTAGATGTCGCTTGGGCCAAAATGTCATCGCTTTCATTAATTAAACGCGGTAGTACAGTCAAACTGTACGAAAAACGGGCTTAACTTGGAAAATGGAAGTACATGGGATTTTTTTCTTCCAGCATGTAGGAGGGGTCTAGAAAAGCTTAACTTGAAGTTTTCGACCTCAAATTCATATGAGCTTTTTCCGCCATTTTGAAAAGAAGTGAACTTGAAAGTTGATGAAAGTTTGAACTTTTTCATTTTTTATATTACGCGAAAAAGTTTCAAATAAAAGTTGTAGACAATCGAATTGCCGACAAAAATGCTTCATACAAATTTTTTGTCGGACCTACTGTTACAGAGATAATTTCAAAATAACACTTCACCCTTCTTTTCAAAATGGGGGAAAAAGCTCATATGAATTTGAGGTCGAAAACTTCAAGTTAAGCTTTTCTAGACCCCCCCTGAATGCTGGAAGAAAAAAATCTTTTCAAAGACCATAAATGTAATGTGTTCTCCAGGAAACCGGTGAAAGGTAAATCGGCCACCACAATTTTTATTTTTGTTTTCCCTCACAACTTTTTCATTTTTTATATTACGCAAAAAAGTTTCAAATAAAAGTTGTAGACGATCGTATTGCCGACAAAAATGCTTTCTACAAATTTTTTGTCGGACCTACTGTTACAGAGATAATTTGAAAACAACACTTCACCCTTCTTTTCAAAATGGGGGAAAAAGCTCATATGAATTTGAGGTCGAAAACTTCAAGTTAAGCTTTTCTAGACCCCCCTACATGCTGGAAGAAAAAAATCCCATGTACTTCCATTTTCCAAGTTAAATGTTTAGTTTGACTGGACTACGGTGCTTATGACCACTTATGCCATTCCAATAATTTTGCATTGTGGTAGCAGTTTCTTGCTTACGTCTATCAATAAAGTAGTAACTAAAAAACTATTGAAATTCAGTCTATTTTCCCTCTAATGAGAATACAGTAAAATATTATCACATCTGAACAGCAAAATTAACACATTTTATAGGAGTAAAAAACTTAATGTTAATGCTAGCAGAAAAAATTAAAACCATAAACAAATTCAATCCAATAAAAAATAATTATGGCAAAAACAATACTGAATTTTTCAGTGTTCTATGTTCTTAACCTTGCATTCGCCAAAATGGTTAGCCATTCAGATGGGGCCATTACAGTTTTTCCTTTAATAGACTTCTCTATCACTGCATGCATTGAGTCCACGGACATATAAGTGTGGCCCATTACCAAGAATGTGTTTGATATCTTAGTGATATTTCTTGCTGATTTAAGGATATAGAATACCATGCTAAGCATAGATTTATTTTTATCTTGTTCTCCACAGTTATCGCAGAAAAATCCCACAGTTGTACTTATCCTTGTACTTATCCTACGATCATCATCCTCGTTATTATTTGTATAAACGTCGATAATGCCTAAATTATTGTAATCTAGGACAACTTCTGTAGCATCCACATTTTCTAAGGTAGTTGTGTATGTTATGACATTTGTGATTTCTATATTATTCTCCAAAAGAATGTCATTGTTAATCCTTGCATGAGAATATCGTTTATATTATTCTGTGTAGTATGATTTTCGAAATTTTTATTATTTTCCAACGCAAGATTCAAAATTTTTCTGCCTCGTGAACCCATGGCAACAATGGCGTAAGCGACAGTTTTTGTTTACCTAAAATAAAGAATCAAAATCAAAGTTTGATTTAGATGTCATAGGTTCGAGTTGTCTTAACACCCAGTTGAGCTAAGAAATATTGAAAAACTCCGTAACGTCTAATAAAAAAAATGTCATGAAGCAGTATAGCCAATAGCACACGAATTGGCGCTTATGACAAAATGGTATTTAACTCAATTTGCATGACTTAAGCGACAGTTTTTAGTATCAAATTATGAGAATATCTCGTTGAAATACATCTATTTTTCATACTCATACGATTATGATACGGCAAATGAATAAATTGATGCACTTACCTTCTATTAATTTGCAAATTATTCCAGGAAAACCTAAATAAAGCTTCACCTAAGTAACCTTATGGGATAGTGGCGTTTATGCTAAATGTGGAACATAACTGCAACGTTTTGAATTGCGCACAATGGCCCTTACACAACTTTAAAACTAAATATCTCAATTTAGATAATAGATGGCGTTATAAACTCAAATCAAGTAGAGTCACTCTATATCACTTATAAGAGTTGAGCCAACGCGAATGCCAATCTGCCATTTTGGATCCAAAAATATACATTGCAAAAATTATTGGTTATGTTTGCCTGGCAAATGTCAAATGTTTCATAACCTGACATTACTTCATTATAATTTACTATAGCTTATTTGAATTGATTAATATAATAAAATTCCTAAATGGAGTAATATATATTCATATTTTATTTGCAAAATTGAGAAAAGAAGAAACTACTCTCAGCTACAAAAAAAAACTGTTAATGTCTCTTGTGCTCTAGTAAGTCAATTTCCATTTGAATTATTTCCGTAATAAAAACTTGAAAAGCAGTGAAAATATTTTGCTTTATTAAATCGTTTTATTTCAGATTTATTACTCAGTAACATATTTTGCATATTTTATCAAATGGGCCGACTAAGAAAGATATTTTTAACTTCAAACTGTCGACTGATAAGTTTTTTGTAAAGAGTCCTCGACCACCTATTCCACTAAAGTTTTCGCAAATGTATGGCATACATTCAGGCAATAACATTTTTGTCGGAACGTCGGAATTCTGGAACGTGGAGACAATGCATAATTAGAAGCAAGACTCCGTATTACTAGTGAATTCAACTTGTACCTATCGAGTTCAATCATGCAAAACTAAAAGATCTTTAAGCCCTTTGTGAAGTATTATCTTATATAGAACACCGTGGTTTTTATGATATTCTGGACACTATAATGAAGACCCAGGTGACATTGTCGAGGGCGACAACAGCAGTGCTTACACATATTTTTTCTTTCATGCTAGAGATATGAATCTTTTGTTTAAAAGAGTATATATTTTAGTTTTTTTAAATCTGCCAGACCGATATATTCTAATTAAAATGTATCTTATGTTTAATAAAAAAAGTAACAAATCTGTTTTGCAAATTTTCGTCAATAACCACAGATTTTTGGATAGTGTAAGAATGTTTCATAAACTGCACATAGTTCCAAATAATAAAAATTCTGGCCTTACATTAGTTTTTGGTTCTCCTAAGGGTTATAGTTTTTTGACAAATGCCGTGTTTGACATCAACCCTTCAATTGCAATTTATATTTCTTAAAAACTTGAAATAGATAAGAGAAATACATAAAAATTCTTCATTTTACTAAACATCATATTATTTGTCAAATTAAGGGCGATCTTTTCACCACCTTGTAACTTTATTTGGCAGTTAATTGTTATGGATACAATTGTAGAAACAGTTGTAACCATAGCAAGTAACTTCCACATAAATTTATGAGGAAGTGAAAAGACCTGTCCTAGATTACCTAATTTTGTCAAACTTCGTGTTTTTAAATTGGCATTAGTGCAAATGGATCCAACCAATCAGCGTCGATTCCTGCGTTGGTCCAACTCTTATAAGTAATATAGAGTGACTCTAAAATCAAGAGAAGTCGTGGTGTTTACGTCTACACAGCTGTATAAAAATCTCAATTGCTGAAAAAATGTCGCTTACGTCGTTTTGCCTTGAACGCGTCGATATATTTGTAATGTCATATTTGACATTGGTAAAGCAATCAGTCACTATTACCATCAAGTAAGTATAATACACATTATATACATATTAATTTCTTTATCCACAATCACTATACAATAAGGTAATAATTGAACTCCTTGCCAACGTATAATGTGGTTTATAAAACTCCAGGGTTTCTATACATAAAACACATGGAATTATAATGATTGTTGAACACACTAGCAACCAGTAAAGCAAGGGTACTACGACAAATGGAACACGAATAATGATTTTCAAGGTAACATCCGCCGTCGCAGTAAAATGTCAAATAATTTTTTGATAAAATTCGGCAATTCTGATTCTAAATGAGTGTGATTGTGGATAAAACATTGTATTGCATACGGGTTTTAGATGCATTTTATTCACTTAAGAAAATTAAACGCTCGAGCAAGCTCTCGCGTTTAAACATTCTTGCGTGAATAAAATGCTATCTAAAACCCTTATACAATAAATTACTATTATCCACAATCACTATATAATCCAATACTACTAAAGTTGATTTGTATGTGTGTCCGAGCCCCATTCTCGCGTTCTATAAGGGCTGGAGAGATGGGCTTGGGCTCATTCGACGCGTAATTTGCCGAGGATAATGCACGAGGATAATTTAAAAATTTTTTAAATTAGGTTATGTTTTAAAAATTTTTAAATTAGGTGATGTTTTAAAAAATCGATAAATGCTGATTCTATCGTACTATTTAGTGCTATTGAGTGTTATTTGGTACTAATATGTGCTCTATCGATAGAGAATCGATTGGAGATTTATGTAGGTCATGTAAATACTGACCTACTTTAAAAAAAATCGATAAATGCTATTTCTATCATACTTAAGTGCTTAGGCCCGTAGGGCCCATTATCCTAGTAAGGTAATAATTGAACTCCTTGCCAACGTATAATGTGGTTTATAAAACTCTAGGGTTTCTATACATAAAACACATGGAATTATAATGATTGTTGAGGTGACATCCGCTGTCAGAGTGAAATGTCAAATAATTTTTTAATAACATCAGATGATTATTTCATTCTACTTCGTTTTTGACCAATCGCAAGGCTTTATTTTTTGGATTACAGCCATAATTCGATAATTTTTTATTGTCCTTTTCGACTGTTTTTATCTTCGTGACAACGCTGAAAACTAGTGTCACATGTGTCCCATTTTTTACTTTCATGTCAAATACTAATCTTTATGTTAATAAGTAGATGCTTAAGGAGGTTACAGCGGATCTTTGCGGGGTGAAGGGTAAGGGGATATCTCCTATGCTTTTACATAGGCTCTAACAAGAAATACCAATCGATAAAATAAATTAACATTCTTAAAACTTAACAAAATCATTTTATTATGAATGCCTATAATGCATTTATTAATTATTTGTATATATTAAAATAATTTAAGTCGATTGGAGTGCATTTGTTTAATTGTTGAAAGTGTAAATATAAATGTAAATAGGTTAAGAATCGTGGCAACACCTCAAAGAAATCAATCGATTTTGTTGGTAGCAGTGGTAGGTTTCAGCTTTCGATTGAGTTGACATCCTAACCTCCAAATGTCAATCCCAAGTGGAAACATGTTGAATGCTTTGTAATTTTGTATGCAATTACAGATGGGAATATTCTATTTTTTAACTTTTGTATAGTCTAAAGATTACAATCTGCTAAGCAGATACAAGAAATATATAAAAAGTTGTTGAGGTTTAATACATATATTTTTAAAATTAGTGTGTTTGTATTACTGATTTCGTGGATATTCTGATTGTGATGATAAATTGTATTCATCACATTGCAAAAGGTAATTTTACATTTTGCAATATTTCCGTCGAATTAACATTTGTATTCTGATATTATTAACACAGAAGACTGAATTGTTCAACATAATTTGATTAATAAAATATATGATTATTAGTTAATACAATAAAATATAGATTATTATAACGGTCATTATATGTCATCTTTCTGTTCTGTTATTTGAATTCGCGCGCTATGAGGTGTTGTCACATCTCTGCTGTCTTTCCACATATGTCGTGAAAAATTCTTGTTTTGTTTACTTTAAATTATTATTGTGCATTAACTAGACACAAGATTTCAAAAATATTGGGCAGCATTGTTCTTCGAATATGAGAGTATGTCATTTTAGTTTTTTATCAGATTCCCTACATTTCTTCATCATAATTTTTCGTTAAAACTGCTAAAGGTTAGATGGTCTCCATAAGAGCCCATGTTAAATTCTGGATTTTATTTTCCATTTTTCTCGGTAATGGAACACAAGAAGATTATAAAAAAATGTTACCGAATAGAATAAGTGTCAAAGAACTCGAGGTTTAAATTTCACGTCATTCTCTACATTTTTACATTTCGCTGTATCCTCCTTAAATAAACAACTGTATCATGAAATAATCTTACCGAATTACATGCTCGTGCTTCTGAAATTATCTGTTGTAATACTCAAGTTGATTAAAACGCAACACTCGTGTCATTTTTTGACAAATTTCCCTCCGTTGCACTCGGGAAATTAAAACTTCAAAAAATGACACTCGTGGTTGCTAATCAACGTTCGTATTACAAATCGATAATTTCGAAGCACTCGTGTAATTACAAGTGAAAATTATTTATTAACATTAATATTAATATTCAGATTAACATCAAATTGCATTTTAGATGGTCTTTTAATGCCCAATCCATTGGTTTCAACCGCGACATCCGGGTTAAGCTTCATAGAAACAGTCTTTGAAGAAGATGCAGAGTTCTCTTGAATTGTGCTAGATTTTCCTTGAATCTTTCTTGCAATTTCCATTTTACTTGATTCACTTTTCTCAATATATCCTTCCACAACACTGGAGGACCTCCACCCTCCGTGCCTCTTCAAGGTGATGATGTCGCTCCCAGCATTAGCTAATAAAGTTGCCGAAGTCCGTCGCATGCTATGACCAGAATACAGTTCAGGATTATCCAATTTTAGAAAAGAAGCAACCTTCGAAGGAATCTTAGACAATGTGTTAACGCCCACAGGTTGCATTGCACATTTTAAGTTCTTATAGCGCAAAAAACCTGCCTTGGCAGCCATCACAGGCTAAACGTAATCGCATATATCTTCTGTACATCTCAAGAACATTATTCACAGAAAATCCTTCATCCAATACTGTGAAACTTCTCGAAATATTAGTTTTGGTGTCTGGCATGGTCACGTACAAATGGGCACCCTTATCCTGTACATTTGAAATATTCAGGTTTGTCAGTTCATTGCATCGTAAGCCACCAGCAACCCCCATTATGAGGGCAACCTAAAAAAATCCAAATACTTATAGAGAGAATTGAGGAAAAAAAAAGGTTTACCTTCATCAATAAATATTCCTCGTCAGGTGCCTCTCTTAAAAATTGTTCAATGTGTTCCCTCTGCAGCACCTTTGCCTTTTTTGGATGGTGGTTTTTCGAAACACTCTTTAGAAAAGCAAGTAGCTTTCCGAATGTTGATATATCCATATTTTTATGAACTCTTAAACAATTTCTTAACATTGAATATTTTGTCCACATCGACGAGGAGGCAAATTTTCGTTTCAAATTTGAAAAGTACGCCAATAGGACATCTTCATTTATTATGCTTACGCCTTTTTCTTCCCTCCACTGATTAAATAGGGCATACTCTTTTTCGTATGCATTTCTAGATTTTTGTGGCAACAGTTGAAAGATCACTTCTTTGGCGGCTGCGGTAATTTCTTCCGGTAAAAACTCACTTTCTCCCATTTTTCGAACGAACACAAACGTTGTTTACAAAAATTTCGTTTCTATAAACAAACACACTAGCAACCAGTAAAGCAAAGGTACTACGACAAATTGAACACGAATAATGATTTTCAAGGTAACATCCGCCGTCGCAGTAAAATGTCAAATAATTTTTTGATAATATTCGGCAATTCTGATTCTAAATGAGTGTGATTGTGGATAAAACGTTGTATTGCATACGGGTTTTAGATGCATTTTATTCACTTAAGAAAATTAAACGCTCGAGCAAGCTCTTGCGTTTAAACATTCTTGCGTGAATAAAATGCTATCTAAAACCCTTATACAATAAATTACTATTATTTAATTTTTTTTTCTAGTATTTTAGAAAAAGATTCTTACCCTGTCACCTTATACATAGTGTATCTCAAGTAAGGCTTCAATGTATGGTTATTTGATCTCCTTAACCAATCTTCCAAATATTTTCTTATTTAGTTAATTTATATCTTCCTTCCCTTTTCTGTACCTAAACCACTTTCACTACACCTCACTTTAACTTGATATCACCCAGAATCTCTTCTTTTTTATTTTCTTTTTTTTAAGGTCAACTTATCACCTACGTCTGCCTTCCAGTGAAGAGCTTATCAAACGTCTCTACACTCCAACATTGTTATGTCGTTTCCGGGGATCACACTGCCACTCTTCGTTGAATTCAGCCTGTGAACCAAACTTCTTAGGATGCTACAATGATACTGGATTAAAGTAACCTTAATGACTCTCTTGAATGTATAAATGTTTATTCTAATTTCTTATACAGAAACCTATTGGAGGAAAAGATTTCCCAACAGCTCGGTCTCTTTCAATTATTATTACTTGGACGAATCCAAATATGGTATCAATCAAGGTTTACGTATTATCTAATACTGTTAAGTATATTTCATTGATTGCCTATTTTAGTTTTAACTTTCTGTATTCTTCTTTTCTTCTGTTATTGCCAATTTATCCAGCTACTGTTACTCCAACTACCTATTTAACCAAGACATTTAAATCCTTTTTTAATTTATTTATTTTAGTGTTTTAGTTCTTGCACAATATTATTTTACAATATCTTTACATAATTATTTCATTTATTTTAAACAACCTTTTTTATCTTTTTATGTACACTTCATCTAAAATCTCTTTTATTATTCTTTTATCACCCAGAGGAACCACCTTTTCATTTATTTTATTTGTTTATTTTCATTTTTTTTCCTTTTTAAAAAAGAAATATGACCCCTCTGTGGCGATTCATTAATTTCTGTCCATTCAATAATAATACAAATAACCATAGAACATATATCTATTGTTTTATTGTCAATTTCATTTTTGTATTATTATTAAAGGACAGTTTGAATTTTTTAACTTTTAGAAAAGATCAGTATACCTTTTATTTTTTTTTATTGATGTCCTTTTTCTATTTTAAGGATGTATTGATCTTTCAATACACTTAACTAATGTACATATTCTCTTTCTTTTTTTGGGCCTATACTGAAGAATAAGACATCCTTTTCTAATCGCTTATTGTAATTTACATTCTTTTTATACTGTAAATACCAAATTTAATAAATATTATTCAAACTTGATTTACTGTGTGCTGATTTTATATTAATTTTCCTTTTCTTTTATCTACAGTTATTGTTCATATCATATAGATTTTTTTTTATTATTGATGATCACCAAAAACTATGTTTTAAGAATAATGATTTCCAAAGTTTCTAGTAGAATGTACCTTTCTGGTACTCTCACTTTTTCTGATAAAAGTGACCATTACAATATATTGTCTCACGTGTGATTGATTATTATCTTTTCAATATAAAATAATCAGTTCAGTAGTTGGCGGAAAGGTTTAATAAAGAAATCAAATGAGTATAGGTGAGGAAAGAAATAATTAATAAATAGCGAGTAATACTTTTTTCAACATCTTGAAATATTTCGATTGGAATTTCAATATCAAATAGAGATCTCTGTATGTCAATAGTAAATTTCTTGATTCTCGGTAGATCTAGATACCTTATGTACTTCTATGTCTCCACATCATAACATTGTTTGTACACGACCTACATACACGAAATGTTAACTATTTCTCTATGGTTTACCGTATCGGAATTGACGTTATTGTATAGGGCGTTAGTGTACATGTAAACATTCAACATGGCTAATTTAAAGCAAAATATACTTATTACATTTGCCAGATACTTCTTCAAAAACTTCAAATTTTGCGAATATTGTCTTATTTCTTGAAAATCCACACGCTTGTTGTGTTTACATGTAATAAATTTGAATTAATTAGGCTATTTTGAAATTTTATAACTTAATTATAATAATGTATACTTTAGGTTGGTGGTACTAAAAAAATATATATAAACGTTACCCACCGGCTAATTTTTATACTTTATAAGCAATTTATAGGCTATTTCATTAAAGATATCCTAGAATTAAGATACTAATCTACAATATACATGTATCAATATGCAGATATATAAAAAACAAAAAAGAAATAGACTACCGGATCTGGGATTCGATATGATAAACGAACAGTTGACTGTATTATGACGCTGGAACTGTCTACTTCATTACTTTTTTTAAATTTCTTTAATTCCAAATAATTTTGTTTTTTAAGAAATATCGCTTTCTTTTATTTTATATTGTTGTTTTTGTATATAATTTTTATATTATTTATTTTCTTTTTAACATCGTAAAATTATGTGTTTCGTCTAATTTTGTAAGATGTGTTGCATACAGCTAAAATCCGACCCGAATCATTTTTAAAGACCCAGACTGAACATAGCAGAAATCAATAAAGTCAACGCAAACTTGAATCATTTTGTGATAAATTATTTTTAGCTGTTTAAATAGGAATAATTAATAACAAACGGCAAATAGCCAATAGTTAACGTTTGCTTTTGTGCATCGATAATAATCCATTAACATTCATAAATCCAATAACTTTTAACATGACCAACTGGGTCTAGGCCACAACGGCCAATGACCACAACGGCCAATCGCTATTTTGGCCGTTGTGGTCATAACCACAACGGTCTCCGTGACCATAACGGCCAACAGCCACAACGGCCAATTTGACCATATCGCCCAACTCGAAACTTGACCATAACGGCCACCATGACCACAACGGCCAACTAGAAACTCCACCCCATCCGCCATTTTGACCACAACGGCCACCGACGTTTATGTATTGGCGTCGCTGGTGACGATGACCACAACGGCCAAAATGTCCACAACGGCCAACTAGAGTGAGTGACCACAACGGCCAAAATGACCACAACGGAAAACTATGGAGCGTGACCACAACAGCCAAAATGACCATAACGGCCAACTGTGGCGAGTGACCACAACGGCGAAAATGACCACAACAGTCAACTAGGGTGAGTGACCACAACGGCCAAAATGACCACAACGACCAACTTTTTTCATACTGATATTTTGGTTTAGTTAAAGCTCATTTCTCTCTTTTAACTTAGCCTGTATTTCAATAAGGTACGTCCAGAATTTAACAGCGAGGTCTGATGTCAAAGTAGCGCCGATTTAACGTGACTTACCTATATTGAAAAATGCTTTCTCTATATATAACTGCAGCCCTATGCAGTTGACGACATTTTTTTTCTTAGTTTCTCGGCAAGTATCCCAGGCAGATTAAATTCTGAAAATTTGATACAGGTACACTAGAACTATTTACAGAATCATGATACTTTAGTTCACAGGGTAGTTTATCTTTAACGTCAAAAGAAGTTTTTTTTCTATTACTTGTTTACCTACAGCAATCTTTTCATTTTGGGGACGTTTAAAAAAGTACGAAATAGAACTATAAAACAACACGTTTGACGTTTTATTTATAGATTTCCATTGCATTGAATTTGAAGTACGTAATTAGCTGTTTTTATCAGTTTTAAAATTTAAACTAAATGTAAATCTTCTCCTAAAAGGTAAACACGATATCTACGAATCTGTCCAGTACTTAATAAAATCAATCTAGGGAGCAGCATGGGACGTAACCCCAGAAACAAACCGCAATAATCCAAAACAGTATTGCTCCATACGTATTCGAGAGAAAATACAAGACAACGAGCTCTTAGAAAGTAATGACAGATTACTTACTCGCGCACCGGGCGATAAAACGTAGTTTAATAGGGCCGTCAAAGAGTTTAAGAAATTATTAGATGAGCAGAGAAATCAAGATTTCCAGAACTATTTCCACTGCCTAACATCAACTAAAGCAACTGGCTGCATTATAGAACGTCATAAAGATCGTGTTTACGCCTCTCTTACCATTGAAGAAGAAAAATTCATACGGGACTTCCTTCAAGCGCGAAGTAAGGTCATCGAAACTGAGATAAATTCGAAGAAGTCCCCAGGTTTCGACGTAATAACTGGAAGACTCCTAAAGGAACTTTCATATGAGGGATTTCGCATGATGACTGTAATCTATAAAGGGATATTAAGGACGGGATACTTCTCTGGCCAATGGAAGGTGGCCCAAATAGCAATGGTTCCAAAGCCGGAGAAACCGCCATCAGATGTGGCCTCATACAGACCTACTAGTCGTTACCCGTCAATGGTTTGTAAAAAATTGTTCGCCATGCGAATGTCGCCGCTAATTGACGAAAATCAGCGAAAGCCCAACTAACAGCTTGGATTTCGTCGACAATACGCTACAATCGAACAAGTACACATACTTGCATCAAAAATCAGGTTTGACCTGGAGACCAAAACATTCTGTTCAGCGGTATTCATAGACACAAGCCAAGCATTTGACAGGGCGTGGTATGTATGTAGATCTACTCTACAACCTCAAGCGACATTTACCGTATACCTTCTTTCAAATCCTCACGTCATACCTCACCGAAAGATACTTTTTCGTGAAATATTCAGACTCCACTTCAGCTCTTCTATCCACAACATCTGGTGTCGCGCGACTGGTCCGATATTATAACTAATCTTCAACTAGAAACACGGCATTAGCAACCTTCTTGGACTACATGGCAATACTGGCTTCCCATACTAATGCAGATATAGTTTTCAGAAACTTACAAACCACCTAAGCCTTTTTGAAAGATGATGGAACACGACGCATTAAAGCAAATATACAGAAACCAACACAGGCCACTTATACTACTAAAAAAACTACTTGCCCTCTAGTTCACCTTAACGAAAACTCACTACTCAAGAAGATTAGGTCAAATATCTAGGGTTCCACCTAGACAGACGTCTTAAATGGTCAAAACATAATTGATATAAAAGCCTACATCTAGGTTTAACCCTCAGGAAATACTGGCTAATTTGAAAAAACTAGGAATTATCTCTTGAAAATAAATTAGTAATGTACAAGTAGCAATCAAGCCCATGTGGTGCTATGGCATTCAATTATGGACAGCAACAAACCAGTCAAACATTGCAGCGCTTTCAGTCCAAGACTTTGAGTTTCATAATCAAAGCCTCTTGGTTCGCGCCAAACCACGTAATCCACAGTCATCTCAAAATACATTCTATTTAAGAAACCGTCAACTAACATAGTACCAGAGATCGAGATCGTATCAGAACCCACCCAAACATCTTAGCAGCCGACATAGTACTGAAAGCCCAATGCCGCACAGGCTTAAACGTTTCGATCCGCTAGAACGCTTTTAGCATTCGTATAAATTCCCAATAATTATAAATAATGTTTTGTATATAATTAAATATTTTGTATATTAGTATATTAATTGCAAAGGAGCGCGGTAATGGGCACACCCCTACTGTGTCATACTTATCTTGTAAAACATTTTACCAAATGTCCAATTGGACAGCATGTCAAACATTTTGGAGTTAATAAAAAAAATGCTAATCAAATCAGGGTGTTGTAAAAGCAAAACAAAAGCTTAATAATAATCCGTAACAAATACATACATAGAAAATACTGTTTATTATTTGCAAGCAACCTTTTTAAATTTTGTATATCCTTACAGTTAATTAAACCTTTTTTATTAACTCCAAAATGTTTGACATGCTGTCCAATTGGACATTTGGTAAAATGTTTTACAAGATAAGTATGACACAGTAGGGGTGTGCCCATTACCGCGCTCCTTTGCAATTAATATACTAATATACAAAATATTTAATTATATACAAAATAATACAAATATTATTTATACTTATTGGAAATTTATACGAATGCTAAAAGCGTTCTAGCGGATCGAAACGTTTAAGCCTGTGCGGCATTGGGCTTTCAGTACTATGTCGAATGCTAAGTTGTTTGTGGGTGGGTTCTGATACGATCTCGATCTCTGGTACTATGTTAGTTGACGGTTTCTTAAATAGAATGTATATTGAGATGACTGTGGATTACGTGGTTTGGCGCGCACCAAGAGGCTTTGGTTATGAAACTCAAAGTCTTGGACTGAAAGCGCTGCAATGTTTGACTGGTTTGTTGCTGTCCATAATTGAATGCCATAGCACCACATGGGCTGATTGCTACTTGTACATTACTAATTTATTTTCAAGAGATAATTCCGAGTTTTTTCAAATTAGTCAGTATTTCTTGAGGGTTAAACCTAGATGTAGGCTTTTATATCAATTATGTTTTGACCATTTAAGACGTCTGTCTAGGTGGAACACTAGATATTTGACCTAATCTTCTTGAGTAGTGAGTTTTCGTTAAGGTGAACTAGAGGGCAAGTAGTTTTTTTAGTAGTATAAGTAGCCTGTGTTGGTTTCTGTATATTTGCTTTAATGCGTCGTGTTCCATCATCTTTCAAAAAGGCTTAGGTGGTTTGTAAGTTTCTGAAAACTATATCTGCATTAGTATGGGAAGCCAGTATTGCCATGTAGTCCAAGAAGGTTGCTAATGTCGTGTTTCTAGTTGAAGATTAGTTATAATATCGGACCAGTCGCGCGACACCAGATGTTGTGGATAGAAGAGCTGAAGTGGAGTCTGAATATTTCACGAAAAAGTATCTTTCGGTGAGGTATGACGTGAGGATTTGAAAGAAGGTATACGGTAAATGTCGCTTGAGGTTGTAGAGTAGATCTACATACATACCACGCCCTGTCAAATGCTTGGCTTGTGTCTATGAATACCGCTGAACAGAATGTTTTGGTCTCCAGGTCAAACCTGATTTTTGATGCAAGTATGTGTACTTGTTCGATTGTAGCGTATTTTCGACGAAATCCAAGCTGTTAGTTGGGCTTTCGCTGATTTTCGTCAATTAGCGGCGACATTCGCATGGCGAACAGTTTTTTACAAACCATTGACGGGTAACGACTAATAGGTCTTTATGAGGCCACATCTGATGGCGGTTTCTCCGGTTTTGGAACCATTGCTATTTGGGCCACCTTCCATTGGCCAGAAAAGTATCCCGTCCTTAATATCCCTTTATAGATTACAGTTATCATGCGAAATCCCTCATATGAAAGTTCCTTTAGGAGTCTTCCAGTTATTACGTCGAAACCTGGGGACTTCTTCGAATTTATTTCAGTTTCGATGACCTTACTTCGCGCTTGAAGGAAGTCCCGTATGAATTTTTCTTCTTCAATGGTAAGAGAGGCGTAAACACGATCTTTATGACGTTCTATAATGCAGCCAGTTGCTTTAGTTGATGTTAGGCAGTGGCAATAGTTCTGGAAATCTTGATTTCTCTGCTCATCTAATAATTTCTTAAACTCTTTGACGGCCCTATTAAACTACGTTTTATCGCCCGGTGCGCGAGTAAGTAATCTGTCATTACTTTCTAAGAGCTCGTTTTCTTGTATTTCCTCTCGAATACGTATGGAGCAATACTGTTTTGGATTATTGCGGTTTGTTTCTGGGGTTACGTCCCATGCTGCTCCCTAGATTGATTTTATTAAGTACTGGACAGATTCATAGATATCGTGTTTACCTTTTAGGAGAAGATTTACATTTAGTTTAAATTTTAAAACTGATAAAAACAGCTAATTACGTACTTCAAATTCAATGCAATGGAAATCTATAAATAAAACGTCAAACGTGTTGTTTTATAGTTCTATTTCGTACTTTTTTCAACGTCCCCAAAATGAAAAGATTGCTGTAGGTAAACAAGTAATAGAAAAAAAACTTCTTTTGACGTTAAAGATAAACTACCCTGTGAACTAAAGTATCATGATTCTGTAAATAGTTCTAGTGTACCTGTATCAAATTTTCAGAATTTAATCTGCCTGGGATACTTGCCGAGAAACTAAGAAAAAAATTGTCGTCAACTGCATAGGGCTGCAGTTGTATATAGAGAAAGCATTTTTCAATATAGGTAAGTCACGTTAAATCGGCGCTACTTTGACATCAGACCTCGCTGTTAAATTCTGGACGTACCTTATTGAAATACAGGCTAAGTTAAAAGAGAGAAATGAGCTTTAACTAAACCAAAATATCAGTATGAAAAAAGTTGGCCGTTGTGGTCACTCGCCACAGTTGGCCGTTATGGTCATTTTGGCTGTTGTGGTCACGCTCAATAGTTGGCCGTTGTGGTCATTTTGGCCGTTGTGGTCACTCACCCTAGTTGACTGTTGTGGTCATTTTCGCCGTTGTGGTCACTCGCCACAGTTGGCTGTTATGGTCATTTTGGCTGTTGTGGTCACGCTCCATAGTTGGCCGTTGTGGTCATTTTGGCCGTTGTGGTCACTCACTCTAGTTGGCAGTTGTGGTCATTTTGGCCATTGTGGTCATCGTCACCAGCGACGTCAATACATAAGCGTCGGTGGCCGTTGTGGTCAAAATGCCGGATGGGGTGGAGTTTCTAGTTGGCCGTTCTGGTCATGGTGGCCGTTATGGTCAAGTTTCGAGTTAGGCGATATGGTCAAATTGGCCGTTGTGGCTGTTGGCCGTTATGGTCACGGAGACCGTTGTGGTTAAGACCACAACGGCCAAAATAGCGATTGGCCGTTGTGGTCATTGGCCGTTGTGGCCAGGCCCCGACCAACTGAGGTAAATACTTTTATAATTGTGCTGATAGAAATATCAACACAATATCGGATCAAAATTCTCACCCATCTAATCCTATGTAACAGATACATTAACACGATTCATACCACTAGAAAAATATATAAACTGTAGCGCACGCAAACTGTAATTCCAGCATGCACAACACTTGTAGAATTTCGAGATCTTACGTATAATAAGAATTACTTTGCATTGTGCTTTATTTGTAGGTACATTTTTTCACTAAACTAGCTGCGAAGTTAAGAATCAGCACAAGGGCTTTATAGAAGAATACTAACTAAGAATACACAAAATATACTAAGAGATGCTCCACGGGATGGTAAACACATTTAATAGTTATTATTTCAAATTAATAGCAGAATTAAATTCTAAAGCCACCTACCTATAATATTGACTCGTAGAGGTAGTTCAGAAATCCAAAGAATCATATAGAGGTATTTCTCAGAAGGAAGCCTTCAATTTATGTACATTATACATTATACATATTAAGTTGAAAAAAAGGATTTGATGGTTTTGTGGGACAGTTATTTTCTGTGTATATGTAAATTTAGCATCTTTACTTACTTACTTACTGACTTACTCCTTGGCCCTAACGGTCCTGCTAGGACCATGACCTCTCTTTCCCGCTTCCCAACTTATTGACCCTTGGACAGACTAGTTAGGCCTGCGCCTGGTGTTGCGCTTCTTTTACTCTTTTGCTCTTATGCTTCTCCATTTGAGTCGGTCCTTTGCTAGCGTTCTCCAGTTGTTGATTCCTGCTTCCTTCTGATCCCTTTTCACCATGTCTAGCCATCTCACCCTTGGTCACCTTCCTACAGGCTCCTGGTACTTCTTTCTTCCTTCATCCTCTGTAGGTGACCCGAGCACCCCAGACTGCTACTTTTAATTTCACTCACTATACTTGGTGCGTTTTATATGTCCCGTAACTCATAATTATACCTTCTTCGCCACTCCCCATTTTCTTCCACTGACCCGAAAATATCCCTTAACACCTTCCGCTCCCACCTATTCAAGTCACTATTTGCTTTTTATCCAAAGTCCACTCTTCCGCCCCATACACTGCGATTGGTCTTAAAATGGTTTTATACACTGTTTACTTTGTATTAATGGATATATCCTTGGCTTTGAAAACATGCTTTAGTGCGTAATAGCTTCTGTTTGATGGCGCCAGTCTTGCTTCTATATCTTGTGTAATTCTTATTTGTTTCATTTATTACTGCCACGAGGTTAAAATCCGTCACCTGGTCGAAGTTGTTTTGATTTATTTTCGAGCTTGTCGTTGTAACTCCTCCTTGCTGTGATCATATATTTACACTTTGTTTCATTGACTCTAAGCCCTACCTTGGCTGCGCTTTGTTCTAGGTATTCATATACCTCTTTTAATTCGTTGATTGTTCTCGCAATTATGACCACATCGTCAGCGTAGGCGAGTATCTGGAACATTGTATTTATGATTGTGCCTCCCGTATTAATGTGCGCTCTCCTTAATACTCCTTCTGGGACCAAATTAAACAGTATGGTTGAGAGGGGATCACCCTGTCTCAAACCTTCGTTTATCCCAAAACCTTCCAATAACTGGTCTTGTACTCTTACTATTGCGTTGGCGTCTTTAAGACACATCTTTACCATGTTTATTATTTTCTCTGACACATTTAGCTCTTCTAGCACTATATACATTTCTTCTCTTATTACAGCGTCATAAGGTTTGCCGAAGTCAATAAAAAGGAGGTAGAGGGTGATGTCTTGCTCGTTGTGATAAATAATAACCTCTTTGAGGTTATTATTTATCACAAAACCAACCCCGAACTCTCCATTTTTTGCTGCACTAATTGCTATCGGATAATTTCCTGACTCTATTATCCCGCTTTCCTTCCATCTCATTTCCTGAACTGCCACTATGCCTAATTTGTAGCGGTTAATCTCCAGTTTCAGATTTTCTAAAGCTCCTGCTCGATATAAACTTCGGACATTGCAGGTTGCCGGAAGGGTACATTTCCTTTCCTCTGCTTCTGGAAACACTTACCTATTGCTTTTTGTTTTTTTTAACTGTTAGACTGTTCTCATTGTCCACATCGTTGCGATCCATCACCCATCATCCATTTCCTCTGTCCGGTTTTCTTTTAATAGTTTTTTGTTCTCCTTTCTGTATTTGTGATGGTCCTCATTTGTTTCCTGAACTCTTCATCTTTAGTGTTCCCTGGTGACCTCATACTTGATGTTCTAGCTCTCGAAACCTTATCGCCTTCGTAAGACTCTTTTTCAGCTATTTTGGTCTGTATTTCGTCAAGCGTGTAACCCTTCCCGTTTACTATGAGTTTATTGTACTTGATTTGTGCTTTTAAGCCTTTTTCGCACGCTTGCTTTGCGAAAGGGGCAAGTTTTCTTGCGTTGTTCACATTTAGCATCTTTACTTATTACTTAAATAGTAAATGATAGTAGTTAATGTAGGTGAAACTTAAATAGTAAGTACAGTTTTGAATTCTTTGTAGAGACCTCAAATCTATTTAAAAAATACAAAGAAATGTTGCAACAAATTAGTAGCCCCTCTGACCTTAGGGCCACACCCTTTGAAGTTATAGAAAACACATATTCAAAAGTATACAAAAATTAGGGTATCGGTCGGTGACATTATGCGTGTTATAGAAGTGTTATTGAACTTAGCGATGTCGAGTGTAGTGCGTGTATTGAAACCAAAAACGCAGATGCGTAATGATAATATTTACTGTGTTTGTGCACTTATATGTGGTGGTACTTGTTAACTGGTTGTTTTCGTTATCATTTGGCAACGTGAGGTGTTGCTTGAATTGTGATTGTTGGCCAATGGGTTATATTGGATTTATGTTGATTGTTAGCAATTTGTAGTATTGCTGTTGTTTTGATGCTATGTTGATTGAGCTCTGTAAAATTAACCACACAGTATAGTGTTTGCTTGAAGATGGAGAGCTGGGCGTATATGAGCGAAATCAAACTCGACCTTGATGACGATAGTTAAAGTCACAGCAGTGGCCGATCATCGGGCAGTATTTAAGTGCTTATTCTCCTCTATTTTCTTTATCTCAATCCCGATGTGGTATTGACTCCTTTTAGTCAATTACCATTCGGCTAAAAGATGCCCTAAGTGGCAAGCATCTGTTTCAGCTAACCATGACGGATGTAGTGCACTGAAGGTCTTCACTCCCGAAGGCTTAAGAGATCCTGAAGCGTAGTTGATATATAGTTGAACAGCTCAGTGACATAACCCTAAGGAACTAAGGGCACCAAGTTCAATATTGGTGTCTATTATATTGGAGGTAACGATGCACGCAACTGGAAAATAATAATCCTGCTAGTCGCTGTATTCCTACTATAAATGTCTAGTAAAAGGAAAAGATTATTTTTAAAATGATGACTCGTCAGTGTTAATGTTCGTCAATAAAACGCAGAATATGTATCACAAGAAAAATAACAATAAAAAGATTTTAAAGATTAACTCGTTTTATTTCGTATTGTTTCTAAATCTAGCTTTCGAATAATTATATTTGGGTTTCTTTCTTGGTTGTTAAACAAACAACTCTCCAGATGCTAATATACAATAAAAGTGTGTATTTATAATATTGTTATTCATCGGGCAGCAAAACAAAACACTGTTATTTTATTACTCTTTTGTGTAGTTTACAACTTCAGTCAATTGCTCAATATAAATTTAGTACGCCTCACAGAATTGTTTGTAAAGGTAATACAAATATTTGCTTTGAGAATAAGGTTTTACCAGAACGCTTTTCTTGTTTAATATGTGAATAAATTAATATTTTCCACAACTTTGAATCTTTGTCAATACCTGGTTTACTTTTTGATGTTTTATTTAACGTATACGAATAACGTAACAGAATTTATGAGAACAAAATTAAATTCTATTTAAACACAAATTTAACAGAGTGTCATTAATTACATTTAAAAAGAAGATTAAGTTAGCTTAGATTTTTATATTGTTAACTTATGAAAATACCAAATTGTATTAAATGATTAAAACAAATGAGAAAAACAAGGAAAACTCGTTTATGCGACAACATTTTTTACATTATTTCCACCCTTTTCACAATAGCCTAAACCATTTTTGAGAATTAAACTTCTAATTCCGAATAAATCATTTATTATTGGGAATAAAATAATGTTAGTATGAAAATTTTTTGCTTAAAATGGAATCCTATCAAATTCGTCTATTTGTGATCACATGTCTCAAAATAACCATTAAACTCATCATTTAACTGATAACAACCCTAGGATAGTTTTCACTTCTGTCATCAAGAGGTTGCTACGCAATGGTTTTGACGCTTATCTAATTTAATTGTATAAAATTTTTCAAAATGTCACTTTCTCGTTTTGGTATTCAAAATAATGAGTCAATTGACAAAATCATTGAAGAAAATGTACCAAAAAATACTATTAATAGTAAAAAATACACATGGAAAACATTTATGGACTTTTGCAACACCAGGAAATATGAGTTGGATGGAAATCGTACAATTGAAGAACTTGCTTTAATACTGAAAGATTGGGCAGTTAATATGAAAAAGAGAGATGGCACGGACTTTAAGGAAGCTACAGTTAAAACTATGTGGAATGTGACAAGTAAATTACTACAAGAAAAATATTACAACGAGTATAATATCATGATAGACCCCTTTAACAGTGTTGCATTCAAACAAGCCCGAAATGCACGCGACGCAGCACGAAAAAAATTACAAATAGATCCCACTAAACGTAAAACGAGTTCAGTCCCATTAAGTTCAACCGAAATGAACAAAATTATAAACTTTTGGGATGAAAATACCCCTCTAGGTCTCCTACGCAAATTTTATCATATCGCCGCGGTGGAATTGGCATGGAGAGGTGGTGAGGCTGTTGCTTGCTTGGTTGAATATTTTCATATCGAGAAAAACAATGATGGCTCTCCAACTAACAGGGTCGAATACAATCCAGTTTTCACTAAGACCTGCCAAGGAGGTTCAAAGAACTGCGCTTCTAGTAAATGGTTAGTTCAAAATAGTGACAGCAACGTTTGCCCTGTTAGATTATTTTTAAAATTATTATCGAAAAGAGGAAAAAATATCAAAACAAACAGACTATTTTTAAAACCGAATCGCCATTGGAAAACAGAAAATGATAAGTGGTACGACAATGTACCTCTGGGTAAGAATACCATCAACGGATGGACAAAATCTTCTGCTGAAGCAGTTGGTTTGGATACCAAAGAGAGGAAAATCACCAATCATTCCAATAGGGCAACTGCTGTTAGTACACTTGCTAAAAATGGAATTGACGAACAACAGTTGTTAAAAATTACAGGCCACAACAATGCAAATTCTATAAAACCTTATTTAAATATCGATCAAGAACATCACAATAGAATAATCAATAGTATGCGTGGAAACACATCTTCAGTAACCGAAGCGAATACATCATCATCGAAATATAATTTTACGAATTGTTCTTTCAATAATTGTGTTTTTAATAAATAATTTTCATTGAATCGCAAAAAATTTTCTTACCGAATATCCCGCGAGCATTGATAAATACTCATAATTTTATCACAACTTCTCAAGCACGTTACTTTAGGTTAACAGCCCTCCGCCTACGGCGTCGGGCTGTTACCAAGTAACGTGCTTTCGAAAACTGTGATAAAATTATTTCGTACTGTTATCAATGCTCTTGGGATATTATAGGTGATAACAGCTTCCAAAACCTGATAAAAATAACTTTTATACAGGTGACAAACATTTGTTATTTTTGTGGAATTATTGTTGTTTTTGTATTTTTAGTATTTCCAATAAGTTAGTTAAGTAATGATCTGTAACAATTTCCATGCGTTAATAAACAGAAATATGGGTCAGTATTAAGATTTATTGAATAGTTCTTTTAAAAATGAACTAATCCATAGCCAAGTAGTTGATGATATCATCAGAGTAGGTCCTACGAAAATATTATAAATGCTTCATTATGGAAGTAAAATATTTAGTTTTCTCTTCATATTGGTGAAGTACAGTTAGGTGAATAAAGTTTAGTGTGTGTCAATTTAGTGGTGGTAGAGTGCACTTAAATTAGGAATTAAAAGGGTGAGTTGGTCTCACTAAGTATCATGCTTGCGAGTATGTCTGTGTAGAAATGCATGTGAATTATGCCCTGTCAAAGAGCTGCGTATTATCGTTGAATATTGTGGAAGCATTTAGATTGTGTTTGATTATATTTATAAATCTTGTGATAATTAGAGTGCGATGTATCTAGATGCCTTACAATGTTTAACATGAATCTTTATGAAAGCTTCTGAGATTTTGTGGTGACCCTAATGATTTAGTATGAGGTATATGAGAAACTTAGTTAGGGGTCGCATAAATGAGTTGTTCGTGGAAGTTGCAGTTGAGTGATTCCTGGCTCAGTGGGGATAGTGGTAATCCCTCCACGACAACGATGATTGTTGAGTTGAGTGATTCCTCTTCAATCGAGGCTGACCAGTTGAATATCTTGCCGGCGGTGGCAGCCCATAGACAGGTGTGGAGGGTTGTTGAGTGATTCCAATCCATGAGTGGTCCACATCCTGAATGGTGCGAGTTGAGCGAGTCCTCGTTACCCAACGTGGGTGGTCCAGTCGGTGACGTTGAGTGAGTCCGTCATCAGCGCCGTTGAGTGAGTCCGGTGCAAGGCCGTCGAGTGATTCCGGCCGGGGCTGTTGAGTGATTCCAGCCGGGGTTGTTGAGTGATTCCAACCCGATTGTGTAGTAGTTCGATGAGCGCCTACTACAGGTGCATTAGTTGCAGCAAGCTAGATATTATCTCTGTATATTGTTTAGATGAATTAGATTATGTATAAGTTGTGAGAATGTGTGTTAGAGACAAGGGCAGAGTTTTGATGAATGAATTGATGCATACGGGCAAACATGTACTTACAGGGTTATTCTTTCAGCAGGTAATACCGGTGCTGCAAATTAAGCAGAATAAGCCATTAGTGTAGACGAGATCTAAAGGACATCTGACAGGTTTGTGCATTTGTGTATGATCGTATAAGACAGAAAAAAGCAAATTGCTGATTTGTTGGTTATACAATCGTCGTTTTTACCCATTGACAGATCTGCGTCTCACATTTTGAATACACTTTTCTAACATTCATCAAAAACGCCAGAAATTTTTGTAGCCAATTCAATTATCTCTTAATTTTATTTTTAAATCTATTTTTTAATTTTTCTAGTAAACAAATGATTTTTGAGTAAGTAATAGTACGTTACATACCGAGGCCGAAAGTACTTCATTCCTGTCGAGAGAACAATATAGTTTACCGAGAGGCGATAGCCTCGAGGTGAACTAGTTCTCGAGACACAGGAATGGTACTTTTGCCGAGGTTTGTATACTATTTTATTCGCAATCGTCCTTTAAATACCGAATTATCTAAAATTCTTGACAGATGCAAAATGTCATCGGTTGGGATTGGCATAACGTATGTCGCCACTTACATCATCAAATTCGATCGCATAATATTTCGAGGATTTTATTGAATAGGAGTATTTATAAATTAATAATAATACCTGGGTACTCGTTCTTTAGCAGCCAAGGTCCGCAATATTACCAAACATGATTTATACAGCCATTTATACACCGCATTTGGTGATGTAATTTTCTGCGCGCCACCTAGTAGCTGAATTTAAAGACACGTAGAGGTGCGAAAATAGGTCGTTTCGGACCATGAGAATGTCAAAGTTACAAACAATGATGCATTTTCGGACCTCTTAATGGTCAGGAATGGACTCATTACCAATACGATTGCGAATAAAATAGTTTTTTATATTTGAACTTAAAAAAAATCGAACTTTTTTTCTATAGTAGAGTAAATCTGAAAGCGGATTTTGTTGTCCGTGGTACATTGAAAGGTAAAAAGGCATCGAGTACGTTATCGGATGCTATTTAGGGTGTATATCAATCCCCTAAATTCGTCTGGCGATATCGGTATCCAACACCTCCCCTGGAGGGAAAAACTGAAAAAACAGCAAATCTAGAATACTTTATTTGCTATCCGGCTATATTAAAATAGATACGATCTATAAAGTATTAAGCAAGTTAGAGCTAATTTTCACTCAAGAATTATCATTAAATAAACGGAAGGATACTCACTAGATTAGCTTCTAACTCCCTTATTATGCGTATTTCAATTTCTGCAAACATAGAAAGATGTTTATATCGTGATTACTTTTGGACGACAAAAGATATCAAAAAAGTTCAAACAATAATTGTTATTAGTTCGAGATTTTACAATCCAAGGCTTTTTGAAACTTTGAAATTGGCTAGACAATAACGAAGATATGACCAATTTATTCCGACAATGTATAAATTACCGCTGAGCAGCGATCGTTCTATTTCTATTTTCTCCCGTCTTCCGTCTCATTCTAACGCACTGCTCTTACCAGGTTCGTATGTACATACAACTATTAGCACAATATTGGAGTTACAAATGCAGGTGATTTAACATTTTGTTGAAAAAAATTATAAAATTCTTACTTTTTTTGTAAATAGGACATTAACTATAACACGGAGAGTTCTGCAAGTTATTCTATAACAGACGATGAACTATTACATACATTTAAATTTTTTTTAAATTTATAAAAAAGAAACAGATACGCAGTTATAAAAAATGTGTTGTGTAAAACGGACAGGAAACTTCAGGAATCCACTGCAAGAACTGCGGAAACTATTCAAAGGACAGTGAAAATGAGATTAGATATGCAAAGTCATAATAGAAAATTAATAGTGTTCTTGATATAACACACAATTCAAGTAAATTAATGAGGAAAAAACTGTTATTCCTCGTTTACGCGCATATATAAAATATTTCCACTATGAAATTAAATGTACATAGTAGTCAAAATATATAATAACAAAACTGAACACAAAGGTTATTCTGAAAATCTAAGGGATAAATTGTGGCGAGATTTGGGAAAAGATTGTTGGGAAATAAAACATGTCAGAGCCAAAGAATAGGTATAATTCAGTTACAATTTACGACCGATATGTACTACTGGGTGGTAACTTGAACCCGTAGTATTTTCTACGGAAACTGAAAAGACGTTGTAGTTTTCAGATCATATAAAAATACTGAAGCTACTTTAATGTACCCACAACCACACGGAGCGGAGGGCTTAAACGTTACACGTTACACACGCTCTTAAACTAGACACTTTAAACTTTTCAGCACGCAAAAGTTCATCCATTTTTGTTCAAAATTAGCCGAGTTATGACGGTTTGAAATTTTGGTATTTTTGGTGCGTTTTTTTTTTCTCGAGAGGAGATATAATATGCTGTATATTTTTTGGGAAAAGTAAAAGTATTTACAGTTACCGATAAAAAAAATAAAATAAATAAAAAATTAAAGGAACAAATTAAATTCTTGTGTTAAAATGTGTTATGGTATTAGTTCCTTCACCAGGACAATTTGAAAAGTTGTTTAGTTTTGTTTTTAATTATTATGCTTTTTATTTTATTTCGTTTTTTTACACCTGTCTGGTAGTACTTTCACTCGAATACGGGGCCCGAAATTTGCTAGCTGAGCCTAGTGCCCAACTCAGTTAAAAATAGGTCCTGGTAAGAGCAGTGCGTTAAAATGAGACGGAAGACGGGTGCAAATAGAGATAGAACGATCGCTGCTCAGCGGTAATTTATACATTGTCGGAATAAATTAGTCATATCTTCGTTATTGTCTATGGGCCAGTAAAATAAGACCCGTTTTGGACCGTTGGTGGAAATAAATGTTGGAAAGCGGGAAATCGTTTCGATCGCTTCGTTTGAGGTCAAATATAAGTATCCTAGGTTTGCACGGTCCCTCGACGCGAGCTTACCTGAGGGCATCAAAACAACCACGAAATCTTCGGACCTTTTTTAGTTTTTCGCTTATAACTCCAAAGCACTGCTTTCCAACGAAAACTTCACTATTACAAGAATTAAAGAGCATTAAATTCTGCGTCGGATGAGTATTACTTACTCATACTTAATTACTGGCTGCTAGTCCTCATTACAACCCAATAAAGGGGATAAAAAAAATATTACCAAAAGTTTACAGCCAAAAAGAAAATAAATTTCACCAAATGAAAATTTATTTCAAAATAAAAAAAAAATTTAACTTCTTTGGAAGATTTATATTAACTTGTGCAGATAGATACGAACTAGTATCATTTTTGGTGCAATTTTATATTGCATATTCCGGCAACATAGTTAAAGTTTTCCTCTTCTAATGCATAAGACATTGCAGCTTGCAATGATTCTGGATTTCTATATCTTATTTGGTATTCCAATTCACATGTTGTTACTACCTTGAAGATATGCCTGTAGTGTCAGGCCATTATATATTTATTTTTATTTTCACTGACAATGTTGTATAATTGTGTGGGTTTAATGAGAAAAGGTACCTACAACATGATGATGTAGTAAATCATCGGCATGTGGTTCAGGACACACATTTTAGTTATTTAGCAGTATTTACTTAAATGCTAACACAATTACTTGTCATGAAGTTCAATTTCACTCAAGTATTTTTATACACTGTAGTCCGTTTTATTTTAAAACTATTCACCAATTGCTTCTGCTTGATTTGATTCTTCTTACAACCTAGGTTTGAATTGGCATAAATTTGAGTTTATTTACATATATCTGATATTATATTTATCTTATTTTATACCATCGCCCTAAACTGTTGAAACAGACCTACCCGAAGATTTTATTCTAATGTATTTGTTGTCTATTGATACTTAATGATAATAATACATTTTACTTTTACTATAACTATTATAACACAAGAATGTCTACAGTGAAACCAAATGATTATGTTTTCGGTACCTACAACTCTTCGATTTGTGTAGTTACCTAAAATCATAAAATATTATAGGTACTGATCACTTTCATTATATAATTAATATAAATATAATAATAATTATTATAAAATTATTTTTTCTTGTATTAGCCTTTTAAGGTGAAACGAAAATATCTAAGACGATAAGAATTCACATATTATTGGATCCAGTGTCATGGGTGACATTTTTTGTATTTAATCAATTTATTATAAGTAAATGTGGTAGGTATGCAGGATATCTCTAAACGTCCGAACATAAAGACGCCACCTACTGATGAATATCAAATATAAACCAAAAAACTGGATGCAGCAGCAAGCAGCAAGGTGATCAACGATTACTTAGCATTTAAAACCTAACATTGTTCCGCACTAATATTGTAAAACTACTTTTTCATTTTGCCCTTATTGAAGGTAGAAGTATTCCGAATTAGCTTAGCGTGCTTTAGAACACCTTTTAAGGTCCTCTTTTTTAATTCGTTGTATATTTAAGATTATTCGTCTACAAATTAAATTTTGTTAAATTTTGTACTTATCTATGTTTTTACATGCACGTAATATGCATATCAGAGTCGTTTGCTAAAGTTTTCCTTACACTTTTTTTCTTCTAACTTTTCTTTTATCTTCTCATTAGAAAGTTCAATGATGACGTCAAACGGATATTTTATATCTCATAAAGTTGTAACTTGATATGAAACGAACATTAACTAACCCCGTTATCTTATTATATTTCTTAAGTAACCATCCCTTCAAGGTACATGAAATGTAGTTACCTAATTCAAAAGACTTTGTATGTCTTTTACGACCATACGACCAGAAAGTGAGTTCGTGGATATTACGCAATTGAAAAAGCAATTTCTTTAGAAAAAGTAATCGCAATGTGATTTACATATCGCAATGACAAAACTAATAATTACTTTACTGATTATTCAACTTAAGCTAATTATTATTATTATTATTATTATAGTTCAACTGATATTAATCTTATAGGTTTAACTATTTTCAAATATGATATTAATCTTATTTCAAATATTGAAGTACTATTTCTCACGTCACGGGTGGCTTTCTCTATACCGACATTACTTGGACTTCATGATCGCAGGATAATCATTATATGTGCTGAAAGCATCTAGTATTTAATGACATAAAACAACTGAAAACATAAGAAAACGGTAATCAATGAAACAGAAACGGCAATAAAAACAGTGAAAAACGTTAATAAAATTCTGACTTTAAAAAGTTCCACTACACTGTTGGAAAAACGACATCAGTAAATAGTTTACAGAAAGGGATAAAATTGAAGTGATGATATCAGTATCGAATGTGAGCCTGAGCTTATGACTGAAAATAATTAAATAATCAGTTTTATACATTTCAAGAAACAATTGTAGGCACGATATATTGAGATATATGCAAGACGCAAATAATTTATTGAACATCAATAATCAGTAGTAATATGTCCTACAGCGTCTTGTCATATTTATAAAGATTTATCGCAAACCATATTTTCCTAGGTGTCCATCTGTTCATTATAACAGCTCTTACAAATGCTCCAAATATTTGAATCGGTGGAGGTGGATGTCGTAACACAAAGCAGCTATCAAAGCAGATTCGGAATCTGAGTATTCAGAGTGAATGCGTTTAATCAGTTTTTCTTCCTTTCAAATAAATAATAGATAATTTCACACTAAATATTTTTTATTTGAGTTTAAGTTGTCTTGTCATTTTATAAAAACATCCATAAAAAAGAGGTGTAAGTACCTAAATATTTCCATGAATTTATTAAAAAATAACTTTAAATCTAAGATGTGATTTTTCAAATTTTGCCTTCTCTTAGTAAATATTTTTAACTTATTGCATACAAATTTTCTGTGGTTACAAACAAAGTACTGCTGTAATACAGGTGTACCTTACTAATTATAAGTATATAAAACCACAGATGATATCTTAAGGCGGCTTTTAGTTATTGATGAATATCTTAGCTTGTATGAATTTAAGAAAGAAATAATAAATAAATACGCCACGGTGTATGGTATGCAATATGTAAAACGCATAAGAAAATATATTTTGCTTCCGTGGGTAATAATAAGACATAACTACAACTATGTTTTATTAGCGTGCTAAAATCCCTTTTTCTTTAACCAACGGCAAAATCGAGACGCGGTACGCTTTACGTTGTTTTGCAAATATCTTCGCTTGTATTATACCTAAATATCTATCTATAAATCAATAAATAAATATCTTGAATGTTTTTTTAACAACTTAAATATCGATGTAACCATTCACAGTGTTGTCACAACATAGCTAGTGATGTCTTGCAACAAATAACAAAAATTCAATTTCACCCATTTTTTATTAAAACCTTAAGTTATTTTATTTGACGACAACTAAATTCTGCTTAGGCATAGACTACAACATGAACTAGGTTAGTACTTTTTACAAGGTATATCCAACGAAAATAAAAACTAAGGCACTTTCTGGCTAAATAAAACACTACTCTCTAGGCATTTTGAATATTACCAGAGAATATGTTAAGCCACCAAACATGCGTTGAACACAGAAAAGGTATAATTACAAAAGTATCCAGGAAGTTGAAATATGTGTGACAGAGCACAAATCAGTACGAACAGCTGTATCAACCTAAATATGAATATAATTATCTTGTCGTACGTCATTATTACTCTTATAATGTACAGTGTGGGATTAAAGTATGGAATATTAAAAAAAAGCGAACTCAACCGGTTTTTTTAAAAACGCTGAAACACGTCGATTTTGTTTTTTAAAAATACACATTAATATGTGCGATTCACCGTTTTCTGAGAATTTGTTTGTTTGTTTGTTTTTTGGGCGAGGAATCAGGATGGCGGAGCATCCTTCGTACCTCATGGCACCGACTACTATAATCATTTGGCCGACCCTACTAGAATTTAGCCGAGTCTGGGGGAATTCCACCCCCAGTAAGGATTTTTAACGTGCCAAACATCACATTGACACGGGACCTACCGTTTTACTTCCTATCCGAGAAGAAGGCATGTTTTTTAATTTTTCTCCGCTATGACAAATTACCAGCTCGGCCGGGGATCGAACCTGCGATCCTTGGATTATGAAGCAAACATGCAAACCACTAATCCACCGAGGCTGGCTTCTCAGAATTTTTGTTATGCAACCTTATGATTTATTTGCATGATCATAAAGGGAAAAGAAATCACTATCGGATTCCACTACTAAAAATCTATATTGTCATTTAAATTTTTTATGATGACGTCATAACTAACAAACATTTACAAAGTTCAGATCGATTTTGAATTTTTTTGTGATGACGTCATAACTTAGAAACAAATGAAAGTCGGAAGGTGAATCGCACATATTAGTTAATGTGTATTTTTAAAAAACAAAATCGACGTGTTTCAGCGTTTTAAAAAAAACCGGTTGAGTTCGCTTTTTTTTTAATATTCCATACTTTAATCCCACCCTGTATATAATAATAATAAAATGTTTATTATCTAATTTTTAACAAACAAATAGTGTTGCCTATGTGCAAATGTGCGATTTGTTACATACTATAATTAAATTGAGACAACTACATTATTGTTACATTTTAAGGAACTGTTAAAATTGCGAAATTTTGTATACACTGGGAATTAAGTCTAATCAGGTTGATAATCACATTCAGGGTAAGTTCTTAATCAAATAAGGCTATCTTAAATATTTGAGATCTATCAAATTATTGAACATACTTAGAGTATTAGTTAAAATCCAGTTTTTCACGCCAATCTTGTATGTTATAAAGTTTTGTGAGTTTTTAACATTTCTAGGTAACATATTGTACAATCGTGGTGCAATATATTTAGTTGCAACAACGTTGTCCTATTGTTTTTAAAGATAAACTTAAGTATGCTATTTTCCTCCTGGTATCGTACTCATGTTGAGGAGGTACTAATTTAACTTTTTTTTGAAAAATATTGATTAGGATATTATAACAATACAATTACCTGATATCAAATAGCTTACTTTCTTTAAACAAAGCATCGCTTGGGTAGTCTCTTTTTTTCCAATAAATAATTTTAAGCAACCATTTCTGCAAAACATTCAGATTTTGCATATGGCATTCAGTTGCTCCTCCCCACCCAAGAATACCATAAATAAGGTGTGATTGCACCAGAGAGAAATATCGCACCCTTAGCAGATCTGAATTTAAAAAGTCACGTAAGTATTTAAATTTGGATAAAAGTGCTCTAATCTTACTAATAACATTTTTTATTTGAAGATCCCATTTTAAATGCCTGTCTATAATAATGCCAAGATATTTTATGGATTCAGACTCTGGAATTTGGGTATCACAGTCTATAACTAGTGAACCAAAGTTTGGCAAATTATTCGCATAAGAAGTAAATGGTAAGTATTTTGTTTTTCAGAGTTTAACGTTAATTTGTTAAGCTGAAACCATTTTTTAATAGTTTTGAAATCATTTTTAATTTTATTTTTCATTTTACTCCAGTTCTCAGATTTGTATAACACAGCAGTATCATCCGCAAAACTAATCACCTCACCTTTTATTTCTAATGACATAAGACTGTTTATATAAAGTGTAAAAAGAGCGGTCCGAGAACTGTTCCTTGAGGCACTCCATAGGTAACAGTACTGGGACGACTAATGGTCCCATCTACATTAACATATTGTATTCTATTTGTCAGGTAACTTTTAATTACTTTAGAAACGTTTCCTCTTAATCCGCAATATTTGATTTTTTTCAGTAGTGTTTGATGACACACTGTATCAAAAGCTTTAGATAGATCTACAAAAATGCAAATTGCTGGCATTTTAGCATTATAAATCTGCGATGTTAATGCACACATTGCATCTCCTGTGGACTTCCTCTCTAAAATCATATTGATACTTTGATATTACATTAAATTTTTTTATAATTGAATTAATTCTTATTTTTAAAATTTTTTCTAATATTTTTAAAATACAGAGGTCAGAGATACTGGACCATAATTCTCGACTTTAGCTTTATCTCCATTTTTATGAAGAGGTTTGATGATACCAATCTTGGGACAGTCAAAAACTGGACATGAAAAAATTGATCATTAAAGCATTTATTAATTAAATAAGTTAGGCGTTGCGAGATTTCATTTACAATGTCAATGTCATTATTGTAAATAAAAGATTTTGAATTTTGTTCTTTGTATTGATTATTTTTAACGAAAAAGTGGCCTAGACAAGTTTTGCTTGCCATTCTGGTTATTTTATTAATATATCATTTAAAATTAAAGGAATTTAATATATTTTTGTGCTCTGTATCTTCATCGTCATTTAAAAGATCGATGTTGATATCCTCAGTTATTATATGAAGGGTTTGTTTCTTGTTTTTTTTCAAGATATACACACAGCTCTTCATTAAACAACTTAGGTGTTAAGGCAGAATTTGGAGATCTATATATTCCAGTTATCAATAGGTTTTTTTTATTCAAATATATATTCACTTCAGCTATTTTGCATTCGTCCAGAGATGAAGTTTTAAATGTATACAGTATCTGGCCATATTAATAGGGACATCGAATAATGTTAATGTTAAAAGTTATGTATTGTTAATACCAAGAATAACAGATTTTGTGAAATGTTTTACGTGTGATTATTAACGCTTGTTGTATTAACAAATAATTCAATAAAATAATTCTAAATAATAAACTGGTATAAATGGCGAATTTGCTGAATATGCTGATAACTAAAGGATGCAATTCTTAGCGGGTACTGAAGAAAATAATAAAGAAGGTATTTTACTATTTCTGTGGAAACTTATCGTAGAAACGTTTCCAAGAATCTCTTTTCCACAGAAATAGTAAAATATCTACTTATAATTTTGGTCAGTATCCTCTAAGACATTACCTTCTTCAGCTATTGATATGTTCAGCAAATTCGCCATTTATACCAGTTTATTACTTAAAATTATTTTATTGAATTGCTTGTTAATACAAGAAGGGTTAATAAAACATACGTGAAACATTTCTCAAAATTTTTTATTCCTGGTGTTAACAGTATTTTAACTTTTAACATCCAAATTATTGGATGTCCCTAATAATATGGCCAGATACTGTAATTGAATGTTGACTTTATGTAGATAATTATGTCATCATTTTTGTTAAAATCACTAGAGTTGTTAGAAGGTCATAGCCATCGAGTCGATAGGTATTGCAAGGTTTACACAATTTAAAAGTTTCGGTCAAAACTATTACATCAAAATCAGTCTTAAAATTACTTAAGAAAATACTAAAATCATCAACATATTTGATTAGGGATACTTTATTTCTTGAGTTATCCTAACCAGTGGGATTATAATGATTTGGTTTAATAAAACTCATCTTCTGTATTCATTCATTCATCTTCATTATTATTAATGGACTGTATTTTACAATTAGAGTGGGTACACTTCATACAAGTTTTTTATATTTTACAAAAGAAATTTGACAAAACTCAATTATTTTTTACTTGTCTATCTTTCTATTTATTTTTCATTGTATAGGCAACGAGTGAGGTTATTATTACTATAATTAAATACACAACCATTGACAACAAAATCTTTGAGAGTTGAGCATACAATCAATGTTGTGTTTTCACAACATCCTGCCCCCTAGTTGAAGCTTTTTAGCTTTAAAGACAGTAGCATTAAAGAGTAATTTTGTAAGTAGTAAATTATTGTTGCTGTTGCAAGAGGAGACATTAATGTTTTGATCAGGTAAGGGACAAATTTTTGTGATTGGTCTAGTGTAACTTCCGTCAGGTGTTAGGAGTTTTACTACTCTTACTCTTCCATCTGCACCTTTCATCACTTCAGTTACCCTAGCTAGGGGCCATTTAAGAGGGACAACACCGTCTTCTTTTAACAAGGTCATGTACGTCTAGACTTTTGGAGGGTTGGAACCATTTTGGTCTGTTCTGTAAAATATTAAAATATTCTACAGACCAACGTTTCCAAAATAGTTGTTGTATCTGTGAGCATCTTTTCCAAATAGTCTATTCTCAGGAGTTGTTGTCAAATCCTTTACTGGGTAAGCTGTTAAAGATGTACCTATCAGAAAATGCCCGGGGGTCAAAGAGTTAAAATCAGAAGGGTCACTTGATAGGACACATATTGGTCTGGAGTTTACAATGACTTCAATTTGGCACAATACAGTGCTGAATTCTTCAAACGTAAATTGGCTATTACCCACAATTCTGTACAAATGATACTTAGTGCTTTTGATTCCTAGGTCTCCTCACTGGGGTGGACTTTGGGAGGTCCACCCCAGTGAGGAGACCTAGGAGGAATGAATTTCTATTCCGTTTCGTTGCGAGTTAAAAAGGTTTTGATAGAGTCAGAATTTTGTTTGTTCGTGAAAAAGTCATACAGGCCCTTCAGTTGATTTTTATCACCTCCAAGATTGGAGGCGTAGTCACTGAAAATAACAGACGGGTTTCCTCTTCGTGATATGAAGCATTTTAAGGTCATGAAAAATGCTTCAGTGGATAAACTTGAGACGAGCTCGATGTGAACTGCCTTGGTGGCCATACACACAAAAAGGGCAATATAACATTTTACCATGGGAGCCTTGCGAAGCCTGGACGATTTAACAAAAAATGAACCACCAAAATCTACACCAACTTTCTGGAAATGTCTAGATATGTTTACCCTTTCTTTTGGTAATCTAGCCATAATTTGCTGATTTGTTTGTGCACGAAAACGAAAGCAAACTAAACAATTTCTAATTACGCGTTTGATCTGCCTCAAACCGTTTAAAGGCCAGAACCTGAGTCGGAGATTAGAGAGCACGTTCTGTGCACCAGCATGACCTAGACGCCTATGTTCTTGTCTAAGCATGAGGTTAACAACATGGTCGTTAGATGGCAGTAAAATTGGGTGTTTCTGTTCATAAGGAACGTCAGCGTAGAGTCACTACATCAAGTCACCTAGGCCAGCTGGTCGATCAGAGTAACGCAAACCGCCGCCATATTGAGGCAGAAAAGGATGATTTTTAATAATGGACAAATTAAAACCACGTTTTACGTGTTTGACATATTAGAGGTTTGATCTTTCAGAATAACACAAACCTTTTAAAATAAACGTGGATTTGATTAAATTCAATACAGAACAAATAATGAACAATTTCGTGCTTCGTTTGCCCCAATATGGCGGCGGTTTGCGGTACTCTGCTTGACCAGCTGGCCTAGGTAACTAGATGCAGTGACTCTACGTCAGCGTTGTCCAGCCTGCCACCTACTCGTAAAAGTCCAGAAGTGTCGAGGAAAGGTTTCAAAGAACATAAATTTTTATTAGAGAGTAGTTTATTTCTTTTAAGCTCATGTATCTCATTAGAAAAATATTTACATTGAAGAGATTTTAAGATTAACTGCAGAGATGAATCTAATTCTTCAGTTGTTAATGGACCAGATAATTTATCATTTCTAGTTTTAGAGTTATGTATGAAACGCAAAATGTACGCTACTGTACGCTGAACTCGAGGGAAGCATGAAAATTGAGAGAAAAGTTTACACCAAAACAGAGTATGTTCGGATACACTATTGTGTACAATATGCAAAGTAATTTTTCGTTCTTCGGGAAGATTGGTCACTTTGACAGGACTGACACAGTTTTTTAAATTTAAATCAAAATGAAGCAAAAATTTCGGACCATTAAACCAAAGGCCTGAGTTTAAAATATCTTGAGAAAATAATCCTCTTGATAAAATATCAACAGGATTCTCAGCAGATCTAATGTGACGCCACTGGAAATTGGAGGTGAGAGCTGGTATCTGGGACACTCGATTTGAAACAAAAATTGTCCATCTACTTGCATTATTCCTGCACCAAGCTAGGGCTATCTGAGAGTCGGACCATAAATTCACAGAATCTATGTTCAACTTTGTTTTAAAAATAGTGGCGATTCTGCTAGCAAGTTTCGCTAAGAGCTACCACATAATTCAAGTTTAGGGAGAGAAATGGTTTTAATGGGAGCTATTCTTGACTTTGAAGAAATTAGATTGCATGACACAGTTTGATCCGTGTACAGAATGCGCATGTAAATGCAAGCCCTGTAAGCTGCTAAACTAGCATCAGCGAATCCATGAATTTCAATTTTATGAATCTTCTTGTGTAAAATCAAATATCAAGGAATTTTTAAATTGTGAAGAAGAGAAATGTATTTTATGAAATTATTCCATTCACGTAATAATGATTCGTCGGTTATTAATGTATCCCAACCGATTTTCTTACACCACAGAGTTTGCATCAGTATTTTTCCTTTAACAATTACGGGATTTACTAGACCCAAGGGATCGAAACACTGAGCAATAGAAGATAAAATTTTCCTTTTTGTTATGGAATCTAGTAGGGGTAGCTGGGGTACCCAGATACATAGAACGTCATCGATTGGGTGCCATTTTATACCTAAAACTTTGCTGGGAGCTGCATCGAAATTCATGTCGTATTCTTGAGTGGCTTCTTAAATAATGTTTCTAAAGGAATCTGAGAATTTGAGCACCATTTGTGCAAACGAAACCCGAAACGAAAGAAGTTGTAATTCACCGTAGTCATCACAGCCACTAAGGATGTTATCAACGTAGGTATGCTTCAAGAGAGCATCTGCTGCTAAAGGAAAATGGTCACAATTTCTTTGGGCAACTTCGTTAAGAACACGAATGGCTACGTATGGAGCGAAATTTGTACCGTTAGTGACAGTTGACAGTTCTATACATTTTAGATTTTCTGTCGGGCTGTCCCGCCATAAAATATTTTGTAGAAATGTCTGGTACGGATTAATCTTAATTTGCCTATACATTTTCTCAATATCGGCTATTAGAACAAATTTAAAGAGCCTGAATCTGCACAAGATATCGTAGAGTTCTGGTTGCACTTGAAAGCCTTTCAGGGTGATATCATTTAATGAGTAGCCTGTTGAGCTTTTTGAAGATGCATCAAATACCACTCGAAGCTTTGTGGTCGCGTTTGACTGACGAATGACACAGAGATGGGGAATGAAATATTTATTTTCAGAAGCAGAATTTTTCAATGTTAAAGGGACATATGGAGCGTGGCTTAGAGAAATGTATTCATCAATAAATTGCTTGTAGTCTGAGAATAACTTAGGGTCTTTTTCGAATCTTTTCTCAAGAGTAAAAAATCTTTTTTGAGCAATTCTAAAAGAATCACCTAGTTTGTGGTGTTCGTTGGGCGATTTTAAGGGCATGTCTGCTTGATAAGAACCATCTTCCAATATTTTGGTTGATACTAAAAATACTTGTTCCACTTGTTTGGCTTCAGGTGCCAGAGAAACTTTCTATGTTCCAGAATTTTGTAAGAAGGTTGCCAAGGTCTGAGTCTTGTGAAGAATTTGCATTTTCTTGGGGATAACTATTCAGCACAAAATACGTACAAAAGTACGTATTTGTTTCTGAATGGACAAGTAAGGGGTACGTTTCCAGCTATTATCCAGCCTAAGTGAGTATTAACAAGAGTGGGGTTATTAGTGCCAAGCTGAACTATGCCTCTGGAAATTAATGTATAATAGACATTGGCACCAACTAGTAGGTCGATGTCAGAGTGATTTCCAAAATTGGGGTCAGCGAGCTTTTCAAAAATGTCATTTGGAATGTATAGTTTCTCCACTTGAATTGGAACTTGAGGTAGTTTATGAGTAATTTTATCCAAAACAGCACAAGAAATTTTAAAACGTTTGCCTTGGTTAACATTTGAGTGCAAGAAAACGTCTACCATTTTATTGGATAATGTAGTATTCAGAGATATCCCCGAAATGTGAAGAATTTTATTGTAGGGCTTATAATTGAGTTTGTCTACTAACTTTTGTGTAATAAAATAATTTTGAGATCCACTGTCCAATAGAATTCTGGCTTGTACAGGATCACCTTAAGGAGTGTATAGGGTTACTTGTGCAGTTGCTAAAAGAATTTGTGATTTTTTTTGTAGAGAGAGCTGATACAATTGCCGACATATTAGCAATTTGTGTCACTTGGGGGTCAGTAGGTCTGACATTTGAGGGCAGCACCACATGGTTTGAAAATGTTGCAGCATCTTGAGATTGGTTAGATGTACTTGAGATCTTGTGCGAGTGAGTTTGGGTATTGTTACTGAGAGTAAGGTTTAGAGAATTTAAATTATTACAGTTTAGATTTGAGTTTCTAAACTGTTTAGTGTTTAGTGGGTAATTTTCGGAGCTGTTATGAAACCTATTTTGAGGGTCGTTTTGAGTGTGTAAAATTGTATGATGTTTCCTGTTGCAACGGGAACATTTATAAGTAGAATTGCAATTTTCTACAGCATGCCTTGTTCCTAAACAATTGCGGCATAGCTTCTTTAAATTAACAAATTTTAGTATTTCAGAATAGGGAAGAGTGGGGAATTGTTTGCAAGAATAAATGCGATGGCCATTGTTTTTACAAAATATACAATAGAGAGCATTTTTTTGTGAATCTGAGTTAAAGTTAGTATGCAAAGCTACCTTTCCGTCTTTTCTATTAGTGCGAGGGTCGGAATTTCCCAAATTTTCTAAAATTATACATCTTTTATCAAGAAATTCGAAGAATTCATCTAGAGTTGGCAACACTGTGATATTACGATCTTCTTCGAACAACCTGCGAGTGCTAAAGTCTAATTTTTTCCGAAAAAGGTAAATTACGAGCATATCAAACAACTCGGTATCACTAAATTTAAAATTTCGAAGAGATTCTAAATTTCTCTTAGCATTTGTTGTGTACTCTCGAAGATTTTGTGGGTTACGATTAGTGATAACAGGTGCTTCTAAAAGAGACTTAAAATGAGCGTTAATGACACAATTTAAGTTTTCATAACGAGTCTTTAAGATATCAACAGCAGTATGAAAATTATCGTTTGTCACGTGCAAAGAATCAATCAATTTTAAAGGTTCTCCTTTTAGAAATGATTTTAAATAAAAAAAAAGCATTGGACATCTGTCAAATTAGCGTTGTCAATAATCAGAGCAGTAAAAAGTTCATAGAAAGAATGCCAGTCTGCCGTATTACCGCAAAACGGAGAAATGGTAATGTCGGGCAGCTTTACTCCTGTAAATCTTTGCGAGGTAATTACAGAAGTGGCAGAGTTAGTTTGAATAGTTTTTGTTTGATTCTGTGGTGACAAGCTTTGGATACAGTTCTGAATTAAAGCTAATGTGTCATAGAATTTATTCTCAGTTGTATCTCTATCCTCCGTATCACCTTCCACGATAGACCCCTCAATTGTTTTGCACATTATTGTACTTTTCAAACACGGTTTGTAAATTGGTTTGGCGAATTTTAAATTGTGCGACATCATTTTCTGAATCTTTATGAGCAATGACCCAATTGAAAATTCTTGTCATGGAAGCTTTCGTTGAGGAGCGAAGTGATCTTAACTTATCTAGATCCATTATTAAATAAAATTAAAAAACAGAAGGCAATATTACAGCAAAAGAGCTTAACAATCTAAACCAGTAACTATTTGAAATATGTTTCAAACTACACTACAAAATGTCATGTGAAGCAAAAACGAATCAATTAAACACTATAGGGTAATAACGGGAACATTAATACTAGAGCACAATTCCTAGTTTTTACTTATCTGTGGAGAGCCAGAGAATACAAGCACAGTGCACTGTCACTGAATCTCTTCTAAATCATTACACGATTCTCTATTACGAAGTTTCTAGTTATATTAGTTACACCCTGTACAGTATAGTGACCAAACAAAGTAACCCAATTAGAACTACCAATGTTCTTTTGTCACAAAGAATTTTTAAATCGTGCTAAAGTTTTTATGTTTGTTTTGATTTAATCGTAATGTAAAAAGAAAACGACTAAATTATTACATGCATCTTAGGTTTATCTTACTAGGTAAGAAAACTGTTTTAAACTAAAAGGCACTAATGTTGTAATATTTCGTGATTTAACCACTTCTCAACGTGAAACCTAAAACATTTTAAGAAGACATCTTAAACAAGAAAGATCATTCGGAAAAAGATGCTATATAAAGGGTGAAACACTCTATGTAGACAACAAGAGACTTACAGCAAAAAATATTTTGGAAATCGAAGAACTAGCTGAAAATAACATACTGCAAACAGTAAGCAGTGAGCCTTCAAAACCTTCAGTAGGTAAGCAAAATATCTTTTACAATTTCGAAGAAAAGGAAGAACTGGCGGAGGAAATAACAAAAGAAGAGGTATTTATTTATAAAGTGGAGCAAAAGAAGAAAGTAGAAAACATTGATCCTATAGAAACTGGGAAACCAAATACAGTTTTACTAATACAGAAAAGTACCCCAAAAAATTTAAACCTCAGAAAAACAACAATTGCAGGAAATAAACCAAAAACTCGATCTGGTTCTTCCAGTCAAAGGGTATAAATGTAAAATGTGTACATGTTTTGTGTATATGTGTAATTGTTTAGTTACATTTTCTTTTTAAATAAATAAATAAATATGGATCCGTATATAAGAAACTATAAAAATGATATTATCGATACTAAAATTATTGATGATATAACTACTTTTCATGAAGTATATCTTCCACACCTACGTAATCAATTTAAAGTCATTCATTGCAATATAAGAATTCCTAGTAAACATTGTTGTGAAAACACAACATTGATTGTCTGCTCAGCTCTCAAAGATTTTGTTGTCAATTGTTGTGTATTTAATTATAGTAATAATAACCGCACCCGTTGCCTATGCAATGAAAAATAAATAGAAAGATACACAAGTAAAACATAATTGAGTTTTGTCAAATTTCTTTTGTAAAATATAAAAAACTTGTATGAAGTGTACCCACTCTTAATTGTAAAATACTGTCCATTAATGATAATGAAGATGAATGAATGAATACAGAAGATGAGTTTTATTAAACCAAATCATTATAATCCCACTGATTAGGATAACTCAAAAAATAAAGTATCCCTAATCATATGGTCTTTCGAGCCGGATGTCGTATTGGAACAACTTTGCAACCGAAGACCTCAATACTTGATGCTAATTACTTTAAATTATGCTTTAGGTATTTATTGGTAGAAGTATTTTTATATGGAATACTCTTTTGGAGTTGTTGCGACAACTTTGCCCGTAACCTTTGGTTTTATTGAAGCCCAAAGTTTATCCCGTCCTTTCAAACATATTTTACATAACAACATGTGATCGCTTCCTGCTAGTTTTCGAGAAAATCGGATTTTCAGTTATTGTACTCCTATTGTACGTACGCCTGTTGCACTCACATTACATTAAAAATTTAAAATGTATTAATAAAAAACTTTTTTTTGGTTATTTCTATATTAACTTTATTTCAAAATTTGAATTGCGTATTTTAGTTTTTCAATTTCTTGCTCTTGTGAAAAGGTACATATTTAATTATTTAGCTGTTTTTTGTAAATAGAATTTCACAGTACGTATTTTATTTTAAACGTATTTCAATATTTTAGTAAAAGTTAGGTTATCTCAAACTATTCAAATAAAATTGCGTATCTATAAATTTTCCTCTTTGTTTGAAACAAAATTATTAAAGCTATTTCTAATAAAGCTATTTAAAATTAAAATCCACTACTTGGAAATCTACTTAAAATTGTATTTTACCTTCATGACTATGGTAAATATAGAATGATGTAAATATCAAACTTAAAACAAAAATATGTCAACAAAGCAGAGTAGAACTTCAAAGTTGTGTAAATATCAACCGAAAGTTAGGTTCTGAACCACACAATGCAAAACTACTCTAAATTTGATTTAATTCTACTGATTACACGCGTTTCCACACTATAGCATGTATTTTGCGTATAAGACAAGGAAAAACTATTATTATTATTATAGTCTATTTATAGTATATTATTATTACTTAAAAAATATATTCCGATTAAGTAGTAGAATAATGCAAAATGAGAAATGCCTGTTGACGTGATCAAAGTTGTGTTTTCGCGCCAACTCCGAGGCAGTTGCAAATCGCACATGAGCAAATGAGAGACAGAATAACTTAACAAGTAGTAAACATCCCCCTATTAATAGTAATTAAATTATTAACAGTAGGTATGCTTTATCAGTTGAGGCTAATAATGTCCATATTAGCCGCGGCTGGTGATACCTAACGTCCGTAATGTTCATACTATTTTTTAATTTTAAACATATAGAGTAAACATTAAAAAAATCTCACTGAAATTGTAAACTTTATTAAGTCGGTTATGCGATTGGTTGTTATGGAATTGTATAAACAAAAATAATTTTTGTTTCAATCCGCAGAAATTTTAGAATATTAGTGTGTTTTTCAACTTAAATGAGGTACTTTATTAACTTGCCATGGGCGGTAAGTTAAGTCCCCCCCGAAAACAGAGCTTATAAATGAACGAAAACAGCCTATCGGACAAAAAATTATTCTTATGTTATTCTTTTGAAGACATACTGTATACTAAATAAATTCAATATTTAATGTTTATTTGCAATTCCATCTAGGTTAATTATTATTGACTGCAAAATAATCCATCTTTTCTTTGTGATAGCTTAATTCTTATTGTATTTTTCTCTTCTGTTAATTAAATTTAACATTTTACTAACGAATTATCAATTTTCAAATCACTTTGGTTACCCGTTTTTGTTAATCAATAATAAATCTCTGGTTTGGCATTTTCGCCCCAAGAAAGGATCAAATTGATGCCTGAATTCAACCAATTAAAGGGCAAACTTGTTGGTCACGAGACCCACGGTTGTTGTTCGTTAAAAAAGCTTTGGCTTATCCCTCTCTTCTTGTGAAAAGCTGGACCAAGTGAACACGTAATTCTGGTGGATGATTAAACTATTGGTTTTAATAGTGAAATTCCCTTTTAACGGGCCAATTATAGTTTGATTAGTGTATATAATGGTTTTGTAATATTTTGAAACTATCAACTGTATTGTATGAAATATATGCAAAAACGAAATTAAACATTTCTTTTTGTTGTGAAGTCAGGTTTTGCCTCTATTTTAAAAATCACTCGGAATTCGTCAGGTAATCATCTTTTTATTTAAGTAAAATTTCTTCTTGTTTTATTGATGTGATCAATAAACTTTTCTTTACAATATCGATCATTCATCATCATCATCGGAAAGTCGATACGGACTTTAGTTCGAGAATATTGGTCCAGACTTGCATTCATGTTGGCGTTTTAAGTCTCGTGTTCATTTGAGGATGATAATTTAACTTGGTGTTAATCGTCATCATGGAAAGTGCGAGCTTAATGGCGAATATGGTTTTACAGTTCTTAGTATTTTGAATTCCTACAAGTGATTAACTGGAAGCCTTCTCCAAAAGGTCCTTAGTAATCTGGTGACCATCTTCAACGAGTCATTTGAATTAACGTTTCTAAACCAAATTAGGTTTAGAGAAATAACCCGGTGGGTTCTTTATATCCTATTTTTTGTGGAAGCGTTAATTAGTTCATTTAAGAGTGGATTGTTATAACTATGTGATAGAAATTTTAAAGTTACAATTTAAAGAAAACGTTTTATATGAAAATAAGCAAATTTTTATAAGATTCTGAATTCAATTTTTTAAGTAAAATTGATTAACTTCAAACCTAATACCGTTTATAGTACGAATTCTTAAACTTTTTTTTTAAATTTAGTTGTAGTATTATAATCCGTATTAAGATATTATTTAAATATCAACTGAAAGCCTCCCAGTTCTTATTTATCTTATGATTTTTTTGTGAAATAAATAGTATTATTTGTGTTATTTCTTGTTTACTTTATATTGTGTGCTATTTTTGAGTAATAACAGCGCGCGGGAATTCGGTCCTTGCATAATTGAGACTGATTCATTTTAAGATATAGAGCTCTATATTGTGGATCATTTACGCTACTCTTTTATTAAATTAAATCAATTATGCTGGCACCCCTATATCCATAGCTCTATGAATTTGTGATCTAATCCCCCTATGACCTGCCTTAATCTCAAAAAAAGGGGAGCGTTTCTATTTTATGGTATTAGAGCTAAGCAGAGGTATAGATAAGTTGCATACCGTAAGTATTTTGGTAAAATAATTCTTGCTACTAATCGGAGCCAAAGTGTAGGGTATCTGCTTTTTTGTAAAATTGTTGGTTAAAAGTTTTAACAAAGGCCTGACACTCTTAAGTGTCGGTTGTATAAATCATTGTTAACTACATTATTTTGATAAGCTTCATTGATAAGCATTATTGGCTTCTTATCAGAATTCTTCATATGATATCAAAATGATTGCTGTATCGTGTTGTATTTTAACTGTACAAATATTCCTAAAACTGCAGTTACTTCTTTTGTTTTTTACGTTGAGTTCGCATTTAATAGATAGATTAATTATATAGTAATTGAGAATGAAGTTCTAAACAGTGAAAATATATCACAAACCATTACAACGAGCACTTTTATTTACGAAAATAAATTAGCGGTATGTTGTAAGGGTTTGGTGATAATATTAACATCAACATCTGTGTATGTAAGCACATTTTGCTCAAAGTAAGATTCCCCAGCGTATGAACCCTAAGATTAATATATTAGATTTGTTTTTGGTTAACCCTAACGCTTTGGGCTTGAACTGCATTATAGTTCCACAGTTGTTGAAGTTGGCTAACAAAGTTTAGCTTGTTCGGAGTTCTAGTAGACACAATGTGTATGTGTGTGTTGTATTGATAGTTGCATAATTAGTTGTTGGAAAATGCATTTGGGTTTGAAACGATTATTGGTTGAACCGAAACTTCAAAACATCCGGTCGGTCGTTTTGAATTGGAGAAAGTTTGTAATTCTCAAATGTCTTGGAATTTCGACATTTACGTTTTGATAAAAACCCATAAATAGTAAACTCTTTCAACTTAAAAATTTAAAACTTTTCTTAATTTTAAAACTTATAATTATATTATATACAGCTACCCCTAGATGGAAATAAATGGTTATGACAATAAAAGCTATGAAGCGAATACGACAAAAATACATTATGAGATAAACATAAAAAGAAGAAACCGTGAAATATATTTTAGTAGAATTTCTGTGGTAATTCTTGAGCAACAAAATTCTAGTGACCGCTGAATATCTGACAAATTGGCTAGCTTCCATTTATCAATGTCACTCATAAAATAAAACCTGTAAAAATGTAACTGTTGAAAGAGTTATTTGGTTTTCAAAATAAATAAAGTTGATGAAGGGTATACATTAACAGTAAAGTGGTATTTACGTGAAGGGATATGCAGGTAGGAACTTAAAACATATATTAACCGTTCGTCAAACCATAATATTTTCCTTTCCTTTTCGTTTCCAGTGTCGTTTATGTAATCTAGCGGCGATATATTTAAACATTTCAATAATAAAAGTTTATAGCTGATTAACAAAACCATTTACATAAATTTCCGCCCTCATCGACCTGTTTCCTTATTTAATTTAAACCTCTATGTCCAGTTACCATTTCAGTACGATTAAATAGTATTTACATTAAAATTCAATTAGTTAAAAGCAAGGATATTAAAATTTGGGTTTATATTAGCTAATAGAGCTTGGACTTGAATACTGGAAATATCTTAAATTACCTTAAATGAAATGTATACAGAAACTAGGACAAAGCTATTTTCATATTAAGACTATGGATGTTGATGATCATAAAGAGTATAAAAGTCCTACTGAGATTCCGAGATGTAATAATAACCTCTGACAATGTGAATTCGAAGATGTAAGAAAACGGCTTGGTTTAACGTTAGTAGACATATGTACTTATACCGTATGTTCAGTTTGAAGATGCATCATAGTGAAATTCCATGTAAAATCTTTAATCGGAATCATTATCTCTATTCTAGGCTATACGTGAAAACCTTTGATAATAATTCCAACGTGAAATAGTAGGAACTGACGTAACATTTTTTCCTAATTTAAATTTTTGTAAAATTGCCGTTTTACCATTTATCTTATCTTACACTCAATATTCTCATTTTCACAAAAGTGTTCTTAAGTATATTTGCAAACCTGTTTCTTACGGTGGTAGGTCAGGTAGGGGTCTACCAATACCTTTCGTATTTAAACAAATCATATACAAACGCTATTATATTTATCAAACAACCCTGAATTTATACGTCAATACGTCAGATATGCAAGCTTCACATGAACCAATCAACGATGCCTCTGGAATAGTTTTATGTAGCCATTTTCGAGACGTACCAATTGATTCTATTGGTAGCCCAATTACCAAACCAAATTTCTCTCCAGGTCACACCCAATTGTGGCTGAGACAGATAGTTTTACTGCTCAACAACAATGTCTAACGTGACAGAAACATTTTCCAATATATTTCCTGCTTTAAAAAAACAATATTCCGTTTTCAAAAAACTTACTGCAACGATTCTTAAAAAATTACGTTAAATTCAAGTCTTCAGAAACTACTATCCGATTATAAGATTGATACTATCTGAGACGGCTGCAAAACCTTTTAAATGAAATTGAATTCTTTTGTTCGACCTTCTTTTACATATTACAACCGATCAAAGTTGTCAGTTCCAATCAAAGCTGTTTAACAATTTTTCTGGATTTCTAGGAAGTCATAAAATCCGCACCTTAGTATATTATCCTGAAGCAAACGGTGTGAGTAAAAATTTCCACACAAAACTATGTTAAAGTGCACACTAAATACCCATAGTGAAATAAAGAATAGTAAAAAAAACGCATGTTACTGTACTAACTCATTGTAATGAAATCATATGAAACTGATATTATTTTTCATTGGTAGTCTGAACAACAAGACTTATTTTGTCTGTAACATGTAGTAGTAACATAGTAGTATTTGGCAGTTACCTATGGCGAAAGTGATATTAAGTTTCTAATATATTTCTTGTATATTCCTTATAAAACGTGAAGTTGTGCATGAGAACAAAATAAAGTATGAACTTTCCCCAGAAAACTCGTTCTGTTGGCCGGTATTGTTTTAGAAAATAAAATGTGTTGATTGAACTTGGTCCACATCTTCAAAACTACAAAATTAAAACGTATGACCTGTGATAGGTTGTTCTAAATATATAACTGGCTATGTCTATCGATTTACTGTCGGCTACTATCAGTTAGACTCCTTGTGTCTTTGTCATAGGCAAGTCCATGATAGCTTTTAACAGTTATACGTTGTCTGAGCCAGAAAACTGAAGGACTCTTACTAGTGTCTACATTCTCCGAAAACATCTAAATAGATATTATTAGCACTAAGAATTCTGTTCAATCTGGTATATGAAATGTTCGTCCTAGGCCTTTATTATATGGTGTCTCGCCCCAGGCCGATTCGGTTGAATAGCTCAGGAACAAAACACCGTGAGCAAAAAGTTAAAAGTCAAAAGTTCAGTGAACGTCACTCCGAGCACGATACTTCTTTTCCAAAACTATTATTTCGGCTAACTAACACAATATTTGAATTTCAAACTAGCTCTTCTTATAAATTTATTTTTGTAAGACAAAAACGATATGCCTAGCCTCTTAAACTAGAATATTACAAAGAAACACGCCAATGTATGTGATGAAAATTATGTCTATTTCAGGATTGTCACATTAATAAAATTGACATTTTTTTGTAAGAGATATTGGCGCTAATCAGATCAAAATGACATTAATCAAAATCAAATTGACAATAATCAACATCTTATTGGCGTTAGTCGACTTCAAATCGACAATAAACAAATCAAATTGGCCCTAGTCAATATCACATTGGCAATATCAAGTTTAAAATGGCCATAAACAAAACCAAACTAGTGGAACTAGTCAATTTCGAGTTGACATTAAACAAAATCATATTGGCATTAAATAAAATGCAATTAGCGAAAACATTTTCTTGACTCACAGACACAATAACGACCATTATAATAATTAATTGAGACACGTAACGTCAAGTTTTAAACTACAAATTTTTGTTAAAAATTATTATTTTGCATATCGAACGCAGAAGGAATAAATCTTCGTTTATGTGCAATGAACACTGCATTACCAACAGTAATCTTGCCAATAGTGCCACGAACGGTGTTCTCAAATCTCACCATATTCATTACAATTTGATTCAAAATTAATTTAACATACCACCTATACCAATGTGTTTACTAAAAAACCGAACATATAAAATGCCTTACACTGAAAATTGCAAATAGTAAATCAAATTTATGTAAAGATACTTTTTATAAAAACAAGAAACAAACCACGATACATATTTCTTGTTATGGCATTGTTGTGTGAAATATACTTTTTAATGTTACGCGTTTTATATAGTTCTATGTTCGATATTTCAATAAACGCATGGTATGTAGTTTGCTGAATTATTCATTCAAGTTCATACAGAATTAGTGCGCGTCTTCAGTTAATGAAATATCATATTGATGGTAAATATATCCATTACACGAAATATTTCACTCACTATTTATACGCACTCCCGCTTTTTTTTAGTTATACACGCCAGAAACTTTTTTGTTTGATGTTTGTGAATTAAAACCATTTTATGAAGAAATGTGGTTAACTGAGCTATAAATAAAAACGGAAAAGCTTTTAAGAGTTGACCTGCTAAAATTCATCACCATCAAGCCACGATGCTTCAGCGATTCTCTTTTACGTAATACACCGTATAAGGTTTATTAAAGAACCAAATAAGCTTTAGCTGAAAATGTACCATAATATAGCAAAAAATGCTTAAAACGTTAGTGACACGTACAAATAGTACTCAGTACATGTTGAAATAGAAGTTAAAATATTTAACGTCGTAATTAACTCTGGCGTATCCAAAATATTTAGATTTTAATTTAATGCTTCTAGTTTGATTCTGATAGTTCATTTAACTATTTATACTAAAATCATCTCTAGCTACTTGAGTTAGATCGGATTTGTTTAGTACTGTTTGTTTCAGGAAAATTCAAGGATTTTTTTTATTTTTATTTTTTATTTTTTTTAATTCAATTTCAAGTACAGTCAAATAAGAATTAATAATAAAAAGTTATTAGGAAGCTGGAAATCCGCATAGATATTCCCGAATACATAGTGAAAATGAGTTCCAAGTTGAGCAAGGTGTGTTCAACTAGCAAAATTACCAAAAACACAGTGTTGCCAATGTAACATCTAGATTGCCATGCATACCGAAAGCAACTGCTACGTGATTGTACCGACAACCTTTACAACTTAATATATACACTTATACAGTGTTGGTAAAACTTCGCTTTGTTTTGAATTTCTATCTGTAAATGTATGTAAATGTATAAGTAAATGAAAAATAGCGAATAGCAATGCCTTTAAGAAAGATAACGGGTGTTTTTTTAAATTTAGCGTCAGAGCAAGCAATGAGAGTTCGATTGTGAACGCACCTTTGAATGTCGCCACGCCGCAGTGTATCTAAACCTAACCTCACTTTTAAGTTTTGACATTTTGACATTTGAAAAATAGTGGTCTATTCACAACAAACTCATAGTCATAGCTAACTAGGACGCCAAATTTAAAAAAACATCCGTTAGATATTTATCACATACTTGCCAAGCTTTACGTGCCAGAATGACAGACGTCAATGTCTTAAATAGCTATTTATGTAACAAGTACATAATAATATAGCTGTATTCTTTTTACCAATTTTAACTGAGATTAATTAAGATGCTTAATACATCTCAACATCTCAGTAAAGTTGGTCATTCTTTTTACCACTGATAAGTAAGTCTAAAGTGAGAATTAAGTAAGATAATTCACCCCCCTCCCACCAACTAAGCTAGAGAAATTCTAGGCTTACTACATATAAAAAGTACAGTTTGAAATTTGTGAGGTTGTGTAGGCTTGAACTTTTTTGAATGACAGTTTGTTGTGAACTGTAAAAAGGGCTCAAAAACATTTACAACGTTTGTAAAATAATGGACAATAACATTATTAACACACACTCTTATAATATTGTAACGGATAAAAACAACCATTACATATTCGATAATAATAACAAAGAGCAAGTTTTAATGCAATGTATAGCAGGTAAGGATTACTTCACATAATCTTATTGAATATTTAACGCATATGTCTTTTATAGATAATAAACTTATCTATGCGGCTTTTGATAAAGTAAACTCTGTTTTTGGTGATTTACTTCACAGAGATGGTGATGTTACACATTACAAAGAGGTAGTAGAAAGTATACACTTGGTTTGTGCTTTTGCTGATACACTTTGTTTAGGCTTCGGTCTCTGATGATAGTGATCGATTTTATAGTTTAGAAGCTCCAGATAAACTTGAACCATACAATGATAATTTACCCTGCATCGAAGTAAAAAAGCGGATGTGGAATTATAATGAGACATTAGCATTAATACAGTGTGTAGAAGCATTTAAAGACAATTTATATCATCCCAGAAAACGAAAACATGTATGGCAAACTATTAGCGAAAGTTTATTGAGCGAACACATAGAGTATTCACCTGAGGTCTGCAAAAAGAAATGGAGCAATTTAGTGAAAACATACAAAAATGTAAAAGATAATATTGGAAGGACAGGACGACCCCCCATTAGATTTATGTTTTTTAAGGAAATCGATGAAATTGTTGGAACCGATCCAAATATTAGTTCTCCTCATTCCATCGATGTGTTACAAATTGAAGATTCCCATACAGAAGCTGATTTAAATAATACTCAAATCCAAGAACAAATTTACAAAAAGAAGCTAATGAAAAGACAACTGAAGACGGTATTGGTGAACAGAGAGCAGAAATACACTGTTCTAGCAATAAAAAGAATAAAACTAACATAATGAAGTTAAGAGAGGAAATAGCAGATTTAAAAAGAAAATGTGACAGGAAAATCGAACTAGAAGAGAGAAAATTGTTACTACTAGAAAAGAAGATTAAATTAGATGAACGAAAAGTGAAAGCATTAGAAAAAATTGCTCAAATAGAGACAACAGAAGAAAATGAGTAGAATTAGAGTTAACGTTTTTTTATATTAACAGTAAGGCCCCAATGCAGTACTGCTAATTGAATGTTAAACATGAATACCATTATTAATTTCGAATTATTTGTTAATCTTATTATTGACATAAATTTGTTTAATAAGATTTCTACGTTGATTTAAAATTTAATAATTAATTTAGTTAGCTTTTGGTAATGCTTTGCTTTTATGCAAGAATATGTTGTACTTTAAAATAAAAATACCATTTTTGAGATAGACTGTTATCTTTTTATTGGCGATATTACAGATAAAATAGTTGACTGATCCTCCTCTTCAGATGAAACATGTTGCAGCACTTCAGTTTCTTCATAATATAGTTCAATATCGTCATCCATTTCGTCATAGCTTATACATATATTGTGCAAAGTACATGCAGCTACAACACATTTAACAATAAATCTAATGTCTCGATTATCAAAATGTCGTAGTCTTCTAAATCTACTTTTAAGAGTAGCAAAGGCGTTTTCTACCACTACTCTTGTAGAAGAATGCTTGTAATTATATTGACGTTGTTCGGCAGTCAATCGTCCATTATCTTTATACGGAGTTTTCAACCAATCTAAAGTGGAAGGATAAGCCGAATCTCCTAGAAGGTGTTTGTTATAAAACTGGATGTCCCCATTTTATGCTTTAAAATATAAAGCCGACCGTTTAAGGACACGAGAATCATGGAGACTTCCTGGTTCTCCAACAAAAACATCTATAAATCGTTTTTTGTCATCTACAACCCCTTGCAAAATTATGCTGTGTGTTCCTTTACGATTACAATAAGCATGTTGCTTTTGTCCAGGTTTATAGATGAGAATATGTGAACCATCTATAGCTCCTAAAACTGCTTTCATGCCTTGTTTCTTCTCAAAACTAGATTCAATTCTATTTGATTCGTCATTTGTCGGCCATCTGATAATATTTGGACTTTTCTTAACTAAATGATCCAGTACTTTTCTAACTATTTTCCAAGCAGCACTTTGAGTACAATTGAAACGATCACTTAGCTGTCTAAAAGTAACTTGATTGGCAAGGTACCAGAGTGTCATAAGGAATGCTTTTCTGGAAGAAACTTTCTTCCGACCAAAAGAATGTTGAGGCAAACATTAGCGTTTTCCAGATTATCTAAAAGAAAACAATAATTAGGTACCAAGAAATCTCACATGAAATCTCGATTACCCACCTATACAAACTTCAGCGATTGTTTTATCTAATCGGAAGTGCTTTTTGAATTCTTCCTTGCTGTAGTTATCAACAACATCTAAAAAGCTTTCAATCCTCATGCACTTTTGCCTATGACAAATCAGGTCATCAATTTGTTGGACTTCCTGGCACAACGAGGACTCGCTAAACCACATATCTAGGTCAGATTCATCATCACAAGCATATTTCTGACAAAAAAAATATATTACTTATTTATATAAGAATTTTATAAAGAATTAGAAATATGGAACAATACTTAATGCTTTTATAACCTATCTCTGTTATAAAATGTATTCAAGTAAAACGACTTACCAGAAAAACCCTTTTTGTTAATTGACTCATTTTATTTTTTTTTCAAAATGGATCATCAAAATTTTTGCTAATTGTAAATAAAGCTTTTGGCTTTTAGGTTATATTTTTGGTCAGCTGTCACCTAATAAACTGACTATCATTAAATTGATGTTCTTTTTGAGAATTTTAACTGCTTAGTTTAGACTCAGTCCTTAGTGTCTTACTTGGTCTCAGTAGTAAGACAAACAAGTGGTAAAAAGAATACAGCTATAATGTAGGACTTTATAGACAAGCCCAGTTTATGGCCGAACGAGCGAAGCGAGCAAGGCCTATAAAAAGGGCGAGTCTATAAGGTCCGATTATGTAAGAGTTGCATACAAAGCTTTATGTTCGATTCCTAAAATTGGCTAATTATCAAAAAGAAAATCAGTTTATAAATTTGACATCTATTTTTGACAGGAGAAAATTTGACATGTAATATACAGTTGCCATACTTTATTTTACTACTATATACTTTATTTTACTACTACCACTTTATTTTACGAGTACAATAATAAGCCAGTTTACTGCCGCAAAACAATACAATAAACAGTACTTTATAAGCAATCGGACATAAAAACTTTTACCTAGTAAAAAAGGTTACAATGGCAAGCATGTGACAAATATCTATCTTTTTCAGATGTATTGCTATTCGCTATTTTTTTGCTTGCTCATACTTAAAAATCCAAATCTAAGAGGTTTTACCAACTGTGTATCTAAAGAGTTCATATGACACGCATACAAAAGTTTGACGATTGTACCTCTAAATCTAGTAGACTTAGGGAATTTCCGATGCTGGTATGTAAATCAGAAATTCGTACAAAATATGTGTGCGTATTTTGGATTCAGTCAAACATTCTTCGATATTTTAATATGCTGTTGCCCATGGCCTAAGGAAACGTTTTTACCTTGCACTATACCTCGCAAAACAAGGTGAGCCATAATTAAAGGTTAAATGTTGTGCATTTTATGTGTTATAATTATTATCTGGAGACATTTCGGGGCCAAAATTGTTTTATAATTCCATTTTAACCCGAACTATTTTATCATAACGCTTAGATAAAAACTGTGCAACTTTTCTAAACTTTATACAGGGTGAATCCATAAACGTTGATATAATTATATTTAAGCTCAAGAATAATACTGTACTACATAATTTGGAATTGAGTCAATTATTTTATAGAATTATATATACATTAAGGAACACTTCTTTATTTTCTTAAATGTTTCCTCGTGTATACAATGTGTCAATATTCATGTGCATAGATATAATTCAAAAACGTGTCCTCGTGTTGTGGACTTGCATCATTTTTGTTCCGCTACTGACTAGTAGTATATAAATAATGAGCACTATAAGAAGTGAGTAGAAGACTAACCCGGTATACCTTTCAGGATGTTCAAACTCTTGATTTCTTAATTATATATTATACAATTAATTTTGTTGAAACAGTAAGGCGTTGTGATGTCCTTCTATATACGGTAGGTCGAAAGTGAAGTATTCAACCATTAACTGGACTATTATCTTAAATAATATTTAATTTAATAATTTAAAAGTATCTGCATACTGTGAGGTTAGGTTAGGTTAGTTAATATTGAAGCTAATTTTAAATAATTTACACTCGTCTCCTGCGTCGACTCGTGTAGTTTTCGATGCGAAAGCTAATATCTGAAATGACAAATTTTGTCGGAAAAAATTAGACCACTTGTGATATTATATATGATAAAATTTACTTTGAGAGTAATAGTTATTTATGGTACAAGTGAGTTAAGTAAGATATTATGCACGAACGAAAAATTTACCCTTTACCGGACTAACCCGGTATACCTTTCAGGATGTTCAAACTCTTGATTTCTTAATTATATATTATACAATTAATTTTGTTGAAACAGTAAGGCGTTGTGATGTCCTTCTATATACGGTAGGTCGAAAGTGAAGTATTCAACCATTAACTGGACTATTATCTTAAATAATATTTAATTTAATAATTTAAAAGTATCTGCATACTGTGAGGTTAGGTTAGGTTAGTTAATATTGAAGCTAATTTTAAATAATTTACACTCGTCTCCTGCGTCGACTCGTGTAGTTTTCGATGCGAAAGCTAATATCTGAAATGACAAATTTTGTCGGAAAAAATTAGACCACTTGTGATATTATATATGATAAAATTTACTTTGAGAGTAATAGTTATTTATGGTACAAGTGAGTTAAGTAAGATATTATGCACGAACGAAAAATTTACCCTCGAGGGCCGGCAGGCCCGAGAGGGTTAATTTTTCTAAGTGGATAATATCCTTAACTCACGCGTGCCGTACAAAATTTTATCCAACACCTCTGTATTTAAGTTTAAACATTGAATTTGCAATGTATAGTTAGTCTGTAGTTTTGACGGTAATAAATTTAATACTCTAGCACGATGACTGGATTTTATAGTATATTACATTACTAGTGTGGAAAGTAAAACTTTTCGTACGCACGAGTGTGAATTGACACGGAAATCACACGAGTGCAGAAAAGTTACTTTCCAACGTGTAATGTACAATATTTTTCCTACGACCCCCCAAATTTCAAATGTTTAAAAATTTTGATTTTTTAAAATTTTCAAGAATATAATTTTTGAAGATTTTAAAGCAAAATTTTTATGGTTAGGTTTAACAGAGATAATCACACTTAAAGGTAATTTTCTTAAGCCATTTATTTTTAGGATATAAAGTTTAATTTTTTAAACAATATAGTTTCACAATATGAATAATTATAACGAAATTTCTATCAAAACATTTCCAGAAAAATAAAATTAAGTTATCTTGACAACTTAATTTTATTTTTCTGGAGCTGAATTATGACAATTGTTAAAGTGAATGGATGCTTGTTAACATTTTATTTAATAGATTCTTTTACTAAATATAAATTTCAATTTTAAAAACTCATATATTCATAACTTATTTAAACATAGTATAAAATTAAACCTTGGGTTTAGCAGCAAAATTAATTAAATGAATTACTATTACAATTTATAATATAATAATTTCAGAGGCACATAATTTATTTTTTATTTATATTTAATAATATCTCCATAATTAACAAATATAACTTCAACTAATAACACAATGCCAGGTGTGAAAGAGGTTGCCTAACTAAATTATTTGACATTACTCTTATTTTTCTCCCATTTGGCATCGCTGATTTTAATCTTGGCAAACTTGCTTCAATAATTTTCATGTATTATAGTGAGGTTACGTTAGGTGTAATCTATTAGATATTTCTTTTTGATAGCTAAAATAACTAATTAAACATTAATTAAAGTTATATTTATAAGAAAAGAATAGATACATAATGGTTAAAATGCTTCTCAAAATTGGATTAAACATTAATGTCATCATTTTAATGTAAACAAAATTCATGAATTTCTAGATATTGCTTAGCGTGACGTATTTTCATAACACACACGTGTGTTATGTTCCTAACATTCGCGTGTTATATGACTCACTTTCTTAATATCGGTAGCGTTTACTATTGTTCACTTTCGTATGGGGTCGTAGGAAAATAATATTAAGTAACGTAAGCTGGTGATTGGTTGTTATCTTTGAAGGAGTGAGTTTTTTAAAAATAACCCACGTTGCTAGGGGCAACGTAGGTTATAATGTAACATAAGAGTAAACAATCACTTTCCTTATTTAAAATGACCATAGTAAACATGGTATTTATATAGAGGTGTTGGATAAATTAATTTATTTCATTTCGTATTTCAAACAATTGTTTATATACCACAATTAGTAAAATAAAGTATATCTTGATCTCCGTTGTCAATGACACCGGAGTTCAAGACGTTCTTGATCTCCGTTGTTGTTAGCAACGTAAAAATCATTTGATGTTGCATAACAGCCACAGGTGACATGCTGCTTTTTATCTCCTTGGTTACGCGTATGATGACACAGACAAGGCAACTTGCTTCTTTATACAATAAATTCGGATGAATTTTAAAAGGGAGAAATTAGGATTGAAATACGAAATAAAATAAAACAACTTATGCAATACGGAGATCAAGCTTCTTTAAATCCTCGAAGCTGTTATAACGCCTCGGCTGGCGCCTCAGCGTTATAATAAATCTTCCCGGATTTAAAGTATCGCTTGATCTCCTAATTACATAATATATATTATTCTGTCAATTTTCATATTGAATTGACAGAATAAATTAATTAATTAATCGAGTGCAAAATATTGTCTAGAATGGTATAGGGCACAGAAAATATCAAGCAAAGAAGTCATGAAGAGCTTAAAGAAAGACTGCTGTTGTCGTTGTATATTTTGGCCATTTAACACTTTTTATATCACAGAAAGTAAGGATGACGATGTTGATAATAAAATTCTAAATTTTAGCGAAGAAATAGTACAATCAATGAATGATAGGTAACTCAAAATTCATTTTTAAATTTCCATATAACTAACTAAAAAGAATTATAATTACAAGTATTAATCTACATTTAACATTGTGTTGCTTTTGTATATGCCGAGTTATTTCGTTTTTTATCAAAACTTGTAGGTTTGCATTCTGAACATTCAAATAATAGTTCCGAAATACCACATAAATCATAAATTTTTAGGTTATATTACCGTGTCATTATAAACGAACGTATGAGTTCATGCACTATTTGCCCCAATTCTAATAAACGAACCGGTTGGCGTTAAAAGTGTTGCTGGGACGTAAAACCGAACGCAGCTAAAGATATCTTACGTGTCAGGATTTACATGTCACAATGACAAACGTAAATTAGTTTTAATAGTATATTGTATAACGAGTGACGATGGTAACATTTTTTTAAGCGAGAGAATAGAGAATGTTCGCAAGCTTAAAAAAATGATTTCGACGAGTTAAATACCATGCTTTTTCTACGACCATTTAAATTACTTATCTGATATCGATATCATTTTTTATTGATAATGTTGTTCATAACATAGAATATATAGACCATAAGGTCGTTGGCTTGAAATTTTCCGACAATTTTGCAAAATATGCAAGCAGCACAGTTTCCGAATATGAATTTACGCGATTATCAGCCCCCCCCCCCAATTCCATGAATCTTGCATAGATTTCTTCATACCTCTTTTTCGGTTTTTCTGGCAATAAGTCCACCATAAGAGATTTTCCCAACTTGATTTACAATTTCTGGTGGAATATTGAGGAGATCTTAGTCACTTTCTGAATCAGAAACCATGATAAAGCTACGAACAGCATAAACTGACGTGATTTAATAATGACGCGATACAGCGACAGCAGGGAACTAGACGGAGGTTAAAATTAGTAGGTAATTTTCGTCTCTAGTGACGAAAGTTAACGTTATGGGATTTTCTCTCACTAGTGACGGAAATCAAATTTTCCCTGGAGTATTCGGTGACGAAAAATGTCTTTTTATAAAGGGTCGTAGAAAATTATTTTACCTAGCGAAAAGGCCACTATGGCAACTATGCGATGAATATCAATCTTTCTCGAATGTGTTACTGTTCACTATTTTTCCTTTGCTCACACATGAAAATCTAAATTCAATACTTTTATCAACAATGTATACATATGTGTACGCTGGCTTGCAAAAAAATCGCATACACTTTAAAAATCAAGTAACCGAGTTTTTATGTAGTTTTTGCTATGTAAACGTGACCTTTCTGACTTTTGACATTACATTTTTGACGGATAAATCTGTCATTAGGAAAATAAACAAAATAATTTTAACTGATTGACACTGACAACTTAAAAATTAAGACCGACTTAGTACAATCAAACATAGGTGTACGCGAATTTTTGCAAGCCAGTGTACTTGCAGACGAACATCTTCAGGATGTCATAAATGTACGTGCCTTTACATTTAATAAAGAACTCGTGTAAATGCTGTCAAATTTCGAACCGTTCTTAGTCATTTTATTAACTTGTAAAAAATAGCAGAGATCGATATTTTTCATGATATAACTTACACTTATTAGCAAGTTTAACCTAGAAACATATTTGACTCTTGTCAATTTCAGTTTTAGTAACTTATCGTGCAGTTGGCGATAGTGATCGTCACATTCACAATAAAACAAGCATTTACTTGTCATTAAAATGTCATAAATAATGCATCATCTTGTTACGTGCTGCACAGTAGAAAAAATTATAAAATCGTGCTACCTATTTTTTACTAAAAGTACATTTTTCATTTTGTCTGATTTTGTCAACAAATTGCCTAAATTTTACAGGTTATTACAGAAAGTACCCAAAAATTTGCAGCAAACGTTTATCAACAGAATACCTTCACCTGGATGGAAATATCGAAACTTAAAAAGCCTTCTGGATTGAACGAACAAATAGGCCGAGCATAAAATTTATATTGACGTACATATACTGAAACATACTTATCTGACATTTGTATTAATACAAACGTCAAATTAAGAATTCAGCAATGAAGTGGAATGAATTGTGCCTTAAAAAACCAGGTCACCTTTTTTGACTAAATGTTAACTAGTGCTAAAATGTCTCGTAGCTTTATCAGGGCAGTGAAATTATGTGACAGTATTTTAAAATGCAATTCGCGCGCGTTATGTTACAGAACAAGTTTTACATTAAATGTGCATTTGCCATGCAATCACACGTTCAGATCATTTTGTTCGGTGATAAAAGTCCAAACACACCAAAAATCTGCAGTGAAAGCAACTGAAAATGAGAAGAAACCCATCATTACTAGTTTAATTCTCAGCCAATTACCACTGTACAAAGGTTCGTCCAGATTATTTTCATCGGAGAAAAAAATTCAAGAAGAATTAAAATCTACAGAAAAAACACCAGAAAATGAACAAAAATCATCAATTTCTAATGTAACGCTGTCCGAACCTCCATCAATGGGCAACGATATATCCAAATCATCTACTTCAGAGAAAACCATAAAAATAGAACAAAAATCTCCAGAGCTTAAAAATGTAGAAGAGGTACAAAAACCTGTCATGACTAGCTTAGTAATCACTGATATTTCATCAACAGACAAAAGTACGCCTAGTGAAGAAATGGAAGCTAAATTAGCGCGAGAAGCTTCTTGGAGAACTATGAAATATACTTTAATTTTTCTGGGAATATCCTTCATTGGCCTAAGTTGGTATTTAGTAATGGAGTTTGGAAAACCTCCTGTTGCAAACGATGGAACTCCACTGAGGGATGAATTTTCCACCATGCCTACTTGGATGCAATATGTATACAGAACTCTAAGAGAAGTTGATTACTACAAACGTTTAATAAGGGAGCCTTCCAGAGAGAAATTGTTACCAGATGAATTGGCGTTTCCGTATTTCCAACCTAAATACACCTTAGTTTTAGAACTAACTGATGTTCTAGTTCATCCAGATTGGACGTATCAAACAGGTTGGCGGTTTAAGAAGCGTCCAGGTATAGATCATTTTCTAGAAATGTTAAGTGGTGCCTACGAGATTGTGGTTTATACTGCCGAACAAGGTATGACCGTTTTTCCTATAATCGAAGCGCTGGATCCCAAGAACTTAATTACGTATAAGTTAGTTAGAGATGCGACACATTTTGTAGATGGTGTTCATGTTAAGAATCTAGATAAATTAAACAGGGATTTAAAAAGAGTTATAGTTGTAGATTGGAATTATGACTCTGTCAAATTTCACCCAGAAAATACGTTTCACATAGATCGATGGACTGGAAACGATGATGATACAACATTAATAGATTTAACGGCTTTTTTGATAACTGTCGCTAATTCAGAAGTTGAGGATGTTCGAGATGTACTTAATTACTACAATCAATTTGATAATGGGCTTCTCGCATTTAGAGAAAAGCAGAGGTTCCTCCTCGAACAGCAAGAAGCTGAACTGAAAAATAAAGTAAAGTCGAACCCTCTAACTGCTAAAAATTGGACGCAAAATTTGTTAAATAAACCTTTAGTTTAATGGCCGAGTGATTGTCGATCGCAAAACTATGGCGATATGTATATTTACATGTAGTTATTACTTGTGGACATCTTTCAGTTTTGTTGTTTTTAAGAGTTTTTACACATGTATATTACTAAGTATCTAATTCTCATTCTTATTAAGTTAATGTAATTGTAAAAACGTAGTCATATAATGTGCAAGTAGCAAAAAGGCTTTTGTCTTCAAGGAAAACTAAAAAGACTAAGGAAGGGACGATAAAATCTCTTTTCAGATTTTTTTGAATAGGATTCTGCTTGTGGAAATTTGCAGCCGGCAAAAGTATTTAAATGTAAAGTAATTTCGTTTAGGAGGAGAACAGAAAAATATGGTATTTAAATGAGCCTGAAGGTATTCGCATTCAGATGAGATAGTGAGTCTTACATTAGAGGCTGCCTTGTGAAAGATGTATGGTTATGTGCGTGAGGGAATATTAATTGCTGAAGAACGCAGTGAAACTCTAACAGTCTTCCAGATAATTTATTTTCGACGGTCAGACAATTATTTTAGAGTAGGTGGAAATTTGCCTTTAGAAAACCAAGACGCAGAGGTTGGTAAGATTTCATTTCAAATGATAAAGTGGAATAGTAGTTTCCGAAAGAATTTAAATTGTTCAGATATCACAAGGTTTTTTTCATCTCCATTTTCTTAGATACAACTGTTACACACATTTGAGTCAGTAAAATTATTATATGCTTTTAGTTAAGAAAACTGTTGTTTTTAGTGATACGTTTGGTAAATAAACATGCTGAAGGAATCTCTTAGTTTTTTATTTTTAGAAACGGAAATGTTTTTATACACAATTCTAAATTTTCATACACTGCTGTTGATGTTTAGAAGATATTGAATAGAAGTAGTTCTTCCATAGAAAATTTTTTTAGTTTATTCTAATAGGATCAAAAGGGTAAAGATGAGACACTTTTAGTTAAACTATTTTGTCACATAAAATGTCACCTTTGAGATAGAACGTCTACATTTGATATTTGAAAACTTCCCACCTTGAATATCTCCTAAATTATACAAAATATCAGTTTCAGCAAAAACACGTCTCAATTTATTTTTCGATGGGGACATTTTATTATAGCATTTTTTAAATTTTGCGTTTCACCCCCCCGCCGCCAACTTTAAATTGTTAAATGGCACCCGCTCCCCCATTGTGACACCTCATTTTATAGGGAATAAAAAAGGAATCTTTGAATGAATGAAAAAGGAATGCCACAAAAGGAATTGAAATCGGATCATGGATTGCTGGGATACAGGGAAAAGTATTATAATAACCGTCCTTCAATATCATCTAAATTATTTCGCATACAAAAACATTGCTTAGGTCTTTTATGGAAATGGGATCTTTATGGGTTAATTCCACGCTTTAGCGAAATGAAGATGTCTTGCCTGTGTATAATACAAATAACAAGTAACGCTAATCTGGTCATACCTAAGATTTCATGATATGATAACAAATGGCAATGTAATAACTCTTTTGCTCATTAAACTTTTCGATAACCTGCTAAAGTACAACATAGTAAAACACTTGTTCACTATTAAATGACGTATAACAAACTTTGATTTACATTAGTTTACAGTAATCGTAATAATAAATTGATTCGCAGGTTTGATTCCTGGAAGAGCTGGTAATTTCTCATAGCGAAGAACAATTAAAAAAATAAAGTAAAAAAGTAAAACTGTAGGTCCCGTATCAATGCGGTGTTTGGCACTATACAAATCCCTACTGGGGGTGGAATTTTCTCAGATTCGGCAAAATTCTAATAGAGTCGCCCAAATGATTATATAGTCCAATAGCTTGTGACTACATTTCGGTACGTGACTACTGACTTACTACTGAAATCATCGAAGATGTAAATGGATATTTTGAAGGTTTGGATAGTTCTTATTTTTGTGAAGAGTCTTGAAAATCGTTGGACTAAATGTGTAGCTGAAAGGAGACTACATATGTAGAAAAATAAATACGATCTTCCCCAAAAAGTAAGAGGTAGTAAAGGTAGTTATTCAGATAATTTCTATAATTAAATATTGCTAATTATACCTACCTAGTCAGAGACTCTTTGAATTGTTCAACTGGAAAACAGTCAGAGAATAAAATTTAAAAGAATTGGGTCGTTATTAAATTTTAGTTTTTTTGGTACTCCAGACTGTTCTTATATTATTGTAATTACACTAATGTTTGCTTTAAAAATATAACCTGATGTTGATCTTTGTTCTGTTAGATCACCACATACTTACAACAACCACAGCACACACTTTACAACAAATTCATCTTCTACACTGTATTCGATGTAGTACTCCTTGGTCTCCTTTATACAGGGTGTCCCATTAAAACGTAGTCGGACTTTGCCAGTGGTTAGATAACCATTAAAGAAAGAAAATTCCTATATACCATTTTTCTCGTACTTCTATACTTTTGGAGAAAAACGGCATCAAAGTTCAGCCTAATGTTTTCAAATTTAATAGTATGAATGCACACATATTTTAAAGTTCAAACTTCAAGGTGATAAACAATACTACTTGGAGAATATGCAAGCTATCATAATAAAGTAACAACCCGTCTCTATTTTGGTGTTTCGTGGAATAAGGACAGATAAATAAATAAGAAATGGACTCGTGTTTGATATTATGTTGCAAAAACGGTATTTTTTGTTTTGTTGTATAAGACAATTTCATATTCTTTTAATAGGTATGTTAACCCCTATTATGTGTAATACAAGCAGGTCTGCGAATAAAAATATTTTCGTATTAATTTTGTTTACAGTAAATTAAATAAGATATTTTCGAAAGGTAAAGGTAAGCTACAAATTCTAACAATGCAAAGTTGTTATTTTAAAGGCCCTAATAAAACCTTAATAACGATACTTAAATAGATTATAGAATATGGTAGTTTATTATTGTTAGAAAAACTTGGGTTTACAACTTTAAAATACGCTGACAATACAAATATCATTTTAAAAATGTTTACCAATGCCAATGACGTCAACGAACACGACGGTTGACGGCGACCGACTGTTCACACTATCTATTTCTTCCAGGAACGAAGCGACACCGACCTGCAAAACATTCTCACAAACAATCATGACCAACAACTGTTGGCGACGGGCCGTGTCTGTGGTGGTTGATGTGAACGCCTTCATATAAAATGTATTTACATTACAATGTTTTGTCGGTCCGGTGTCTGTTGGTAGCCTGTCGTATAGTGAGAATCAGCCTTAACTTGTACAACATAATGAACATGTACTTTTTGAAAACGTTTTGTCAAAATTATTACAAATCTTTACTTTTTCTAATCAAAAAACTTGATTAAGATTTTTTGTTCCAAATGCACCGGTAAAGTCTGGTGCGGGAGCTACAAACACCCGTATTTATATTACACCAAATCAGTTTTGAAATTGAAGTTACTGATTTTTCTGAGCAATGAGAATTTATTTCCCTTTTTTGAAATTATTCTACCTTTTCTGAAATGTTATAAACCGTCCGCCATGTATGTATTTGTTAGGTTGTTTTACATTTTTACTAGATCCTACCTTGAAACTACTTGAGAGTGAATAAACAGTTATTTTTCTTAAACCGTTAAATAAGCTTACTGGGGACATTACTTGAAGGTAGATAAACCAACCCTTTAAACTAATAATAATTACGAAAGAAAGTAAAACAGTAATCATACAAAAGTGTCGTTTTTGCCATTTCTCGTCTCTAGTGTATCCTGATTTTTCTAGCATCACATTAATTAACACTAATTAGTAAATTCAATAGGCAATTGGAATTCGATGTGGAAAACTCTTTTACTCAATTTTTTGCTATTGAAAGTTAAAGATAGATTTAACCAATTTTACAGTAAAATTATATGAAGGTCACGGTTAAACTAAATTAAATAAAGGTATACACAATTTTGTTTATTTACGATTCGTATTACAATTCGTCATCATTTGACACGAGCATTTTAGTAAAGCAAAAACCACTATGTCTACTAAGCGAAGTAATTTAATCTGCAATAGTACAATGTAACACAACAGGGCGCTTGAAAACGGTGGGTTTGAACTAGAAAAGTACACAGCGAAATGTGATCTCATCTTGTTTGTCTGGCTTAAAAATTTCAAAGCTTGCACTTATACAGTTAACTTTGTTTTTTATTCATGATATCAATATCACCATCAGCGTGTTATAATTTTATACGTACTTTTCTAAAAACGTCGGTCAAAATTACTCCAAATTTGAACTTTCTCTATTCAAAAAACTTTATTAACATTTTTTGTTCCAAATGCCATCATAAATGCGCTGGTAAAGTCTGGTGTGCGGGCTATGAGCCACCCTGTATATTTCATAACACGTTTTGCTACATTTCGATGAATTCTTCCACTATTATGGTAATTTATACTCAAAACGTTTGTGATGTACGTTACAGCAGGTCGGGCTGTTGTGTTAATAAAGATCAGCACCCCAACTACTACTTACTTCATGAAGGACACGATTTCATCCAATGGGTTGTTCGTCGGGATTAGTTAAGCACACATTTGGATTTGCTGGGATTTTTGGTCAATGCATTCTGTAGATTTAAAACCATTTAAAATATGTTCAATAGTTTTGCTTACACTTATTCAACTTATTTATTTGACTGTCCTAGTCACACTTTATCTCCAGTCCCAACAATATTTTGGTTCTACTATCTTGTCCAGTAAAATTTTACTTTTAGCTAATACAAGTCCATCATCGACGTATAGAACTAATTACTAATATGACCAATTTATTGTCAAATTTACCTCCATAAACACATTTATCCATTTGACACTGTTTTAAACCAGATTTCCAACTCCTTAGAGCTCCGTATAATGACTTATTAGTTTGCACACTATTCCAGGATTATTATTTGCACCAAGTGGAGGATCCATATAAACTCTTCTTTTATTACGCTATGAGAGAAAGCAAGTTTAACATCGAACTATTTCTAAATTATTTTCCTCTGCTATTGTAAAAACACTCTAATGATGGTATCTTCGTATTGTTGTGGAGGCGCAAATTTTATTGTAGTGGACTGGTTGTATTTGTGGAAAACTTTTGCACATAATCGAGCCTTTAATCGAATATATTGTAGAGTAGGTGATGATCTTATCTTAAATACCCACTAGGGTATGTAAACATAAGAAAATAAAAAAGTTATGCCACAAAGTCTCTAGAAATGCACCAAACCCATGTTGAAACCGATTTAAACTTTAACCTCTCGGTGGCACGGGTTAAAATTGACCAAATGGGCTGAAATTTTGCACAGCTCAGTTCTTTGGCATTTTAAAGAGATCTAGGGGGAAGGACTTAAAAATTTTAACTTTTGCAAAATAACGGCCACCTTTTAATATCCATTTTGAACTTTTGTCCTTTGGTGACGTCATTAACTCCGCGTTTTGTTTTCTTTCAAAAAGTCTAATTATTCCTTAATTGCTGCTTTCCAATTTTCTTTCTCTGAATTTTTCATGGCTTCTTCGTAGGTTAAAGGTATATGAATCTCAGTAAGATTTACCAGATAAAGTAAGATTTCATTTTCAATTTCATATTGCTAACCTTAAATTTTCCCTTCGCCGAAAATTATACCTGAAGTTGTGCGCTTCCGGATCATCTTCAACTATGTTTTCATTTTCTTGACGGCCTCTCACCATGAGCTGGAGCTGCTTTAAATGCATATGTTTCGTATGCAGGGTGTGGAAAACAAGAAGGAAGTATCTGCGAAACCATATGTTTGTATGATAAGGAACGCGCTAGTAAAATAAAGAAGGGTTTATATCGGGCCCCGCCTTTGCTCTTCTTGTTTATTTTGTTTTAGTGGGGTTGGGGAACTACACCAACGCTCGGTTTGTGGTTTACTAAACAACTTTAATGCTCGAATGTTCCCCCACTAACAAACTAAGACGAGCAAAGGCGTGACCCGATATAAACCCTTCTTTATTTTATTAGCGCGTTCCTTATCATACATATGGTCTCGTACGTATTTCTTACATGTTTTTCTATATCTGTATAGCATGGCACTGGTACTTTCAATTGCTGTACGATTTTTCCTCTTGCACCGTCCGTGCTGCTCTGGAGTGTAAATTACAGTCGTTTATTATACACTTATTATTACACGTAGTTACCCATTTTAATAAAATCATAAAATTAATCGTAGTCATCACTTTTGTGTTTAATAAACTTTACTCAAGGTAACCATTGCTGTCATATTTAAGTAACACAAAGTACTTCGTTCATTAAGTGATTCGATACTCATTGGTCCATACACCTCGCTGTAAAAGACTTCACTTCAGGTTCTGTCACTTGTCGTTAAATTGGCGGGAATGTTAACCTGTGCTTTTTTCATGTACACAGCTTTCACAAAAAAAATTTATTATCTGTCAACTTCACATCATCAACAAGCTCTTTTAAAAATAATTTAACATTTATGTGTTCCAACCGTTCATGCCATTCTTTTAAAGGGCCTGATGCTGTTGTAGTTGCTTCTACTATACAGTGTAGCTCTAATAACCCTTTTTAAATAAATTATTGCCATATTTTACGTTTTGTATTATTTTTTATAATGGTAAAACCTTTCTTAATTTTAGCACCTTACCTACAAACTCTTGGGAATCTTGGGAAGTAAATGTACTACACCTCCTCTACTATTCCATCGCACTATTTGCCTTCATCCATTTCTCTATGCAGACTGTACCAATTACTTCAACTAGAGATTTCTTGTCGTCTCCAACCCAATGTATAATAGTTAAATCTTTTGTTTCACGAAAAGTTGCAAATAGTTTTGATTGAGGCTCACGTGATGAAATGCTCCACTATCCATCAGTCAAGACGAATCGTATTTTACTACTAAGACTTCTGTTCTTTTTCATTGAGCTAACTCAAATGCACTGCTTCTTGGTAATCTACAATCTCTTGCAAAATGTCCTTTTCTATTACAATTAAAACAGTTGAATTTTGACTTCGGCTTTCAGCAATGTTAATTTAAATTAGTTACTAGATCCAGTAGTCGAGCTGTGAGGTTTACTGTTTGTGTTGATTCTTCTATTAACAACCAAGCTTGTCCAAAAGGTAATAGGGGTAATATTTCGACGGTAACGAACTTAAAATTTTGGTGATTATCGCTGTATTACTGATTGTGTCACTTGATTCTTTTATTTGGTCCAAGCAAAACTTTTCATTTTATATTGATAAAGTCGTATTGATAATGTCGTGTGCCAGCATCTTATTAATTTATGTTATTTTTTAGAATATCGAGATCAATTTATCAAAAATTTCTTTCGATATATTATACATTTCAATCAAACATGCTTGCTTCAGTTCAGAAGCTGATATCAATATGTACATTATTTTTATGTCATTTCTAATTTTATTTGCATTGGTGTCTGCTCTGGGTTCTGTTCTTGTCCATTAACTATACTGTAAATTCCTTCCTGAAATTTATGCTGCTGATATTTTAGGCAATAATATTGTTGGCTCATTTTTTCTGCAAAATTATATGATCTGCATTTATTATCGAACCATATTTATCGTGCAAATAATTTAAAATCACGACAACATACCAGAATATGCGTTTACTCGACAGAATGGAGCTCCCTCACACTACGCAATTCCTATAAGGCAATCTTAGACGCAGCACTTTCCCGGTCTTTGCATTGGCAAAAAAGGCGCGGGTAATTATATACCAAATTAACCAGGGTATACCTTCTTACCTGAGATTTCTATGATTTTTAGTATTACCTTTATTGAAATAGAAAATATATGGTAGTAGTAGGTACGTTAATAGCTGTCGTCGTACCTTCTTTAAGCATAATAGGATATAAAAGACTTCCATAATTAACAGTTACAGTTAAGTGTAATATTGAAAAAAATCTTAAAAGGTTTACAAGTCGACCGATGTACGATGAAAACAGTGGTAAAGGATGTTGAGGAATTTGTGAAAGATGTTACTCTACTTAATACTCATAACTTTATGGCCAGATGCAGATGTCATTCTACATATTGATGAAAGATTCTTTGAAGGAAAGGAAACACTTGTATTATGTGACTTTGTGGAGAACTACAGCTTTGTTTTGCAAGACGAATGTTACAGTCTTACCATTCGACGAATGAACAAGCAACAATCCCGCCCTGTTTTATATACTTCAGGAAAATGGAGAAGTTAAGCACATGAATGTAGTCTTCATTTCAGGGTGATTGTGAGCAACAGAACACTGTTGTTGTATAGAAATTTATGAAAAATTTGTTATCTTTCTGATGGGAGTACTGCACAATATAAGAATTGTAATAACTTCTTGAGTTTTTCCAACATCAAAATGATTATCAATTAAATGCTGAATGGCATTTTTTGTATTTGCTCATGTGAAAGGTGCCTGTGATGGGCTTGGTCCATAAAAAGATTAGTTAGCCTGCAGCGTCTCTACAACAACTATATCCAGACAGCCAGTAAATTGTACCACTTTGAAAAAAAAAACATTTTGGGAATCAACTTTGGGTGCTTAGCAACGGAAGACTACAAAAATAATGAGTTTTAACGGACTGCTCGTTTCCAGAATGCTGAATAAATCACAAGACCCTAAAATTCCTTAGTTATATTTCTAGGTCAGATAGTAAAGTGGGAGTTAAATTATTTTCAAGCGATATCATTGGGGAAGGAAAAGAAGAAATACATATAGTTTCTAAAACTGTTTTCCTCCAGATATCTTGCGAGTCACCTGAATTAAATTCAGACTACATAACTGTTGCATATGATGATGCATGGTGGGTAGCAGGTAAAATGCTTTTTTGCAACACATAAGAGCACTAGCCATCCGAAAATTACGTTCCTACACCCCAGAGGACCGTCAGCATATTTTGCTTACCCAGTTGTTCCGGGCATAGAAAATATTCCTACAAGTACAGTGCTCATACAAGTGGAACTTGTCACATCTACTGGGCATGTCTACATTTTAAGTAAAGCTGAAAGCCGGAGGTCTTCACACCTTTTGGCTCTAAGATTTAAACGCACTGGTTAGAAGGTATTTGACACATGAAGTAGCTTTATTATTATTAAAAATTGAAGAAAAAACTGCTCACGACAATTTTAAGTAGGTAGGCCTGAATGAAATTTTTCCAATATGACACTTACCTGTAAATAAGGCATTAATTAAGTCTTTTGTATCATATTATGATTAAAGAAAGTAGGTAAGGATCCTATTACCTTATATCCGAGCAGGTAGTGTAGTGTAGCTATCGACCACACGATGATCGTGTGGGTAAAGTATAGCCGGACGAGGTCAGAAGTTGGATGGGTGGCCCGTTCCAGCTTGGATCTACCTGCTCGGCTGGGGTGGGATGGAAGATCAGCAAAGCTGAATCCTATCCCATTCTACAATTGAAATATGTATTCCAAATATGTAAATTAGAAAGTAGAATAAATAAAGATTTATTATATTTATTATATGTATTTTTCAATACCAATAAAAGTAATTTAGGTCGAATAGATATCTCGTGTAGCTGTGAAGGAAAAAATTATTTTGACTATGGTCCCATGATTGTCCCATCCTTAAACTTTACAGTGGTGCTTATAAAAAGGTCTTTTTTAATATCAATTTTCGAGAATTTTCAAAAATGGTATTTAGAGACTTTCGAAAACAAAAATTTTGGGAAAAGAAATACAAAACATTTTTCTTTGAATGTAGTCATGTTGTGTATTTTAGAAGAGCTCTTAAAAAGGGCTTTAACATGAGCCCAATATGAGTTATTTAGCTGAAATAGGTGCCGAGGTATTTGCATGAACGTGAATCAAGATTGCAGAAAAATTGACGTATTGTTGAATTTTTAAAAATTATTACCAGGAAAATCGCATATCCAAAAGATCTGAAATTCGGCAGTTTTAATAGGCTCGATGAGTATATGTCATACACCAAAAATCACGGTAAGGTAATCTAAAAGACAAAGGTTGAAAATTAATTGTTCTCTGGTTGATTTGGCATGAAATGATCCGCTACATTAATTGTTCCGGAAGATCCAACATCTTTCACCAATCGATTTTTTTCCTGTCGGAATACTTGAAATCCAAAATTTATACCACCTAATCGCCTTCATTGTAAGAACTTTGTCATCAAATAGTGAAGGAATGTCATAGAATTACACCAGAAATGTTAGAAATAACTTAGTGCATAGACTGTATGCTCTATATGTATATTGTGGAACTATATATTGTATGGAGGTTGCGGGACATATTTTGAACAGCTAATAAAATAAAAAGTTTCTTCCAGTATTGAATTTGCGTTTTATTCAATGGTAATTTCAAAATACATTTTATCAAAAACCAATCGACCATTTTCAAAAACTTCAACACTGTTCTAAAGACTGTTAAAGATAATGAGAAAATCTTAAAAAACGATGATGTTATTTTATCCCAGTTTATTTAAAATTTTTGAAAGGGTTGCTATCCCATCTAGGAGGATTGCGGAAATTAGGTAAATTTATGTCTAAAGCATTTCCCCCTCCCAAAGAAAACGGTCGTGTCACGGTGTTTTCAATAAAATAGTTATATTTTGAAATAACTAATTAATTTACGTTAACTAAACTTTTAAATAGCTTACCTTGACTATAATGTTGAACGAGAAAACAAATTTATTGCTTTTAAAAATCCAGATTTTCTTTAAAATACGAATCAAATTTTGCGATGACTATAATATAAATGTTATGAGATGATAGCATCACTTGAAGTAAGTCGAGATTGAAGCACGTTTAAATTAACTTGTCTTCTGTTAGCTATTACAAAGGATTCTGAATGAAACTGAAACGTTTTCTCGGTAGCATTAATCAAACACCGTATGTTGGTGAAAGTGAAAAAGTATATAAGGAAACCAGATCTTTCATATAATCTAACGTTATTCGAATTCAGCTGCGCTTCAACCTTCTAAAATATTACAGAACACGGGAGCGCTTTTTCCCCCATGGCTTCAGTCGATTTCTCAAACCATAAAATTAAACGAATTAATTTTACATTTTGGGTTTAGCGTTCCATAATGAAATATCTACTTACTTTAGAATAAATTATATGTGCTAAAAAAATATATTTTTCCTATCAAAATTAGATTTTCATTTTTTGACCTATAATGTTAATTTCTACTATTTTAAACTGAATTTATTTCTGTGTCGGCTGCATCCCTAGTTGTAATTTACTGTAGTTTGCTTACAAATTAGCGAATTTAGTCAACTAGCATAAAAACCTTCAGGCAAGAAAGACTAATTTAAACTGTCTTGATACAAGATAATGTAGTGCCGTCCCTTCGGCAAGAAGTGCAAACCCACGTTGGGATCCTCTTCTATAATTATCGACCTACTAAACTAAAATCTGTAAAGGATGCAAGGTTCATTATACCTGAAGGGCTTTTATGAAACTCAATATCGTACAACAAGGATAAAACATACTAATACTCATATGAATAGTTCTATTTTCTACGCTCCTAGTGATACTTGGTGGTATATAAAATGAAAACCTTTGTATATATTTTCGTTTTTATTCGATTTAAATGTGACTTCCAAATAAACTGACAGAAATCAATAGGTAATTATATTCAGAATGAATTTGCTTTCCAAGCAAAAGCTTTTGTGTGAAAGTAATTACTTTGAAACAATTCTCTGAAAAATAATGAACAAATTGATGTTTGAATGTTGGAGAAATATAAAAATAGAAATGAAACAAATTTTCTTTCTTTGTCTTTTAAGGGAGAGATTTTCATTTTAATAGCACTTATTTAACAACTGCTATTGTGCCTGTACTTGTGAAAGTTGCGCGCTTTGGAAAAACCAAGAGCTGTGTTCTTAAATGTAGAAGTGCACATAAAAATAACCATTGAGAATTATTCTAGAGCTAGGCTACGTCCCTGATTAGTATAATAGCATTCCAATGTCGATTCAATGTTTGTTTCAGTTCCTCAATTTGTTTAATGTAAAGGTTTACACTAAAATACGTTATTGGAGATTACTATAGTCCTTTATCGCCCCTATTTAAAATTAAGCTACTGTGTACATATAATTTTTGCTACTGCCATAATTTCTTTCCTATTACTGAATTACAAAAAAATATATGCCAGAAGTTGATGATTGGAATATTTCAACAGTATGTTCGATGAGATGAGACAAACTATCAGGATTTGGAGTAATTTTGTTATTTAACGGTGTAAAAATAAATTAAGCAGAATCTCTGTAATGTAAAATAGTGATCAGTAGGTATAGGATTTCTATGCATTTGCATGTTTTTTCTGCTTATAGCAAACATATGTAGAGTTTAAGTTGTGTTTAAGCCACATATGAATCACATATGTCAATTTGAAAGTGCATATAAATGAATATTTAGGTGTTTTTTATAAATTCATGCATATTTTAGCATTTTTAAACGAGTGTGCATATTTTACCACTTTTTGAGCGTTTTACATGCTTTAATTATGAAATTTCTAATATTTTTTAAATAATTTTAGCATTTTAGGCAACCAACCAAGGGCGGCTTAGTTGAGTCTAGGGGAAACCCATAATTTAAGCTTATTGTTAAATACTAGGCTTTAAAATATTTTACTGCCTTAACCATATGTGTACTTGTTAATATTTTCTAAGAAAGAAAAAGTTTCAACTAAAATTTAAATACTTACATCCTGCGGTATTGTGATAAATAGGTATTAGGAAATTCCAAAGACCCTTTGACAACTTCCTGTTCATAGAAAAATTTGCCTGTACTTTTGTTTACTAATCTTGTAATCTTTCAATTAAGACAGTTCAGAAATTGCAAACTGCATTTAAGTTTGAAATCTTAGAGTGTAAAGATGGGTAAAGAAAAACGGTCTGTGTCTGTTTACACTTCGAAGTTATGTTAAGAAATTAAGTGTTCTTACAACTGGTGTTGTATTGTACAGTGTGCTACGATAAAGTGACTGCAACGAAACGCTTTCAGGTTACACAACATCTGAACACGGTTCGACACCAAAAGTGTGTTGCCCTGAAATCAAAAAAACAAACATTGTTACCGGGTACCTTAATAATTCGCGCGGTGAGTTCAGCAAATTGATCGAATTTAATAAAAAACTATGTAGTGCATTAGTGGCTGCAGATATCCCGTTAAGTAAAATTTCAGCATTTCGTAATTTTCTGGAAGAAATTTCAGAAATGCCAATACCCGACGAGTTTAAACTCAAGAAAAATTATTTACCTCGTTTATACGAAGAGACCATAAAATCAATTAGAAAACATGTAGCGAATAACTACATATGGGTTTCCATTGACGAATCTACTGACACTACTGGAAGGTACGTAGAAACTTCATTTCCTTCGTTTTGTTAGTAAAATTTAACTAATTAAATACAGCAGAGCAATTTACGGATGTTTTATTTTCTACTTTGTTAGTTACTATTTAATCACAACAATATTTTTTCTTGATTAAAATATATTTTTTTTAAGTAACTGTTTTGCGCTAATTGTTTGTAACCGACTAATTATGTAGTTCGATAAAATAAAAATCAAATTTTTGTTTTCAGATAGGTGGCTAACGTTATAATTGGTGTTTTAAATTTGGAGAACAATCTCAAATCCTAACTATTAGCAATGGACGTTTTCAAGAGCACCAATCATTGTTCTGTGGCAAAATTGTTTAATGATTCGAAAACTATTTTGTGGCCGGACGGCATACAGTACAACAAAGTACTCCTGTTCGTCACCGACGCGGCACCTTACATGATTAAGGCTGGAGCAGGCTTACAAGTTCTGTACGAAAAAATGATCCACTTAACTTGTCTTGCCCATGCAATGCATAGAGTTGCGGAAAAAGTGTGGGAAATATATCCTAACGTAAACTCTATAATTTCAGATGTAAAGAAAATTGTTTGTAAAGCTCCATATCGCATACAAATATTTAGGGAAACTGCTAAAGAAGTGCCTCTCCCACATGAGCCTGTAATAACAAGGTGGGGTACTTGGCTTTCTGCAGCAGAATATTATGCTTTTATATTATTAAAGCATTTGTAAATAAACTTAATAAACACGATGCACTATGCATACAAACCGCACAGGATGCTTTTAATACTAAGGAGGTGGGGGCAGGATTATTGTTTGTTTTGTCAAATTTTGTGCGTTTAGCTCAAGTAATTCAGAAATTAGAAAGTCAGGGAAATTCATTAGATGAATCTCTTGAGCATGTAAAATTGTTAGATGCTTCTTTGAATAAAGTAAAAGGGCCAAAGGGTATAGCTGAAGTTGAATCCTAACCAATCACATCATTTAAATCAGAAAATGCAAGAGCTTCCGAAGGCCGACGGTTTGGGGATATCAACCGCCGTATCTTCTACGAAGACTTCATTCAATCCAGAAAATAATTCCTGGAATCTACAAGCTGCAACAACTCCAGTTCCTGATGGAAATCACATCAATAACGTTCCTCAAGAACCAAAAGCTACGACACCCGTAGTAACAGCGTAGACATCTCTCGATTCGCCATTCCAACGATGCCATAAGAAGAGATTGTTCTTGGATATAACAGGATTAATATCTTTTTTTCTTTATTTAATTTTGATGTTTAGTTTGTTTTCTCGGATAACCATCAACGAACTTCGCAAAAACCTTAAGCTTAAACAACAAAATTTTGTTATGTCAAAACGCGAAATTTTATGCAAAGGTCACGCGATTAAACAGCCTTATTACCTCGTAATTATAACAATGCGAACATTCGACTTTTTTCTAACCGAGAAAATTACAACAGTGCAACTGCTATTGACCGAACTCAAATTATCTTATCATAATAGCAAAATCCATTTCGCTAATAAACTTTGGCATTATGTGCAGTTTCCTGTGCATGTGTAACTTTCCAGTTACACCATAAACACAAGTGCAAAAATAACAGTAGTGACTTATATTTTGCCACGTGAGCCTTGTCAACTCGACATTACGTGATATCATACATTGATAACATTCAACTAATCAATCCTGAATAGCATTTGGACCTCCCAAATATATGTGCTACCGGATTAAGCTTCAAGTGTTCATTCTCCTCAAATAACAGGATACAAGAAGATGCAAACATACTCTCCAACAGGCAATTTCACCTAGTACTTCCTACAATCTTAGGACAATGCTATGAATGCTGCCTCTGTTTTATGAGTACAACCCCACTTCTTCCATTCCTACGGATAAAATGAATACAACTACGTTTATCAATGTTGACCACAAACTTACTACTTAGGCTAACGCGTTTAAATTAAATTAGCATAGTTAATTTTAATTTTAAAAGTTACAACAAATAAATCGTATCGCAAGCATCACTTGTTCACGAAGCACTTATTATGTTGTTCCTTGGTTTTGTTCACGTTCCTAAATTTTATTTCTTTCTTTCTAGTAAGAATTACAGAACGTCCTAACAAGTGATTCCTGTACCATCAAGTTTATTTTAATTAGGTTAAGTTTTCAGCAACACCTTGCAATAAGCAACTCATGTTTTTGCCTTAAGCAATTGATGCCCCTTATCTATCAGCAGCAAAGTCCTTTCAATTTTTTAGTTTTTAGCACCTAATTATTAGCATAAGTTTTATTGTCATAGCATGTAAGGAACCATTGAAAAGATGCAAACGACCTCAATTTTTTTGTAGCTAGTATACATTAAACATGCCAATACATACAAGTACGACATTAATGTATGCTATTTTTTTTGTTGAGAAATGCATTAAATGCGCTTTTGACTCACGGCTGATTTCTTTTGGTACATGTTCAGCCTTTTTTTACCCGGGGTGTAATGTAATGATATTACATACATATTACCTCAAGAAGGCATTGCATGCTAAGTGATTGTCATGACAACAGAATCAACAACAACGAAAATAAATAAATAAATATCTCATAGAAGTTATTACATGTGTTTTATTATCTTCTACAAGAGATAACATATAAGTAGTGTACAAGACCACACAAGCAACCTGTATTACCACATTGGTCATCTATACATTACAGTGTCATGCATTTTCCCATTGGCCAGGCTTTACCCCCCCCCACCCCCAACGGGTTAGACCTTACTTGATTTTCCATTATCAGTACAAGTCTGCGGTAAGAATCAATTACACCCACACCGGTACTCATGTATCAGAGTTTCCTCCTCAACGTTAATGCGTTTTTTGTCGAAAAACGCTTTCGTGAATGTCTACCACATTAGTTACTTTACTACTGACTGTATCGTTCGTTTCCCACGTTTGGGCAGGTTATTAAAGCACTGATGGTGATGAATGCATTGCTTAAGATGTGCAGAAGAATCTACTTCAAGTTTTTTCAAAGTTTTTGTGATTAAAAGATAATTTTAACAGAGAATATATAAATTACATTAAAGATATATCCTTATACGAGTGAGACCTGAGATAAAAATAGGGCTAAGTTAATTCGAACTAACCCTAAAATCCGTCTTTTGCTTATACTGACGACTGTGTTACAGAGCTGTTAATATAAATGCGGTGTGCGTGCATTACTCAAATTTAACGAAATTGTAATATATAAATAGGTAGGTAAATATACCGGTTGTCCACTCTCAAAATCGATCATAGGCAATTAACAATGTACATTTTACTTTTACGTATTTTGCAGTACCTACTTCTACTAAATCAATACTTATTCTCTCTTTCTTTTGATACCATTATCTTTCTTGTAGTTGAATTTGGCGAGCAGGAATCAGCAAAAACTATGAATACAATGCTAAATGCATATGTCTGAGTTTGAGAACGAACAGGTTGTATAATACACTGCACAATATCATAACTAGGTATAGGATTTGTATGCACTTAAAAATGGTGAAATATGCATGCACCTATGCACTATAAAAACGTGAAATATGCACTTAGATATGCCCTTAAAAATCATGAAATATGCGTTTATTAGAAATTTTTTATAAATATATGCACTTTCATTATTAAAAAAACACCTGTTTAGCGTTATTTACATTTTATTTACAGAAATTATTTTAATTAAACATCCTATGCAATAATTTAATTAATTATATTTTCTAAACATAGAGCGTTACAGTTCACAATGACGTACATTTTTAAATTTTCAAAAGTAAACATATGCCTAATATCCCTAAATATTGTTTTATATTTTGAGAAACTCCGTTCCACATCGCAAGACGTAATTGGGCATACTTAAAATTGTTTAATTCTACAAGCGAATAATGTTTTAGCTTTTATGCTTTTAATTAAGTGAAAACCAAGATTTTTGTCTATAACTGATTTAAATTTTTGTTTTATAGTCAAACCCTTTGGCCCTTTAATTTATTCAAAGAAACACCTAACAATTTTACATGCTCAAGAGATTCATCTAATGAATTTCCCTGACTTTCTAATTTCTGAATTACGTTAGCTAAACGAACAAAATTTGTCAAAACAAACAATATTTCTGCCCTCACCTCCTTAGTATTAATAAAAGCATCCTGTGCGCTTTGTATGCATAGTGCATCGTGTTTATTAAGTTTGTTTACAAATGCTTTAATAATATCAAAATAAGTTGCATAATATTCTGCTGCAGAAAGCCAAGTACCCCACCTTGTTATTACAGGCTCAGGTGGGAGAGGCACTTCTTGAGCAGTTTCCCTAAATATTTGTATGCGATATGGAGCTTTACAAACAATTTTTTTACATCTGAAATTATAGAGGTTACGTTAGGATATATTTCCCGCACTTTTTTCGCAACTCTATGCATTGCATGGGCAAAACAAGTTAAGTGGATCATTTTTTCGTACAGAACTTGTAAGCCTGCTCCAGCATTGATCATGTACGGTGCCGCGTCGATGACGAACAGGAGTACTTTGTTGTACTGTATGCCGTCCGGCCACAAAATAGCCATCGAATCATTAAACAATTTTGCCACAGAACAATGATTGGTGCTGTTGAAAACGTCCATTGCTAATAGATAGAATTTGGGATTGCTCTTCGTATTTAAAACGCCAATTATAACGTTAGCCACGTATCTGAAAACAAAAATTTGATTTTTATTTTATCGAACTACATAATTAGTCGGTTACAAACAATTAGAGCAAAACAGTTATTTAAAAAAAATTATATTTTAATCAAGCAAAAATATTGTTGTGATTAAATATGTAACTAACAAAAAGAAAATAAAACATCCGTAAATTGCTCTGCTGTCTTTAATTAGTTAAATTTTACTAACAAAACGAAGGAAATGAAGTTTCTACGCACCTTCCAGTACTGTCAGTAGATTCGTCAATGGAAACCCATATGTAGTTATTCGCTACATGTTTTCTAATTGATTTTATGGTCTCTTCGTATAACCGAGAACACCGAGGTAAATAATTTTTCCTGAGTGTAGACTCGTCGGGTATTGGCATTTTTGAAATTTCTTCCAGAAGTTTGTTTTTTTGATTTCAGGGCAACACACTTTTGATGTCGAGACCGTGTTCAGATGTTGTGTAACTTGCAAGCGTTTCGTTGCAGTCACTTTATCGTCGCACACTGTACAATACAACACCTTATGGTCAGTTGTAAGAACACTGAATTCCATAACATAACTTCGAGGTGTAACAGACACAGACCGTTTTTCTTTACCCATCTTTACACTCTAAAATTTCAAACTGAAATGCAGTTTGCAATTTCTGAACTGTCTTAATTGAAAGATTACAAGATTAGTAAACAAAAGTACAGGCAAATTTTTCTATGAACAGGAAGTTGTCAAAGGGTCTTTGGAATTTCCTAATACCTATTTATCACAATACCGCCAGATGTAAGTATTTAAATCTTAGTTGAACTTTTTCTTTCTTAGAAAATATTAACAAGTACACAGATGGTTCAGTAAAATATTTTAAAGCCTAGTATTTAACAATAAGCTTAAATTATCGGTTTCCCCTAGACTCAACTAAGCCGCCCTTGGTTGGTTGTCTAAAATGCTAAAATTATTTTAAAAATATTAGAAATTTCATAATTAAAGCATGTAAAACGCTCAAAAAGTGGTAAAATATGCACACTCGTTCAAAAATGCTAAGATATGCTGGCATTTATAAAAAACACCTAAATATGCATTTATATGCACTTTCAAATTGACATATGTGATTCATATGTGACTTAAACATGTAGAAATATAACTCTGCATCAGCAGCGTTCAGTGCATACGAAACATTGGAAGCAGTCGCGACACGACGTATGCGCTATTACGCTCGTACGCAATGTGTGCGAGCGTGATAGCGCATACGTCATATCAAGAATGCTTTCACTGTCTCGTATGCACGGCACGCCGCTGCTCTGCATATGTTTGCTATAAGCAGAAAAAGCATGCAAATGCATAGAAATCCTATACCTAAACATAACAATAACAGATTTTAAATTTTACTTACTACAATGTTTTATTTATACAAATAACCTAAAATCTGAGTTTTAAACATGATTATGTTTGTTTCTCAGCATATGTAGCTTCAATCATACGGTATACTTTGTCAACATCCGAGTACCGAATTAAATATAACTAAACACTTTAGGTCTTCATAATTCATTTAAAACTATTATATTTTTCAATATCTACTGGTGCAGTTTGTACTTATGAAAGTATTAAACCAACAAAAAATTGAAAGTTTAAAAGCAGACTTACCTTCTACGTTTTTCTCGGCTGAGAAATGCTGTGGAAGTTAGTAAAGCTCCTTTGCCAATTAGATTGTTAGTCAGTCAAGCAAGCAAGTAAAATGCGGAAAACACCTGAAAAATGTACATTGTAATTTGATTTAGAACAAACTTATAACTACAGTCTTTACTAAAAATTAGGCAATTCTTTAGGAAAATGCTCTGCTAAACCTAAGGTCGTTTACAAAATAACTTTGGCAGAATAATGAAAGTTTAATAATTTCTGTTCAACATTGATGAATATTTGAATTCAAAGGGATGCTTTCGTGAATTTCTTTGTTATAACCGTATGAAATGTTCAAAGTATTAGAAAAATAAATTAATGAAAATTGGAAAATGTCTATAAAACTATAATATATTGCACTATCAATAAGATACGAAGCAGTTGAAATTAGCTTTAAGTACAGTGGCGGCTCGTGCCAATGTTGAGTGGTAGGGCCAACCTCGGCCCAACGTCCTAATATTCCCCACCCCTTTTCAACTAAAAGTAAAAATTTCATTAAAATCACCAAAGTCTGAAGTTAGGTGGCAGGTAGTTTTATATTTTCGTCGGAATTGCACAAATTCAGTTTTAAATAGCACGCACACAAAAACATGAATGTTAAAGTATTAAAAACTTATAAACTAAAACTGTTACGTATATCAAATACCTAAAGTTTTAAATAGAAAGTTACGTGGCACTATAATGAAAGTCCATTCTCCGTTCTTTTCGATTTGCAAATCGGCCAATAACTTGTTGATTGAAATTTTCAATATTATTTATGAAAGCTTTTTCTGCCGATAGCATTCCTAATGCACTTAATCGTTCTTCTTTCATCGAATTTCGTAGAAATGTCTTGATTGGCTTTAACATCGAGAAATCTTTCTGCTTCGGCCGTTAACATTGGCGTTGTTATTAATACTTCCAAAAGTTTACGCGTTTCTTGAAAAGTATCACGCATTTCTTCTTGCGAAATCAATGATAAAAGAGAAAGAGTCCCTGAAACACATTGCAGTTCTTCTTTTTCGTAAATAACCTGAAGTTCAGTTTTTAACCTATTTTTTTTCCTGTTGCTAACAGATGCCCAGTAAAACTAAATCTAGTTCTTATTTGTTGTATAATAACATCGCATATTTCAGTTGCTTCTCTTTTTTCTCTAACGAAAACGGTACAAGAGTGCGAGATTTCTTTCGGGGAAGTGTTTCATTGACTGAAAACTCTAAATCAATATTTTCAATGATCTGGTCCATTTGATCTCGTATTTTTTGAATTTCATTTTCAAAATGTTGTAAATCTTGTTTAACTTTAACTGAGTCGGTATTTTTTTTTCTGCAATTGTTAAAAAATTATTTCCACATGTGGCATTATTTTATTATGAAAAACTGTTAACCAAAAAATAAAGTCTTTGTTCTGCAGTCAAAGTTTGTAGGCACCAGCTTGTTCAATTGTGGAATCAAACTTAATATGTTCACTGTTTTCTAATGTTTCCATGACATCTATCAGTTCTTTTCTGTATTCATAAACAGTGTTAACTTCCGCGAGAATAAAAATTCCATCTGGTCTGATGCTGTTCATTTTTGGTAACACAAAAAAATACACTCAATAACACAATAACTCGATACAGTAAAAACAGTACATGAAAGTTTAAAAACTACAACTGCCAACGAAACGTAAACGCATGCACCCCGCAAAACTAATAACAGTAATAACACTGGCAAGAAATACGAACGCCGTGCCTTCACATGCTTGGCCCGAACGTGTTGGAAATCGCGCGTATTTCTGATCGTTTCCGCTTGCTTCCAGACACCCGCAAAGACCAACACACCATCTGCATTGTGCCGGGCCAGATAAAACTGGCCCGGCACTCGGAGATAAAAGTACGGGAAATGAGAAATTCATGAATATCTTCGTTTTACGAAGTAAATTAATGCTAAAAAAGAATATATTATTTAAAAAAAAGAGGAAATTTTACTAATAATTTTGACAGAAATAGAAAATAACAAATATACAAATAATATGGAAAAATCTTAAGTAAAAACCAGATTTTCGGTTTGTTTATATTTCTTTTCTCAACAACCGTTTAGTGAATGTTTACAAAACTATGCAAAAGCGGTTCTATGGAGTTCAAGTTACGTAATTGCAAAATTTGGGACGCTTGGTAGCTTTTTTCCTGTAATTGAAGTGATTTTATTCTATTATGTGAGCGAATCTCCATAAGATCAAATGTAAAATTACAGTTACTTTAAATTGCAATAACTTTTAAACGACTTAGTCAATCAGTTTGAAATTTTCACTGTAGTTTTAGCAATAAATGTGGAACATTCTACTAAATTTTTGTTCGTTTTGTTTTTTGAAAAACTAAGACTTGTCAATGATTAATTTGTGATATTGTTGCCATAATTTGTAATGGTAGGGCCATGGCCCCTTGGCTCTTTATGAGGAGCCGCCACTGTTTAAGTACAATTGTTTTAAATAATAAAAAACATGAAATGTAATATTTTTTAATTTATATATAAAAGAGAAATGGTTTATATCATAACTAGCTTTTTTAACCAAAAACGAGAAAAAAAGAACATAAACTGTTTCCTGTTCAGAACCCTTCCTGTGTATTTAATATTATCTGGTTTATGACACCGAGTCTTTTATCTAATTATAAAATAAATCTTTTTATGAAAATTTAAATAAATACAAAAATCTTGCAACTTTTCTGGGTGTAGTGTTCTATTTTTCGTGTTTAATAGATAATAAGGTTGTAACAAAATTAGTTATACCGTCATAAACTTGTTCAAACATCTGCATCATTAATATACCATGTTTATGTTTGCGAATATTCCCATCCGCCAACTCATAAAATATACGCAAAACCACAATATTTTTCCTCTCAAAAATATCTAGTACGCTCGAATGTATTTAATACATAAAAACAGCTAACGAAATTTTAGAACAAATAGGGGTAGAAACCGGAGGCTAAGATAAATTGAATTTTGTTTCGACCCACATACGCAACTGAAGTTCAAAGGGGATGCGCAGAGAAAGGTCACTCCACTCCCATATCTGATGCCCTTGTTTAATAACTACATACTGAGTTAGCGGCTTCAAAGCCTTATGTAAGGTCAAGGAAATACCATGTGCTTGCCGATGCCTGACAACAAAGTTAAATAACTGTGAAATTTAAAGAATTCTTCATGTTAGACTTTTGATTAAAATTTTCTACCTCACCCACAAGGTCACAATACATAAATAGTCCACTCCAAGTAGTGAAAAACATATTTCTAAAATTAATTTCCGTTTTGAAATACGGATAAGGAGTAATTAAATTTTTGCAGTGACTATAGCATGTAACGGTAAAGCTTATAAACGCACTTTTCAATCCATTTTCATAAATAACTGTATGATTGGAAAACTATCATAAGCTTTCAAATCAAAGGAACATTAATCATATGACAACCACGTTACGTTCCCTTATACTCGTACCGCATAATTTTATCTGAATTCTACACCAAATAGACTTTACATACTATATACAAAACAAGTTATAATAAAAAGTTGCCTAAAAGAGTAGGTATTCGAAGAACATCTGACTCAAAGAAGGGTTAAATACACATCATTTTGTTAAATATCTTTTCAAAATACCATAATACTGGGCGACAACAATCATATGACACCAGCTATGACTTCTATATTTATTAAACGATTTAAATCAAACTTTGGTGTTTTCTTTATAACTTTATTCCCTATTTTGTAGATTAACTAAATTTTCATGTTTCGAATCTACAAACATTTTTAATTCAATAACACTTCTTGTTTATTGTTTCCAGCCCTACTTTGTGGAACTCCATAATCATCAAATAAATAAAGATTAGTAAAAAGTTTCACAGTATTTATTAAAATATAACCTGACAATATTGTTTCGACAGCTACGCTGTCATTATCAAAGGTAATATAAATATAAACAAACACGTCGCTAAGGTAGATACAAAAATAGGTAACTAGATAAAATAATAATAATAATCAGAATTAAATATCTAATAATTCCAGTAACGGAGAATTACTGAGCTCAAGTTGTTCATTCATTAAAGGTACCCTGAGTTTGTGTTTGTATATCTCAAAGGCTTCTAAAATGTCTAATTTGCGTTTGTTATTACAAAAATGGAGGAATTTAATATTATTTTGAGGAGTCATTGTGTGATTTTGTTCTAAAAGGTGTTTGACTTAACTATCAAGATTACCGCACACAATCTATTTGAATTTTCCATATACAGAAAACCAACACAAACGGACATAGCAAAACCAAATGAATCTTGTCACCATAAAGCACATAAAATAGCAGCCTACAGATCATTAGTACACAGAGCTTTAACTATTCCACTAACAAAGCCAGATCTTAGCAAAGAGATATCAAACATTAAAGAACTAGCACATGCAAATCATTACAATCCGAACATGATTGACACTTTAATTAAACAAAAAGATTATAGGTTACCTATGAAAAGAATATATCCCATTGACAATCAAACTGAAGAAACGAATTACATATCTATATCATATTTTGGCAAAATATCAGAAAAAAAATTGCACATATACTAAGAAAAACCAACAATTATAAAATAACATTGAAAACCAACACTAACACTTTTTTATTTTTATTTAATACTAAAAACAGAACACATGATATCATGAAATCGGACATTTATCGTTTAAATTGTTTCTTTTGTAGTTCGGTATATATTGAACAAACACTTCGAAATTTTGACATAAGATATAAAGAACACGTACGTCATTACAAAAATAAACATCCTGAAAAATCTAATTACGCCAAACACCTTTTAGAACAAAATCACACAGTGACTCCTCAAAATAATATTAAATTCCTACATTTTTGTAATAACAAACGCAAATTAGACATTTTAGAAGCCTTTGAGATATACAAACACAAACTCAGGGTACCTTTAATGAATGAACAACTTGAGCTCAGTAATTCTCCGTTACTGGAAGTATTAGATATTTAATTCTGATTATTATTATTTTTATCTAGTTACCTATTTTTGTATCTACATTAGCGACGTGTTTGTTTATATTTATATTACCTTTGATAGTGACAGCGTAGCTGTCGAAACAATATTGTCAGGTTATATTTTAAGGAATACTGTGAAACCTTTTACTAATCTTTATTTATTTCACAATAACACTTGATTTATTTATTAACTTTCGTTGCCATGGTAACGAAAAAACTACTTTTTTAAATTTGAATCTAGTATGCCGTTAGCCATCTAAAATCATTAGGAACCGATGACAAAAAAAAGTGAAATCGATACTATTTTGTTTTACGTGGACCCCCAATGCCCAATCTACAAAAAATGAGAACCAATGCTATGTGATAATTACAGGGGAATAACATTACTGGATGCTTGCTACAAAATACTAGGGCAAATAATAAGAAAAATATTAAATATATACACTGAAGGAGTATTCCGACCTGTTAAGGATAAAGGTCGTATCTGCATAATTTTAAATTTTGAGGAATCAATAAAAAAACTAATATTATTGTGCCATCTAAAGCGTTTTTGTTTTATATTAAAGTTGTGATATTTAAAATAGCAACTTTAATACAAAACAAAAACGCTTGGCACAATAACAATTACTTTTTCTTATTGTTTTCTCAAAATTTACAGTTATGCAGATTCGACCTTTATCCTTAACAGGGTAGTATTGTGGGAATACCAAGCAGGGTTCAGAAGTAACAGAAGTACGATAGACCTAATATTCACGCTAAAAAACCTCAAATCACTAGCTATGAATATAAAGTAGAACTACGCGTGCTTTTCATCGACTTTAGACAGGCCTATGACAGTATAATTAAAGAAAAGATATACGAAGAAATGCAGCAACTAGAAATACCGGAAAAACTCATTAGGTTGACAAGGATGATACTAAGAAATACAAAGAACAAAATCCTATGGAATGGGGAAGAATCACAGGGTTTCGAGGCAGGAAAAGGTGTGAGAGAAGGGGACCCCTTATCAATTTCACTTTTCAATGTGGTGCTGGAGGTAATAATGAGAAATACTGGAATAAAAACTGAGGGAACGATTTTTAATAACGAATACCAATGTATGGCCTATGCGGACGACCTAACAGTAATAGCAAGAACAAAAAAAGAACTAATGAGAGTCGTAAAGAAAATATGACAAGAAGCAAAACAGTATGGGTTAGAGATGAACCAAGATAAAACAAAATACATGGTAATGAGACCGACACGGAAATTGATAGAGGAAGAAAGAAACTTGACTATGAAAACGGCCAATAAAGTATATAAATCTGAAAGAACGGAAAAGTTCGTATACCTGAGGGTAATCATTGAGGAAAAGGGACATGAAGAGCAAGAGATAAAGACAAGAATTGCAAAGAGAAACCGTAAATACGGAAGCCTGATCACGCTCATAAAGTCAAAAAATGTTTCAAGAAAGACAAAAGAGAGGATCTATACTACAGACATAAGACCTGCTGTCACCTACGCTTGTGAAACGTGGGTATTGAACAAGGAGAAGGAAGAAAGGATGAAGAGATGAGTAAGGAAGATGCTACGAGCTATATATGGAGGAATAAAAAACGAGGGTGGAGGAAAAGAACAAACCGTGAAATTGTAGAATTATACGAGAAACCTGATATCATAGCAGTTATTAAGGCACAAAGAATGGGTTCGCTGGGACACCTAGAAACGCTAAGCGGAGAAAGATTACCAACGCTAATATTACATGGAAGACCAATAGGAAAGAAAAGGAAACGCAGGCGCAGAAAAAGATGGATGAGTAGGGTGGAGGCTGATCTTAAAGAACTGAAGGTTAGAAATTGGAAGGAAACTGCAAGAAATAGAGGGGAATGAAAAAAGATAGTGTGAGAAATACTTAGAAGAAGTTGGTGAAAATAATTTAAGTTGGATTAATTAAATGTAAATGTAAATTCAGAAATATTATAATAAGTTAATCAGAAATATTAAATGAGATATGGTGTAATAACTAAAATGTATGCCTTAGGCCTTCATGACCTGTCGAGCAATAATATATTGTACAACTAGTGATACAATGACGATGTTTGTAATACGAGTATAAGTTTGCTTAACGAGCCGCGAAGCGGCGAGTTAAGCTATATACGAGTATTACAAAAAGGAATTGTAACACGTGTTTTACATACTACTTTGTCTATTTCGCCTTAATTTACAATTTACTTTAAAGAAATGGGAAAATGTACACGCGGGTATTTTTGATGTGGTAATGTTGGTAATAACTGATAACGCATACAATGACATCCACTGTCATTTTGAAAAAATCACGTAGGCAGGGAAAAATTCAAGTTTAAAAAAAGGTGACAGCTTAGTTGTTTCTTCTGATATAAGATAAAAATGTATTTTTATTATAAATAATTATTTTGATAAGACAATCATGTACTCAATCAAGGTTTTACTGTTTCTATTACAATAAACATTTTAATACATCAAAACTGCTTAACATACAACAATAGAAAATAACTAACCTAACCTCTAAATCTAAACAATGAAAATGAAATTTGAGTAGGGACGGACACGGGATTCACGACCATCAACTTGATCCGGAAAACCAACAAGCTTTTCAGCGCATTTTCGTAGGAAATCCGCTATTAACCGCGCTTTGTTTTAATTCAAAGCTTCTTAAAATGAAATATGTTTCATTATTCTCGCTGTTATTTCTGAGCATCATAACATTCAAATTTTCAAAACGGCGCCAGTTAATGAATACTTATTAGTACCTATCACGGGAAAGTGCTTTTCTTTTGGATAATGTGCCCCCAAAATACTTCCGCGGGTTGGTTGTCGAGCATTATTCCTTTTCTTTTTATATTCTTCCTAACACCTTGGTTATGTTCCCATTAGTAGGTAAAAACTGAAAAAAATATTTGATGAAATGGAGGTGTACATCATTCAACTCAATTAAACTTACCTCAATATCGACAAGCGATATACGTTTTGGCTTTTTAATCTAATTTTGATCTTGAAATCAGAATATAGCTGTGTTATTGCTTATTACGCATTTACGTCTGACACTGGACTTCGTTGACAGAATGACATGACAGAGTAGGCTGGCAGCAAAATTTACTTACTACTGCCAGCCTTACAAATAAAAAAATCACTACTTTCAGTTGCACAAAGTAGCACTTTGTGTAACTGTTTTTCGCAAAAACAGTGTCACAAAGTAATCTTTGTATACGCGAAATAGACAAATATATTATTATTACTAAATCTTCATGTTTCGAATCTACAAAAATTTTAAATCCAATAACACTTCATTTATTTATTAACTTTAGTTGCCATAGTAACGAAAAAAACAATTTTTTTAAAATTTGAATCTAGAATGCTGTTAGCCATCTAAAATCATTAAGAACCGATAACAAAAAAAAGTTAAATCGATACTATTTTGTTTGCCTTTTTCTCAAATGCAAAGTTATGTGACTTTTCATTATTTCGGCAGAGTATTTGTTAGACTTCCAATGATACTACATACCTGATATCTTATTTAGGGTTTATCGAGAAAACAAATTTTTGTGGAAATTATGATACACTATGACAAATTCAGTATAAACAAAAGAATATGATTTTGCTGATTTATACGCAGTAAACGTTTATTTCATTAACGCTCGGATAATTCATAATGTAGCAAATCAGAAAAGAGCTGTATATCAAACAAGCCAGATAGACCGGCGTTTATACAAGCGGTAAGAAAGAGTTAGACTAGAAAACTACTCGAGGGATATATAACACAGCTACGCAAAAGAAGAGAATCGACAATTAGAAGCGGCGTGGTAAAAATAAACTTCACTGGAAATAAATGATAAGTAATTTGTGTGTTTAAAGTAAATAATCTCGTGTTGTTAAATAAATTAGTTTTTCTTCAACTGCACGAATATGACACTATAACATCAAATGATTTTGTATAAAAAGTAGACCATTTAGGAACTGTTGCTCGTTACCATAGCAATTGTACAAAAAGTAATCACTTTTTGTACAATACAAAAAGTAGTCTGAGGTTATGTATGAACTTTTTTCCGCGGTGCTCTATAAGATTTTCTTTTATAGCAATAATGCGAAGTAATAAGTAGAAATTCTTATTTAGATAATAGTCATTTATCTTTTCTATGACAATATTAAAATATTAAATTAATTAAAGACATAAAAAACAAATTCGACATCTTTATTAAAATTTTAGTTGCTGCTCGGAACGTCGGAACGACGCCGCAAAAGCAAAAACCAATCCTAACCTCTAATTATTTAACGCTAAACACATATATCTTAGACTACGCCTGTCGAAATTTCTTCGAATTTTCAACGAAATGGGAGTGAGATTATACATTTGGAGTATTTCTTAATGATATTAATTCTTAATATTCAAATTGCCACTTTTTACACATATTAGAATTGCAGTAAATAAAAAGTAGTTTAAGGTCATGTTGTTTATTCTAAACAATACTCTCACAGAGTTTGCTAGATAAAAATAAGCAGTTGGAGAAAAAAATAGTATGTTTAATTCGTCATAAGGCTGCCATACTCCGCTAACGCGTCGTCCGGCAACTTTCTTATTCGTCTCAAAAACATGCATTTCTTGTACTAATGAAACAAATAACTATTAAGTTGGTTTAGTGAGTAGTTTCAATTGTTAGACGTTACCTATTATAAATATTATGTCGTTGTTAAACAATTAACATTAATCATGAAATAAATAAAGATTATTAAAAGTTTCACAGTTTTATTAAAATATACCTGACAATATTGTTTCGACAGCTATGCTGTCATTATCAAAGGTAATATAATTATAAACAAACACGTCGCTAAGGTAGATACAAAATAGGTAACTAGATAAAATAATAATAATAATAATAAAAATTAATAATAAAAATCATAATTAAACATCTAATACTTCCAGTAACGGAGAATTACTGAGCTCAAGTTGTTCATTCATTAAAGGTACCCTGAGTTTGTGTTTGTATATCTCAAAGGCTTCTAAAATGTCTAATTTGCGTTTGTTATTACAAAAATGTAGGAATTTAATATTATTTTGAGGAGTCATTGTGTGATTTTGTTCTAAAAGGTGTTTGGCGTAATTAGATTTTTCAGGATGTTTATTTTTGTAATGACGTACGTGTTCTTTATATCATATTACGCCAAACACCTTTTAGAACAAAATCACACAATGACTCCTCAAAATAATATTAAATTCCTACATTTTTGTAATAACAAACGCAAATTAGACATTTTAGAAGCCTTTGAGATATACAAACACAAACTCAGGGTACCTTTAATGAATGAACAACTTGAGCTCAGTAATTCTCCGTTACTGGAAGTATTAGATGTTTAATTATGATTTTTATTATTAATTTTTATTATTATTATTATTATTTTATCTAGTTACCTATTTTGTATCTACCTTAGCGACGTGTTTGTTTATAATTATATTACCTTTGATAATGACAGCATAGCTGTCGAAACAATATTGTCAGGTATATTTTAATAAAACTGTGAAACTTTTAATAATCTTTATTTATTTCATGATTATGGAGTTCCACAAAATAAGGCTGGAAACAATAAACAAAATTAACATTAAATTCGAGTTTTAATAAAAAAATCGTTACAATAATTATTCTCTTCAGAATTGAATTCTCATTCGAACATTGTGTGCTAGTGACAACGGACAACACATCGAACATTAATTATAATGTATTTTCATACTTATGTTTTATTTAATATTTGTTTAGCAAACGCTATTCTATTGTTTAGACTGCAATTGGTTGCTGTAGTTTTCTATAATTTCCTCAAAAAATTGTTTTTTTCTCCTAAAAATCTTGAAAATAAGTTGTCTTAAATTACCAAAACAGCAAATATAGTAGGTGACAAGTCGTTGGTATTAACAAAATTGGTAATATACCAAAATACTGTAATTAATTCATGGCTAAACTTGGAAAACCAAAGTTCATACACCGGTCAGAGCTCAGTGGTGTAGTAGCTAGCGCTGATCAGGGCCCGTATCATACATTGCCCAATAGGCCCTGCTAAACAATACAACGGGAGCTCAGAGTGTAATTAAAATAAAACGACGAGCAAGCTAAAAGAACATTAATTAAGGCTAATTATTAATTTACAGTTTTTCTATAACTATCTGAAATGTAGGCATTTTCTGTCACCTCTTGTCGGTTGTTCACCTCACATTTCCCCTTGGGACTATAATACTTTTTCCCGGATTTTATCTCAGATTTTAGCGCTCTGTGTGAACGTTTCCCTACACGCAACCAATCTGCAACTTTTCCCCCTTGATAAATAACTATTTTTACTAAATCCATTTTTTCAAAGTTATTACCCACGCAGATTTAAGGCGTGACTGAAGATTACTTCTTTTACTAAAATGACAACAAATAAATTTAACATTTTTCTCTGTAACAAATAAATACTCCGAGTTTTACTTGAACTGTAGATTTTGCCACATTTAATCCGGTCGTTCTAAACCGGTCTAGGACATTTGGGCGCGGCCATCTCGGTGCGACCGTTTAGGCCGTTAGCAAAAACATTTAACACTATATGTACAAACAAAAACTGACCTAGGGATTTTACAAAAATGGTTCTCAACTCATGAGATATATTTTATATAAAGAAATAAATTTATATATTGAATAAAATTCGAATATATTGATACCAAAGAAAACAACCAAGAAAAGTGAGTTTGTGTCCATCGCAAAGCAGACATGAAGATAAATACGCCATATTGAACCTATTTGCGCCTATAGAGAGGTAAACTTTGTGCCAGTGTCTTTTTCGGGTAATTTTCAGTAGGGAGCCATTAACACTAATTGTATTCCAATTACTCTATTACAATTACAAGTACTAATGCGTAGGTGAGATTTTGAAATTTGGTATTTTTTTGTGTGGGCGGTTGGTATAGTAGACGCAGAGAGTTAAAACAGAAACCATGGTTGACTACGATTAATAAAACCTTAAAGAAAGTTTTATATGGCTGGCCCATTAATTTTTTCTTGCGAACTAATTTTCCCGTTAGCCAGAGGCTTCTGACGACTAATTTCTATAGTCTGTCGGTATAGTAGAACACTATAAGATAAACGTAACTTCACAAATTAAAACTGTTTTTGTGTTTTCTACTCAAATATTTAACTATTTAGCTTCTACAATAAGTAAAAGAAAGTGCTGTATAAAAAAGTGCTATAGTACAAGTAATGTAAAATTTTATGCATGAAATACCTTCCAACCAAAGTTTAAGAGATGGTTAGAATTGTTTCTATAAGAATATGCTTAAATTTTCTTCTCTTGGAAACATCTGAGTAAGCTACTCCTCTTTTTACTTTATTTCTTTTGAAGAACTCTCTTTAATTTATCTTCCAGACAAGGGCAAAGTTCGTTATCCAAGTTTTAACTTTACAATACAATTTTAATTGATCATATTACATCAGCAATAATTTCGATTTCACATTTAATGGGTTACTCTACGTTGAAAATATGTTAAAACAGAGAAACCATTCAGTAGGAAGAAAAGTTTTAAAATGAATTTTAATTAATGTGAATTTTACTTTCGGTTTCGTTTGTTATTTAGAAGAGAATTTATACACCAGAGATAGAAGTTAATTGTTAAGAAATAAACGCAAAGGGTTATAATAAAATCGTAATGTATTAAACTAAAGTTCTATACTGCTTAAACTAGTAAGAATATATTTAATTTAGTACTCAAAAAATAATTTTCTTTAGGAATTTTGTTCTTAATGAACAACAGTTATTAGTTACAGACTAGGAAAAGTTATTTATTAAAGACTGTTATTAAATAAATCGTCGTTAAACGTTACAGAATAGACCCCTTAAAGACGTTCACGTTGACAGTGACGTTCAAATTGATACTCATAACCTATAAAATTTTAAAATCAAACAATATTTGAAAGTCTTAAGTTGGCAAGAAATTTCTGTTAGCCAGCGTACTTGAATTGAATAGGCCAGCTATATAGAACTCTTTTTAAGGTTTTATTAATCGTAGCCAGCCATGACAGAAACAAAGCCGTTTAGTAGAACACCCGTTTGCTGCGTAGATGGCGCTTCAAAAATGTTGTCTACTATAACCCCTTTATTTTCAAATAGTGGCCATCTTGCCGCTGTAGCAAAAGTACCAGAACGATGTTGGCGACATTGAATATTACCAAATTTGACATTCCGTCTTACAGTAAATCTTAGGTAGAATAATAATCATTCACAAAACTATTCACAATTCAAGGACCATATTAATATGGTATATATTTCCGTAATTGTAATTTCTGAACAACTTCTTATTGAATTTTCGCGACACCATGCATGTAGTAACTTTATCATTATTAAAGTTTCTGTCAGGTTTGCTCCACGATGTCGCTACTATTTGAAATAGAGGGGCTATAGTTGTCTACCTATTATATGTATACGGTACAGTGTTTGGAATTTGTAATATTAATAACATTTATTATTTACTGAGATACGTGTAAAATAATTATAAAGCCGAAGAAAAACGCAAATAATCGAATTTATTATTATTATATTAAATATGGGTAGACCTAAAAGGTCAACACTGAATTTCACTAAGAAAATCTACACTCCAATTATTTTAGATTATACAATATTATACGTTATTCCAGTGCCTTTTTTGATACTTGCCGTTTAAAAAGGTAAGTTATGTGTTAGTGAGAGATGATTTATATATATACAGACTGGAAACGCATAAGTCGTCTTATAGCGATATAACACCGTTCATAAAAGTGGTAGTGGGATAGTCGAAATTTCGATATCAGGAAAAATTGTATCGTACTGTATTACTTTTCATACCATCAAGATTTACAGTAGACGTCTATTGGGTTAAAATGGAAGCAAACTTAAGCACTGGGGTGCGGGTGCTTAACCTGCATTGTTTTTTTATGAATAGATTTAAAGTATTAATACCAAGTGCATGCGTATCCAGTCAGAATACAACATCCAGTTTTTATCAATTGCTTTTATTCCACTACCACTTTTATGAACGCATTGATATCCGTATATAAAGTCCATGCATTTCCAGTCTGTAGAAGAATCAAGTTACAGACCTATTCTGATATTGTATGCTACCGTCTTTACTGTGTTATAAAACTTGCAAGAGTTTTCTCTTATTACATCTATCTTACTCTTTTTGAAGGTAATTTATTCAACGTTGAATTATTATTATTATTATTATGTTTTGTTTTGCACGCATTTTTTATTATTATTATTATTATTATTTTTTTTTAATTCCTCCTTTTATAGGGTTTCAACCAAAGTGGGGTTTTCACCAGTCACGATGATCGGCAGATACATTTTATGTTTCAGGGATATTTAGGGTTTTACGAACTATTCTACTTGTTTCCAGTAGTACTGATTTTTGCATTGTTGTTATTATGCGCTTATCATTCAATTTTAGTTTTTCTAGGTATCCGGCCATTTTTCTTGAGATTAAGCCTGTAGCTGAAATCACTAGCGGAATAACATACATGGCTTTTAAGTTAAGTATTTTCTTATATTCTTCACATAGATCATAATATTTATTAATCTTTTCTCTTTCTTTCTTTTCCAGGTTGTGGTCGACTGGATGAGTGACATCGATAAAAAATGCTGTTTTATTTATCTTATTTACTAAAGTAATGTCCGGTCTATTATTGGCAATTGGCTTATCTGTTATAATGGCTGTGTCCCAATATAAGCGGTAGTTTTCATTTTCGAGTACTGGAGTGGGTATGTATTTAAAATATAATTTCTCTTCCTTTTCCAGGTGACATAGGACTGCTAACTTCTGGTGTACAATATTAGCCGTTAAATTGTGTCTTTTTGTATATTCAGTCGGCGCTAACACTTGGCATCCAGATATGATATGTTCTATGGTCTCTAGGGCTTGTCGGCACATACGGCAGCAATCATTCTCTATTCTGGATTTTGTTATATATTTTTTATAATTTCTTGTTGGTATCACCCCATCTTGGATTGCTACCACAAAACCTTCTGTTTCCGCATAGAGTTGTCCTTTAACCAACCAGTCTGTCGACTCAGCACTGGCTGTCTTTAATGCAGAAGGGAATTTACCGTGTAGCGGTTTACTTAGCCATTTATTCTTTGCATCTTCTAGTGATGCTATTTCGTCCGTATGTTGTTTTCTAAGTTCTAAGGCTGAGTTTTTGTCTAAAAAGCATACTAGCCTATGTAACTTCGACGTTGCCTTTTTGCTTTGGAAGAACTTCTTCAAGTTACTTATCTGTCGTTTTTGAAGTAGCTTTAAGTCGGCAAGTCCTCTTCCACCACTATATCTAGGTAAGTAGAGTCTTTCAGTACTTGCTCGGGGATGGTGTATTCTATTTTCAGTCATTAACGTTCTTATTTGCCTATTCAGATTTTCTAGATTAGTATTAGACCATTTTAAAATGCCAAAGGTGTATGTGGCAATAGGTATAGCCCAGGTGTTTATGGCTTTTATCTTATTTCTTCCATTTAACTGTGTTCTTAATATTTTCTTGATTCTGTCTATCATTTTCTGTTCTGTTAGTTTTTTCGCGTTACCTTGATGGATGGTAAGATTTTGATCATACCCTAGGTATTTATAGTTTTCTTTATTAAGATATTTAATTTCATTTTCGGTTTCTAAGATATCATAAGTTTTGGGTTTTCCTCTATGAGCTATTAGCTTTGCACATTTATCCAACCCAAATTTCATCTTGATGTCTTCAGAGAATTGTTTCGTTAGTTGGATTAATCTGTTTAAGTCTTGCTCAGATCCCGTAAATAACTTCAAGTCATCTACATAAAATAGATGACTCAATGTATATTGCTGTTCTTGACTTTTTAGTTCATACCCTAGTTGAGATTGTTTTAGGGCCCATGATAGAGGATTTAGGCTAAGTATAAACCATATTGGACTTAAAGAATCTCCTTGGAAGATTCCACTGCAAATTGGGATGTCCTTTGTGTTTATAATTTTGTTGTTGAGGTTTACACTTAGACTCGTTTGCCACGTTTTCATGCATCTTTTTAAAAAATTGACTACGTTGTTGTCAATCTTGTAGAGTTTTAAGCATTCGATCAGCCAGGAATGTGGTACTGAATCGAATGCCTTTTGGTAGTCGATCCAGGCCACTGCTATATTGCGCATTCGTAGTCTCGCGTCTTGTGTAACAACCGTATCAATGATAAGTTGTTCCTTGCAGCCTTGTGATTGGTAGCGGCATCCCTTTTGTTCTTCTGTTAAGATATTCTGTTTCTCAAGATGTATAGTTATCTTCTTGGCTATGATCGAGGTGATTATTTTGTAGAGCGTTGGTAAGCACGTTATCGGCCTGTAGTTCTTAGGATTTTCGGTCTCGCTGGATTTTGGTGCCATAAATGTAATTCCCTTTGTAAGAAATGCGGGTAGGTCCATTTGTCCGTTTATCACTTTGTTGACTTGATGGACTAGTACGTTCGACACTGCAACTTTCTTCCACCAATAGTTATGCAGGTGGTCTATTCCCGCTGCTTTCCAATTATGGGCCTTTTTCAGGGCAAGCGTTACATCTTGTATCTGCACAACCAAAGGTTCCATTTCTGGTATATCGGCACACCTGTCCCTTTCCATTTTCAGCCATGCTGCGTTATTATTATGCTTTCCTTTCGTTTCCCAAAGTTTTTCCCAAAACTCTGTTAATTCTTCTACCTTTGGTGGTTCCCCTCTTTTAATTTGTTTTTCGCTTAATTGTTTATAAAATGATTTTTCGTTTTTGAGAAACATGCTGTTATCGCTTCTTCTTTTATGGCTAGTGTTATATCGTCTTAACCTTTTCCCCAACATGGCAATCGTTTGCTTGATGTTATCCTTCAATCGATTTATCTTTTCATTGTAATCAGGTCTTCCAATTATAACATCTTTAGATCTGAAAATTTTCTTGACCTCTTTCTTCAGTTTTTTGCTTTTATTGCCTCTCTCCCATTCATATATCTTTGTTAGGTTGCTTCTATGTTCTTTAATTTTTCCTTCAATTCTCACCTTCCATTGAGGTTCTTCTTGTTTATTACGTTGTTTATTGGCCTCTACTATTTTTACACCCATGTATTGTATTATTGTTATTGCTACAGCGTACACCACTGCGTGTGTCTTTTCTATCGTATCATTTGAGTGTACCATTTCTAAGACTTTCTGGTTGAGTATTTGAAGGGCTTCAGTAGTCTTTTTGTTGGGTCTGATTTATTATTATTATTATTATTATTATTATTATTATTATTGAGAAGTACGAAAAGTAATGTAAAGAGTATAGTTTTTAAGAATTGTATCAACTTTTAACGATTATAAGTTAATAACTATTATAACTTTTTTAACAAGATGAATTGTTAGTAATGTTTAATAGAATGATGATACACTATTGAAAACTAAATTATCTATTAATAGCAGTAAAATCAATATAATAAACGTTTCGAGGGTGTGATAACGTTAAATGTGGAAAATTGACAGTTGTAGATCATTTCAGTTTACTGCTGTGCTGAACAATAAATTTGTTTTTATTGTTTGCAGCGGTGCTGTTAAAATAATGACTCCATTCCTGATTTTTATCTTAACTAAATCTCTTTGAAAAACTAAAAGCATACCTATTACTTTTTAGTGTGGCGTTATTTTGCGCTTAAAATTTCGTTAGGTTGTAACAGTTTATTTTAGTTAAGATCTGCAGAGGCGACTGCCCAACCAACACAGTAATTGGTTGTCATCTAGATATCTAGAGGTTATTGAATACAGAAACAATTTCTCCCTAATTTATATGAAGTTATAGTTCTCCATATGGGTGGGTATATTTAACGGTTTTGGTTAAATAAATGCTTTAGTTAAATATATGTGAAATTAAGGCAAATGCTATTATGTAATTTATAATTACTGAATTATAAAAAACGGGATGAGCTGCATTATCGCTATTTATTGAATTAGCAATGATCAGTTTTGAAAGAAGTAAAACCTCAGTACACAGGGTGTTTTCATAAGTACTATTCATTACTCTGAGAGTGGGAAACCTTGAGGTTATCATTTGACAGAAAAACAAATAAGCATACGGTTTCAAAGGGTTTGCGTCAGATATGATGGAAGTTAAAAATTCTATAACTACTTAATTTCCGGTGTACCTCAAAAATTTAAGTACAGTCAAATTTGATATTACTTAAAAATGATAATAATAATAATAATAATAATAATGTTTATTTGAACGCCTTTAAATTACATGTATTTTACATTAATAACTTATATGCAAATAAACTGATAACCCATAAAGTTAAAACTGTACATGGGCAAAGTAACAATATATTCATTTTAATCAAAATTAAAATTATTGTGTTATAGGCGTGCCTTCACAAAACAAGATAAATATTTTATTAGAAATAATAAGGAGTTATACGTTATTCCAAGTAATGCAAATTAATAAAAAATGAATTACGACAATTATATAATGACAAATACAGGATAAGTTTAACAAAAATACTGATAAAATTAAGGAAACAAGTTTTCAATGGTTTGTATATCATTTTCAAATAAAAAGATCTTAACTAATTTATTAAATTGATGTAGGTTAACAGAGGACTTAATTTTTTGAGCAAGGATATTATAAAATCTAGGCGCAAGATAACCACAACTTCTTTGTCCAATAGCTTTGATTGATAAAGGCGTTCTAATTTGTAAATCTTTTTGTCTGGTTTGATAGCAATGATCAATTGAAACTACTTTATGTTTATTTTTATAGATATATGAAACTATTGTAAAAAAGTATATTTGTCGTGGATGTAATAATTTAGCATCCGCGTATAGATTTTTCGATGGATAGGTAACGTCCTTATTTAGCATTATACGTAAAAAATTTTTTGAATAATTTCTAGTTTTTTCAAATATTCATTAACTGCACTGCCCCATCCAATTATTCCATACGATAATCGTGATTCGATTAACGCTTGATACACTTTTTTATATTCAGAATACTTTAATGTATCTTTTAGTGAACTAAAACGATATAGAATAGATCTTAAGGTTTTAATTAAATTATAAATATGAGAATCCCATCGCAGATGTCTATCTATGATTACACCCAGATATTTGATTGTATTTGATTCTGTTATAGAAGTTTGCTGATTAATAGTTAATATATTAAAATCTGGTAACTTATTTTTGTAACAACAAAAAGGTAAATATTTGGTTTTATCGAAATTTATGGTCAGTAGTTTATAATCAAACCAATTCTTTACATTTCTTAAATCCTCCTCTACGTGTGTCTTTAGATCTACCCAAGAACTATCCTGATAAAATATAGCTGTGTCATCCGCAAAACTTATTATAGTACCCAATGTATTTAATGTAAACAATTCATTAATGTAAACACAGAAAAGAAGAGGACCTAAAACAGTACCTTGAGGAACTCCACACTGCACTGTAAGTTCAGTACTTTTTTGAGACTGAATCTGCACAAATTGTTTTCTGTTATCTAAATAACTTTGAATTAATTTCAGTGCAGTGCCTCGGATACCTATATCTTCAAGCGAGTCTAGTAATCGAGGATGACTTACAGTGTCAAACGCCTTTGCCAGATCCAAAAACACACACAGTGAAGGCAAGCCCTTTTCTAAAGAATTGTTGATCATAGAACTTAAAAATGTTATTGCGTCTTGGGTAGACTTATTTTCTTGGAATCCAAATTGTCGATCCGCTAGGATGTTAAATTTTTTAATATAATTATTTAGTCTTTTTTTCAATATTTTTTCAAAGATTTTTGCCAGGTTAGTAATGACTGAAATAGGCCTGTAATTTGACGCAATTGTTTCATCACCGCTTTTAAATAATGGCTTCACCACAGCAACTTTAAAATTAGCTGGGCATATGCCTTTTTCTAATATTTTATTTATTAAGAAGACTAAAGGTTCAACTATATCATGAGCAACGATCTTTAATGTTTCGGCCGTAATATTATCAAACCCAGGTGTAACATTATTTTTAAGTTTTGTTATAGTATTTAAGATTTCCTCTTTATCTGTGGGTAACAAATATATGGAACTACAAACCGAAGATCTGGATGGAATTACAGAAGGAACTGAAATCTTATCAGCTAAAGTTTTCCCTACATTAACAAAAAATTTATTAAAAACATTAGCAATTTCAAACGGATTTGAAGTTGTTCCAGAGTCTGATCTAATTTCTTGGATTACCTTATTTTTGTCTTGACTGTTGGTTATTTCATTTATAACGTTCCAAAATTGTTTACTTTCACCATTTTTAATGGCAGAAATTTTCAATTTAAAATAATTATTTTTTGTATTTTTGATTATTTCATTTAGTTTATTTCTATATATTCTAAATTCTGTTTGTAAATTAATATCGTTAGGATTTTTTTGAAGTTGTTTATATAATGTGTCTCTTTTATTTATGCTTCTAACTAAGCCATTAGTTATCCATGTCTTTCTTTTTCTTTCTTTATGTCTAATTCTTTTAACAATAGTACAAGATTCTACCGTATTAATAATATTATCTGTTAATAATTGGGCTAATCCATCTACATCTTTTATTTTATAGTATGTTGTCCAATCGACATTTTTAATATTTGTTTTCAATTGATCATAGTTAACAATTTTGCAGAAATTAATACTAGGATAATTTTCCAAATTATTATTTAAAGTACTAAGCTGAAAGGGAAATGAAAACAGTAAAGGAAAGTGATCAGTTATATTTATTTTTAAAACGGCTGGTAAAGTGTTATTAATATCCTTATTAGTTTTCAAAAAGATATGATCGATACAAGATTTACTGTTTCCTTGAATCCGAGTGTACGTATTTATCATAGAATTAAAACCAAATTCACTCATTATAGTTAAATAATCACTTGAAAGATTACGTTCCTCAAGAATATCAATATTAATATCACCTACGATTATGTTATAATCTAGACAATTTCTATTTATTAAATTCAAATAATTTTGTAGTTCGTTTAAAAATAATTCTGCAGATGAGGATGGTGACCTGTAAATAGCCGTTATCATAATTATAGTACTATTGAGATTTAATTTAATTTGTAATATTTTACTGCAATAAACGTGTACCGTAATATAATTATAAATAACTGAACTTTTTAAAAACACAATTACCCCATCGTTTTTATTATAACTACCTTGACTATAAATAATATCAAAACCATCAAGTGCAAAATAATTTAGATCCTGTACTTGCCATGTCTCTGTCAGTACTATACAGTGAAATGATCCACTGAAATGATTTAATATAATTTTTAATTTATCAAAATTTTTTGCAATACTACGTACATTCATGTGAAATAATTTAAAATTAAGAGAATTTTTTTCAAAAAACTTTTCATTTGCATCTAATAGTTCATTAATTACACAAGTATTAATTGGAATAAAGTTGTAATCCCTAATATATTGATTCATTAACAAAAACAAAAAGAAATAGAATATAAAAGCAAAAAAACAACAGAATTTATTTAAAAATTAATCACACAAATTTTCAAGATCTATCAAACAAAAAACAAAAACCAATAGGATAGTATTATATTAAAGATTTAATCTTAATATTACCAAACGACTCTAAAATATAAGTAAAAGATATATGCTTGGTGCAGATAACAAAACTTAATATATTTCTTACAATTCAAATTTTTATTATCACCAAGGTTTATACATAAATGTAATAATTTCTAGAAAAGATTTTTTAGTCAAAATTAAATAATTTAAATAATTTATTCTTTTAATATTTTTACTAAATCCTGCTTTGAAGTGATATGATAGTTAAGATTATTAAAACGAACAATAACATTCCCATCTCTTGTCCATACCTTACCGTTCTTGCATTGATTGCGTGTAGTATTATAAAGTTCTAATCTATGTTTAGTAAGGTCTTCTTTTATATATATTCCTGTTTTCCCCAATTTTTTTTGCGAACGCAATACTTCTGTTCTCCATTTATACGATATAAACTTAATTATTATAGGCCGGCATTTTCCCTCAGCTATAATTCCAACCCGGTGACTTCTTTCGATACTGTTGTAAACATCTATTGATAATTGCAGTTTAATTGTAATTAAATCGCGAACAATCTCATCCACATTTTCATCCTTTTGCTCTTTAATACCAAATACCCTTATTAGATTACGACGAGAATATTGTTCAAGTTTTTCAACATATTGTTTTAGATTCGAGTTTTCGATCTGCAACAATCTTATACTGCTTTCACACTGATTTACTGTATCATCTTGTTTACTTACTTTGTCTTCTAGACGAGTAACAGTTTCTTGCGTGGTGGTTATTATTGCTTCTAAAACTTTATTAGATTCGAGTAACTTTTTAAATTGTTCGTCAAGGCATTTGCTAATCTGCTTATCCATTTTTTCACTAATTTTTTCAAAGACTTTATCAGCAATTTTAGTTATCAGTTCTTCATCACTTGCAAGAGAGGTGACTGCTTCTTTTCTTTCCTTACTTTGATTTCGAGTTGCCATTATATCTGACTATTTATTTACAACACTTGGTTTGAATAATGTTATCTGCACAACTTTTAATATTGGTATAAAATTTTCAATAGAGCCGTTTAAAAACACGTCTACATCGAAGCTCAACTATGATAAAATGAATGAGGGGGAAAATGAGGGAAAAACGATGGAATAGAAAATTCAAACACCCTACTTTTACAAAGTAATGGCATTAAAATCTTTAAACGCGTTGATCCTAAATTCAAGTTTTTATATACCCTTAGACGAAACATTCTGGCGTACTAAGGATCTAAATAGCAGCAACCGTTCTTAAAATTGATTACGGATTTACAATTTAACCCATATAAAATCGTAATATATCAGAAACCTTGACAGGTTAACCACGTAAGAACCCTGAAAGTACAGTTTGGATAGAAAATCCATAAATACACGGAAACGTAATTACATGGTCATCACATACTGTTAAACTTTAGACACTTAAGCACTCGGAATTTGCCTACCAATAAATTTGCTATCGGTCGGAAGCATTAAACCACGCGTGGTTAGTAGAATAGGAATTGAATTAGTAGAATTAAATCTAACTATGCTTTGGCTTTGGTAGTTGGTTTAATGTGTCGGTAAAAAGGAGAACCGTCCCTAAAACCTATTTTCGGCCCCTCCAAATGTTGAAAAAAATCGTCCCAATTAACTTTTTATTGTTTTTAGACAATATTTGGTCCAATCTAAACAAAGTAGACTCGAACCATATGGCTCATACCGATGAATTTATAAATATACTAAAATATAAACAGCCCATGGCTGAAATCATACTTTGGTATTTTTATGAGATATATTTATAAGGATAGTTACGTATACAATCCTTCATTTAGCCTGTCAACTCTACTCATTTAGTCTACCTTCATTTAACCAAATATTCTCTAAAAAGCATTCGAACGATTTTTTTTAATTTGGAGGGAATCGAAAAAAGGCTTTAGGGACTGTCCTCTTTTCGAACCACATTTAGGTTTATACAGTGTAGGTTTAAAGTATGGAATATTTAAAAAAAAGCGAACTCAATCGGTTTTTCTCAAAACACTGAAACACGTCGATTTTAGTCTCACAATTCTTGTTATGCAACCTTATGATTTATTTGCATGATACAAAGGGAAGAAAAATCACTAGCGGATTCCATCTAAAAACCTATATTGTCGTTTAAATTTTTTTGTGATGACTTTATAACTAACAAACAAATGAAAGTCGGAAGGTGAATCGCACATACTAATGTGTATTTTTAAAAAATAAAATCGACGTGTTTCAGCGTTTTTAGAAAAACCGGTTGGGTTCGTTTTTTTTTAATATTCCATACTTTACTCCCACACTGTATATATGTATATATTACGTATGTAAAGGAAGTGTCATTTCCATTGGTAGTCATTCCAGATAGCTCAGTAGTAAAGCTTCTATCCGGAAAGTAGAGGATCCTGGGTTCGATTCCCAGTCAGGGTGATAACTTTTCTACATCATTATAACAACCTGATTTGAGTTATTTTAATAATTTAATTATTTTCTCATAATTCGCTTAGTCATCCATAAATTTCTTATTTTCTTTTCGCTGTAATAATTGATAGTACCATATTTCCGGGTTCTACCGCCCATCGATCAATATTGATGTAAGCAGTATCCCAAGTATTCTGTAGCACGCTGCTTCGGATTTATTCGTATTTATTGGGTGTAATATTTTCATAGTTTTCATGATATTTGTACGGTTTCATATAAGGAAGAGCATGGCCTTATAAGAAGCCGAAGAACTGCACCAGTTTCCTGCTTCCTTCCCTTCCCGGCAGAACTTTTAGTGTGCGAAGTGCACGCGATGAAATTAAATTAGATCGTTTTGCATTAAAGTCTCATATACTGGGTACCTCATAACAAGCACATCAGACGCGACAAGTAGTTAGGCGTAGATAAGATAAACAAATAAGGGATTATTATACTGTTATAGGGATATAACAGTGTTTTCTTAGAAGCGTAGTTTTCGAAAAAGAAAAATCCAAACAAAGAAGGGTATAATATTTTTAGCACATACAATAGGGTTATTCGACCTTGAATTTTGAACTTGAAGTTCAAGTCTGCATTCTTAGTATTATGCAGCATAAACAAATTATTTTTATGGCAAATTGCAAAGCTGTTATTTACAGTTATTAAGGCGATCTCCATAAATGCGTTTATAATTTTATATGTGCTTTTCTAAAGACGTCGGTCGAAATTACTAAGAATTTTTCGAGTTTCTCTATTCAAAACACTTTATTAAGATTTTTTTGTTCCAAATGCCATCAGAAATGCACTTGTCAAGTCTGGTGCGGGAGCCATAATACACCCTGTATATGCTTCGTGGTGGGCTCAGCCCCACGAGCACTCCCTAGCTACGTGCCTTACCTTTAGGTTAATGTGCCGTCAATTTGTTTTATAATAAATGATTCAGCAGTAAAACAAATATGGGTGTTTCTCCTGAAATCCATTATTTGGATGTGAAAAATTCTCGGAAAAGAAAAATGTTGAAATCTGTTTTTCTAAGAAAGTGTATGATTAATTTATTTTCTAGAACACATACTGCTGATTAGTAGAAGTTACTCTGTACATTCTCGACCATTACAGTGTTTGAATCCACGTAAATGATCCAAATAACATGCAAGTGGCAACAACGATTATATTTAATAGAAAAACTGAATTTTAATATTATAATAAAAAAATATCTTTAACACGATAATGCTTAATAATGGTTGAAAACAAGTAAAATAAAAATTAGTAATTTTTATTTTACGTGACAGTCATGATGACCATCATCTTGTTTAAGCTTTTCCATTTGTTTCTTTTCTGGATCATTTTTAATTTTTTCTCTTCTTTTCTTTTCGCATTCTCTTCTTCTTTTCCACATTTTCTTTGCATCCCACAACGTAAGAAACTGAATGTATGTAGGATTTGTCATTTACATGGACAAGTTGTCATTCCGTGGAGTTATAAATCCACGCAAATGACACAATGAAAATACCACGCGAATGACTATTAGAGTAATAGTATAACATAGCTAGTGATGGAATCTTGATACTATCCGGGTGTCTCGACAGTCGAGAATCGCAACGCAATTTTCCGCGTAAAGTGTCGATTCTTCACAATACTTTAACAACACTTGCGCTAGTTTAAATGTAATCCAATTGAAACGACAAGCAATCAAAGATTTATAGCTACATAAATCATAGATAAACTATGGATTAAAAAACAAATATATGAGTAAATTCTGGTATGGGTATATATGCATTAAGTACATAAAAGACATTAAATTATTTATGAAAGCAAATATTATGAAACAGAGATTTAAAAGAGAAGAAACAAATTCTATAAATAACTTGTAATTCTATTCATTGGATTTATTATAAAAACTATTTAAAAATGTAATTTCGCTGACGATGTTGGTAAAGACCAACATCGACAACGGTAAAGACCGTTGGTCGTCGAGAACGTTTCTTTGTTAAGATTGAAGATGATACTTTTATTGCGGGTTTTCAGCAAAATAAATTGAATTAATTTAAATTAATAATCATTGTATTTAGACGTACTTCGGCAGTAGTCTTTCTCAAAATACATTATAAGGTATAAATATAAAACGCTAAATAGTAATTATGTACATGAGGAACTTATTCAACTTCAATTATTGAATTTTGATTTATTTTGCTAAAAACCCAAGATAAAATTATCACCGTCAATATTATACTATACTTCAACCGTAAATACAAGAAATGAGTCATTTTCGTAATCACAGCTGAATAAACAAATACGACCCGGGGTAAGATAAGATAAGAGTGCAAATTTCACTTTGCTAAGAATTCATTGACGTACGCTAGAAGCAACAGATTTTCATTGATGATTTTACATTCATTTTTAATTAGAAAGGGGTTTGTTCCGCTACTGAAGCTTTCTAGCTCATTTATTGTTTATTTTATCATTTAGATTACAGTGTGGCTTTCGCGTAATTTAGATGCTTTTTACATTTTCGTCCCACGTGTTTGTGATGACTCATTTCTTGTAGTTTTGGTTGAACTATAATAATACAAAAGCATCTTAGCAAAAGAAGAAAATTCACAACATAATATTTTTATATGTACCTGTCTCATTCAATGATTCTTGGCCAGTTCAACAAATCCAATTTTAATTTCTTTGTAGAAATGATCAAGTAACTTAGAATTACACTCTAATAAGTGTGATACTATTCGAGAACTGTGTCGACACTTCAAGTATCACGAACAAGAATAGTATCGCCATACCCGAAACCCAAATCCCCATCACTAAACAGTAAGCTATAATGAAACGACACAAGAATATATTTACTTACGAAATTTTTTTCGAAATTCAACACTGTATAGTAAGAAATTATGATAACCACGCAAATAACACGACATAAATGTACTCTCGCACCAAACTATATAAACTACCTATATAAATTTTATAGATCAACTGAACAAGACACTACATATTGATTTAATTAAAATTGCATATGCAAGTAATACGTGTGTAATGCTGACATTGTAGAAATGCTGTTAACATACACGAAATTTAGTAATATTCTTCTCTTTTAGTAGGTCCACGTAAATGACAAAAATATCAGGGGCAACGTTTTAAAGATTGGCCAATAGTCAATGCTTAATATTTTATATATTAATTGACTCCGTATGAGAGCCTTATACTTTTTTTTACAATTATCCGTAATTAGAACGTTAATCATTAGCTCATGCCTTAGAAAAACTGCTTTTTACTTTGAGAATACATACTAGGGGCATGACACGTAAATGACATTTGACATAATAAAGTTTACTTTTTATTGTTAAAACAAATAGTTTAGTTGTTAATAAATAAAAAGATATTCGTAGTATAATATTAATTAAGCAGGGACAGTAAATTTAATATTTCTGAAGAATTACTCATATGCAGTTTACTCCATAAACACATTCAGGTGTCCATGTTACTGTAAAAGCCCGAATATTGATAAATCCTAGGATTTACCGGTAAAACCTAGGATTTAGGAATATTCGGACTTTTACAGTAACATATACGCTTACTTATACAGATGTGTAATAATAAAATCGTAACATACATAAATACCTATACATACGTTATATAAATGTACAGCTTTGCATACTAAAACAGGAAAAAGTATTTCGCAGAATGTGTTAAAAAATTTTATTGTGTAAATTTTTAGTACATATTTTGATTAATACATTTTGTTACGTATTAAAATAATAACGTATAACGTTACAATAAAAGTATCAAAAACCTTTGTAGTTCATACGCTTTTTGGCAACAATAAGTTAAAAATTCCCCTGAATATTAAATTTTACATTTGCATATAACAGTATGGAAAATCAAATAAATTGTTATTTAATGGACTGGTGAAATGAACTTATTATACTTCCAATATCAAGTTAAGGATGAATATTGGATGTGCTAACTTAATAATTATCAAGTTCGGTTTTCTTAATTAAAATACATATATAAAAGTTGTGAATTCGCGATAGATTTATTTATCCATTATAAAATACGGTATTTAATTTTTATAAACTAATACACAATATTGAATTAATATATGCCACCTACACTTTGATGTAAGAGAAATTAGTACATCGGTTGCTCAGGTATGTAGGTACGTTAATGAGAGAAATTTGCTCACGGTAGGTTGTAATCATATTTGGTATAATTCAAATTGATTAATCGACAACCAACTGTCATGTTAGCAGTCTATGAAGGGTGTGGGTGTCCAGAATAATACTATAGATCATGTCAATAAGATGTTATATTTAAAACCAGAAGTTGTGTGAATACTCTTTTAATATTTAAAGGAATTTTTATTAAAATTCATTAACTACATCTTACACTCTCTTCCACACTTTTCATCAAGTTGGTATTCTCATGAAAAAAGTTAACAATCGCAATTCAACATCTCTGGCGGAAATGCGATAATTATTATTTAGTGTGATAAATTGATGTGAATTATGTAAGTTATGTGTTATGTAATAGAACAGATAAGTAGTCGCGAATTGAATTAAAAAGTATATCTAGGAAGTTGGAATACATTTAGTATCTTCTTATGTTGGAAAAAAATACATAACCTACTAAATTTATTATTATTTTATAATAATTAATTTTGTAGTTTAAATCCGGCCCTAGATACATCATCATTTAGGCGCAATTCCATTGAGGAAACATGTAGGCAGCATGTGGCATGCGGCAATGACGCATGCTATATTTTCAACTGAAGCAACATGAAGCGACATAAAGCATGCAACTTTGCCGCATGCCACACGTTGCTTGTCTTTGCACGTCACATGCGTCAGCAACGCTATACGACTTGCAGCATGTGATATGTCGCCCAGTGTTGCATCAGTAGAACTGCACCATTACACACTCTACGAAGGATTCCAAGATAAGCAAACCCGTTTCTGTTAGAATTATTATCTTTATTCTGTGGCTGCATGTAACCTTTCTCAACGATTTTATTCTTAAAGCCGATTACGCATATTCAACATCCGTCATATTCAACATGCTCAAAGCAAGCTGATGTCTTGGCTATTTAGCTAATAAATTACAGGGCTAGGAAAACTAAAAGGAGCCAATAAAAAGACACAAAGCTCACCAACAGGCAAGTAATTCAAATGGGCTCATCGATTATACAGGGTGTCCCAAAAGGCTGTTTATACGAAATATCTTCCTTATTTGAAAAGATAAAGAAATCAACCAAAAAATATTGCGAATGACTAAAAATGGCCCTTCAGAAAACATCCTTAAACGCTGGTTGCATGGCAACGTTTAATTTTTTAAATTGCACCCTCTGTCTTTTCTCACGGAAGTGTATTATTCACTTCATTCTGCATACGGTAGCATGCCATATAGTCCAGTCAAACTGTACGAAAAACGGGCTTAACTTGGAAAATGGAACTACATGGGATTTTTTTCTTCCAGCATGTAGGGGGGGTCTAGAAAAGCTTGACTTGAAGTTTTCGACCTCAAATTCATATGAGCTTTTTCCGCCATTTTGAAAAGAAGTGAACTTGAAAGTTGATGAAAGTTTGAACTTTTTCATTTTTTATATTACGCGAAAAAGTTTCAAATAAAAGTTGTAGACAATCGTATTGCCGACAAAAATGCTTTATACTAATTTTTTGTCGGACCTACTGTTACAGAGATAATTTCAAAATAACACTTCACCATTCTTTTCAAAATGGCGGAAAAAGCTCATATGAATTTGAGGTCGAAAACTTCAAGTTATGCTTTTCTAGACCACCCCTGCATGCTGGAAGAAAAAAATCTTTTCAAAGACCATAAATGTAATGTGTTCTCCAGGAAACCGGCGACAGGTAAATCGGCCACCACAATTTTTATTTTTGTTTTCCCTCACAACTTTTTCATTTTTTATATTACGCAAAAAAGTTTCAAATAAAAGTTGTAGACGATCGTATTGCCGACAAAAATGCTTTGTACAGATTTTTTGTCGGACCTACTGTTACAGAGATAATTTGAAAACAACACTTTATCTCTTCTTTTCAAGATGGCGGAAAAAGCTCATATGAATTTGAGGTCGAAAACTTCAAGTTAAGCTTTTCTAGACCCCCCACCTACATGCTGGAAGAAAAAAATCCCATGTACTTCCATTTTCCAAGTTAAATGTTTAGTTTGACTGGACTAATACTTAATTATCTAATGCGCATTTAGGGGTTTTAAAAAATATTTTTTGTTAATTGAATTTATCGTAAACTTAAAGCAAATGCTCAAAATGTCCTCCTGTGGACTCTACAAAGGCTTCAAAGCGTCTCAGTAGTTCCTTTGTATATTAATATGTTTTCAACTCCTAAATGCACATTAGATAATTAAGTAAGGCATATTTTCATATGCAGAATTGAATGCAGAAGTGAAGTGAAGAAAACATTTCTGTGGAAAAAAAACAGAGGGTGCAATTTGAAAAATTAATCAAATTGGCATGATATCTTAAACGTTGCTATGCAACCAGAGTTTAAGGATGTTTTCTGAAAGGCCATTTGTAGCCATTCACAATAGTTTTTTGGTTGATTTCTTTATCTTTTCAAATAAGGGAGATATTGCGTGTAAACACCATTTTTGAGACACCCGGTATAAGAAATATTACTTATTGCAGTATATTTTATTGTTAAATATGCATAATGTAAATATTTATCGAGTATATATTGACATACACAACCACACAGGCAGGCACGAGCGCACACACATGCATGGCTCTTCAGGTACGCAACATACAATAACGCTCAGTAGTAGACTGCCTGCAAAAAGGCAGATAAAATTTTCAAAATTCCTTTTGAATGTTTTACTGAATATAACTGAAAAAGTGGAAACTGAACAGACTGTCATCAAAACTATAAATGTTTAAGATTACGTACCAGATTGCATAAATTATAAAAAGTAGGAAATGAAGAATTTAAATGTATACACCGTACAAACGTTAATAGATACAATAATAACAAAACGAAGACTGTAAGAAGAAAATACCAAAGGCGCCTTTGACGTCACTTGGTGGCCAGCAATTCTCAACTGACTAAAAGATTTAGGATGTCCAAAAAACTGTTATAAATTAACAACAAATTATTTTTAGGATACTATTGCAAGATTGTAGACGTAGGTGAACACCAAGTGTGTAGAAAAGGTTGTAACAAAAGGTTGCCTTTAAAGTTATTGTTGCGGGCCTCTACTTTGGAATGTTTAATATTAAATACTCACTAATGAATCTACAATATACAAATTACACAAGGTCATTGTTTTTGCAGGAAATGTTTTAGAAATAGCAAAAACAAAAGCTGTTGTAGAGGAAAGAATTTATATTAATACAGAAATGAGTAAAATAGCTAAATTATCACTATTAACTAATGATCACTCACAAATAAATCTGATACAAGGGTTCTTACTGTTAGGCTGGCTTTTGTTGCCATAAAGCACTAAGTAGTAACCTTGAAATTGCACCCGGTACCATTCAAGTTCGAACACCATCGTGCACTCATCGTGGAGTTAGAAAACAGATTTTGGATTTGGAAATTTGCCACTGAATGTCTCCAAGATATGGGTAGGTTTTATAAATTTCATCTTTTTTTTGTCACGCTACAGAGGCTTCTCTTGGACGTTTTTAGTAACCGTGAACTTGTTAAAGTTTGTTCCTTTACTCACTAAATATATTTTAAACTGTTAGTCGTTAATAATAAGTAGTGTATTTATTAAGCTTACCATATTGGGAACGAAGAAGAAATGCACTTACCTGAAAATAAGAAAAAAGTTAGTTAGAAAATAAGAATAAAGAAAAAGAATAGATAGTTATTACATACTGCAGTTAATATTACAACAAATATATTTAAAGAAAAACAAATTCCACATAATGAGATTTTTATTAAAATACGTAAAATAATTACCATTATTATGAAGTGTCAACTTTAACAGATCTCAGTCTCACAATCAACAATTAAAGTCGGCAACATCTAGCACGATGTTGATTCGAAGTTGTGATCTTTACCGACATACATACAGGGTGTATTATCGGATTTGTAACATAAGGGAATAGCATGTAAAAGCACAATTTCTTAAATATTGGCTCTCCTAATTATTTTAGTAAAAAAGTCATCATAGGAAAGTTGTAGACCTTAGTGAATACTGTTCAAAACACCTCCACATGGCTAATAAGATTTTATAAAACTAAATTTCTTTGAGAATTCTCATCTGTTTCTTCCACACCGGTAGCAATTATAACATTCTGATGAGTGATCTTGCTCCATGAACCTCTGCTTAATATTCCTTGCAGGTACACCTACGGTCTAAATATGACGTGGCAACTGCTATTAACGAATTTCCCATTTACAATGCTAATTTCTTATACCAGAAAATCACTTATATCTTGGAAACTATTTAACATAGAAGCTAAAGTGGGGGTGCTTTGAACAGTAACCAATAAGGTCTACAATTTTGCTACGCTGGCTTTTCCTCTAAAATAATTAGGGAAGCCAATATTTGAGAAATTGTTTTTACATGCTATTCCCCTATGTTACAAATCCTATAATACACCCTGTATATAAAACTATTTAATTAAAAATCAAATAAGGATCAATCTTTGCATCCCCTTTGTTAAATTTATCTGGAGGTTAATTGATATGGTTACAATTGTTTCTACAACTGTATCTATGTTAATTAACTAACAGATAAATTTACAAGGAGGTGAAGAGATCGACCCTTAACCTCAAAAAACTGTAAATTGATTCCTTACAATTGATTTTATTTATAAGCCAAAAGTATACATGAGAACATAAAAAATCTAGCATAATGCATTTCTTATTATAACATAGAAATTAAACTGTATTAGAATAAGTTTGCAATAACATAAAATTGTAACCAAGAGGCCAAAGATGAAAGCAAATATTTCGACTTTGGAGTCTACAAATTATATATTATATAAAATAGATCACAAAAATAATTTAGATATTATTAAGTAAAAATTTAAAATTAGTAAATAGAAAATAAATTGATTGAGGAAGATTGTTTAGCTAGCATAAAATAGTTTGTCCTACATACTTGTTAAATATTATGAAAGAAAATAATTATATTTCTTAATGCTGATATTATAAATTACTAGGTATTGACCAATTTAATATAGCTAAGCAAAATGGACTAATATGAACTTTGAAACAAATATTTTGCCAGGGCCTGAAAACTTTGGCAGAAGAAAGTATTGATTAGTAATTCTTAGTGCAATGAAATTATAGTAATAAGTCTTCAAAATTAATTGGAAAAGAAGTTATCAATTGTTATTTCCTTTAACTTTAATGGTAAAGTGAATTTCTTTCACAGTTCAGTTCTGGTTTCATTATTCCTAAAGAAGGAACATTTTTGGCAAATAAGAAAGTTTTGTAATTTAAAATCAAAATTTTGAATAATTATATTGTAAGTGCAATTAGTTGGTAAGTTGTTGAATAAATGTATTGTTAGTTGATGTTGGTTATTATTGATACTTGCATTGAAGAAACTGATTGCCATCCATCACCCAGGAACCAAAGGGGGCTTCCTATATACATTTAACGTTTGATTGGTAGTTTGTAGGGGTTACAGGAATTTATTCTCTAGGTTTTATTAATTGTAATCCAGCTCGACCACGATAGCAGTTACAAAATGACAATAAATGCTCTAATAAAAATTTAAGGTTATACAAAAGAATGGATCAAATGGAAATAAAATGTGTGTCCATTCTACAATGGATAACATGAATGAGGAAGAGTTGTAGCTAACTTTTAATGTATAGAAAGGTAACAATACATTCTTCTAGAAAGGTCAGCAGTAATCGTTGCCTTAACGGAGAAATGAAAATAAAGAATAACAAACTTTTTATGAAAAAGGGAAATGACAAATTTAAAATCTTAAAAAATCTTGTAATATAATCTATAATTGAAAACGTTTAATAAAATAAAATATTCTATTTAAGTATTATATTTATATAAAAATCTTGAAATTTATAGAATAATATCAAAGAAAAGCCCGTTTTATTTCTTAGTTAAAGGTAGGGTTTACAGCTATAGATAGAGAATCTAAATTATCTGTAAAGTGGACTGAACCCAGAGGTAGTAGGTGCTGCTTAAGAATGTTTGAAGGGAATAGATCTTTGTGACTATACAAAATTGTACAGCGGAGCTGGAATTTGATAAGAAAAGGTAAAGGGTAGCAGATCATCTAAAGAATATCAGTGTAGTTGAAGTGTTTATAAAGCACAGTAATAGTGATAAAATTTGTGGTGTTCACTTTTAAAAGAACGAAGATTACTTACAAAATAATGCATTTGGAAGATATTAGTTGAGTAGATCTAACATCAAAAGTCTGTTAGGTAAACTTTAGACATCTTTTCTTTAATAATATAATTGCTAAAATAAAAGATTTTATAAAATAAAGAAATTAATGAAAGTACAAGATAAAACCATACTCACCTGTCATAAAATGAGGTTATACAGTATTGTGTTAACAGTCAATAACTTTTATTTGCGTCAAATAGGGGACGATAATTATTTTTATACTAAACAAATTTGGTAGAATATTTGAATTCAGTTTGGGGGGAAACTGAACCCCGTTCTCTCTGAATTATTTTCTTATCTTATATTTATCTTTTGAGCGTAACAAAAACACTCCATAAGCATTTATCAATAATTAAATTTATTAATTTTCTTAGATTTATTAGAGAATAGAGTCTCAATTAAAGTATAGCCAGGGAATAATTTTATTATTGAAGTCTAAAACTTTTATTAACATACAATTAATTTCATTTAGACTATAAGATTTGTTTTAAAAGTGTTATAAGCAGACTTAGGATTTCGGTGCACAATTTGCAATAACGTATATACGCTGACTGTACTTTTAAATAGCCTAGCCTTCCCACCTTTTCTATTACTGTCATCTGATAGATTGATAAGAAATGTGTAATTTTATAAAAATCGACATTCTGCACAACATATTTATTTTACAAATTGTGGTTCAAGTTAACATTAGTGTATTCATAATAAACGTCGTAAACTCTTTTTTAATTGTCAACTAGATTTGATTAATAAAACCTTCTTTTCTACTACTGCTTATATTTATCTATTTGTAAATAAGATTTAATAAATTTCATTATATTACAATTAAAAGTTTATGTATGTATTTCTGTTTCTATTGTATTGTGTTTAAATAAAATGCATTATTTATTTCATTCTATAAACTGATAAAGTGCTTCATATGTGTTTCACAGCTATTGAAAGCAAACAACCTCGTGAATTTTAACGAAAATGGAAAAAAGTGAATTTCGTGTGCTGATTAAGCATTAACTTTTGCGTAAAAAAACCATCGCCGAAACTAAGGAAAGGCTCGATAAATACTATGGGGACTCTGCACCATCAATTTTAATGGTGAGGAACCATCAATTTTAATGGTGAGGAAGTAGTTTACTGAGTTCCGTTGTGGTCGTACCAGCACAAATGACGCCGAACGTTCAGGTCGCCCAAAAGAGGTCGTCACGCCAGAAATCATCGATAAAATCCATGGAATGATATTGGATGATCGGAGAATGAAAGTGCGTGAGGTGGCTGAGGCTGTAGGCATCTCAACTGAGCGGGTACATACATTTTACATGAATATTTGGACATAAAAAAGCTATCCGCGCGATGGGTGCCGCGATTGCTCACACTCGACCATAAGCGCAACCGTTTGACCACTTCAAAGGAGTGTTTGGCGATGTTCAGCCGCAATCCAAACGAGTTTTTGCGGCGTTTCGTTACCGTAGACGAAACATGAATCCATCACACTACACCAGAGACCAAGAAACAATCAAGACTGTGGGTTTCTCCGGGTGAACGTACACCAAAGAAGGCCAAAGTCGGTCAACAAGGTCATGGCCACAGTTTCTTGGGATGCACGCGGTGTCATTTACATCAATTACCTTGAAAAGGGTAAAACGATTACCGGCAGATATTATTCAGAGCTTTTGGACAGATTCAATATTGATTTGAAGCAGAAACGACCGCATTTAGCCAAGAAGAAAGTGCTGTTCCATCAAGACAATGCACGGGTGCACACGTGTGGTGTCACCATCGCAAAAATCCATAAATTGGGTTACGAACTGCTACCCCATCCAGCATATTCTCCAGATTTAGCTCCCTGTTGTTTCCAAACATGAAGAAATGGCTGGGCGGTAAGAGATTTGGGTCGAATGAAGAGGTCCTCACTGAAACAAACGCCTATTTTGAGGGCCTCGAGAAAACCTATTATTTTGAAAGAATAAAAAAAATGGAAAAATGCTGGACTAAATGTATCGAGCTAAAAGGAGACTATGTTGAGAAATAAAACGCTTATTTGACGAAATAAATATCTTTTATTCAAAAAGTCACTGACTCTTACTAAATATGTGGTATAATTTAGTATAATTCTAAGGAATTTTATATTCCTAATGGAGCTATTTGTTTTTCTAATTTAATACCAACAGTCAAATTATCAACTAGAGTAGTTTCTACATCTATTAAAATAGTTGATCAGGTTATCGCCAATGTTAACAGTTTAATATTATCTTGTGTAATTGATAATGCTATATCAGATCACAGATCTGTTATATTAGAATTAAATCTAAACCAAAGCTTGACACACAAACATGTTGTATGTGTTAAGAGGAAATTTAATGCTGATGCTATCTACGAATTTAAATCAGCCATTAGTTCACATGATTGCTTGAATTATACAAATTAATAAATGTTGGTAATGATGCGTTTACAAACTTTTATAGTATCTTCTTGCATTATTTTAATTTTTATTTCTCAATGCGAAACAAAACTGAGAATTCTAAGGGAATGAGCAGATGATAAAGTTAGAAGGAGTACACAGAGGGACAAACTACCTGTAATGCTGGTCAAAATTGAAAAAATTCGTCTTCTCAGAATTAACCTAAGACCCTTACACATTGAAAGAAGAATGTCTGGGCTTTATAACGGGGCACGTTATTAGGGAGAAGGATAAATTTCTGCACATTGTAGGAGGTTGCACATTTTCGTCGTAGTGTTGAATGCAACTTGTCTAAAAAGCGACTGATTGAGTTAGTGACTATAAATTGATTGTGTGAACTTTTCTATATATTTTTTGGTCAAATCATCATTAAATATAAGTAAGTACTTGATATTATAAACATTATTTTTTTATGTAATACGTATATTCGTTTTTAAAATCCGAACTATAAACAACGCTACTAATTTTTGTAAACCTTTGACAAAGCTTATATTTAGCTTGAGATACAAAATTAGTTGGACAAGCTCTCGATCCAATTTTTACGATATTTTTTAGTTAAAACTTTAAATTATAGTATATATAAAATTTAGCTGCCGTACTTTGCCATACCATTAGTTATTTACTTAATTTTACATATATGAATTCTCAATACCTAATAACTGCAGAATATTGCGTGCCACACTTTTTGAATATAATATTTGGGGTATTAAGTGCCAACTTTAAATTTATTTCTTGTTCTTCCATGATTTAACATATTAATACCTATATTCTTAATAAAAATACAAAAATATGGTTTATGTGAACATCGATCGAGTAAATATGTACTATCAAAGTGATCAATAATTTGTAAATTAAATAAACGCATATTAGTACTTAACAATGTACCTTTTTGTGTTTTCATTTTAAAATCAACCTACATCAAAAATAAATATTAGAAAAATAATTTTGACCAGCTTTTGGGATATTTGGTCCCACAGTGGAGTAGTGCAAAATTAAAAGATCTACATATCACAAGAAAGCAGTTTCCATGCAGGTCCGTGAAGTTGGGCGTACCCATATTCAGAATTTTTGTGAAAATTATGTCAATAATTAGTGCTCAATTTGTGCCGCAAAATTTATAATTTATGCTGGTCCCCTGAACGAGATATTAAAAAATAATGGGTACGTCCAACTTCACGCTGGACGTACCCATGTCGAGGAATTTAACCAAACTAGGGGGGATAATTAGTGCTCAATTTGTGCTAATTTGTGCAGCAGAATTTATAATTTGTGCTGGTTCCCTGAACGAGATATTAAAAAACACAATGGGTACGCCCAACTTCACGCTGGACGTACCCATGTCAGGGAATTTAATCAAACTAGTGGGGATAATTAGCGCTCAATTTGTGCTAATTTGTGCTGCCTCTATGAACGAGATATTTAAAAAACAATGGGTATATTCAGATCCGCGCTAGACGTACCTATGTAGGGGAATTTAACCAAACTAGGGGGGATAATTAGTGCTCAACTTGTACTAATTTGTACCACAAAAATTAACATTTGTGTTACCTCTCTGAACGAGAAATTAAAATAAATAAACTTCACACTGAACGTACCAGTGTCAGGGAATCGAACCAATAAATAAGTTACCAGCGATAAATATCCAAATGTTTGGCATTAAAATAGCGCTTTTCCATTTTTTCTTGCTTCTTATGTTGCGAATATGGAAATACGCAGTTCATTGGAACTGCCCAATGATTTTTTAAAATGTTATATTTTGCCCGATCATCAATCTGAATCTCTTCCCTATGATAATAATACGGTTTATTAACCAAAGGTACAAACGGTAAACCTGTTACATGTACTTGGTAATATTGCAAATGCAGAAAAAAAACAGTTTAGACAAATGTAAACAATATTTAAGCAATCATATTATATGTAATAACCAGGGGCAACCATATGGTTGCTTAATGGGTAGTTAGTGCACAATTTCGTGTAGTCGAATGTATACCTAACCGTACCGTAACCTACGTAATTTTATACCTATACATTCGACTACACGAAATTGTGCACTCAACTACCCATTCAGCAACCATGTGGTTGCCCCTGATAATAACTAAATATATCTTATAGTATTATGTAAAAAGACTAGTATTAGTTTGTATCACATTATAATATATTAAGGAATTACGTCACATCTAATGATTATCAACGTTAGCACCAATTATAACAATTATAAAAATTATAACAATGAATAAGAAGATATCCTATATAGTTTGGAGTTCTAGTTGGAACCTCCAGTATAGGCATAACTATCAGGGATGCTATCGCTTTTAATTTCATGTTGATATTCGTCATCTACTATAACTGATAAACAGTGCTTATTGTCCACTTCACACTTTTGATTCATAGTAGTTTTACTAGATTTGGAAAAATAACTTTCCCGAGGACTAACAAATTTTCTCTTCTAGAAAGAAATCTACAACAATAAAATAAGTTAATTATTATTATTAATATTTAACACTACTGCCAAAATTAACATTTAGGACACTATGAAAGTTTTGTAACAATTGAATCTTAATTTGAATCACTTCCTAATTTTTTGAGAAATTACTGTACATTTCTCCAATTTCTACTAAGGTCTCTATTGTATATTGTTTCAAAATTAAATAGCCAGTAAGTCACTTAGGCTGATCATAAAATAAGGGTTTTCTGTCTGGGATACAATAATTCAATCACATATTAGAGGAATAGCTTAAACAACACAAGAAACGGTTTTATGTGAAAAGAAGTTATTGTCTCAAAATGGTGGCTGTGTTGCCTCAAGACTATATATGTTATACATAAATGTGATGCAATTTTATTAGAATTTTTAGGTTTAATCTGTTACACTATATTTTTACGGTGTCTCCTAACCACATATTATATTTGACTAATTGTCAATACATATTTCGGTAACGATGTTACCTTTTTCTTGGCATAAAGCCGTCTGTGTGTTGTGATAAACTAATATAGTCCTTACAATCCGTTATCAGTGTTTAATTTGTTACGCAATCACAAAATTAAAGAATTTCTATTTTTAAAAGTTTCTGAAATTTTGAATATTTTGATATAGTGTTAGCAAACGCACTGGTGTGGGTTCCGTATTTTAAACATGAAACTATAAGTAAAGAATATTTTTTTGCAAAATATCCCATATGTCCAAAATAGTACCATGTTCTCTAATATGTGATTCAATTTTTTGATATTCTAATAATCCTGTAAACCACGTAATGAATTGGAAATAAAATATTCAATAAAACATTCACAATATCTATTAAATTCTCTATACCTGACAATATTATTTTGATACTAATTAGATATCATCAAAGGTAAATGTCTATCTTTTATTAGTTGATTTTTATTTCATTTCAGGATTATGGAGTTTCACGAAGTAAAGCTTGAAACAAAAATCTCCATAAATCACGTAGGCAAACATCGCCGTTTTATAATAAAATTATATTATAAATAATATTTTTAAATATTATTTCGACATAATAGCTATTATAAAATTATGTGTCAGAGTCTTCCATAAAGTTGGATCGATATGGGAATTGTTTTTATTATTTTGATTGGAAAAAGCTTTGTGGGGCAATCATTTCTGGTTACAAAAATATTTAAAAACGCCATGTCAAAGTTGACAGTTGACGTTAGGTATCAGTCAAATTCGCTGTTTAAAAAATCGACAAAAAATTTTATTAAGAAAAATAGGTTTCTAATAACATTTTACGTTCACATGTCGGGTTTGAACGAGATATTCCGACATAGGGAAAATTTTGTTTTTTAACATTTTTTGATACACCCCCGTAACTAACTTTTGGAAGCAAAAATGATTGCCCCACAAAGTCTTTCTCCAGTCAGAATATTAATAAACTTTCCCATATGGGAGCAACTTTATGGCAGACATTGTATAATATAATTTGGTTTAAGTTGAATGACTCAAAGGGCAAGGGGATAATAGTTCCTGTAAGAAGCAATAAAATAATCTCGATCCCTTTTTTGGTTATATTGATACCCATGTCGCCTTTTCAGATGTGTACTTATTTAACATGTTGGAATTTGTCTGGGTAGTTTCAGGTCAAACCCCTTTGTAAAGGATGAATACTAACACTTCCAACAATTATTAATTTCGATAAATCTCATGCAATTTTTTATTTAAACATCTAAATCAAATCATATTTGATAATTTATTTATTCGTTTGCTAACTCACCAAATTGTATTAAATAGTGTATAAATGCTTTTCAAGTTCTCTAATAAGAATTTTATAATAGCTATTATATCGAAATAAATTTCCAATCAAGTACTTCCTACTATTATTTATAGTAAAATTATAAATGGAAAGTGTTTGTCTAAATCTTAGTGACTTAAGGATTTTTTTGTTTCAAGCTTTACTTCGTGAAACTCCATAACCCTGAAATTAAATAGAAATAAGCTAATAAAAGATAGACATTTACCTTTGATGATACCTAGTATCAAAATAATATTGCCAGTTATAGAAATTGTAATAAATATTGTTACTGTTTTATTGATTATTTTATTTCCATTTCATTACGTGGTTTACAATTTTACAAAAAAATTTATACTTTACGTATAGTTTCGTGTTTAAAATAGGGAACCCACACACGTCCGTTTGCTATCACTGTATCAAAATACATATTCACAATTTGATAAATTTTTAAAAATAGAAATTCTTTAATTTTGATGATTACATAACAAATTAAACACTATAACGGATTGTAAGGACTCCTGCAGTTTATCACAGCACACAGACGGTTTTATGCCAAGAAAAAGGTAACATCGTTATCGTAATACGTAGTGGCAATTAGTCAAATACAATGTTAAAATATAGTGTAACAAATTAAACGTAAAAATTCTAATAAAATTGCTTCACATTTACATAGTCCTGAGGCAACACAGTCACAATTTTGAGACAATAACTTCTTTTCACATAAAACCGTTTCTTGTGTTGTTTGAGCTATTTCTCTAATAGGTGATTGAATTATTGTATCCCAGACAGAAGACCCTTATTTTATGATCAGCCTAAGTGACTTACTGGCTATTTAATTTTGAAACAATATACAATAGAGACACGTCGTTACAATCGTTACAAAACTTTCACAGTGTCCTAAATGTTAATTTTGGTAGTAGTATTATATACTTAATAATAATAATTAAATTATTTTATTGTTGTAGATTTCTTTCTAGAAGAGAAAATTTGTTAGACCTCGAGAAAGTTATTTTTTAAAAGAAGCACTGTTTATCAGTTATAGTAGATGCCGAATGTCAACATGAAATTAAAAGCGATAGCATCCCTGATAGTTATGCCTACAGAGGTTCCAACTGGAACTCCAAACTATATACATAGGATATCTTCTTATTCATCATAGGGAAGAGATTCAGAATATTGATGATCGGGCAAAATATAACATTTTAAAAAATCATTGGGCAGTTCCAATGAACTGCGTATTTCCATATTCGCAACATAAAAAGCAAGGAAAAATGGAAAAGCGCTATTTTAATGCCAAACATTTGGATATTTATGGCTGGTAACTTATTTATTGGTTCGATTGCCTGACACTAGTACGTTCAGTGTGAAGTTTATTTATTTTAATTTCTCGTTCAGAGGGGTAACACAAATGTTAATTTTTGTGGTACAAATTAGTACAAATTGAGCACTAATTATCCCCCCTAGTTTAGTTAAATTCCCCTACATAGGCACGTCTAGCGCGGATCTGAATATACCCATTGTTTTTAAAATATCTCGTTCATAGGGGCAGCACAAATTATAATCTTTGCAGCACAAATTGAGCATTAATTATCCCCACTAGTTTGGTTAAATTCCCTGACATGGGTACGTCCAGCGTGAAGTTGGGCGTACACATTGTTTTTTTTAATATCTCGTTCAGGGGACCAGCACAAATTATAAATTCTGCGGCACAAATTAGCACAAATTGAGCACTAATTATCCCCTCTAGTTTGGTTAAATTCCTCAATAAGGGTACGTCCAGCGTGAAGTTGGGCGCACCCATTGTTTTTTTTAATATCTCGTTCAGGGGACCAGCACAAATTATAAATTCTGCGGCACAAATTAGCACAAATTGAGCATTAATTATCCCCTCTAGTTTGGTTAAATTCCTCAACATGGGTACGTCCAGCGTGAAGTTGGACGTACCCATTGTTTTTTTTAATATCTCGTTCAGGGGACCAGCACAAATTATAAATTTTGCGGCACAAATTAACACAAATTGAGCACTAATTACTGACATAATTTTCACAAAAATCCTGAATATGGGTACGCCCAACTTCACGGACCTTTTCCATTATATCTAAAAGATAAATAGGTTCATTTTGATTTATTAAAATTAACTAAATCTAAATAGGTACTTTTAAAATAAAAATAGAGATCCAACAATCCTACTTCAAACGGCTTGGAAAGTAATGAAATCAATTATTAAATAAAAATCGTACATGCAACTATGTTAAACTATATATAATAGTTATTTATTGTATAAGTGTTTCAGAGAGCATTTTATCCACGCAAGAATGTTTAAACGCGAGAGCTTGCTCGAGCGTTTAATTTTCTTAAGTGGATAAAATGCGAGTGAAACACGAATTGCAATACAAAATTTTATCCACAATTACAGCGATTTAAAATCAGAATCGCCAAAATTTCATCTCATGTCATCAAAAAATGATTTGACATTACACTCTGACAGCGGATGTCACCTCAAAAATCATTGAAATTAACTAAAAAACATGGGAGGTGTTGAATCGTCGCTATTTATTTTCGATTGTTTATCGACTCCATTTGTACAAAACGCTGTGCAAGTTGGTGAAAATGGAAGAAAGTGATACTATTCCTGAGACAATTCTTGGGGAAGCTGAAGAAGCGACTCGCCAGTTATTGCCTGCGAAGTCCAGGGAACATTATGAAAAGGTATTTTCAGAATTTAATGAATGGAAGGAAGAACGGGGGGTAATGACAATAAGTGAGGAAGTTCTGCTATCGTATTTCTTAAATTTGAAGAAAAGGTATGCAATTTCATCCATGTGGTCGAAGTACTCGATGCTGAAGGCCGCTATAAAGGTCTATAAAAACATAGACATTGGAAAATATAGTAAGCTCATGGCCTATCTGAAGAATCAGTCAAAAGGATACAGGCCGAAGAAAGCTGCAGTATTGGAAAGAACACACGTGGAAGAGTTTTTGACAAGAGCTTGCGATAAAGAATATTTGATGATCAAGGTAATCTCTGTCATTACATAGACATTGTAGATAATAAATTTTGGAATATTTTAGGTTGCATTAATAATGGGGGTGTCTGGTGCCTGTCGATTCTGTGAGCTGACAAATTTGAAAATCAGTGAAGTAGAAGACAGAGGCGCATACCTGATTGTTTCGATACCAGATACCAAGACGGGCGTTTCACGAAAATTCACAATTCTAGAAGAAGGATTCTCTATCAACACTGTGGAGAAGTGTAGGAAATACATGTCCTTACGTCCGAAGAAGTTATCCATTGAGAGATTCTTTTTACGATACGCTAATCAAAAATGTACATCGCAACCTGTTGGAATTAACACTTTATCGAAAGTTCCTTCAATAGTTGCTTCGTTTTTGAATCTGGCGAACGCAGAAGCTTATACCGGCCATTGCATGAGACGCACTTCAACAACTTTACTGGCCAATCGAGGTGCTAATCTTACAACAATTAAACGACATGGTGGGTGGAGGAGCTCCGCCATAGCAGAAACTTATATCGAAGATTCTGTATCTAATAAGCTTGATATCTCAAGAAAAATCCAAGGTTCTCCTGGTACTAGTCGTTCCTTACTAGAGGAGACGTCCATTGTTCCTACAACTACTATTCGTTCTGGAACCGATAACAACTACAAGCTTCTTATTAATGGAAACGAAGTGAAATATGATAAAACAAAAAACGAAATGTCTATTAATGTAAATGTTAATGTCAATATTAATAATAAATAGAATGCGATTGATTTAAGATTGTATTTTTTCATTATTCCACTAGTGGAATAAAGTGATTTCATTATTCCACTAGTGGATAAAGTGTTACTTTATACGGTTCGTAAGTGTGGATAAAACTTCAATTATAAGGTAATTGTGGATAAACTATGTTAAACTTGAAGTTCAGGGCATAGTTCAATAGTCCTGTAACTGTTTCATTGTAATAACTTTTCCAAACGTGAACCCTTAAGGAGGCTTTCGAGCCAAAAGTTGAAACCTTTCTAATTGCTTTATTGTTATTAGAATTCGATCAATAACATTTTAGTAAGCGCATTACTAAATTATGTATCTTTATATCTTTCACAACGTAGCGTACTTTTTTTATTATACTTTTTTTTCTTTTAATTAATTAATAAGTGTGTTTCAGTTGTATTTTCTCTCTAGTGGCAAAAATATAATTATCAGTCACACGTTTGTTAAAAAATTGCAATCATTTAAAACATTTTCTAAACAAATAGAGAAGTCGTGTTAACCTATTAATTAATAAAAAATACTTAGCCATGGTATCCTTCATAGTTCGGTTTCTTGTGGTAGAAGGTTCACTATGCAGACGATTTTCGTCCTCCATTAGATTAAACAATCTTACCGTTTACCTGGCCGTTTAAGCCCATTACCTTGCAATGTTGTGTAAGTCACTGATGCGAGGTTCTTTACTTAAAATGTCAATTTCATGGTTAATCCGTCTTTCCCCTGAAAATGTTGCTTAAAATCTTTCTTTCCTATTATTCCAGTTTTATTTGATTATTCTTATTCATTGTTCATGAAAAGGTTGAATTTCTGGTAGACAGGAGAAACACAATTTTAAATATTGATGCACCCATTACCACGTCTAGATTAACAAGACAGAACTCTCCTTGGCTAACCGACAAAATATACGGCATATGATGCGTATCCTCGATAAGGCGTTAACCAGATTTAAAGTAACAAAAAGCCAATCCCTTTGGGAATATTACAGGGAGGATAATTAATGCCACTACAAACGCTATAAGATCAGAAAACAGGAATAACATCAAATTTTCAAACTCGTCTATAATATTTGGAAAGACTTAAAATTTTTAAATATTTCAAAAGCAAATAAGGATAATCAATTGTCACCCTTCTTATCAAATTGTAATAAAATAAATAATCATTTCGTAAATAGCATTACTAAATTGAGATCTATAATTTAACAAACTTTTATAAAAATAATGTAAAAGAATCAGTAACCGAAACTTTTCGATTTTCAACTGTAAGTGAAGCAGAGATTATAAAAGCTATAAATTCTATAAAACAAACGCCCATAGGTATTGACGGAATTAACATTAAAACTCTTAAGCTATCCCAAGGAACACAGTGTCATCTAATAAACATTTACTTAACATCTAGCATATATGTCTATCGACTGTATCTTCTAGATGCATTGTAGACCACTAAATGTCCGCAACTTAGATTGTATATACGACGTCTAAGTTATACTATTTTTAGATGTTCTAATAAGACTGCAAATCTGCAGCTGCTTAGGACCTATATCTGATGTCTAAGCTATACTACTTTTAGATATTGTAATAGACTACAAATTTGCATTTGCGTAGACGGAATATCCGACGTCTAACTTATACTATTTTTAGATGTTCTAATACTACAAATTTGCATTTGCATAGACGGTATATCAGACACCATGTTAAAAATAATACGTACAATAATCTGTATAATTTACAAATATACAAAAAATATGTAAAAATAGAATAACGGGCTAATTACTATTTCATTTGTTGGTGCCTTTTGCTACCACATATTTGTGTGAAATACAAAAACAAAATATCGCAATAAACTGGATGCTACACAGCGAAAGCTTCAATGTAAACAAAGCATAACGTAAATTGGCGCAGTGGAACTCTCAAACAAACTGGAAATCAGGCTTGTGTTTTAAATGTATCGATTTACTTAATATAAAGTATTTACAAGAATAGATTCCAAGAACAAATAAAGAAAACAAAGAAAAGATACAGTATATGTAACTAACAAAGGCTATGCGAATGAAACATTTAAGTAGTAGAAGTTTTATTAATTATAAAAATATTATGCTATTAATGTTATTATTAATAAATATTGCATTTTGTTATTAATACATATGCGGTTTAAAAAAATGCGGTTTTCAACTAATGTGAGTTTGCAAACTTTTATAATCGTGAATACTTCCAAAAGCTACCAACGCTGGGGAATGAGAGGACGCTGCAACTGGATATTCGTTCTCCTGCGTATCAAAATAAATGTTTTAAACTTATTTATTTAAAAATATAAAACATAATGAAATACAGATATTAAGTAGTGTTGACTAATATACAAAATGAAAGCTTCAATATAAAAAAAGTATCACGTACATCGGCCCAGTAGAACTCTCAAACAAACTGGAACAAAAATAAGCTTTGTGTTTTAAATATATAGATCAGATAATACTTAAAACCTTGCGCAACAACCTTTTAATATTCCATTAGAAGAGTTGGAAAGGATTTTAAAGATGCAACATTATAAAGAGCTAATAAAGGAAGGGTTTGCTTTTATATATGTTACGTTCACCAACTATTACATAGTACGCTAGCATTGATACGGTCTGCTTTCAGCTTTTAATGGAAATTTACCATCAGCCCAAATTAAGCATACCAAACAATGTATTGTAAATGCAAATTAATTTGTATACTATGTTAGTACTCACTAGAAATTGTTTACAGTTCATGTCATAACAACGACAACATAACTATTATGAAGTTATTTCATAAAGTACCTAATCAATGTGAAAATCCAGTATTTAATGTTTGTTTTGATAGATTACTTGTAAGATTATTATTTCGAATGTGCTGACTACGTGAAAAATAGAGTAAATAGAAGGATCATAAATATTTTTCTTATAAATCGATGTCGTATAAAATATAAAAATGGAAATCTCCCAATCCACATTGTGTTGTATGCAAGCAAACATATGAATGTTTCAATTTGATAAAGGCAAAGTATATGTATTTCTAGAAATGCTTAGTAAAACGAATTGCAACCGATATCTTTCTCATAAAGTAGAGAGAAATTTAAATTTGAAATTTCCAGTTAAACTTACCGTATTCTCCCAAAGAGGATAACATGAGGAGACTCGGAAAAAGACACGTTAAGGAAGAGCACTCATAAAATGCATTCTATTTTGGTAACTGTTTACATAAAATTTCAAATTAAATTACAAATAAAGTGAACTTCGAGTCATGTAAAGAGCATTACAGATAAATGAGCAAATTTGTTATTAACTATTTTACAGTTATTTTGTGGTATTTCTAACAAAAGTGTTGCAAACATAACAAGAACGATAAGACAAATACAGCCAGTAACAGTTAAGGGAATAGCAGTTGTATTACTTGTTTCTTTATGGTCCCCATTTCAAACATACATAAGTAATACAGCACTTTGCGTAACTATTATGTACTGCTGTTTGATAGATAAGAGAGAAAATACACTTAGCATTAAAGGAATCCTTACCCAGTTTTCTTTAAAGTGACTTCACGTCATTAAATATTTACTTTTAGAAACGAAAAGTTCTAAAATAGATATATCCATAATTAGTGAAGCAAATATATAAATAAATATTCTATTCAGAATGCATTCAAAAACCCATAGCAGTAATTCTCTACTAATTTTTCCGAGAAAACCAATTTCTGTCTACCTTCCTGACTAAATATTGCAAGCAAATGTAAAAATTTAATCACATTTCCAGCAATCGAAATAATTCACAATTTTCGTGGACCAAGGAATCCCTTCATATTCTTTTCCTTTTTTATTAGATTACATTACGACATGCACTGAAAAAATAAGTGTAGTTTACGCATAAATCACATTTTTGCAAAATTTTTGCAAAAAACCTATTTCAAAATAATCATGCATTTTTAGTAGCATAAGAATACAAAAATACAATAGGAAATTAATGATTTTTAAAGAAATAGTACGTTTCAGAATGAAACGAATTTGGTCGAATTTCATTCACTGGAAAGTATAAAAGTAACTAACCAAAAGAATCCATTCAGTTTTATTCACATAGAACTTTTTCAAAAGAATATAAAATAGTCCTGAAATAAATAAAAGTAAATACAAAAAATAGGTAACTAGATAAAAAGATAAAAATAATAATGTTAGATACTCGTTATTTCTTTTGTGTTAATTATTGTTTTTTCTGGTTGATTCATTATCATTATTATTGTTCATGCATTGATCTATTTTTACTAATTTGTTTGCAAAGTGCAAGTTGTTATTATTTGTTTACTATTGACCTATTTAAAGTGATTCATGGTTGTCAAACATTTAATCTTGGGTAAATATAATTGTTATTCACTTCCAGTAAATGTTTGCGTCCATAGTCAGTATAGTAAATTTTCCCTATGAACATTGGCACGTAAACAAATAGATAACAACTTTCTTTTTCCAATGTATGACAATTCTAAAATCAGTTAGTTATCATCAATACAGGCACGAAGAACGACTACAATTTATTTCATCAATAATTAAAATAAGTGTCAGTAAAATTTATTAAAATATATATATATATATATATATATATATATATATATATATATATATATATATATATATATATATATATATATATAAATTTTCAGATGAAGTTAATTTTTATTAAGTTGCATAATGATTTTACATTAAATAATATTTTGAATGCAAATTCATAGAGAAAAATTTATCGACTCTGCTGGGACTCGAACCCAGAACCCTCCACTGTCTAGGTGGTATCTCTACCAACTGAGCCACAGAGCACGACTATCAGCAAAGCGAGAAATCCTCTATATGAATTAGATAGTAGGCAAAGATAGTTTGCATGTTTGCCTACTATCTAATTCATATAGAGGATTTCTCGCTTTGCTGATAGTCGTGCTCTGTGGCTCAGTTGGTAGAGATACCACCTAGACAGTGGAGGGTTCTGGGTTCGAGTCCCAGCAGAGTCGATAAATTTTTCTCTATGAATTTGCATTCAAAATATTATTTAATATATATATATATATATATATATATATATATATATATATATATATATATATAATATATATATATATATATATATATATATATATATAATATATATATATATATATATATATATATATATATATATATATATATATATATATATATATATATTGATAAAGGGTACCTTGTTACCTCCAAAGTAGGTAACCAGCGTACGTTGTCACCTCATATATAACGTTGTGACCTCCGTTTTCGGAGGTGACAACGTTTTGCCCTGTTTTCGACTGTTTAAGCATATAGATGGTGTTAGAAGCCTAAATTCAAATTTTTGCCTGGAGGTGATAACGTCACACTTATACTCACAAATTTAATTTTTAGTTCAGCTGTAGATCGCTGGCGTTACCGTCGCTCTTAGTTGTATAATTGCCAATACGATGTCACCTCCGCCTGTATATGTTGTTTTTTGTATCATGAACGGTACGTTGCAGGCTCCGCACATTGGCAACGTTGTGTACAAGACCTAAACCACTCAGGTATATAGAATTCCATCGAAACCAGTACCCCTGGCGTAGTTTCGGCCATTTCACGCTACCTGAATTTTTACAGACACTTTTTGGGTATAGTAGCAGCATTTAAATAAATATTTGTAAGCTACTCAGAAAATTTAAGGGATCTCTTGAATTGTACGTCATTTTTAAATAGTTAATGATACTTAAGAACAATAAAATAATAATTTCTATTTCATTTAAAAAGTTTTGAATTGAAAACGACTTTCTTTGAGATATGAAAAAAATTAAATAGGAAATAAATTTTAGTCGTAATTATGCATAAATAAAAAATTCATCTTTTTACAAAATGATCATTTCGGATTTATTGGATTATTATTATTTAATTATTATTTTAGGAATTGTCATATGACATATGATATATTCATTCTCGCATCCACAAAGAACGATTTAAAATCTTTAAAATCTTCAATATTTTTAGTATTGCAATTAATAAATTTTCAAAGAAAAATAATTTTACTAAGCAAAATAATGTAACATTTGGTATGTAGTTTGCAAATTTCACCAAATTACCCGGTTAATAAAGTTTTCATTGACATTCTAACTATGTTTACATTTGATGAAGGAAAGAATAAATCTGAAATACTCATTTTGTAAAAAATATTAACTGTTTATATTTTTACATAATTACGACTAAAACATATTTTCTATTAAATTCCATATGTAGCGGAAAATAAAACCTTACGTCATAATCTTGACATAAAGCTTTACGGTACTGAAAGGCTTAAACAAACGTCAGTTTAACATAAAGTGTCGCATTTTTATTATTAGTATAGTCAATTTTTGCATTAAGTTCTTATTTTTTACTATCTAAAGATAGAGACTTGAAATCTTTTCTAATGCCTTTAGTACTGGACCAATATAAAATGTAATATGTTTAATATGGGGGCACGCCTCCCCTGGTGGCTGAGATCCCCATTTTGTACCCCTGATTTAATAACGCAACCAAATTGAGCAAAGTTTATGTTGGGAGTGTTCTTGGGGTCGCTGATTATGAATCCAATGAGAAAATTAAAAAAATTCAAATAGCAGACCCAAAATGGCGGCCCTAAAATAACGGCCTTTGATATTGAGAATGCGATTTACGCCATTTCTATTGATTCTAGAGAGAAATTCAAAGAATCAAAAAGTGTTTATAATGTGATTTTGCAAAGGACTACGCTATTTTGGTTACCTTATTATGTAACCCCTTCGCTCTGCCTTAGTAGTAGAGTCAATTTCTGCATTAAGTTCTTATTTTTTACTATCTAAAGATAGAGACTTGAAATCTTTTGTAATGCCTTCAGTACTAGACCAATATCAAATGTAATATGTTTAAAATAGGGACACGCCCCCTCGGGGGGGTGAAATCCCCATTTTAAACTCCCAATTTAATAACTCGGGAAGTTTTCAACCAAGTTGAGCAAAAACTATGTTGGAGGGAGCTGTGAGGTCGCTGATTATGAATCAAATAAGAAAATCACAATATTCAAAATGGCGGACACAAGATAGCGGTATTTTAGATTGAAAATGCGATTTACGCCGGTTCTATTGATTTTAGAGAAAAATGAAAAAAGCAAGAAAGTGTTTAGAATGTGATTCTGCATAGGAATACATAATTCCGGTTACCTTATTGTGTAACCCCTTCACTCTCCCCTACTGAGAAGACCACTAGGGTTGATTGAAGGGGGTTACATAATAAGGTAACCAAAATAGTGTATTCCTATGCAAGATTATATTCTAAACACTTTTTGACTCTGGATTTTTCTCTAAAATCAATAGAAACATGGGCGTAAATCGCATTTTCAATCTCAAATACCGCCATTTTGAGTTCGCCATTTTGTATTTCTTAATTTTCTCATTGGACTCATAATCAGGAACACCAAAAACCCCCCAACATGAATTTCACTAAAGTTAATGGAAAACTTCCCGAGTTATTAAATTGGGAGTGTAAAATGGGGGTTTCAACCCCCCGAGGGTTAAAACTCCCATTTTAAACATATTACATTTTATGTTGGTTCAGTACTGAAGGCATTACAAAAGATCTCAAGTCTCTATCTTTAGATAGTAAAAAAATAAGAACTTAGGCATGTGTTTTGCAAAAATTTACTCTACTATATAGTATGACTAGATTATTATAAAGCAGGGGATGAATGAACTTTCGTTCAAAGAGAAAAAATTGCAACACATGAAAAAAAAAACGTTATTAGTCCTGTAAATGATTCTCCTTAGTTATCGTTTCAAGATTTCAGACGCGACTTCTGTCTTCCGTCAGAGATCAAACTCGTTCTGTAAAGTTTCATTGCCGGATTTATAACATAAATAACTATAAATCAAAAATGTTTCTTTTTATAACATTCTATTCGTAAAAAGATCCTGTACTAACATCCTATCCTATTCGTTTGTTGGCGAAGGAAATGGACATGAGCTCCAGATCTATGTCGCCACTGATCAAGGAAGACCTTAGTATGAGGACTAGACACTTGTTAACAGCTCGACATAATGAAATAAGAAGAGTTGGAATCAAGTCTCATTTGCAGAGATAGGTGAAAAATCTTCATCGCCCAATCCTGTCTCCCTGCATTTTATATTTGGATTTAGGATTGATGCATTATGATGACAATTAAAGTAATTGTCAAACAATCCACATACGTAGTTGATTTGGAAAACCCGTTTGCACATCGCAGCTAGGATGCGTGAGCTCTCCTAAAGTCATTCTAGATTCCTTATAGGAATCGAGCCCAATTAAGTAAAGTACTTGTATTTACCCTATAGCGGAGTTGTTCACATGATAAGATTATTATTTATCTATTATTTAGGCGGAGTTATTTATCGCTCGTAAATAGCAACAAACAAAGTCACTTTAAATCCAAATAATACATACTATTTTTTTCCACTAGGGTAAAAGTACCTCCTCACTATGATTAGAAGTTTAGTCTAGCAATACCAACAATTTTTTATTAGAAGAAAAAAAATTAAAACAAAGGTCTTTGAATAAACCCCAGCGTGGCTGAATACTGGACAGTCAAATGTAATTTTCTCGTCATTGATCCAAGTGTAGGCGAATTTTCAGATATCGAATCTTGGTTCTCTAACTCATGTTTAATATGATTTATTTTTAAGCGTTTTGTATGTATATGTATAAAATGATGATGTACTTCAAACAATATTATTGCTTGAGTGATTGTTAAATCTAAGACGGCTGTGAAAGCTGCTGCAGCGCTATATTTCCAGCGGTGTGTTGGACGCACAGATTCTCACCCACGTTTCAAGCAATTTTCAGATTCTGAGTCTCGGTTGTTTAATTGTCACTCGAGGGTTAATCAACAACCTGATACTAATTTTCGGTTCACTAAACGTTGTACAAGTCGGAGCCAATGTTCGGAAACCGAATCAGGGTTCCTTACGACTTGCCCAAGCTTCAGCCAATTTTCACCCGTTAGGTCAATGCCAGTTACCCATAGAATATACTGAAGTCAAATATCAGATACTATTTCGCTAATTTGCTTTAGCTAGTCTTAGTCAATCTCTACATATCAACTGCCGGTTACATACTTATTACCCAAAACCTTAGCCAACTTTGAATCTTAGGTTCGCTAAACTAACTCCAGTTTTAGCAATCTTCAAAATTCAAAATCTTGGTTTCTTACCCTTCGGCTAAGGTTGGGTCAATATTCATATTATATTTTGCTAGATTTCTGTAAATGTGGTTTATTGTAAAGATGGATTAGTGGTTGCTAACCTACTGAATTTTTATGAACTTAAACTTACACTGGCAAGACTAAAGTGTAAACTATATTGACTTACCGACTGTACATATATATTTGCACAAGAAGACGTACACTATGAAAGTGTTAGGTTTGTAAGGTCTCAATATGTGTTGAGAGTCTAAGACATTAATCATTTATACGAATTTTCGATTTCTTCGTATTTATTTTGTTAATGAACATTTTATATCCAACACAAAAATTGACTTTGCATTCAGTTACGGCGAAGCAGTAATGGTAGACTTCGTTGCTTGTTTGCACTAGCATTCATTAAAGGAAAAGAATTGTGTAATAGTTGCTTTGTTTCTTAATTACCAGCCTTGGTACTACATTAACATTCAAAATCGGTCCAAGACTAACTTTAGTTTTATTGCAATATCGGTGTCATTTATTGTCCAAAACATTGCATAACGTATAGGTTTTAGCCAATAACATCCAATATTGGGTAACTCTGATCTTTCCATGTCTGAGACCAAGCTTGGTATCAAATTATCATCCTTACTTTAGTCTAGCAGTAGGCCATTTTCGGATATTAAGGTTGTGCCAAGGTTGATAAACATTGTTTCAAACAAAAGCTTATAGTGGTATTTTGTTTTAAATGGACAGCCGCGATTGCTAACATAATTAAGCGTCAAATAAACTGCCACTTTTAATTCTGATAACGCAATATACCTACTATTTATCTATGCTTTATACAATGTTATCAAAAAAGACTACATTAAGTTAAACCTGTCTTTAATGTGGACTTAAAGTACACGTTCCATAAAACGTTCATGTTTTGTCGTTAGTAAGTGCTTTATTTAAAACATAAGTTAAAACATAAATTTACAAGAGGTAGGTACATGTATAACAGTGTAACATACGTATTCTGTATTTCGTTAGATCAAGTAATGCTGGAAAAAATGTCTTAAGCAAAAATTCTATAAAAATGTTGATTAATTTGTTGTGTTTCGATTTGTTTTAATGTTAATAAAGTTGGTAACTCTTTTTGTTAATCAAATCACGGGAAATTCAATGGTCCTACATGATACGTGCGTGACTTCGGAAACAACAAGCATTTGTTGTAAAAAACACAATATTTAATTTGTTTATATTAAACTCTTATCGAGTTTAGTAAAAATTAAAAGAGTATCTGCCTTTATTTCAATCGAAATGGAACCTGGATAAAAGCATATTCAATTTAACCGTTATTCCCGAGATTAAAAGAAACTTTATAAAATATCATATTTATACAAATACTACGTTACATAACTGATTTATGTCTAATACACCTAAATTTCAAAAATGTGCTATACTAATTATACGCAATATTGGTACTGGTTGCGTTCTTATTGACTTTTATTGACAATAACAAAAGAATTCCCTTTTTCTGGTTTTGTTATATTTTCAATTCATTATAGAAAGAAATTTCTTTCTAATATATCACCGATCTAAGTATTTCTAATCAAATTACTAAAGTTTTCGTTTAAAAAATACAACTTTATGAAGTAAACCAGAAATCAATGATTATAATTAGAAAAGCCTCATTCAACTAGTCAGTGCTACTCATAAAGCTGTAATAATGTCGAAACGGCTTTTTAATATCTTTAATAACAATTCATAAGAAATACAAAAACGACAATTTACTATAACTCAAAAAATAAAAAATAAGTAAATCGAGAATGCTCGCTTGTTTTCTTTTGTTATCTGGCCACTAAAATGCCCTCGGCGAGCAATTTAAACCACCCGATTTCAACATCTGGAGACCCACAAGAGAACCTTTTTATGAAATGTGCATCTATGGAATGTGGAGTCAACGCTCTGTATATATAACTGCACATAACGGTGGTATCTTCTGACCTCCGAACACTTGGCAGCGCTGCTGGAGGTAACAGCGAACTATAAGTATCTTCTTATATATACATTTTGGAGGTCGGTTCGTATCTTCTGTATACTCTATATATGACAAAATAAAACAAGGGAAATAATTTCCCCTTTCTTGAGATTCGGATTCTAGAGGTTCCCCTCATCACAAATATACCAAATTTTTAGCAATATATTCACGGGAATACCCGGAAGTCAAGTCGTCTCCTCTGTATGACGGAGGTGACAGCTTAACAGGCATCAATATATATATATATATATATATCAAAATAAATATAATATATATATATATATATATATATATATATATATATATATATATATATATATATATATATATATATATATATATATATATATATATATATAGACTTATAAAATGACTTATACGCACCCAAACGACATATGAAATATACAAAGTGGCACCCGGATTTTTCAATGCGGCACCCGTTTTGGGTGCCATAGTGTTTTATACCTTTTTCTACGGTTTTGGCATGTACAAGTTGTGAAACGCCTAGAAACGAATTTTTGTATGGGTGCCTTAAGGACGTTATATACCGAGTGATATACAAAAAAGTTCAGCGTATCACCACGAGTGGCGCTGCAGTCGATTTCTGTATATACAGAAGTATATGCCGCCTCGCAGTACTGGCACCCATAGCACATGTTTTACCGGCAACATCGCATTACTACGCGTTTTGTTTCTGATTTGCGTTTCGGTTTATTCTTTGGCCGCCGGTTTCGATGGCTGGCGACTGGCCGAAGTTATAATACAGGGCGGTCATGCTGGTCAGAATAATTTTAACACTAATTTAAAGTAAAAAGCTCAATTATAAAGCATTTCGTTACACTGAAAGAAATTTCAGTTTTTATAACAAAAATCTTTACGTTTGACGTTCAAATAAATGCATTTACTTTAAAATTGAAAAAATGCAGGTAGATTTAAATGAAAAGGCTATATTCTGCTTTTGTTTATTACTTTCAACTGATGTTTTAATTTGAAACACATTTTACTTTTATGTTAATTATAAATTTCTTGTTTGAAGTGCAAATGCGTTCTTTTATATGCCGAATCTTTTAAATGCTGGTTTATTAAATTTCAAGAAGGGTGGTATTTAAAATAAATAAAAGACATTTTTATTTTAAGGAGAAGGAATTACTTCTGAAACAAAATAATATGTTTTTAAAACAATGTATGTAGTATTTGCTTTTGCTTTGAAATCAAGACTGAAAATCCTTGAATTGAAGTGTACATGCTCTTTTTGTACATGTACATAAATGATAAATACTTTTAAAGTAAATAGAGGTTTTTAATTCAAGTGCGTGTGGTTTTAAAATAAAAGTATGTATAAGTTGTTACATGCAGAAATAAATGTATTACAAGTGCTAAGTTCTCAATAAGAACGATTTAAACAAAATTCCAAATATTCCATATAAGGATTCCATATATAAAATAATAAGTTATTATTTTATTTCAATAATAAAAGATTTTTACCTTTTATTTTTGTATTACTTAAGTGTGATGTCAATAAAGCATTAATAACAGTAAGTTGTTTTTTACTGAAAGAATATAATACATTCAATTCAACATGTGTGTTCTGCATTTAACGTCATTAACTTAAAAGAATGTTGCATTTAAAAAGAAAACAGCATATTATTAAATTAAAAACAAAACCTTACATTCATATAAAAAGCACTGCATTTAATATTAAATATTTGTACTTTATGCTTGAAAGCAGCAGATTTTTTAAAATAATTACAATTTACCATTCAAATAATGTTTATTTTACTTTTAAATTAACAATAAAACTATTTAAATCAACCTCCGAAATAAGCTTTGTATTTAAATGCACACTACATTGAATTAAAAATTCGAAACACTCTCAAAAGTAGAGCTATTTTTAAATTGAAAAAAATATTTTGTTGGAGCAGTTTGAAAGTAAAAAATTTTGATGTTACCTGCAATTTTTTCAATTTGAAACAAAATTTTTTTCAGTGTATAAACAATGAAGTACTTAAATCGTTTCCACAGTCTTAATATTAAATTACATTTATTTTTAAAAATACAAAAAGATTTATAAACAAAAGTTGTTTAGGTCAAAAAGTTAAGCCCGATTACAAATAAAATTAATATACTATCGCAACGTTTTTAAAGTTTGCCCCTAAAATCATACAATTTCTAATGCCCACAGAAGCAATAAACATAGTTACAGTTGAAATTAAATTAGTTACGGAGGTTCGGACAAAAAACGCTAATTAAAAAAGTACATTATGCTAATAAATAACTGCAATTTTTGTGTATAATGTAGATATTGTTTGGAGTATCCTTCTGTCCCTTGCATGCCATCTTTATTGCATGGTCGGGGCGGTCAGGTAAGAGCCTTTTTCAGGCTAGAGGCTCATGTTGCCGCCTGCCTTCGGTAGTCAGTAAAAAGTTTTGTTAAGTAAAATAATTGCAACTTTACATAGGCATTTATTTGTTCTTTCTTATAAATAAATGCTATAACTGTTTCATTAGGTATTGATTGAATTTCTTTTTCTTCCTATGTGGGGCGTAGTAATAAGCTTTGATTACTTTCTTGAGGAATATTTCACATTTCTTAAACTGAATACACATTTTAAAAGAAAACAAAATAAACATGACCGGTAACAGCCCAGATATAATTCAATAGAAAACCTGGGGATGTTTTTGACCCTTCGTAATAACCTAATAACTATTGCCATTCGCAATTTTGCGTATGATTCTTTGAAATATTTACCGTGATATAGTGATATCCCACCAAACAATTGACATTTAATATAACATTATTTGTTTTGTATTTCGGTTGTGTTGTAATTGTTAGACGTTATAAAACATTAAATTAATAAAAGAAATACAATTGGGTTCAACTTGTAACATAATAGTAGTTTTTTAGTGGTATTAAATAGTATATTATATATCTGTACATAATTTATTGTTTATTAGGTATATTATTTTAACTGTTAATATATGTTGACTATTAAATATTCTAAAACATTAAATGAAATATTTCACGTTGCTTCGTAACTTGCTTTTTACGTCTAGGTAGACCATTGATTTTTGATAGGTACATAATTTGTTGTTTTTGATTAAGTAAGTACTTATATTGTTTTAATTGTTAGACAGTTAAAACATTAACTTCAATCAATAAATAAAATCTTGCAATTGGCTCCAACTTGTATAATACATACGTTCTTTTCTTTCAGTTTATTACTTTCTTTCAAGCGGAGTACGCATTCTGGTTGGAAATTTTGAAGACGGCTCGTACACGCGGTCAGCTTCAGTCAAACCTTATTTCATACAATTTTGCCTTTACCGTTCGTCCCTTGTAGAGTGCTCGAAGCCTCGAAACTTGCAAAAAAAACACATTTTGTGGGACTTCGAGGTAAAAATGTATAAATTCGAATTGTAGCTTTGGTTCTGTGGATTCTAAAACTGCAACTTGTCAAAAAATTGTGTGGTGCAAAAGGGCACTATTTAAAAATTTCGAGTTGAGTACTATATGGAAAATAGAAGATATAAGCTACCTCTGTAATATTCGACTGATTTTCTAATTCTGCATTCTTTTTAGAGGTTTGAAGACGCATTTAAAAAGAATAATGATCCTTTTATTGATAAATTACAAAGTGTTGACTTAATAATATTTAACACTTTTGTTTTGACGAGAATCGAAGTAGATTTTTGATTACTGTATTTTTTATTTAAGTTACTCTTACTAGGAAGTCGTAAAATTAAAAAAGTACTGATAAGAATAAGAACTTTTATTATTGTTTCAGGCATGCATAATCAGGATTCATGATGATAATTTGTATCTGAATTTAATAATATCTTTCTTAAAAGCTTTTATTAGAATATTTCAAAATCTTTATTAGTTTAAAACATGAAATATAATATAAATACAAAGATTAATTAAAGTTTCACAAGTTTTATTAATATCTTAACCTGACAATATTGTTTCGACACTTTGTGTCATTATCAAAGGTAGATAAGATTGATAAACAAACACGTTGCTAAAGATAAATACATACAGAAAATAGGTAATTAGATACAATACATAATAAAACTAAATATCTAACACTTCTAATAAAGGAGAATTACTAAGCTCAGTTTGTTCATTCATTAAAGGTACAGTGCGTTTATGTTTGTATATTTCAAAAGCTTCTAAAATGTCTAATTTGTGTTTGTTGTTTTTTGTTTATGTTGCAAAAATGTAAGAATTTAATGTTGTTTTGAGGTGTTGTTTAAAACAGTTTAAAATCATGTTTCAAATGTTTTTTTATATATGGGGTGTCTTACACTCATTTTCGATAAAAAAGCATGTTTTATTTAAAAAACAACCGTTTTTGATTTATAAAACATGATTTTTGCCAACCCTGCCAGAGACGTTCCAGTTTGATCTTGATACATATCAACATTATGACTTTAGAGTTCCCCAGGGATCAAATCTTAGACCCCTGCGTGTTTTATTGCTAATAAATTATTTTCCTTCGGTAGTAACAAACTCTAAATGTTTTCTATTTTCTAACGATATAAAATTTACACTCCTGAAGATGGACAGAATATATAGTGGATTGTAAAAAGTCATATTTCAATATTAATAAATGCGTTGTTATAACGTTTTCCAGAACGAGAAACTAACTACGTATGGCTTACCTAATTGTAAACAGTAAATTGAAAAAAGACAAATATACAAAATCTAGGAATATTAGTATCATAGCATATCTAGGAATATTACTATACCCAAGCAAACAAATGAATAATCCAGGCCACCGAAATCACGAGGGTGAAAATACTTAACGCATCGAGATGCGGTTAACACATGCTCGAAATTCTAAAAAGTACAATCCTAACATACGTTGCTTACTTTCTTAACAGTCGAGAGTAACACAAGATGCAGGTTACTCTCTTATATTAACTTAATGTATTTCACAACTGTTGATCACGCGTTGACCGAGATCCTTAATTTGTTTGTTTGGGTATAGGAATACCATTAACTTGGTTTTATGTATTCAATACAAATTCTAAATTGAAACTCTAAGGAGGTGAGCCTACGCACTTATCCAACTGGGATATTTTTGCCTTTTTGGTATTTTTTGCATAAAGAGCATAAAGATATTTAGAGTTCATTACATTTTTGATGGCTATACCTAAATCCACATGTATGACTGAAAGATTAGATGGACGTTATTTTGTTGCTGTACAACCAGTACAACGCCGTTTATATTTATTGACGTGTCTCAATGCCTACATATTCCTAGTTTTCAGTGTTCCTGTCAGAATATATTTTCTGTTTTTAATGCCGTATAACTCATTTGGAAATCGATTATAAGGAATATTATTCCAACAATAAAGTCGCAACAGAAAATTGTGGAACAACTGAATAAGATCATACTCGTTAGTTTAACAATTAGATTAAACTGATTATTGCATAAACCCGTTGTGCGCCTCAAACAAGCACAAAAATATTGTTTACTATATTATACAGTGATTTGTGCCTGGTTTCTCCACAAGCCTGGCATACACGTTCATTTTTAATTCCTACTCACAATCAGTATATATATTTCATTACCTGATTGTCTACTGATTACCTGTCAAACCTTTTAAAACTTACGAATAAACTTTTGCACCGGAAATTAAAATACTACTATAAGTAAGTGATATTATAGAGTAAATCTACTATACATATATATGTTACGTACCTACCAAGTCAGAAATTGTACAATTCGCGCATTAAACAGTGATTTTTGTACCGAGCGCGAAGTGCACAGACTACTTTGCACGTAATGCGATTTAACAGACTTGGTACTATACGAATTTTGTTCTGTTCGGGTTCTGAACAACATATTTGTACTGAGCTATTAGTTTTAAGCTTTCAGTTAACTTGGTACAATTTAATTTTGTACAAATTCCGATAGAGGAGTCGCCTGAATAACTAGAGGGTTTTTATGGTCCGAAATGCGGTTTACATCCTCGGTATTGTAATGTCTAGAGTGCTGGACTTTCACCCAAGCGCCCGAGGTCGATTCACGTTGCCGGCAGATCTGGTTAAGGTTTTCTGCAGTTTTCCTTAGCTGTGACACAAATGTGGGATTTGCGCTGTTCCATCTGTAAGTCGGCTGCAGCCGCACTTAGGGCCTACGTGATAATAATAGGAAAAGAGTATCGGCGTCCGCAAATTGCGTCTCCGTATGTTCTGTACTAGGAGTCCGCAAATGTCGGATCCGTAGTCTTAACGTTTCGGAGTCCGCAAATTGCGTAGGTACTTAAAGCATATTTATTAAAAGTCCGCAAATGGCGGATCTGTATGTTTGACTTTTAAAGAGCCGGAAAAATGACGTATCCTATATTTAATAGGAGTATTAAAGATCCGCGAACCAGTGTAATAATATCCTTTTTATACAACTGACGTTAAAAATTACATTTTTAATTCCGGCTACCATGATTAAAAATTGAATTTTATAACGTAGCGTGTTAGAAATATTTTTAACACTAGTGTTAAAAGTAAAAGTTTTTGTTTTCTTTGTTAGTAGAGTTTTATAAAAAATTATGTATGATATGCTTGTTAAAAGTAAGATTTTATTTTGTGAGTGGAGATGATTGAAAAACGAGCGGAGCGAGTTTTTCAACTCCACGAACAAAATAGAATCACTTTTAACAAGCATATCATACATAATTTATGAAATGCTTGTTAAAAGTGATTCTATTTTGTTCTTGGAGTTGAAAAACTCGCTACGCTCGTTTTTCAATCATCTCCACTCACAAAATAAAATCTTACTTTTAACACTTATATCATAAATAACTATTTTGTGCTGTTGTATGTAAGAGATTACAGAGTTAGAAAAACCATGGATTGTATATTTATGTATTTTTGATTTATCTGAATAAAAAATAAACATATAAACATTCTTAAACACGCTAATAAGATGGGGTTACATCGAGAGCACAACCTACTTATAGGTAGAGTTAACTATACCTAACACCTATTTACAATTAACACAGTACCATTTTGAATTTGAGCGAGGCAATTTAAATTTTGTAGAACAAATTTGATGTACTCGCATCAAACAAGAATTACACCTCAAACTGAGTTCATTCTCAATGCATTTTTTACAACTCATACAAAAGAATTTCTTAACGATCTCTCTTTCAGTTATTAACTTCTGCAACATCAAAAATGCAGAACTTTCAAAAAATATTTCTATTATTTTGATGTCAACTTCCTCTTCAAAAATCATACAATTTATAAGTTGGCAGTGTTTGGGTAAATCGTTAGGCTGGACAATGTATTTGTGGTATAAAATATTACTGACGATATCTTGATCACTGAAAATGCAAAGTAATATCTTTTTTTGTCTTGATGTTGATGTCTGATTTATAAAAGGTATCATTTTTCTTCTTTTCTTTAAGCCAACAACTGTTTTTGTAATTCCCTTTGGACGACCTTTTAATTTCAATTTTAATGGTAACTTTATTTTAGATAGTTCGGGATTTTTTAATGCAACGTTAGTAACTAGTGTTGTAGGGTCTACAATAACATCACTTTGTCTTTCCATTTCGGTCTCCTTGCAACTTACATTGTCATTTATCACAAATTCATTGTTGTTTAATATGCAAAGATCTTTAGAATGACTGTCCACCATTTCCTCAAAATTTTGTTCCACTAGAGGAATGGTTGTAGATGCTGGTATTTTATGCTGACTTTTTACCATCTCACTATCTACCTTGGAGTTACTACACTCGGGTTCATAAGTAATCTCTTCTTCAGGTATAATCATGACTTGTTTTCTATTATTCCAATTTTCCACTAAAAGTTCAAGTTGAAAAAAACATTTTTTTAAATCAGTCTCCCCAAATTCAGACATAACTGTGGCCAATTCCTGGCATTTTGACATACATTTTTTATATTTTTGCTGCTGGGTTGAAATTGTTGTGGTTTCTTTTACATGACATACACTTACATTTTCGCGACGATTTTCATTATCATAACATTGTTCAGTAGGAGGAATAGATTGATCAGTGGGAAAATCAGATAAAACATTTTTGATGTAATATGACTTTTTGAATATTTCATCAATTAAGGTTGATGAATATAAACTTTCATTTCTCCTTCTACGAACCGCAAAAATGTGGGAACAAGGCAATTTCATGTTGACTCGAAAGGGGCAAGGACAGTCTTCTACAGATACTTTTATTATGTCTAATGATAATGTATTTACCATACAGAAGTCCTGTTCTTCAGAAACTATTTTAACTTTTTCACACAACGTTAATTGTTTCTCAATAAATTTCAAAGCATATGGAGTAACTAATTTTGAATATAAATCTGTTGGGCTTCCTGTTTCATGTTTAAAGATTTTATTTCTATAAAACATCATAGAAGCTTTTCGTTTCCTTTCTGACATGACAGAATCTAACAACACCAAAAAGTCTTCATAAAACAATTTTAAGTTACTAAATTTTGAGCACACTTGCTTTATTTTTTGATTAAAAGATTCCAAGTGATTAGTGGTAGTAATGTTAAATGAGCACGTACCTCTCTTGAAACATTCTACCCATTCCTTCCTTATAATGTGCCAGTTCGCATTGTAATATTTTGTTACTTGAGGAATCTGTAATTCTAACAGAGATTTGTATTTACTGTCATAATCATTTTCTGACTTTGCAAAAGCAAGTCCCTGAAGGATAGCAAGAACTGTATCTCTCTGATATGAATTGATACTCATAGCATCCATCGTTATATTTGTTCGGAAAGATTTGAGGGTGTGATGTGAAACAAACACAAAAGTATTGAAGAATTAGGAAATTCTTGCTTTAAAACTTTTCTTTCAGTGAAATCTTTGTCTGTAAAAATGACTGAAGTTTTTTCCCATGATGAGTTGGAACTTTTGAAGATCTGAATCATATGTGATATGTTATCAGATGTCTCATTACCTAGGAGAAAAGTTGCGGCTACCTCTCCTTCTCCATTTCCATTAATTACCATAATTATGTTCAAAGGCATTCTCAGGTTATTAAGTTTATATGTGGCATCCAACAAGAACATTTCAGGATAGTTCTTAAAGGATGCTAACATTGCACTGCTTTGAAAATAGATACCAGTCAGAGTTTCATTTTCATCAGCGAGTATTGTCACCACCGCTCCTAAGTCTTTTTTCAAAATATCCACCACACCCTTCAACTGAAGATCTTCTTTTGATTTTTCTCTGATTCGAAGGTTAGAAATATCATGGAGTGAGAGATTCTTCCCAGTTTTTCTATGAATGTAGTCTTTCAACAGTACCCGATTGCATCTCAAGTCAAGGAGATTTTTAACGTTTTGTGTTTCTTAAGAATTTAACCTTCGTTGCTTTGGAAGACATTTGAAAACTTCCTTTTGAATTTCATGACTATGGTCTCTAACAATTTTTGACAAAACTAGACTCTGTGAGTCACTTGTTAAGGTAAAACACATTTGGAAAGGACATCCTTCCCGGCAAGTACTAAAATGAAATTCTACTATAAAAAAACATACTGCTACCAAACTATATATTACTTATTGACATACCTGACTGTTCTTTTACCTAATCCTCTCGAGACAAACTTTTTCCCTCCTTTTGCACAAGCATATACAATTCTATAATATTTTAAATTATCATTAACAGTTGCCAATTTGCGAGGACACTTCTTGGTTAAAGATTTTTAAAGAACTTTGAATCACGTTTATATAACTCAATGTAATGCTCGCTTTCATATTGTTTTATTTTGAATTCTAGGTCTTCAAATGAAGAAAATGTTGAGTTTAGGTCTAATTTATCCATTTTTCAGTACAACAATAAGTACTTGCTGTGGCACTTGCTTAATTCGACTCGAATAGTGACTAGTGAGGTTATACTGTCATTGTTATCGAAATTCTTACGGATCTTTATAAAAATAAAATCACGATCCGCAATTTTCGGACCCCAAGAATAAAAAAATACAGATCCGCAAGTTGCGGATCTATAGTGTTCAAAATATAGGTCCGCAAATTCCCTATGTAATTTACATTTGCGGACCTCTAGTGCAAAACATACGGGTACGCAATTTGCGGACGCCGATATTCTTCCATAATAATAATAGCCCCCTCCTTCCCGCACAAGCTTATAGCCTGGGGAACTAGGCTATGGGTTAGCAATTATTATATATATTATTATTATAAATATTATTGTTGAGCCTCGTACCTACTATGAACAAGAAGACCTAAAATAGTAATAACAAGAAAAGAAAAATAGATATTTTGAAATACAGACTATTCTAGTTTATTTATTAAATAAATATAAATAATAAATAAATAAATATAATTTTTGTGCTGTCTAATTTATAGTAATAAATAAATAAAAATATTTATTATAAATTCGAAAGCACAAAAATACGTATTGGCTGATCGCTAATTGCAAGATTATGGAGAACAGGGGAGCTCCTTTTTGTCACTAACTTTTGTACCTGCAAACTCGTACGCTGTCATTCCATGAAACATGAAACTTTATTCTTTCGTTTTTACCTTCACTTTCTATTATTCGTGCTTTGCACAAAAAGTGCTGTACGAAGTTGACTGAAAAGTTCAAACTAACAACTCGGTACAAATAGACAGAACCCGAACAGTACAAAACTCATAATACCAAGTCCGGTAAATCCCACTTCGTACAAAGTAGTCTGTAGAGTAGTAGCAAAATGTGAAAAGCCTGTTGACGTCATAAAAGATGCGCATTGTGTTCGCGCTAACACCTAACAACTTGACAAGTAAAACATACCCCTATTAAAATAATAAACTAAGTTCGAACGTAGTTTCGTCTAGTACGCATGTGACGTCAACAGGCTTTTCTTATTTTGCGATTACTTTACAGTTCGCGCTCGGTACAAAAATTAGTGTACAAAGCACGCATTGTACAATTTCCGGCTTGGTAGGTAACATACTAAGAAAACCCTAGAATACTATAAACCAAGTAACACATAAATAGGAAAAAGTTTAATTTCTTCAATATTTTAAATCCTTTCAATATATAATATTGTTAATATTATGTTTTTTACAGAAACGGGTACAGAAAAGGGGGATTCTTATACTTTTCGTTTTCAAACGAATTCGTTATTTAAATATTCTTTCGGCAGTTAAAGAAAGTTGGTGAAACATTTTTACGATTAGAAGTCTTAAAATTCTTGTGCTTTGTTTTTCTCTTTGACTAATGCCGACGTAATTTAGTCATAAAAATTGTAACAACTAATTCATTATTCAAATCCTTGTAAAGGTAACTTAATCGTTCATATATCGCTTGCTAAGTTTTATACATTTTCATTAGTCGTACGTAGTGTCAAACATTAAGCCCAGTGTCGATAATTGGATAACATTTAAAAAAATAGTTGAAAACCTAACAATTTAGAAAATGTATTTTCCTATTTTTGATTATACATAGAGTTAATTATTTTTATATTGCATTCTATTGGGTAATTCTCAATGATAAAAATTAACCTATAAAGAAGCGACTACTTACTATCAAATTTCTATGAAGCATTTTAGAATGTTTCTTAAAATACCTATTTATACTTGTTTATAGTTTACATGTTCTTTTTAATGCCTATTCTTGCAGGTTTTGAACCATTCCTTGGAATGTATTTTGATTGATATTTTTGTTTATATAGTTATTTAAAATAGAATGTACATTAGCGCTCATTAGACAATTTTTGATATTGCAGATTTTTAGTGGTAGGTAATTGCTGATGTTGGATTATTTACAAAATTCAAAATATGTTTCCAAAATATGATTAATACTACTCAAACTCAATACCCAACATGCACTTTCGTTCTCTGCTGCCTGTAGAAATCCCATTGATTAAGATCTACACAATAGTTCTTTCTATTCACGCTGAATCGTTGAGTCTTTTATCTCACTATTTATACCCTCTAATAGTTAGTAGTGCATGCGTATTTGAATTTGTTTATAAGTAAACTACTGCCGGACAATTTATAGGATGCAATAATTAAACAGTTTATACCATTGTTTCAATTTACATAATAGGTATGCACCTATCTTTTAAGAACTTAAACAGGAAATATAGATAACAACAAAACATTTAATTTTATTTTACAAACTAATGCAAAATATTTAATGTTACCATGTAACTTGTTACGTGTTTTCAGTCATTAAATCAAAATCAGGTTTTAGTTAGTAGTTCTATACTTTAATTTCAATAAAATAGCAAAGAATATTTGTTGTTACAAAAAACACATTATTTATTTTGTTTTTATAACACTCGATTCTGAGTTTTCTAAAAAAATATCTGCCTTTTATTTCAATTCAATCATTAAAACTTTTATCCCTTGATGAAAACATTCCTAATTACCTAATTCCTAATTTCCAGGAGTCAAAGAAACTTTATTAAACATAGATGAAATATAACTATACCTACATATATACAAATATTACGTTATGGACATTTAATAAAACGCTGGTTTTAAAATATACATTGAAGTAGCTTTAAACAAAATCATGGACAAACAGATTAAGAAATGCCAAAATGTGCAACTAAAAGTAACAAAGCAATAAAACAATAAAATTTTATTACCAATCGGTAAGCAAATCTGTAAATATCGGAACTATTAGATTTTGCGAAAAAGATTTTTGCTTTCGTGAGGATGCATAAACAGAAATATTAAGAACTCCAACATCTACTTATTTTAATAACCGTTAATTTGCTTTTGTTAGATAGTCATTGGCATAAAATAAAGCTAAGCAAAATATCTTGAAATGTTTAGAATTCTTTTTGTTTTTGGTTTATATCTATAATTAACTGAATTGAGAATAATTTGTTGTTTTTAGTAAAATCATACGATTTTTAAAACTGCCTTTTATTTTATTAGTAGCGCACAATGTTTGGTTATGATGTTCACAAGTATGGAGTATATAGTTCTTTTATTGTTAATATGACAATAATATAAAGTCTTATTAATGTAAGCTCCAAAATATCAAATAAATTATATTAATCATGCAATAATGGCAATTGCACTAGATGTTTGATTAGATCATGCCAATGACTAGAAAGTTTACACATTTTTCCTTAATCCCCGTAGGTATTTCATAATTCACGAAGATTGGAAAGGTTTATTATAACATCTAAAAGTATTTGTGGTTAGACAATAGGCAAAGCAAATGCAATAATCCGAGGTAAACAATAAAAAGTTAAAAACTGGCATCCAAAACTGTAAGGTGAATTATTCAAAAATTTTGCATAAGCTTCCATACTGTATATAAATAATAAAGCAAAAGGTAAAAAGGCACCCATAAATATGGCATCACTGGATTGGTGCCACTTGGTCGAAGTTTATATAATTATTATACAAATGGGTGCCAGTTAACCAGTTAGTATGTTGGGTGCGAGTTTAACATTATATATCTTTTAGAAAGTATAAAAGAATATTGTAGTTTTTCAACTTACTTTTTCTTCACTACTTGCGATGAGTCAATTGGTGTAAAATATACACCATTATCTCAACTCTATCAAGTGGGTGCTACTTTACCGGAATATGGGTTGGGTGCCACACTGATAGCTTGGCACGTGTATATATATATATATATATATATATATATATATATATATATATATATATATATATATCTAAAGACAATCATCTTTATTATTTCGGGGGCCAGTCAACGCAAAATTAACCGAGGAAACTTGAGAAATACAACAATAAAAATTAAATATCCAACACTTCCAGTAACGGAGAATTACTGAGCTCAATCTGTTCATTCATTAAAGGTACCCTGAGTTTGTATTTGTATACCTCAACATCTTCTAAAATGTATAATTTACGCATATTATTATAAAAATGTAGGAATCTAATATTATTTTGAGGAATCATTGTGTGATCCTGTTCTAAAATAAACAATATAAAATAAATTTATACAGGCTGTTATAGAAATCACCGAATGAATGACTTTATCCCATAAAATACATCTCTATCCCTAAACCACTGTTTCTAAATCACAACTCTTTTCCTTTTATAGTAAAAAGCTTAAATAAATCTATCAAAACAAATTTGTTTTCAATAGAACCCGCTTTTTTGTCTTCCATAAACAGCAAAGCCGGAGGCGATTAGAACATTTTTATATCTAGCATTCTTTTCTGACAGAAACAATATTTTTTTATTTAATGATAATAATACATATAGTTACAAATAAATGCTAAATCACAAATTCGCCTTTGGCTGTGTCAGTTTAGAAACATTCCAAAACCACCTAATGTATGGAGTGTATGATAAAATATACTCCATTAATGTCGTTTTCAATATTTGTAAATTTTTTGATAATAATAGTATAGGTCTAGTCGTTTAGTTTTAGTTACTTGCCAAAATGCAAAAATAGGAAAAGACGCATTTTAACTAAAGCAATCAATTAATGACTTCTATAATATCCGATTAGTGTTTTAGAGCTAGATATAGTTTTTGAGCCTATTCGTTCCTTTGTTTGTTATTTATTTATACAAGATTTCTGTAACTATAAAATGGAACTTACCGTAACGAGGTTTTTCTACAGATAACCGCCCTTCTTACTTTTTTAGCTCAGTACTGCACATTGTAACGTGCTCAAATTCCCAATTTTATATGCATAAATGGTTAAAAAAACCTTAGTACGGCCCTGTGTAGTTCATTATATCTCAGTTGGATTAAAAATGCAGACGACACTTCGAATAAAATGATGTTTTTAATTGCCAAGGGTCACCCTAAAATGTTTTCGTATAGGATGGGGAAAATTACTAATAACATTGCGCAGATAAAGGTAGAAAAACAAGATCGGCTTTTCAACAAGGGAATAATTTATCTGTAAATACATTAAACCCCAAATTTATAGATCATGTACGTGTCATTTTAACTGCAAACGCAGACTTTAGGTGGTAATGTCCCACGAATTTAAACGAAATATTCTAGAAGATTTTTACGTGGTTATTTTCATGATTGGTGGAAGAAGTTAACTTCCTTTGGATTGGTTGGTTTCATTTTGCTTCTTTTAAAATTCAAACTCAGCATAGGGTTGCTTCTTTAATTTCAGTCAGTCGAGTACAGAATTTAATAGAATAAACAAAGGGTATAAGTAACGGGCCGGGCGGAGAGCGGTTTCCCACGCTGACCTGGAGCTTCATCTCGGAGAAGCCCCCGGTGAAGTTTTATGTCAGTTCTTTATTACCGTTTTTTATGTATGGAAAAAAGTTACAGTTTGAGAAATACGAGTCAGTTTTGCCGAAGTCAATTGAACGCAGTACGTTTTTCCAGTTAAACGAATTAGTTTAATTACAGTACAGCGTTTTGTTAATGTGGTATCGTACTGTGATCTAATAAATCAACTAGACAAGTGATAAAGAAAATTTTGTAGAAATTTGATAAACAAATTATGTGTGAGATTTAATATGAGTTCTATAATCTAATACAGCCCATGAACTTACCATTAAGCGTAACTAGTGGTTGTTAATGCAGTTTTAATTCTTCTACTTGATTAAATTAGTAAATTATCGAAATTTGAGAAGAAGCTTAACCTTAAAACGTGTAACGAAACGTTTTAATAACCAATAAAACTATTTCGAAGCTTTACAATTTGGAATCTATAAGAGAATGTAATGGTTAGTTAATTTTGAAAATAAAGAATTAAACTTTTCGGTTTAGTTGTGCCGTAATAATTTAGAACACTGTCCATTTGGGTGTTGTATTAATAAAAATCATTAAGGAAATGATATTTGCATATCACCAGATATAAACTTGTGTTTTTTAGTAATCTTTCTTTTATAACCAATAGAACTGGTTGTTGAACTAATATGGTTTTAGTTATTTATAAAGAGATTGCTAATGAAATTGCAATCAAGTGACAATTGTTGTGAACTTTCGTTGGTTGATCTTGGGTGGAAAAGCGGTACCAGCGAGTATGCTTTCTAAGTTCTTCCGGTTTCATATCAACAATTTATAAAGTGCCTATATTTAGTGTTAATTGAAACAAGAGCATTGTTTTGCAAGTGTTGTTTTTTTGGAAGTTTAAAGAACTGTAAAATTCTACCAAAGTATCAGGACTAATGGATATTAGCATTGCAGTAAGTATTTAGTATGTGAATCTTTTCGAGAATACAGTGACGTCCAACGCGCGTATTTTATGTTCAGTATGTTATGTTTTGATTCAGTAATTTAGAGTAACGAAACTTAAATGTTACAACATTACCTCTTTTGTTAATTCAAATATGTTACATCTGTTCTTTATATAACCCTTTTCGCAGCTGATCCAGTACTTATACGTTTAAGGGCCGATCTATTCACCTCCTTTTAAATTTATCTGGAAGTTAGTTGCTATAGTTACCATTGTTCCCACAATTGTATCCATGACAATTAACTAGCAGATAAAGTTACAAGGAGATGAATAGATCGGCCCTAAGTATTATAAAGAGTATTATAAAGAAAATGTATCATATTATTTTAAACACAAGAGAATAGTCAGATTAGTTCTTCTTTCAGTGGCGTGCAAAGGATCTAAAAGTACTAAATGACTGAAGAGTGATACATCAGATCACTCTGTATAAATCAGTGGTGCTAAGACGGAACGAAAATTTGAAAATATATTCGTATAACTACTCGATGCCCTCGAAATTTGAAAATATAGTTTAACTGTTATCCATCAGCCCCATGAAACCATTTCTTATACCCTAAAGATTTTTCGAAACACCCTACATATATACGTCATACCAATCGTTTTTCAGTTTTTTTAGTTTTTCTACTTTTTGATCCTGAAGATCTGTGCCTCTACCAGGTAATGGGTAATAGCAATTATTATTATTTCAGAGAATTCATCACATATTTTTAGCATATCCAAGTAGGCTCTAAAATAGTTACGACGAAGTACTTAACTGTGGTATAACTTTCGCTAATATAAACAAACAACGAAGCTAGCAAATTTTAAGCTTGCCTTTAATCGGTTTTTCACCGTAACAGTATCTCAAGACAAGTAATGATCCGTGGTTTCCAACATATTATGGAATATCCTGTAAGTAGAGTCCTATATTACGATTATATAGATATCGACGATATCTACACTATAATTTCAAGGCGCTGCTGTGGTGTTCTGCGCATTTTTCGAACATAAATAACCTATAAAATTTCGGGGCAAACGTCATTTGTAATTTTTCGAAATTTTCTTATTCATTACAAGATGTCGTTCCAGGCAGTAAACCAAATGGAAAAACTTTGCCTCTGAATAGTAATAGCTTCCAAGCTATAAACTGCTTCTTAATCTACTTACGCCACTGTAATAGGAAAACCATGTTTGTAACGTACCTGTAGACATATCTGCTATCCGACTATCCCTAACCAACTTTTGTTGTTCTTGTTGGAGAGGGAAATAAAAGTATAGAAACTTTGATTCTACGTCCGACTATCCACCGAAATACAATCAAAATACGTACTGCAGTTGTTAAGCCATAAACGAAGCAAATGTTAAACACACAAAGATTGCACTTTGACTCTCTCGTTTCTCGTACCTATCTAACACTAAATGAATCGGACAAACCTTCGTACTCGCTCAGGCCCGCACGATGAGTTCTTGCCTAATCCCTGGGAGATCTTAGTGCATTTTAGCGTATTTTACTGTTTTTTACATTGATACACCTATCTTGTACTGATATTGACAATAAGTAATGCATCACATAGACTTAACCCAAAAAAGAGATTAAGTGTACATAATTCACAAACGATACTCCGAGACACACAGTTTCGAGTTTCTTGACTCTCATCAGCTGGAGCTAATTGATTGCGAATTGTACACACCTTCCGGGCTTCATAAGAAAACCCTGAGTAACAGGAATATCGAAAGATATTAAATGCGACACCTGTAGAAAGCCAAACGTAATAAGCGGTAAAGATTACGGTTTTCCAGAGTGTTCTGTAATCAGTGTAAGTGGGTAAGATACTCTTTATTTGTAACTAGATTCAGATACATATACTTTTAAAACAATTTATATAGAAATAAAAATTAAATTGAAAAGTATTTAAATACTTTATACCTACTTTAAGAAAATTTATATTTTTAAAAATCAATGTAGGTGCGATGTGTATTGAAGCTGAAATGCACATAAATAAATTTCTTTGAAAAATAAGTGGATAATAAGATAAAAACCGTACCGCAGCAATATGTTTTTTTGAAAATCCCTTATTGCTTAATATAGATACAACCATACACTGCAGCAAACAATAATTTGCATTTAAGCCTTACAAAATACTTACACTATTGATTCTTAGTCCATTCTAAGAAAGGCAGCTCAGGTAGCCACCATTTTAAAAAAAGTAGCTCAGGTAGCCTCTAACCTCAATAGGTATTACCCAGAAACGTAAAAACCCAAAAGCATATGTTGAAGAGTGAAAAATACACTTTAATAAGTGTATCTCGCTACAAGTCCCGAGATACAGCTAGGAAAGAATGGGAAACTGGTCTCTTCCGTTTTGTTTTCGTCCAAAAATGCTGCCATTCTTCTATGCATTTTTTATGTCAAGGGTGCACATCTATATTTGCAAAACATGTTGACTTAATTGGAAGAAAGAATGGATGCTGCTAAATACATAAATTCACAACTGAAAGATATTTCACCATCAGATGCACAAAAGAGTTTTAGTAAGTTATATGGTCAGATATGACCATAGAACAAACACTGATGAAGACGATGAAAAGCTCTGCAGGACTGACCGGTGATCGTGGAATCACAGACAGTGTGTTTACTCGATGAGCTCCAAAAATGGTACATCTTTGATGAAGTTAAGAAATACTACCTTAGAGTAGTGCAAGGCACCAAAACTGGATCAGGTAAAATAACTCGAAGTGATGGGAAAATTCTGTACGTATGAAAAGTCTTTATTCTTCAATATCAAACCATTTATATAGGTAGGAGGTCTTGTATATTACATGTGTAGCACAGTGTAATTATTCTATATCTATATAATTAATATAAATGTACTGCTGGTAATTTTACTCTAGTAATATACTTGGTACTGTTACAGCTTGTGCCGGTTACGATATTTTCAACAACTGATATCCCCAGTAAACAAGTAAATATAAAGCTCTACATCTAAAGTTTGATTGGGATTTAAGAATCCAGTTAGAGTTTATTGCAGTGGCTGGCAAACGATCTTCCGCTTCACACTCGTGTTCTATGAACTTGTTAGAAGTGTTTTTCTAAATTACATATGAATGATTTATCGAGAAATAACGTTTGTTTTTGTTAAGATGTAAGATTTCTTTTGTTAAATTAATGATACAATATATGTATATCGTTAAGAGAAAGCTGTTGCATTCGCATATCCTTCCATGCAAAATGCATGATTTGAAAGGTATAAGAATCGAACTGAGCAACCTGTAAGTTTCCTATCAACAAACTTCCTTCAACTAATTTTTTGTTATTAACTTATTAAAAATTACTTAAAAATGACGTTTGCTTAGTATTCGTCCTCTTATTAAAGGTATCCAGCTCAAAATTTAAAAAATGTAGTACGATTAATATAGTAGTAGTAGTAATGATGAGATTTCTGCGTCGATAATAAGTAAATCAATCGCCTTGTTATTGGCTTTAGCGTTCCATAAAATATTTCATTAATGAAAGTGCTTCACGACTTCAGAAAGGTGGAGAGCCATTGGTTTAATGTGATGGTAGCATGTGTGTATGTTATGTTGAATTTAAACGATAGCTGAATGATTTATTGGCATTTAAATCTTGTTAATTAAACATTAATTTAATTAGCGTTAACAGTTTCTTAATGTTATCATTTTATAGTGGTCGTGGAAGATTTATCATTACTAAACGAGCTAACTGGACAACAGAAGGCTTTTATGTCTGGTTACCTGTTTTTTTAGTTTCTCTCGTTAGAAATACTTATGTAACGAACTTTTTTAACTGCAATATTATTCTAAAAAAATCTTCTTTTATCTAGAACACAAAACAGGATCTACGGATCTACCTAATACTTCACATAACAAATTTAATTTAAAAGATTCATTTATTTTATGCAAATGTCGAAAATGATTTTCTCTATTCTACAAACTGCAAGATTAGTTACTAGAATATTTGCATCTACATATAAAGCATGCACGTTATGCAACTTTACACGATACCTAGGGGTTCTAATATTCAAATTGATTTAACCACGAACTGCTCTTATTAAATGTTATGCAGATATGGGAGTGTTAGTTTGTGTAACTTGGTACTTCCCATGCATTAATAAAGCAAACAGGAAGATTGATTAAATTTTTTGTTGCATAAAGCATCTACAAGAGTTGTTTTTGTTTTCTGCTTTTACACAAACAAGAATTGAAAAAGTCTTTAATGTAAAAAGAAAGGCGAATCACATTTACTTAAGCTTCATTGAATATGAAAAATATCCCCTAAGCAGCCGAGTATAAAGCGTGATGTATGCTTAATGTTCTAGAGTTAATGCAAACGAATACTTTTAGACGTGATGGAAAGAAATCTAAACGTATCTTAACGTGATATCTATAAAATTGTTCATACAAAAATGCAGTAAATATATTTCTTGCATGTTACTACAATTTGACAAGTTTACTGATTTAATTATGACAACAGTAGGTTATGCTTACAAATTGCTGATAGGTACACGATTACTTACCAATTGCAAAGCAGTCAATGAGCAAAGAACAGGAGTAGTATACAATTTAGAGGGCTTTAAATACAAAAGTTCTGTATTGTAAACCCGTTGTCGCTTGACTCAAACGCGGCCGTGTGACGTCACGCGTGCCTGCGACAGAAGCACTTGCTATACGTAGAGGGTCTAATTCTAGTTTATTTAAGTGTTTATTGCAATTTTTATTGATACAGCGTATTAATATATAATGGATAAAATTACACCATATGAATTTAAACACTTTGAATGGTTCGGAGGGATCGGTTAACAATTTATCACAAGACGAAGACAATATTAGAACCGGAAACGTCGCCTGGTGTAATTGCGAATTTTGTGCTCCTATGAGTACAAATTATGAATCACATTGATGCGTGGAAACGAATGAAATTTTCAATTTCAAAGGCGGGTTAGTGTATAATTTTGCACGAATCTTTTCATAGTTTAGTGTTAAATCTAGACACTTTTCAAGCTTCTCGCTACCAGATGCTATTACGAGCGGATCAAACTAATAGAAAACGTCTTACCGAATTAAGCAATCGTTAGTGGCGGCATATATCATATAAACAATTTATTTATTGGGAAAATTCTTGGTTGCCTTTGAGAAAAAATAAAAGGAAGGTAATACCTGCTTGTGTCGTTTCAAAAATAAGCGAATAACCCGAAGATAATGATGTGTATATACGAAGATCCAGATTATTTTGACTAAGAAAAAGCAATAAATTTTTTAATATTTTGTGTTAAATAAATATTTACATAAGTTATAAAAAAAGTTAAAATAACTTTAAAAATAACATGTACTCCTAGTTTTCACGTATAATTAAATTGTTACATTTATAAATACGTTCTATTAGTAATAATGATATCTAATGATTATATCTGGAATAATGAGTTTTTTGCTTCCTCCAACGAAGGACGCTCTGCTGTGGCTATATTTGCAGAGATTATGGATGCATATTTATCATTTTCAATATTCAAATACCTAGAATCAGCGAAGTTCTTCTCTATTACAAATAGTTAGTTTCTCTCACCATTCATTTCAAAAACAAAATCTTGATACAATCAACCCTTTTCACTCTTTGCAACCACTTCCGGTACATTTTGAGATTTTGATCTTTATTTGGAAAAGAAAAATTATATTCGCCAACCTTTTCGGTATTCTTATACCCGAATATACAATATCGAGGCATGTTGTTTTAATGGGTAACTACACAATAGTAATATAACCTAACAAAGTAAAGTAAATAACCTAAAAAGTAAATAACCTAACAAATAAACTCTTTTTATTTACTCCAAAACGTAAAATGCATGGATTTGTGGTCGGATTTCTACTACCAAAGCAGTTTAGTATGCTGTGCATATTAGTCGCAGGCACACGTGACTCACACGCTTCGGCTCTTTCAACCTACAAAAATTAATTACAGGCTTATTTTTAAGAATTTAGAAATTTTACTTGTGAAATGACTATCTACATTTTCTGTTTAATTTATTAAGCTGAAGTTGTAAATCTGCTTAACAACACCTTTAAAGAAAGGAGTCAATATAACAGAATTAACCTAACTTCGCAATAGAGATACCCACAAAAACTAGCTATTTAAAAAATTTCAATATTTTATTTGGACCTCCACAATAACGTTTTGGGCCCCAAATTTTAATAGTTTTTATTTTTTTGTCAACTTTGGAGCTGTTTTTATTAAATAAATAAGTAGGATTTTAAAGATCATTTGGTATGTACATACAAATATTATTATTTGTATATATTGCAATGTTGCAGAAATTTCTATTTGATTTTCTAATCTGCAAATCTAAAGCAATAATGTGTATATCACCTATCTCAGGTCGTTTATTGATTATAAATTATTCTATAACCTTTTAATTAATTTTTTGTCCTCTTAATGAGAGGAACAATTGTCAATGAATCTTCAATTGGGTTCTTTAAAATTCACTGTTTTTATGGTATGCCCATAACATAACCTCACAATTTGAAAGTCTGGATTTATTTTATTGTATTTGAATATTATAATTGACTTTATTATTTTTAAGTTATGTGGCTTATTACCTGCAGTTTTACAAAATATATTATAAGAAATTACAACCGAATATCTTGAATAATCGATGTTCCTTTGTACAGTTTGCGATTCGGAGAGAACTCTCCTCGGGATGGGATGCACAGCCGAAGCTGAAACATTGAGGTAAATCGCACCTAATTAATTTTACCTTTTAATGCTGACTCTTGAATGGCGTTCAAGAATAAATTTTGTCATCAGTCAACCCATTTCCATCAAAATAAAAAATGGTGCAGCTTCACTTCCTTGATGATTTTACATGGAATGACCCAAGGGTAATATAAATATAAACAAACACGATCCTAAAGTAAATACAATAAATACATAACTAGCTAAAAGTAATATTAATGTTCGTTGATTAAAGGTACCCTGAGTTTGGGTTCGTATACCTCAAGGCTTCTAACATGTCAGTGTAGGAAGTTGACGTCACTTTGAGGCGTACGATTCTGTTCTAAAAGGTGTTTGGCGTAATTAATTTTTTCTGGATGTTTATTCCTGTAACAATGCACGTGGTCTTTATCAGGCCTGGATTAACACAGCCTATGAAGCTCGGGCTTTAGGCGCCACGTTTATGGAGGCCCCACCACTACACATGATTTGCAGAATCGGAAATTCTTAGAAACATCTGAACCTGAACTGAAGCTGAACCGTCAGAAGAATAAAATTGAATTGAAAACCTGAAATTCCCGTTTTTTTGATTTTCTATTGAAAAACAGAACTTGCTTGGAATGTTTTTATTTACTTTAGTTACGATAACTAATCGGAAACTGTAAACAAACTAAATGCAACACTATTGGCGGGTGCGCTTAAATGCGGATTAACGCCCAGTAATAATTTTCAAAAAACTAAAATTTAAATACGTTTGTAGATGCAGCATTGCCATGCTTGTTGACCTAAGTTAATTGTGGCATTACCGCTTTATTAGCGGTAACGCTTTATTATGTGAATGCTGGTTTGAGCGCTCAGCTGATCACTGTTTACATTCTCTCAATAGCTATCGCGGCCAGAGTTTAGTTATTAGCCAATAAGGCAGGCTCTTCGAACCTTAAAATGGTCGGAGAAAGACTAATGCTGCTCTACACGCTAGCCCATCTATTTGAAATAGTAACGACATCCTGGACCAAACCTGACACAAACATTAATAAAGAAAAAATTACTGATATACTGTTACGGAAATTTAATAAAAAGTTGTTTAAAAATTACAATTACGGCGGTATATATTAGATTAATATGATCGTTTTTACAGAACATGAATGTCCACTGTCAAATTAATGTTAAATTGTGAATATCTTGTGCATTATTTTTGTTAAACCTAAAATTTATTGTAAGACAGAACCTGGTAATATTCAATGTCGCCAACATCGTTCTGGTGCTTTTACTCCAGCAGAGAGATCAATCGTCGCTGCTATTTGAACATAGAGGAGCTATACTCTAAACTTCTCTAAAGCAGGGCAGATCAAACGGACGACCCCGTTATAGCATCGCTACTATTTGAAAATAAAGCGGCTATACGCTACACTTCTCCAAAGCAGGACAGATCGACCGGACAACGCCGTTATATTATCGCTACTAGTTAAAAATAACGGGGCTATGCTATACACTATACACTACAGTTCAATCGGACAACGCCGTTGTAGTATCCTATTGATTGATTGATTGATTGATTGATTGATTGATTGATTGATGATATATCGTCAAAGGGCGCCAGCCGTAGAAGAGCTTCAGGGTGCAAAAGAGGTTAATCCGGGCCTGGTCTTTATAGCTTATGTCAAAATCTCGAAGTATTTGTTCAATATTTACCGAACTACAAAAAGAACAATTCAAACGGTAAATGCCCGATTTCATATTATCGTGTGTTCTGTCTTTAGCATTAAATAAAACGAAAAAGTGTTAATGTTGGATTTAAAGTTTAAATATTTTGTAATTGTTGGTTTTTCGTAGAATATTTGAACTATTTTCTGATACTTTGCCAAAAGTATGGTATAGACATGTAGTTTGTGTGTTGAGTGTCAATGGGAGATATTCTTTTGATAGGTAACCTATAATCATTTTGTTTAATTAAAATGTCAATTATGTTTGGATTATAATGGTTTACGCGTGTTAATTGTTTGTTAAGTGTTTGGTGGTTGACATATCTTTGTTAAAATCTGGCTGTATAAATAGAACAGTTAAAGCTCTCTGTACTAAGGATTTGTAAGCTGCTAATGCATGCGCTTTGTGCTGACAGGATTCATTTGGGATAGGGATATATCTGCAGTGGCGTGCGGTGAGAATCTAAGCAAGGGAAGCAAGAATGATTTTGATTTTACCACAGTATAATATAATCCAGTAGTTTCACTCTGTGTCGGGGTCTTTGATCTTTGTGTCGCCGTCCTGTTTTGGCGCAGCTACCAGGAGTTGATAAGTCCGCCTATGTTTTAGCAGCAATTTAAAACTTTTGTAGCAGGATATTTGAAGATCTAACCTTTTTACTGATAGCTTTTGTAATTTTGTGAATTAAATATATTTCTTATCAAACTATGGCCGTTTTAAAAGTTTCGTTACAAACCAACAAAAACGTTGTGAAATCATTTAATAATTGCATGAAGTTTGTTTGTTTAATTCTTGTAGGAAAAAAATCATAAAATACAAAATATTATATTTAGGACAATTTTACAATTTCATGTTAAAGGGATTCACTGAAAAGCTAGTGTATGTAGTATATTGAACCAGTAGACAGAATGAAATCTACTATTATTAAAACAGAAGTTTGTTTGTATCAACTACATATTTTCTAAACTGAATTTCCAAAAATATTATGATTAAATATTAATGCAGGAGTCTTGAATCTATAAAATTCATCCCTTGAGTAATGCTCCAAACCCCAGAATTATTTATTATTTAATAGCTCTTGATGAATAAATGATTATATAAAAGTTATATTTAATACAAATACATACATTTATTAATAAAAAGTATTTAGAGGTTAGAATTTACTGAGCTGCTAGCTCGGAGTCGATTATGCGCGTAGATATTGTGTGACAAAAAACAGGGAGTGAAACTACTGGATTATATTATACTGTGATTTTATTATACCTAGGTGCAGTAAAAACAGTATCATAAGGCTTATAAAAGTTTTTTAAATAAGAACTTTTCGCTTTGTACTTTATGAAACTTGTGATAGCAGATTATAATCTTTATTAAAAAAGTATTTATAATGCACTACAAATATATAAATAAATTGGAAAATTCAGACATATTCCAAACACCTTATTCATAATTAAAAAGAAGGTAAGGACAACAGAATAACACATAAACTACTATGGGTTGTTAGCCACTAATTTGTGTAGGCTTCAATTTTGAAATATCTGATGCACGTTTTAATCTTTACTAAATAAATAAAAAATTATTTTTTTTTCTAAAACTGAGTGCAAAAAAATTCTTTCTCTAATAATTTACAAACAGAAATGACGCGATTGAAGGGTATTGAAAATACTCGGGCCGTTTATCGAAGCAGCCGAATTTGCAGTCACCCAATAAGCAATTTTAACTTTGCGTAAAATCAAACTAAATAGAATTATTTCCTTCTATGAAATAATTTTAACTATTACGAGTTAAAGTGATAAAATTTTAAATTCAGTATCATTCTCAAATATACAGTATTTAATAAGTAACACTTAATTAACACTAAAAGGAATAAATAATCCAATTTATCTGAGCAGCGATCATTTAATAACATGAGGAAGCCAACCGCTTCAACACAGTACACCACCCGCTAACGACAATGCTAAATTCAGTAAGCAAATGAGTCGTTGCTTATATGCAAGTATATGTAGTATATTTAAATCTGCATTACCGTTCTGTGCACGTTTAATGACCGTAAAATAGTAGGTATACTATTTTAGTGGTTTTGCTGCACGAAATTGGCAGTTTTAAGTTTATTAAATGTCACAAATTTAATAAATAAATGATAATTAATTAAATAATAAATTAAGTAAATAATGAATAATCTTATCTTATGTAATCTTATAAAAATAGTTTGGTAACATTGTTTTTTTATGTTCAAATAATTTCTAAGGGAAGCATTGCTTCCATGGACCGCACGCCACTGTATGTCTGTATGTGTGAATTTTCTGTATATGGAAAATTTATTTACTGGATTAATTATAATGGTTAAATCTGAAAAGCTAATAACCTTATTTTGTGTCTCATGTAAAATTTATGTTTTGGTAGAGTCTATTAATAAGCTATAAAATGACAGCTTAACTGCGGTAACAATTGTCAGGTAGATTAAAATAAATTTGCGAAACTTTTTATTAATCTGATTTGCAGTCTGCCAAATTATTATATTCACTACAAAGATCAGCTGTTTTTATTACCAATCATAATAAACTAATATAAAACATAAATATAACATGGGCAAGTCTAAAAGTAATAAATTTAGCGAAGACATGCATCTCAACTTGCCACAAGAAGAGTTAGGGATTTGATTGTAGCAAAAGGCGGTTTAACTAAGTTATTAATTATTCAGTTTCTGTTGTATGGGTATGTGTTCTGTTTAAGAAAATATATCGTTCTTTATGTGCTATTGTTTATCTTACAGAAGGTTTCCAGGATCTTTTAGATTAGAGTATTAAAGGAACTAATTTGATAGATTAACTATAAACACACATCTTTTATGTCTTGTTTCAGAGGTGAGTATAATAATCTGGCAGCACTCTGTATTTATTTCATTAATTGACTTTGTTTATTTTTTATATGATTTTATAGTTTTGTTAAATGTATTTTTACCGACTATTAAAAATTTCACATGCTCTTTTGCATTTTACTGGACCGATTAATTTGATGAATAAGAAGATACCTACTGATGTTCTGGGAATAAGGTTTCACAAACTTAATAATTAAGTACGTATTCAGGTGCAACGCAATGCAGGTCAAGGAAAAAAGGTCATCATTATTACTTAAACATTCAACACATTTCAAATGGCATCCTGTTTTTTAATCGTGTCTATAATTGTGAATCAGAATTCATTTTAGAAGATAAAGATTATCATTTAAAATTTTGTGTTTTTTTTAAATAAAAAACAAAAATTATTTTTATGTATAATAAGTAATTCGATCTAGTTTGCTGCAAAATTACAAGCAAAAGCTATGAATATGAACTTTAGTAGAAATTATTTATTTAATAGAAGTGAAAATTCTGTTCAACGACAACAATAATTAAACTTTTAATTAAAGTTTTTATACCCGCCAATAATGGCTAAACTACTAAAAATCTTTTATTAAATGAACATGTAGAAATATGACAATCTAAGGTATTAATTTTTGAACTTTTCATTAGCACCATTGAACCCTGGTATTGAACCACTTTACGAAATGGAATAGCCGCTAAACACATTTTCACCAATGTATTCGTTAAGGTCCAAGTGTACCCAAAAAACGTGTGTTGTTTGTTTAATAAATAATATAATAATGTGATAACTTTCGTTTTAAGTTAATAGTCGAGGAATGTTAAAAACTTACTTACCTAACTTGTTTTGGAAAAAAAAGTTTTTTAATTAAATTATTTCACGTGTTATACGTGAAAAATTAATTTTGGAGAAACTGTACATTCAAAATTAATCAAAATAATACCACTTATATTTCATAGTATTTGAACTATTTTCCCAAAATTTTAAGAAAATCGTATGTCTAGGGACTAAACTATTACCTCCTTTTTGCCAAAAAAGGCAGTTTTTTTTTGGAAAAAGCAGGTTTTTTGGCAATAATTTAGTCGCTAGACATACGATTTTCTTAAAATTCTGGGAAAATAGTTCAAATACTATGGAATATAAGTGGTATTATTTTGAATGTACAGTTTTTCTAAAATTAATTTTTTACGTATAACATGTGAAATAATTTAAATAAAAAAAAAATTTTTCCAAAACATGTTAGGTAAGCAAGTTTTTAACATTCTTAGACTATTAACTTAAAACCAAAGTTATCACATTATTATATTATTTATGAAACAAATAACACACGTTTTTGGGTACACTTGGACCTTAATTTAATTTATGCAGTTAACTAGTCTGCCAACAAACTAGAAATATTTGCTACATCATCGCTATTTTGTGAGAGAGCTGAATTTATGCAACCATAAATATTCATAAATCTCGTAGAGATACAATTAATGCTATATTGGAAACGTATATATGTATGTCCAATTTTATCCCCCTTATCACTAGAACGAATATACTACTAATAAATTACAAATATACTAATATTAACTAGTATATTGATGTTAGTAAATGAGCAAAAATTAATTTCGCCAATATTAGATCTAAATTGATGTAAACATTAATATAGCAGCTCGCTATTAATTTTATATACTTATTAACTACAATGGCAATAAATAACAACTGTACATGATATTAAAAATTATATAACAAAAAATTGAAATTATTTTCGAAAAATAGATTACTGCTGTATATGTTTTATTATCTCAGTATTGGTATTATATATTTCGAGAGTATATAAGAAATGTTACCCACCTAACCACACATAAAAAGAAATCAATGGCTCTTATATTTTGTGTGTTTACCGATATTATAGCAAAAACTATTCGGCTGGTATGGTTGCTTTCCTCTGAATTTTCTTTCGCTAATCTACTAGTAATTTCAAATAAAAACAGGATTTGTGGTTTAGTAAGGTCACAATGCAAAGTTACAAAATTGTGTATATTTTCTGTATTTATTTGAGCAAAAAGTTAATAAATACAAAGTACTAAATTATAGCATGTGTTCGAAATGAATTCATTTCAATGCACAATTAAATAGGCACACATGTAACAGAATACCATCATCGTCCTTAGTGATATTTCAACTACAACATAAACACTTCATTAAACTCTTTTTGCAGTTTTTCATCGAATAAAGGCATTTAGATCTTCTAAGCGTGATTTCATAGCTCAGTTAGCAGGAGCGAGGTGATTTAAACTAAAATTGTTTCCGGCGCAGGCTCTGTATCAGCTGCCAGTAGATTCTTTACAAAACAAAATTTAAAATAACAATTCTTATTTGAAAATGTTTAATACGTATAATTTATATAAATTTCTTCAGAATTACTATTTTGCTAATTCAAGGAAAAGAATACTATACTTGTTTTTTTTTGTTTAAAATCGTAAGGGCAAGAATCGTATTATCCTAAATGTACATTTTCCATGTATAGTTTGTACGTTTTCCTAGAACGTTAAATCATCTACTTCCCTTTAACGTATGCATTTTATGTTATGACAACGCAAGCTTATACTCCTTATTCTACCTGTTTATATTGAAAAAGAGAAAGCATGCAGGTAAAATTTTACAAGCCGGCTACTGGTTTGCGTAATGTAAACCTACCACGGCTTATAATATTGTTCACCGACTAAATATACACTAAAAGTTGTTGCATACAATACAGGCGTATGCATATAAGTAGTGTATATATTTAGTTTACATTTAACATCTATTATAGAACACTTAATAGTAAACAATCTGAAATTACAGAAGATGAATCTAACTATTACCATAATGATATGCAAAAAAAGTGATCGGACAAGTCTCACTTTAGAAGGTGTTAACTTAGTAACGAAGCATTTTCGGACACACGTTTATAGGAACTTTTTTCTTGCTTCGGCGTGGAAAACTCAATCTACATCTTCTAAACATCTTCACAACTTCTACATCTGAACATGATAAAACTATTGTTGAAGTCATACAAAGGATAAATTAATGAAAATAAAATGGCGCATTTGACTATTGCGTTTGATCTTTTGTTAAAAATAGTGGCCCACGGTCCTAACCAACACTATGCACTGAATAGCTAGTATAAGCTTTTTCTAAAAGGTCTGTCTATCTTTTTCTTTGTAAATAAAGTAATAGTTCAGCCAAATTAGAAAAAATAGCGGAAAGTTGAGATAAGTCCTTGGATTTTTGCATAAGCCTTCCTTGTAAATAATGAATAAATTACGCCCCCTAACGGTTCTTGACTTTTTTTCAAGACTGTTAAATTTATCAAGATGAGGGAGGTTAGGTACATTTATTTAATTCTCTACCAAAAATGTCTAAATGTTTTCTCGTAGCTCACGTTCGTTTTGTGTCATCGACGAAAGAAGCTATGTCATACATGGATAGCAATTTGCAGTAGTAAATTTGCTCAAGGACCTTTTAGACGTAGCTTTTTGTGGTCTCATATTCATCATGAAATAACTAAGAAAAATTTTGTTGAGAACCGTCCGCGATTGTGGCCTAGCCATCTTTTACCTTAGCATTTCTTCGGCAAAATCCATCAGGTGGTATTATCGTTATTCTTGGTGTCAGACGGATGAAAATTTCGTATTGGCAAGCAAGTTAATACTTAGGTTAGTACACTAGAATACTCAGATTTTTTTTATCTAACTCAATACTGTGTGATTAAATTTCTTACTTGTATTAAATAGTTAGTAAGGGGCACCACAAGGCAACAGTTTCATTTTAAATCGTGTATTTCAATCATATAGCAAAAATCATCCAAGAATAAGTTTACTCGATACCAAGATCTTATAAATAAAGGAAATTAGGATTTCAAAAAAAGGCGAAACACCCTGTAAGTATTGAGCTGGATAAGAAATCGACTAGTACAGGTACTCTCCTAAGAATTAACATGCAAATACGAAATTTTCATTCGACTGGAACCAAGAACATCAATAATATCGCCTGATGGATTTTTTGGAAGACCTGATAAGGTAAAAGATAGACGATCGCGTACGGTTCTCAACAAATTTTTTCCTTAACTACTTCCATGACGAATATAAGACTACAAAAAGTTACGTCCAAAAGTTCCTTGGACAAATTTGCTGGAGCAAATTGCTGATTCATGTCTCTGATATATCTTCTTTCTTCGATAACACAAAACGATGGCGAGGTACAAGAAAACATTTGCACATTTTTTGGTAGAGAACTAAATAAACTTTAGTATATCTAACCTCTCCCTCACCTCGATAAACCTAATAATTTCCGAAAAAAATGACAAAAATTTAGGGGGCGTGGTTTACCCTCATTATCTCTTTGAGCTTACCACCTACTGTGGTGACTCTTTGGGGGTTATTTAAAAACCCACAAAGAAGGCTTATGCAAAAATCCAACGACTTATCTCAACTTTTCGTTATTCATGAAAATTTGTTCTAAATTTACTGAAATTTTAAGGAAAAATGATAGTAAACGGTAAGTTAATAGTAAAATAGGTAATATAATCACTTATTGCTTATTTCTGTTTCATCCTATAGTATAAAAAGGGATTTTATAAAAACTGAAGTCAAACCATATATGTATTTAAATAAAAACTCTTTTCAGCTGTTTGCGAATTACCTTCTGAAACTTTCTACTGTAAATGGATACTAAGAAGATAGGACATCAAGTACTTAAGTGGATATAAATGATTGAATGTGCTTTTATAAAATAACGAAGATGTGGTTATTAATCAGATAGCTTTTTGCATGAAACTGAATTTTCTCATGTGGAACTGCCAATTTGTTCCCACATTATCAGTCATTCACAATCATGCCAGTTCAGTGGTTGGATGGCTACTTATGACCGTAGTGGAGTGCATCTGATGCACTTCTTCAGCATACACGCATATAAAGTGCATAGTAGACATTTTTCAAATACTGCCACCTTTGTCGAGATATTTTGTGTGCAAACCCTCTCTTCTACACAGCAAACATGATCTATCTAAATTTTCTCAAACGATTATAATTAAATTACAAATTGTACCTGTTCGTCTTTAAAATGCTATTTGACTTGTCTTTTATTAACTTGCATAATTATATCTACAAGAAATTTTAGAAGATCTAGATCAATTATATCTAGAAGGTAGGCGCTATCGTTCTTCTGAAGTGACATACTAATTTTCTATAGCCGCTTTCAATATCCAACTACTAAACACCAGGCGAATCGCCAATAGATATTACAATACAATCTTAAATTACCTGCTCAAATTGAATGTCAGGTATGTCTTAACAAACCAATTCCATTTATCAATAAAACGTGATCTCTTTAACAATTCCCAACGCTTGAGATGACTTTTCATCACTTAGGATTACTGTCTAACGTTTTTATAATTCATTATACGCAAAGTTCCCTGTTTCGTTATACGCAAATCTGGGTAATTTGTTTGGACAGTCCTTAAGCTGATGGATCTGAATATAATCCTGCGAGTTACATCTTACAATTTATCTAGTTTGAAATGTTACTGCGGCAGAATTTCTCGTAAATTGCTAAGAAAATAAGGTCATTCCTTCACATACGTACATAAGATGTAATGTCATTGTTTTTAAAAGCTTACGTCATGAAGGCATCTGTTTTAGAGTGAAGCCTTAGCAAGCTTTAAGACCGCTCTTAGCTAAAGTATCTAAAATACAGTGGAGACTGTTTAAAAAACGAGAAGGTTAGCTTTTGCTTTAGACTAATTCTGAAACTTCAGCAATTTAACAATTAAGCGATTAAGCGAGTTGCTCTTGATTAATCTAATAGATTATGAGGTCGTAATGTTAACGAATGGGGTATTTGATAACTGCAACTAACTAACAGTAACCTATTAAGTACAAGTATGGATTACAACAAAATTAAATGCAACTCCGTAGGTAATTACTATTAGGGTCGTGCAGAGTAAATGTGTGTATGAAATTGCTTTTATCGCTTCGTTATTGACCATCTATAATATCAAGGTAAATTAATCGCAATGCATACTTCAAACATTAGTCTGTTTATTCCGCTTTATTGCTTCTACCAAACCTATTCTATTTTTTAAAGGGATTTCCGTAATAATCATACGGTTGATGCTTAAAAATCATTCTTATTTTTTGTAAAATGTTTTCCAACTACTTCAGCTTTATACAAAGCTTTAATCATCCAAGATAACTACTAACACTAGTTATACTTATAAAATCATTAATGTTTTCTTATGGAAAATTTATTTTATAGGATATGGCCATGCAATGTAGACTTGACATGTAGTATGACAATTCCTTGTCATTCCACATAATTAAAATTCTGAATCATATAATAAACACTTTGACCAAGTGTAAATAAAAATTAAAAGCCTTCCTCAGAAAATCATTCGAATCTAAAGAACTCAACTGCTTTTCTAAGTTAATAATAGGTCTATGACATTTCGGCGCAGCCGATCCAAAGCGAGGACTTTTCGGCGCGAAGATTATTCGGCGCTAGCACTTTTCGGCGCGAGGCCGTTTCGGCGCGGGTATACATATTAAATATTTAGGTTTTGCTGTAATCTTTCTAATACATTCATTTTAGCGATCTAGACTAAGTAGCGGATAAATTAACTCCTACATAAATTGAAGTTACTTGAAAACTTTAGTCTGTGCATCAGAACACAACACTTTTATCTTAGTAGTATTTTATCTTGTAAGCATCGGAAATCGGATTATCATATAAGGAAGGTTAAATAATATTACTTAAACACTGTTGAAGTGTTTAAACACGGCCGTGGCCGAATGGTGTTGTGCTTTCGAGTACCACTTGGGACACGGGATTTTTCTAATTGGAAAATTCCGCCACCTCAACTATGGGTGAGTGTATTCGTGATGAACGGTACATGCACGAAGCATATGACCTTAGCAGTTGGTTCCCCCGTAGTGTCATAACATAACGTCATGTCAGAAACCGGTTTACAGTGTTGCTCGGAATGCATTCACGCATAAATTAAATAAGATTGTACTTTTGGAATCTTGAAATGTGTTTGAAAGCTTTGAAATTCGGAAAGTCAATCCGTAACCATGAAAATATTGAAAGGTTTAAAAGTAAAAATGTTTAGATCTAAACTTATACAACTTTGATTTTCGAAATTAAAGACAAGTGCATCCACAGTTTCAATTTCTAAACTTCGGAAAGTTTCAAATATAATGACTGGCTTAGGAATGTAAAAAAGTAAGATTCTAAGTTAGAAAAACCAATCTTTTTAGGTGCAGTATGAATAGCTTTCACCACAGTCGATTGAAAAGGAACTACCTTTAGGTAGTTAGTATACATGGTCCAACAAGAGCAGATTTAAAATAGAAACAGACTTTATACATAGTTCGAAGTCGAAATGAACTCGCTATAAATCTAAAGTTAAATACAAGTCTACATAAAATTAGTTTGGTAGTCTACTAAGGTGAAAACTGTCTGGCTAGTCAAACTCTACCTGCTTAATGATGTGCTGCATGTTACCGACTTTAAACAGAAATCCAGTAGTAGCTGTTGCTGTAGTAAATGATTGCGTGTCAACGATCTCTGTTACTCACGAGCGATAAATTTATTTTAAAGCTCTCCATGGCAGAAACTCAGTGCCAGTAGCAGCAAACAAAGTTTGCTTGCTGAAGTCACTAAATACTTTAATATGACTCACTCTTTGTGGTCTCTGATAAAAATTGCCCGTTTTGTACATACAGCAATCTATTTTTGGTTGTTCCTTGTTTAAGACAAAACTGATCTAGAAAGCTATTATTTTTTGTGTTTCATTGACGCAATGTATGTATTTCAACAGGTAACCCATAATTTTTATACTAATTTTTATACTCAACCAGCAAAGCGAGACAGAAATCTTAAAAGTGGCATATGAGTAACTATCGCCTTGAATAAAGAATTCTGGTTGAGCACTAATGTGCTTCACGTCACAACCGATATTAATAATTAGTTATAACTTTCCCGATATTGAAAGATAATCAGTTCGACTCAACATACATCTCCTCTCATTCATTAACATGTTTTTTCATAATATGTACTAATATTGGAATTCTCAATGCACAGAAGGATTTATCATGATATGTTAACTGGTATTGTGTACGTTTATTGTTAATGTTTTTGCTTCAGGGTTACGATTAGGCTTTAGTTGACAACTATTTGACTTAATTTTCCTAAAGAGTCTACAGCTAGTAAAATTTTCTTTATGAGGTTTGATGGAAAACCTTACTCCTTTATATCGGATTAGATTTTGTAAAAGAAAATAAATGAAATTACTTATCTTATTCTAGTTAAAATAGTTTCTAATGATAATGGATATAATTTTGGTTCTCTTCTGGGTTCAAGAGTCTAAATTTGCTGTTATTGTTTCCGTAATACATTAACAGTTAATTAATGCCTTTTTCTTGATCTAAAGGTAGCTGTAGTGTGTTTTAATTTTATTAGTATTTTACTATAGTAGTGTTAGTAGAGGTATTTGTTACACATGCCAGAACGATTTTGGACGTAGATTTACATAGAACGTGTAGTTACCTACATTCGTGATTTTGCTCAACTTTTTACTGCCTACATGTTAAAGAAACGGATTTACTGCCTGTTATATAGAGATTACTTTAAAATATTGAACAAAATTTTTCTATATTTTCAGTTGTTCAATGTAATGGTTAACATTTTTGTATTTAAAATTCAAAGATCAGAAAACTGACTATATAATTGAGAACTCCATCAATATCGATGGGTGTTTACCATCGAAAGGTATTGTCATATAGAGTATGCTCCATACTGGAATCCTGTGATTTGGGCCATAACCTTGACCATACGTTAAATGTCGCAAAAAACAATCCCGTGTGCCTTAAGCTGACTTGTGGCTGTAAGCATGTACTAATACGGAAGAATGTTAACACAAAAATTAATTACGGTTATGTCAAGTTATTTGTATTATTTATTTATTACCTAATCATAACGGTTAATTCAAATAACAATGTGTTATACCAATATTATACCTGTGCCTTCTATTAGACTATATTATGCTATTTTAAGAACAATCATTTTTGGTTTATTTCGAAAATTCACCTACTTTTTCAAGGAGGATATATCCACATAGATTTCATATTGATCGGATGAATGAGACAAGTCGTGAAGAAATCGGATCTTGTCAAACTTTTTACTTATAGTAAAAACTGTGTGGCTAATTCCATGCCAAATCACATAATTTCAAAACATAACCGTACTTTGATATCTGAGATTTTTCTTCCTTGCATAGATACATATGAAATAACATTAAATTAATTTTTTCAGATTTATTGGATGAAAAACAACCGAACTAGAAATTTTGAAAAATTTCGATTTTGCTGCACATTTTGCCACCCAACACTCTACATCATCTAACTAACATGGTCATAAATTTCTTATTTCTTGAGTTATCTGGCTCATCCACGTGTCAGGTTAAAGCTAGTTTTTTGGATCTTTTAGAGTACGAGCCCTGTCTCATTGAAGTTCGCATACTCTATTTTTGTTAGTTAAAAAACGACCCGCATTTTTTTTTCTTTGATTTACGCATGAGCTTTTCCTTGTTGTTAGTGAAGTGCTGTGTTTGCACTTATTCCATGCTAAGTTTCATGAAATTCTATCTAATGGTTGCTCACGTCGCCCCTTCAACTCTGATCAATTTGCGGACGCAAAAAGGTGGTAAATGGGATTCCCGCCTCAGTAAAATTTTATAAAACGTGACATGAAGTAGGTGCAGAAGCATACCTTATTCTAACAATAAGGAACAGTCACCTTGAAGATCAAAGGAAATTTTGGGAAAAATATTGTGGGGTGTACTTTGTTTTAAAATATAAAAGATAAATACACAACGAAACATAACAACAAAGCAACATAACTTATAATATAAGCAGGAGGTCAGTACTTTACTCTAGCAACAAGAAATAGTACTTTGAAAAATAAAAAAAAATCCAGGATAAAAATTGCGGGGCACCGTTTAACAGAAATACAAGTGTGCGAACTTCAATGAGATAGGGCTTGTATATCAAGAAACGTCAAAGACATTGCACAATAGGAAAGTAGCAGGCTCTGAAGGCAAATGTTAGTGTTTTTACAAATCTTGACATTGCTCCTGTGTTACAATTATCACCTCTTTGAGACTTTTTTTATAGAACCATTTTAGCATATACTTGGTATGGTTAAAAAATAAAAGAGATGTTTTTGTAGTTTTAGAAAAAAAATATTTTTGAAGAAGTTTGTCTTCGAACGTTTCTTTCTTTTCTCACAGTAGAAAGATAGCAGGCGCTAAAGGCAAGTTTTTCCAAAAATTTGGAGCACAGGGGCAATATCAAAATTTGTAAAAACACTAAAATTTGCCTTCGGAACCTGCTACTTTTCTACTGTGCAATGGCTTTGAAAATTTCTTAATATACTCTAAAAGATCCAAAAACTATCTTTAATTTGACATCTGGATGAGCCAAATAACTCAAAAAATAAGGGAGTTATGACAAGTTTAGTTAGATGATGCAGAGTGACGGATGGTAGCAGAATTTGTCAAAAATCGAAATTTTCAAAAACCTCTACTTTGGTCATTTTTAATCCAAAAATCTGAAAAAATAATTTAATGTCATTTCATTAGTATCTATGCAAGGAAAAAATTTGAACATAATCTGAGACATTGAGGCACATGGCTTTGGTCGATTTGGCATGAAACTAGCCATGTAATATAATTACTTAATGAGATATGTCGTTAAGGTGAAGGAACTTATCTATAAGCCGAGTAAGTATAACGAATAATAATAAAAAATAACATGGAAACGGATCATGGAAAGTCAGTTTTTTAAGCTTACTACTATGTTTATAATTTGGTATAGACACTGTGCAAGTGTGCAACCATAGTACCATAGTGCTTAATAACTATGTTCAAAGTTAAAGATTTCCTAAAATTTAATGCAATAAAACGATGATATTTTTTAGCATTCATACATCCCTTTTTTAGTTATTTACTACAATGTTATATTATTTGTCCACAATTCTAATAATTTTGTAGCCATACTATTTCTCAAGTGAAGCTGATATGTAATATTGTATCGAATACGTGTAGTGGCAAAACTTTTAATGTAATTTTGTCTGTAATCCGGTCTTTGATGTTTAGTAATTATTATCTTATACTTAAGTAGTTAAATAAACCATTACAAAAGACTATACAATCAAACTATTAAACAAATCACAATAGGTAATTTAGTAATTTCCTCTGCTTTCAAACCGCAATCTAGAAATTTACAATGAACAAAGTATAAGAAAGTAGCTTGTAGCAAAAGTTTTGCAAGCAGCATTATTTTGCTCTTCAAGTTATCAAATGAATATACGGTGCTCTAGATTTATTTTAACGTATAATCCTAATGCACTTCCACAATATTAACAAAAAGAAAACTTCCGTCTACTCTTCATTTACAGCAAATGTGCTTACATTTACAGGAACTTCCACTTTGTAACGCAGACAATGCGATTCGAAATTTCAAGCAAACTTCAAGGTAAAATAGAAAATTGTTCACAAAGAAAAAATAAAGCCTTTATACGCCAATGCTCTAAAATTTCAAATAAAACTTATTGGGTTTAAATTCGTCTGAAAAAACCTTATACCGCCAGCCTAGGTAAACAATTGGGAATTCAAGGTGTGATTGAGAGAAAGAGTGTAGACCTAAGACCACACGAGGGAAATATTAAAGATAGAACCTACAGGAACAAACCGTAGGATATTAAAGGATTCAGGAAGGTTGTTAGAAGTTCAATTCTTTGCATTCCAGGAGAGGAAGGGGCGCCGAGGATTTTCACTATAGGTATTTTATAAATGGAGAAATTTTTAAATATCCAACATACCGTCAAATAGTGACATGATTTTTTCCAAATTAAGTTGTATTGCCTAAAAAGCATTTTAGAGTTTAGTAGACTGCAGCTTTCTTTTCTAATACTACATAACGTTTTATGTTTATCCTTTAGAAGTACATACCAGCAGAGGAATATATATATATATACATAGAAATAAAAACTATTAATACGAGAGGTACTTATTCAATACGCAGTGTTTAGATGTAGTAAACAATCATGTTAAACATTAAGTAGTAAATTAGTTACTACGGTGACTTAAATAAAGTTTGGAAATACTTATTTTAAAAAACTCCTTGCTTTAAGTTAACATCAACTTCAAGTACATTTAGAATTGATTTAGAAAAACGAATTGATGTTATTAGCTAATGATTATAATTAATGTATTTCTTCTAAAAGAATACCTCAAAAAACTTATCACATAAAAATGAGTGACTGGATTTTTACCCTTCAAATCAGGAAGAGAAAAATGTTGCGATTTACAAAGCCTAAAGAGATCATTACATTGAAAGTTATCATATAACTCCTTACAATTAAAAATTAAATTCCCATGCAGGAACTGCCAGTCTTGGCAATAGGCCCCAGCTTGGCTGAATATTGTATAAGCAAATATCGTTATTTCAACATTGGTCTAAGCCTAGGCCAATCTTCAGATACCACACCTCGGCTGCTTTGTCGTGGCCCAAGGGTTAACCAACGACCAGGTACCAATTACTAAGTATCAAGCCAACTTTCAGCGCCCTAGTCTTGAATTCTTACTGTTTGTCCAAGCCTTAACCAATTCTAGTGTTTTTAGACTTGGCTTCTTACCCTTGAACCAAGTTTGAGCCAATCTTCACATATTTTACCAAATCAAGCTTGTGAAGTTTTCTGTCTTTATTATATCAGCTAGTAATTAATTAAGAGAAAAATATGTGAAAAGTTAAATTAAAATACCTACATAGATTATAATTATTATGACTAAATATAAATTCAGCTTTTAAACTTTTGCACGCTTCGTTTCTTCGAAACAAGCACATACATGAAAAGTCAGGAACGCGGCAGCCTTTGCCGTTGTAAAGAAGTTGTAAAGAAAAATAGCGAAGAACTGGCGAAACTGAAACATTTCGGAGAACCTATTCTCGAAAAATACTGTTTAGAAGATGGGGACGAAATGCTTTCGACATGCCGGCTATGAAGGCTTTAGAGGGACGTTTAGCTTTTACCGGTTCTCTAGATGAATTTTGTGCTCATTTGTTCCCAACTTGTAAAACATACATTCGGTAAGAATATTGATCTACGTTTTTATAAATATCATAAAATTCATAACCAATTTTACTTATGTTTACAATAATTTACCTCCAACAGAGAATGCTTTTTTATACCACATTCGAAGGGCATAACATCTGTTTAAGAGTGCTGCAAATGTAAATTTCCCCAAAACATTAGAATTTGGATGGCTACGGATGCAGACGGAGCAATAGCACCTATTACGTCATTAGCATCTCAATCAGATTTTCTCAAAATACAAACATTTTGCAACAGCAATCAAGTATATGTACAAGAGCATGTAGATGTTTTAAGAATGATGTACAGTGTATAAAATCTTGTCTACGTGAAGGAAAACGTCGTACAATAAAACAATGGGGTTTACATATCACATCTTATTTATTACACTCACTTAGAGCGCGCTACACTAATTAGATTGAGAAAAATGAAACATTTTCTCTTTATTTAACTTCTTTTGACTTCATTCCTCTGCTGAAAGGACTGCTACTAAAACTACTGCCTTCATAGCTCAACCGGATCCTTTACAGTGCTAAAGTTCCCGGTGTATTGGGCACCTTTTAGCATTTCCTTATTTATAGTTATAGTATAAGTGGTCAGCAGTCGCTAGAAGTAATAACTGCTTCTAGCGACTGCTGACTAGCTCGGTTCTATCAAAATGCAGTCTGACTCCTTTTTTGAGAAACAATATTCAATAAATTATTACTATACCAAATTTCAGCGTTTTCAAATCACTTCTTTATATTGACCTCATTTTGAAGACATGCGACCACCGCATTGGTGCTGATGCAATGCGTTTGATCATTACGCTGTCAGACGACTGTTTTCCAGTTTCTTATTACATAAACTGCTTATTGAACAATTTTCAGCTTTTAGAAAATTCTTAGATGACGCTACTTCTTGTTACAACTTTCAAGCTGCGCTGACGCCGACTGTCCCCATATCCGAGTTTATTTTAAGCTAATATTAAAATATTAGCCTTTATAAAACTCTTACACTTTTTGGTCGCCAGCTCCTGGGCTAATAGCTATCTTTCTTAGTTACGTTATTGAGCTGCCGATAGTCCACACAAAATCTCGTTGACCCGACCTTCTTACTGACTAGGACCACCGGTGATGCCCATGGACTGCTGGATGGCTCGATGACCCCTTGCTCTTCCATATCGGTAATAAATTTCTCGGCTTCTGCTCGCCTTGCTAGAGGTAGACGTCTCGGTTGCTGTCGGACAGGCATAGAATTGCCTGTATTGATTTTATGTCTATATCGGTTCGTCCCTTCTGGCTCGTCAAGAGCGAAGATATCTTAGTATCGGTGAACCAAACCATGTACCTCTTTCACTTCTGTTCTATTAAGGTCTTCGCACGAACTAATAACCATAGCCACTAATTTTCACCATGGTCTTTGGGCACTGGTTTTGGAACATCAGCCATCCACCTGACTACTCGCACACACTGTCCCACAAGGGTACTCTTCTTCAATGTCACCGGATCCACATTAACGTTCATACGCCCCACCGGTACTGTCTTTCCAACCTTGATCAGCGCTTTTCCCACCAGCATGCCAATATGGATCTTCTTATCACAGACAGGTTCCATCATTCGCACACATCCTACCCGAAGATCTCCATCCAAACCTGCCTCGACCACCATCTCGCTTTGACCCGGCAATATCACATCTTCTGTCAGCAAAACCCTTACGACAGGATATTCTCGTGGGTGCAACGGAAGTTCTTCGTTACCGACCTTCAAAACACCCTACTTCAAATCCAACGTAAAACCAAATTTTCTCAGGAGGTACATTCCCAAGATGAAGTCATCAGTGATGTCGGCTACCAGCACCTCATGATCACGTTATTCACTTCCAATGCCAATCTTCATCTTCACCACTCCGCGTGTTGGTATTACTTCACCCGTCGCTGTACGGAGTTGAGTAGTTGTCTGTAATAGCTTCATACTTGTTCGTAGAACGTCAGGGCGTATAATTGATTTTGTCGTCCCTGTATCAATAAGTAGTGGAACAATTCGGCTAGCAATCTACGAACAAACTGCCGGTACTATTCTTTGATGTTAAGGCATGGATGTTGATCTCCGGGGCATCTCCACTCAAGGTCAACGTTCGCCCCCTTTCGTCGAACCCCTTTAGTTTTCCGACGGCTGAACTTGTCCTTGTTTAGAGCAACAGCGTCGTATGTGCCCTTGTTGGCCGCAGTTCGAGCATCGGGTTTCTCGAACTTCTAGAGGATTCCTCTTACGACTGTCTTCCTTCTGAAGAACTCTAGGCTAGGGGAATTAGTAACTCCTCTAGGCGATCTTTCGAACTTCCTTCTTCTTCGGCAACGATTCGAACTCGCCCGTGGCCTCGGGATTCTTGCTTTGCGGCTTCAAATTCTAGAGCATGGGTAAGCGCATCATCAGTCGTTCTTGGTCGTGCCAGCCTTAATGACTGCTGTGTTTCTCCGTCTCTTAACCCATCAATGAAGTTCTGCACAGCGAGTTGTCCCAGAAATGAATCGGGTACCGTAGGGTACGCCAATCGGACAAGCCGCGGAACATCGGCTTCAAACTCCTGAAAGCTTTCTCCATTCTTCTGGACACGATTCTTCACTTGCGCGTGATACACTTGTTGAAGATGCGCGTCTTCATACCTCATCTCCAATCTAGACACTAACAACTGGTAATCATTTTCCTGTCCTGCTGGAATTGTTTGCACGACGTTCAACGCGTCTACACGCAAAGCCACAGTTAAAGAAACGGCCTTTTCCTTGCCTTTCCATCCGTTGGCCCCAGCGGCCGCCTCAAATTGTTTGTAGTAGGTGGACCAAGGTATTTTTCCATCGAACGTGGGTGGTTTTACTTTTATCCCTACGGCAGGATCCTTCTTCTTTAAATTGTTTCGGCCACTCAAAAGTTGAGGGAAACCGTAGTTGACTCATTTTATCTTCCAACATTTTAGTTACGCTATCTTTCTCAGTTGTTGGTGGTAATTGCATTTGGGCTATTTTCTCTTTTACCATCTTTATTACCCTATCCTGTTTCTCCAATTTAATTTCTAATAGTCCTAACGCTTTGACATTTTCCAGCAATTCTCCTTTAAGCCTTCTAGAACTTTCTTCGGAGTTTTCTAGTAATTCTTCTTTAAACCTTCTAGAACTTTCTTCGGATTTTTCTAGTAATTCTTCCTTGGGCATTCTTGAGTTCTCCAGTAAATCTTCTTTAAGCATTCAAGAATTATCAAAAAAATTTTCTTCCAGTGCTTTAGTGTTTTCCATTAGTTTCCTAGAATTCTCTTCGGACTTTCTAGAGCTTTCCAGTAATTCTTCCTTTAACATTCTAGCGTTTTCTTCAGACTTTCTAGAATTTTCTTCGGCTTTTCTAGAACTTTCTTCCATTTTACTTAAAAACAAATTATCAATTGCCGGTCCAGATATTTCGAAGAGGAAACTTTCAGGGTCTTCTTGCTGTTCCAAAAGCCATTCTCTTTTATTAAAATTTATTTATTAAAACGCTTTTAAGGCCCGTTGTGTCTAAATCTCGTTCTTCTAGTTCGTGTTTTAAGTCTATTACTTTAAGATCTTTTAACGATTTCATCGCCATTTTGATTATTCGTTGTAATTGTTTTTAACACTAAAAATTTATTCTCACAGCACTTTATTTATTACGCGATTGTATTTACTTTAAAATCCCACTCCTGACACCACTGTAACGTTCTTTTTAAAATAATAACAAAAATGCTGTTTCATCGTCTATTTACAAGGAATATTATTTACATACACTTAATTAAAAACACTATAATTATAAACTATTTAAATGCTAGATATTTAGAATGTTAAAGTAGACTATTTATATAAGAACTATTTATGTATTATTACAAGAATTATTAATATTTATTTCTTCAACTAACATTCGATTACTAATTTACACAGAGCACATTTCAATACGACACCTGTTAAACATTAACTGATCTCTCTTCTATCCGGGAAGTCGTTTTTATACCCCCTTGTAAATGTTCTAGTAATCGCTCGAACCTACCGGTATATCGAATACACTAGAAGGTCGGGTGTATGAAGCTGTCGCTCTGGAATATTTTGCAACTTGTCGACGGCCGGCCGTCCACACCATTCACACGTATTCTCGAATGTTCGACGGTCGGAGTAAAAAGGGTTTTCGCATTCGTTACAATACTAATTAAAATTAAAAAATAAGGTTTTCTACCCTTAACGAATAAATCACTAACTTATAAAGTAGTAATTTGAATTTTGTAAATAAATCTTTTAACACTGTCGAAGCATAATAAATAATAAAATATTTTTCTTGGTCATTTATTTGCGAGATTTACAATCTGCCCCATAGGGCAATAATTAAACAAAAAATATCTGACATCTTTAATAAATATTACAGTATAATTTCGTTTACATAAACGTATTGGCTACTGAATTATCTGATAGAAAAATTGTACGCATCCAAAACACGTGAAGGCACTGTTGGTAGACAAGAAGAATGAATGACTAAGAACAGATATTCTTGAAAGTTTTACATAACGAACAGAAAACTGCTAGCGTCCATTAGCAAAATATAGTATTTGAAGGGAAAACACAAAAAGTGAACAATATTGTGGTTGAGTATTATTTAACACTATACTACTCTCTAAAATCGTGCCTAAGAGTAAAAATTCTTTCAAGAACCATTTGCAAAATGTAATAATTCACAATACTTTTCTCACGTTCTTCGTATGGTTATATAACTCTGTTATTTTTTATTACATTTTGGATTCTGTCTTTTGGGGTTTGAATGAAGGAACACAAGGTTTTATAAAAAATAGAATATTTCAGGCAAACTCAGACTCTTCAAATGTTAGGATGTGTTAAATTAATTTATTGATTAGTAGAGACGCATTTGTGTAAGTTAACCAAATTTAGTTAATATATGTGAAATTTTTACATACAATATAATTATGCATTTGGCCTTGCATTGCAGTGAGTAAAATATATCTGATATAATACAACCTTTGATAATGACAGCTTAGCTGTCGAGACAATTGCGCATATATTATAATAAATTTGTGAAATTTTCAACTAATCAGTTTTATTTATTTCATGCATATGGAGTTTCATCAAATAAGGTCAGAAACAATAAGCAAAATATTTATCTGCAATTCCTATTTGTAAATCTTCCTCAAAATGATGAATTTGGACAGTTTCTAAAACCCTACAGAACCTTCATTTATAAAATATCCTCTTTGGTATGTAAAGAATTTAATTCCATTAAACTGGACTTTAATTTTAATACCAACTGGCATTAAAAAAATCTCTCGGTACAATTCGTAATGCGGTCACATATATAAGGGCAGTTACTATGCAAAGCGTGATATATATCGCGGGGTCTGGAATACCGGATTCACCGGAACCGTTCTAGATCCCAAAGGACGTCACCAATCACAAGCAGCATTACATTGTGAACAACTCGTTCGACACCAAACAGACTCAGACTCTAACAAATCAAATAATCCTCGGTTGGCTTTTGCTACAAGAGGCTTTTATTTTTTCTATGTTCAGCAAGAAAACTGTCAAAATTCCATTCAACGTGGACTCTTTCCGAGGACAAACAATTGAAACGATTTTATTTTATACTTACTAACCTCGTTCTTTTGTAATTTTCAGAATTAATAAATTAATTCCATATAACACAAATTTAAATATTGGATGCTAATGGAAAATGTAAAACTTTGTCCTTCTGTATTATTTCGAAATAATATATAGGATAATTCAATAATAGATATTTATATATTCAATGCTAATAAAAAATGTAAAACGGAATTAGAGGATGCCAAATGTACAATTTAATAAAAGCAATTATTTGAATGCTGACTACTCTATGTTGTAATCGTTAATTCCATACAATAACATTTTGAAAGGAATTAAAACAATAAACAACTAAATAATGAAAATTATAAACTCTGCACCGGTCGTTTAATGTTTCGTTTAATAACAATCTCTTCAATAAAATTGATAAAATATATGTTAAAAGAACAAATACTGCACCTAGTCATACAAAATATCTTATTCAGTAAATGGCAGTAAAAAGCTTTGTTACTCTTATATCCTAGCATAGCCAGAGAATGACAAAAACGGCAAAACATGCAATTATTTTCACGTTAAAAATGAGATTTTATGTTTTAAGCTTACTAACCCAACCGAAAGACCGAGCGATATGATTTTCCCGTGCTCAGAATATAATAAACAGATTGTTCTAAGCCAGTAGGGGTTCAACAAATATTATCACAGTAAAAGGATTAACAGGAACGGTTTTCTTATTTATGTTTCAATTACTACCAGTGTCTGGTAACTTAATAAGTGACAACACGACCTCTAACAACTTGGATTTAAACATCAAATTACTGCTTGTAATTAAAACGTATCAGGTAAAGTAATAAAATGAGATTAAATTATAAATTAAACCTTAAATTTTAATAATATATGCAACAATGTATTCTTTAAATGCTTACCTGTTTAAGCCAAAACAATAACATTAATTGCTACATAACAAAATAATTCTTGTAATACAAAATAATAATATATCCTAAAATACACATTTCTTTTTTTTTTTGTTTTAGAGATCGAATCCAGCTTTAGCTTTATTTTAATGAATTCTTAATTCGTGCATCTTTTATGCACGACCTTGGAACCGATAAGTAGCTACGTACTGAAATAACACCCCCTTGGTCATTTCATCGTAGCGCTTAAAGCATGTACACTTGTGCGTTAATTAAACGTACCCCCATTTAAACAGAAGTGGTTAATTTGCTAGTTGAAAATATGGGTTTAGAGTTTCAAGGTAAGTCGTCTTAACCTATCTTACAGTTATTTCACTTGTATTTATTACGATGTATTAAATATAGGTACGAAGAATATGATTTTTTTTTGGAATTTTAGTAATAATATGTCATAAGTTTCGATTCCCGTCACTTCCTGCGTTCTAATATATACATTAAGGAGAAGCATCTTTGGTGAAGATTTCCTGAAAATTTCAGACTCCCCTCGACTCCCCTGCCTGAGTTAGTAATTTTTAAAGCTACTACTGCAATTCACAGTTTATTTAAAATTTAACATAAAAAGTGCAACAAAACATTCTTTAGATAATTAAACAAAAACCAAATGGTATCCAGGTTTTTTCTTGCACAAGTGGAAATTTTATTTTAATTGTCGTTATTCCTACAAAACAGTTCAAATGTTGGTAAAGAACGGTATTTTTGCGAACATTGTTAGTTGAGATAAACGCGATGCGCCCGTTTTTCGACTGTTACACCACAGTGTGCTGTCAATAGTTATCATTTTTTTGTCTACTGATCTTAATTCATCCAAAGGCCATTCTAGTTCAAGAGATTGCTGTTGCTAGTACAAGAGCTCCATAGAGTCTTCCGATTAAATCATTCTTCAGACGCTATCAAGTCGAAGTCAGAAAGAAGAACAAAATTAGACGCTACGGCCAATTAGCGTCCTCTGGATATTTAATGAGCACATACTATTCTTTTTTGTACAACAAAGTTGATTTCGTATAAATAAAAACATGGATCAAATCTGACGCTCAGTGCGGAACATCCGCCGGTCTTGAAAGGTTCACCTTTCAACATAAATTAATGCTTTTGCATTTTATAAAAAAAAAATATAAGTAATCATTTTGGTAATAATCATAATAGTTTTATAAGGCTGATTTTAAAGTCATAAAATTGCAGAATACTAATTATTCGGTATCTAGAGGAAGTAAACACACTTTTTGGACAGCACGATTCACCATACAATGAGACGTTTTTACACTCACAACTCGAATTAATCCGTTACTACCTTGATGCAAAGCTCTCTTCCCATACGCCAAGCTAATGGAGGCAGATCCTCTGTTCCCAACGTTAATATTTGGTACAGCCAGTTCACTGAAAGTTCATCATAAAGCTTATACTTTGATAGTGCATTTTTATAAAAACGAAAGCACCATCCTATTACCATTTGCAACTTATAAGTGAAGAGTAACGCGTTAAAATGTCCAAATCAAAAATTGCTGCAAAACTAACAGGTATAATTTATGTCTTTCAGGGATATTATAGTTAATGCTTGATATAACAGAGCTATAATTATTAGTTTCATATAAAAAGTTAGGACCTTCCCACCACAATTTTGATATCGACAAGTCATAAGGACTCATCCCACGTGATATTAAATCGGCAAGATTATTATTTGACTAGACATGATTCCATTTATACTTATCTCAGAGTATTGCTCAATTTCGCTGACTATTGGTCATCCATGATAATATAATTTTAAAATCACACCAATAAAAGATTTTATGTCCGACTGCGTTATAAAGTACCGTTTATAATATAGTTTTGCAGCTATAAAGTAGCTGTTAATAGTACAAGTAAAATAAACTAGTAGTAGTAAAATAAAGTATAGCAATAGCAAAAGTACATTACAACATATCCAGTTTTCCAATGGCAACTATATATTACACGTCTAATTTTCTTCTGTCAAGAATAGATGTCATTCATAAACTGATTTTTTTCTTCGGTAATGAGCCTAGTAGTCCAACATAAAGCTTTGAATGCAACTCGTACATAATTGGAGATTGTAGACTCGCCCTTTTTATAGCCCTTGCTCGCTTCGCACGCTCGGCCATAAACTGGGCTTGTCTATAAAGTCTCACATGTACTTGTTACATAAATAGCTATTAAAGGACTTATTTTGAAAGGCTTTAACTACCGCTTTCATTAAAAGCGTTAATAAAATTGCACCGATTAATTGTAACCTAGGCAATGAAATGGGTCTCAGTGGTGTTACCTTGGATTCGGAACAAAATAATTTAATAGATATATCACCAAATGAATCGACTGACTTTATGTAAATACACCCCCGCTGGCACGTTCCGAGGCATCACAAAACCCGTGTAATTAAAGGTTAAGGAAAGTGTTAATGATCTGGTGAACTTGTATGAGAATGACTATAAGCGGTTTTAAAGTGATGACAAAAGGTTTACAGAAAGACAGCAGAAAAAAAAGAGTTATATTTATTTATATTTAGAGTTTAGAGTTTTGAACATTAAACAATCTGTAAAAGTCTTTGATTTTATCTAATTTTATATTTTTATCCGCAAGTGACTGAAAGGTGTTTTTGAAATAAAACCATTTATCGTATTCTTTTGCATACAACGGCAAAACGAATTTTTGCAATTCTAACTCTAATTCATTATTTTGACTGTTTCCTATTTCACTTTCAGACACTGAACTGTTACTCATTGCCGTAAAAGACGATTTTGTTTCATATTTAACAATTAAGTTACGCGCTCTTATTGTAATGTCGAAATATTCGTTTTCAACATCTCCCTCGTGTCTAAAGATGCATCATTAGAGCGTGAATAAACATACTACCCTGTTCCCTTACTTGCAAAGATCAATTGATGTTTCGTGTATTGTACTACATTTCCTAGACATATGTAATACATACGAGGTGTGTCTAAAAAGTTCGGTGATTGGTATCAAATAACAAAGAAAACAAAAGATAGAAACAAATAATCTCTATTGGCCTTCAAAATAATCTCCTGACAACACAACACACTTTTGACAGCGTTCATAAAGTTTCTGGAAGCTGGCAACAACTTACTTGCAAAGATCAATTGCTGTTTCGTGTATTGTACTACATTTCCTAGACTTATACAATACATACGAGGTGTGTCTAAAAAGTTCGGTGATTGGTATCAAATAACAAAGAAAACAAAAGATAGAAACAAATAATCTCTATTGGCCTTCAAAATAATCGCCTGGCAACACAACACACTTTTGACAGCGTTCATAAAGTTTCTGGAAGCTGGCAACAAAGTCATCTTTAGGAATCGATCGCAGAATCGCTGTCACGCGTTCTTGGATGGCCAACACGTCCTCAAAACGTGCAGCTTTTATCAAAGTTTTAAGGCGGGGAAACAGAAAGTAGTCCGCAGACGCCAGATCAGGGAAGTACGGTGGATATTCGAGAACAGTTACGCCATGCTGAGCTAAGAATTGCCGCACTCGAATCTGCTGAGCTTCTGCTTGTCGACGGCCGACCCGAACGTAACTCATCCTAAGTTGTTTCTTTCCCGTCGCAAAAGCGTTTGAACCACTCGTTTCTACTCACGGCTTGTGTCCCGTACACTTGCACTAACATTTCAGCGTATCCTTCGTTGTTCTCCCCAATTTGTAGCAGAACTTCTAAATATAACTCAGAATATATGCATAAGAATGCTCGCGCACGTTTGACCCGTTTCCTTTGAGATATCGAAGCATTTACCGAATCTTTTAGACAGACCTCGTATACGAGTATACATGGGCGACTTAACAACTTTCTCAAATACCGGTATCTTCTCAAAATTCTTAAAGTCCAAATCAATTTTGACCTTCTCACCTTCATATTCTCTTTATTTCACGTATACAGTGATCTAGTTGGATCTCTTACAATGAATTCAATCAGATCTGCATCTCTAATTTGATTTAACAATGCAAGTGCTGATTTTTGAAGAAAAGATTTTTCTTTAATATTGAGAACGTTAGGCGGGTTACAGTTCTTACATTAGGCACGTAGCTTTTATTATTGGCTTTGAATCATTTAATGATTGCTTTTGTATATTGGGAACGAGCCACATCAGACCTAAAAACATATTCATCATTTACGAGGATGGGTTGATTAATTCGCGGCCTACCATAGTAGGTCATGGTTTTTCTTTTTAATTTTTATGTTTGCATCTAGTAACATCCTGTCACAGTTTGGCATTAAAATTTTGTCCAAGTCTGTCAAGTAGTTTTCATTTAGTGTCCTATCAAATTTTGTAAGTTGTCGGTGTTTGGAAAAATGGATAAAACTGAGATTCGAGCCGTGATAACATATTGTTATATTAAAGGTTTAACACCTACATAGGTTAAAAATGAAATAGATTCTACGTTAGGTGAATCTTCTCCATTGTTCAGCACGGTTAAAAAGTGGATGGCGGAGTTTAAACGTGGGCGTACCAGCAGTAAAGATGCACCACCTCCAGGAAAGCCGAAAACCGCGACTTCTGCTGAAATAGTCGAGAAAGTCCACAGAACAGTACTGCAAGATCGCATATTCAAGTAAGTTGGATGATATAGCAGAGATGTGGGCATAAGAAAATTATCGGCGTTATGGGTGCCGCGACTCCTTACCGCTGAACAAAAGCTCATCCGAAAAATCACATCTGAGCAATATTTGGAGCTGCTTCAGCGCAATCCAACAGATTTTGTGCGCCGATTCATAACAGCGGATGAAACTTGGATACACCATTATACACCAGAGACCAAACAGCAATCCAAACAATGGACAGCAAATGGTGAACCGGCTCCGTAAAAGGCGAAAATAGTTCTTTCAGCCGGAAAGGTGATGGCGACGGTTTTCTGGGACGCAAAAGGAATTCTTTTGGTTAAGTACCTTGAAAAAGGAAAAACAGTAAACAGCGAATACTACGCTAATCTACAGCTCTACCAAAAAATTCGAGAAAAAAGACCCGGGTGTGCCAAAAAGAAAATCTTGTTTCAACAGGGCAATGCACCATGCCACAAGTCGGTTATCGTGATGACTAAAATTAATGACCTGGATTTTGAACTGGTACCTCACGCACTCTACTCCCCTGACTTGACCCCGTCGGACTTCAGCCTATTCCCCAACTTGAAGAAATGTCATGCGGGAAAGAAATATGCTTCAAATTTGGAAGTGATTGAAGCGACAAACAGTTATTTTGAAGAGTTGCCAGAATCTGCCTACAGGGATGGGAAATAGAGTTTGGAACATTGATGGACCAAGTGCATTCAACTAAAAGGAGATTATGTTGACAAATAAAAACAAATTTATTCTTCTAAGCTATTGTTTTTTTTTGTTAGTCCGCGAATTAATCAACCCATCCTCGTATATGATATTTTTACGTTTCAACAATTTAGGCATGTACTCTTGTATGTACTCCTGAGATGTTAATTAATTAATCAGTAAAAATATTCGAAATTCCTCTAGAAGAAATGTCCATTGTACATGTTCAATAATACGTGAACATTGTACTGATTATTATGATCTGAAAAATCCCACTTCATGAGATCATAAATCTGTACTGTATTTCAAACTGGAGTACTAGTATTTATTTATATATTTCAACAAGTTGTATGTTACATTATTTTGTATTGAATATATTATTATTTTGAAGTAATTGTATTATTTAGTGAAATAAATAAAGCTTAGTAAAAGTTTCACAGTTTTATTAAAATATAACCTGACAATATTGTTTCGACAGCTATGCTGTCATTATCAAAGGTAATATAATTATATTACATTAAATAATTATATATAATTATATTATATTGTATGTTTGTTTATAATTATATTACCTTTGATAATGACCGAAACAATATTGTCAGGTTATATTTTAATAAAACTGTGAAACTTTTACTAATCTTTATTTATTTCATGATTATGGAGTTCCACAAAGTAAGGCTAGAAACAATAAACAAGTATTATTTAGTATTTCATTCTAATTAAATCAAGTACTTTGTTTATTTATTAATTTAGTATATTTTAAATGATTAAATGTTAAGTTTGTATTTTAATACATTAATACGATTTACGCTGGCTAATTTCAAATTTATTATATTAATGAGACCTTAACTACTTTTTTCAAAAAATTCGTGCTATAACATCTGTAAGTCAGTTGCAGCCGCACGATGAGCCTACATCATAATAATAATAATCGCCCCTCCCTCCCGCACAAGCTTTAAGCTTCTTGGGCCTGTTTTCCAGATTATGGGCAGTAGTCGTTATTATTTTATGAAATATCTGGGTTATGTTATAAGTTAAAGTCATTTTAATTGTTAATCTTTAACAATTGTGCATAATGTTCATAAAAGGGGAATACTACGTTAGATTTTAAATGAGGGTTCTTTCTCTACAATCCTTTGTATATGATTTTATATCTAAGTCCTAAATTAATAAACAACCGCTAAATTAGATAACCAGAAATCTGTTTTATTTGTAAGCAGGTAAATAATGCATAAATTTTCTAAATTTTGCTATGTGAAATTCAAGTCTTATATTTTATAAATTCTAATTCTAATGCAATAATAAATGTCGGTTTACTTTAATTTTTATAATTACTATATGAAACTGAGTTGGTTTTAATAATGCAATCTTATTTTATTTTAGCGAAATTATCAATTATTATTTGTAAAAGCTATTTAGGCAAATATATTAAAGAGATGCAATATTGAATATAGTTTTCTATATTCAAATTCATATTTTATTATGGGCTAATAAAACAGTTTAATCACACATCAGACCTGTGCACTTTTAAGATACAAGACAGATCTCTTCATCTTTAGTTATCGCTTTCCAATTTACGAACATATACCGTAGAACACTTTCGACCTTCTTTTTACAGGTAAATGTATCTTGCTTTTCCATCAATTTTTATATTGCTGCATACTAATAAATTTATTTCTTTTGTCCTTTTGTAGATTTACCTGAATTACGGCAAGAAATGTTTCCCAGTGCCATATTTATTTTTCTGTAACACATTAAAACGTATAAGAAATATATATATGTTTCATAAAATTTTAATCTTTTTTAAGAGGCTTATAAAAATTCAACATTTACTTTCTATTGTTTTTACAACAACATTCTATTCATTAGTTATAACTAACCTTTTATACCTTTCATCTATTAAACTAGGTATCGTCTACAGGATTAGTTGTATCTATTGCTATATGTACCTTTATTATAAACACCCACAGTGTTATTTTCTTTTACGTTGCTACACTACACTGTTTTCATACATCTGTTTAATAATCTTCCTCGGCACTACGGATACTCTTCTATTCCAGATTTTCCACCGTTCAAATTAAACTACTGCAACTTTATCCTTGTTACTCTGCATTTTCATTTCTGTTACAATGTTCAATTTCATACTAATCGTTGCAAAAATAATTTTTTATGTAAAAATGAATAATCGTAGTTCCAATTATAACATTTTCCTTCTATTTTATATTAAAGAGTAATTCCATTTCATTTTAAAACTATAAAAAAAATTTTTGTAAAAATAAATAAACACATCAATACAAACGAAAACTCCCAAATAAAAGTCATGACAAATATCGTAGAAACCGCAAATCGGGCTAAGTAGACGCTTATACCAAAGGTATTGTCTAGATGTTATAATTACACATACTGTATATCATTACCTTAAATGAAAAATGTTTTCCATATGCAAGCGTGTTTTAATTGTAAGCTAAAACTGTTGTACTGCACATGTTATTCCCTATAAAACATGCATAAAATGCAAAACGTATTACGTAGTACTTATATAGCTACCTTTGTTTTATGTTTCTACCAAAATGCATAATAGCATGAAAATATTGCAGATTTCTGTCTGGCTGTCTCGTTATTTTCAGGAGCAATATCTGAAACCGACAAAAAACGGAACAATAAAGTTGGAAGTTTTGTATATATACGCATAAAAAGTAAACTTTGCAGAAGCTAAAGTTTATAGTATATATTTTCTAAACAGATTTTAATAAACTAACTTATACCGAAGTTAGTAACTTAAACTTTCAGCTCACAAACTTCTTAAGTTGTCTAAAAGCATAATTTATTTTTACTTACGTTAAATGTAACAAATTCCCTGTCCTCATCAACTTCCCTAATAATATCATAAGTCTTTTCTGAAGTTTTCTTGAAAGTTATTAAATCATAAAACCTAGTAGAATTAATTAGCATAATAAAGTTTAAAAAAAGGTATTTTTTAAATCATTAGAGATTGCTTCAAACAAATGCCCATGTTACATTGTTAGTTAATCAAGAAATTGTGTAAAACTGAATAACTTAATTAAATTGAACCAGTTATCAAAAGGGTATATTACTAATAAAATATCAGTATTAGTAGTATTTCAGACAGTGAAGGGACTATACTTTTTCTACTGAAAAATAATCGACTTTACTTGTAATATTTGCATGGACATCAACATTTGGTACTTTATCAATTATACCCTTCTTGCACTAATACCTTCAATTTATTGCCAACTTCAGCAAAAGGCTAATTCTCTGTAAATTTAAATGCATGCAAATCTTATCACAGCATTTGCTGTGACAAATCTTATTATTAGTACGCATAATCACATTCTTATTTCGCACATCACATAGATCTTTATTTTAATTAATCCTTATGTTGGACTGGTTTTAATACCTCTAAAATCTTCTAGAATTGCTGAACTTCTTCGTTCATAACACGGCTGACGTCTTCTTTTCCATTTCCAGATTAATTCATTGGTTGTATGGATACTTGTATATAAATTGTTTTTCTATATTATTTAGTTTTGGTTTTATGAAATTATGGAAGCGTAATTCCAGAAAGACATCTTAGGAAGTTGAAAATGAATTCCACTCAACTGCGGCGTATATGGACATAGATGGTATAATAGTATATTAAAGTATTAGTTTCATAAAACACGTTTTTAGCGCACGCGTTCAAGTTTAGAAAACGACCCGGGGAGTTTTTTAAAGACAAGTGCGCTAAAACGTCTTATAAAACGAAAACTTTATACTATTTTTTTGTTTGTAAAATTTGTTAGGGATATGTTGATAAGTAGCATAACAGTTAGCAACACTAGAAATTATGCAATTGTTTATTACATAACCTCGCTTAATCTGCGGGTCGTAGAAATTCTCATTCTTATCTCATACACAGAAAGCCTGCTAGTAACGGGCCGCTACTAAGCAGCAGGACCATGTTCAAATTTGCCATGTGTATTATACGTACTGTTGAAAATTATTATAAATTCAAAGTAGAATGTATGCCAATATATTTGTGACATAAATAATTGCTACTTAATAAATTAAAAACTTGGATGAAATAAGAATAATTATATTTCATTTCATAGAATAAATACCTTATTTGTCAAAGAAATTAATGAGGTATAAATTCAATACTATTTTCAGCAAAGAATGATTTTTGTTAACAAAAATAATTATTCATTGGATCTTTTGGATATTATAACTTATAAGGTAAAGATATATAATTTTATAAAACTGAATTTTATTACATTAAGTTTATCGTGAGCTATTGCACATACACAACACAATTTACGTTAATAATAAAGTAAAAACCGTTAAAATAATGTTGAGCATGTCGTATTTCGTTAGTAAATAAGAAAAAATATGTTTAAACGCGTCTTATGACATATATATCTTATTTAATTATTATATAATAACAAGAAGAAAACGGTTTCAAATTTTAAAATATTGTAATAGCAAAATATAAAATATACCCATTCTTTATACATAGAAATTTTTTGATAGTTTGAAGATTAAAACACCAATCCTGGAGATTTCATCACATTTGGTATTTAAGTTTTACAATCTCTTACATGTTACAGTATACGCCGCTTATTACAATCACGTTCGTATACGGCGTTATTGAGTCACTTAAGCGCCGATGCAATTAAGCAGTCCCTGTATAAAATGTATACTTATGGGATTGGCAACACAGGGAGATTGGCATGGGAAGTACGGTGGTGTAACTTCTTACTTGGGTGGTGTCGTAAAAGTTCTCATCTCCTTATTGTACTTGTAAAAATATTGAAAAAGTTTAAAAATAAATCAAGAGTATTCAGAAACTGTATCTCAGTTATGTCACATCTTTTGTCTTCCCTCCCTTTCACTGTCACTTTTTTTACCACATCAAAACGCAAATTTTTTAATTAAAATCTCGCATTTTATACTACAATCCTTCTCCAAACAATTTGTTCTACTTATTCTAGATATTTTTGCTAATAAAGTCGTAACTTTGTATTTAAATGAGTGCAGTAGATAGTTCCTGCCTGGGTAAGCCAATACTAAATTATTTGTATTGATCAACATTTGGCATGTTCATAATTTTTTCTAACAATTTAGAAATGAAAAATTATTTGTTTTATCGGGTTTTGCTTTATCAAAATTAAAGTTTTATTAAAACATGTAACGTTGCAGTTATGTCCAGTTTCAAATCACATGCTGTTTTTATCTTTATATTTAATTATTACCAAAAGTTCTAAATATTGGCCAGACTTGCTCAGACGAATATAAGAAAATGTACTGTAGACCTATATACACCGATACCTGAATCAAGTTGCATTTCTAAGCTTCTTACTTTTATTGTACCCAATGTGTTTTCGTCTCTTCGCAGCTTGCATGAGACTATTTTCAAGGCGGATTAATGAATAAAAGTAATAGGCAACAAATAAAACAATACACAAATAAAATGTATACAAGATAAAGAACACGAAGTTTCTTAACAGAAACTTAAAGGTAAACTTAACAAAAAGAACACAAAAGAGATGAAAAACGATAGCAACTAATTTTCTGTGTTTTTATGATTAAAATGATTATTTAAAGGAAATAAATGAAATAGTCATCGATCTTTCTGCTTCCTCGATGTTTTTTACATAAAGATATACCTATGTAGATATACCTAAAGATATATAAATGCTACTCGAAAAAATTAAATCTAATCTTTTAAAGAAAAAGAAATATAAAAAATTAATTATATTGATATTCTTTTTATTTTTTATAAATTAAAATTTCTCAATGGAATTGGTATCCAAAATGAATGAAATAACTAAATCTTTATTTACTGACGTTTTAATGATTTTAAAATTAGTGCTCACAAAATTCTGCCCTCTATATATTTAAGCCTCTTGACAAACCCCTGATACTAACTTGGTATCTCTATCACAGTTTTATATACAATAAATAATAGTGTGTTGTTGTTTATAAGGTAAATCTAATATCTTGTTTATTATAAACCGGTGAGTTCAATTTCCAATAAATCTGTACTTATTTCTTCTTCAAATAATTTCTTATCATTAACGATGTTAATTAAATGTCTTCCCTTTTTAAAATTTCTTTTAATGTTGAAATATGAATGTTTATACTTTTAAATAATTGGGTTTATAAACTTTTATTATTAAATTATCACTTTAAACTTTATCGTTGACATTTATCATAACCTCTCTTCATTTTACTTTTGGCGTTGACATATAATCTCATTTAATTTTTTTTACATAACCTCACAATTTTTAATTTGACTAGCCAGAAGAATACACCATTCCCCTTCTGCGTTTTGTGGGTACTTTTTTGTTTCATAGGAGTTTTGGTTTATATAGATTTCCAAAGACAATAGAAACTCGCATTAAAAACAAAACTAAATTTGGCTTTTAACAAAACATAACCAAATCTAAGACAGAAATGTAGATCTTAACAAAATATATAATTCTTAGGTTCTATTTTGAATTTTAGTACCCTTATTTGAATGTCGATGACAAATTTAAATTCATATCACACTAAATAACTTAATTTACCTTCAACACATTTATTTACACATTATTTGAATATTTCTAGTTGCATCTAAACGTAAGCTGCAACCCAAATTACATAAATCTGTAAGGCAATGACAAACGAATGCAGCTCTACAAATATGTCTTCTAGTAACTTTAACAAAGAGACAACCTTTTCAGTGAAATACTCTTCAAAGTCCTGTGGTTAAGATCGAATTACATGAAATTCCAGCAGTACATCCTATCACACTTGAACTTCTGAATTATTGAAAATAAATCAATAATTACATCTGATACAGGTAACGTTACAATGAAACTCAACGGTTAACAATTCTTCTGGGTAAGTCGGTTTACCTATGCATACACCTTAATTACAACTAGCTTTATTTATTTCAAATAAAATCCTGCTAGAATACAAGCCAGTAACATTTTTACCTAGAGAAATATAAGCGCACAAAGTGCAAATCGTTATACTAACCATGAAAAGTTCTCTTTCGCTAAGAAAATTTGAATGTAACAGTATTCTTTGCCTGTATTAAATGTATTCGTGTGTATGTTGCTTTTAAGTGTTTAATTCAACTGTAATCCGTTTTCAAAATTTATTTTTTAAATTGAGGTTATGTAACCTTATAAATCGAAGGCCTGTAATTATGCATGATATGTGCCTATTAAATCTAAATAAATGCATCATATCTCCTAAGGAACATCTAAATATCTAACAATATATTTAGTTGAAAAAGTATTGTCCGGTTACTTTTCACTCTACTGAATCTGGAAAATAATTTGCTCCTCGACCACTATGGAATTTGTAAATTCTGGAATTAATTTTGATAATAAAAACTTAATATTCTAACTCTTGTTTTAGAATAAATATTCTGAAACACTACTTATGTGTTTTGCATGTATTTCATTCCATCACTAGATATGGAATGAACATTCTGTAACAGTATAATAAAAAAACGGTTAGCCTTGATTTCATTGTTTACATTAAATGTCATACTTTTTAAGGTTATTGTGCTTGTTTTCAAATTGTAAATACAACTAAGTTTAAGTTTTCTTGTGGTCTTGGAGAAAGCACGGTCTGTTACTCGGTTAGAATCGAAATTCGATGCTCGTGGTTCCTCACGCTCGCGTTCGGAATCTTCCACTCGCATCGAATTTCTTCTAACCTCGTTACAGAATATACTATTAAATGATCTTGTTAGACACTAATAAATATGGTATTTTTTGTTATTTTTTTCTGGTGCTCAAATTCTTTCATTTCTCAATGTATTGGATTTCTGCTTTTTAAACTACGATTTTAACAGAGCCCAGTTTTCTATTTTTTAATCACGATAAACTTCTAGATTTAATTCAATTTAGTCCTACTTAGAACTACCTGTTACAGTAATACCTAACAAGCCACTCGTCCGATTTTCAAAGTTAAAACTGCAGTGGTATTCTGTTTAGCTTCCAAGCTTTATTATCGGAGCTGAATTAATTCTTTAGTTGGGTCTTTGCTGTTTTTGCTTTCGTCGCTTCTTCTGGCCGTATAAGAAAATAAAAGAATTACAGAATCACTAGGAGACAAAATGAATGTGAAACAGAGTTTGAATACTGAACGGGTATGTAAGTTAACTAACTTTAAAGATTAATCAAACCATTGATGCAGAAAACAAAAGTTTCAGTTTAAAATTAGGCTGGGTTGATAGAAATACCAAGAAATAGTTCTAGATACTGCAGTGCAAACTCCGCAAGCACAGGATAATTACATATAAAACAAAGGAAGGGTATTCTTATTGCGTCCTTTCTGCCGTTGACGCTTAACTCTAAACCTCAATGTTATTTACGTAGTTATGTATCTTTGTAATTAGGTTTTTTTTGTCTTTATTGGACTAATAGTTTTATTATAATATAGTCCAATAGTTACTATATTAGTTTGATATACGAATTTTATTATTTTTAAAGATTTCTTTTTATTTAAATAGTACTACTATATTAAATCACGTTAAAAAAAATTTTGCGGAAGTTTAGATAAAAAAATGTTATAAATCGCAGAAAACGATAATACCCATAAATCTGTGTTTGCGTTTGCATAGTAATCAGAAGTAACTGGTTGGAAGCTGCTTCTTCTAATATGAATATCATTCTTTATCTAAAAAAGTATAAATTGACATAAACTGTGGGTAGGTTTAACCCACTAATCTTAAAATAAAGTCAGATTACAAGAAGTTACTGCGGTAGTTGATTTACGATCATGTGAAACTGGCTTTCTTGATTCCAACTGTTTTTCTTAGATGCAGCATTCGTACGGGAAATCGATTCCATCTGTAAACTGTATTATCAGAAGGGATATAATACAGTCAAATACTTGTTTTTATCTTATGACAGTGTTATAATAAGTTACATTGTAGCGCAGGAAGCTTATGTTTTGTTTACGGTCTCTAAGCGATAACATAGTTGATAGCTACTGTTCATCATTTTCTCAGGCAGATAGTATACAGAGAGAATGGTAATAAAAAACCCTATTGTCTATAACCGCGATGCAGTGGAGGGTTGGACGTGTAGAAAACGGGTATTATTCACCAAAGTGGGGACCGCAATCAGCAATATAATAGTGAGTCGAACGGTTGATGGTGTCAGGTGGAGGACGATTTGCATATTCAAATTGGAATAGTAGGATCCCTCCATATTCGAGGGTTGTCCAGCTACGATGTTTAATCACACCTCCACTGTGCCGCAATAGCACAATCCTTTCAAGCGTAAATCACCCTAGCCAAACTGTTCAATGATGGAAATGCGGGACCGAACTGACAACTGATAATCGTTAATCGGGAAACAAATTACAGCTTTGTAATTCCACAATTCTATTGCAAAAACGAAATATCATGATTAATTTGAAGTCATTGTGCGATTTGCTCGACGTCGGCGATTTCGACTGCTTTTAGTAAATAAAATGTACTCAAATAAATTGAGGATTTGAATTTCAACAAAAAGGGACATTCCCATTAAATCTTCATTGAATGAAGCTTATAATCGTAAATGTTATGTCCAGGAACTGCACTGCATGAAAATATTTACGTATTACTATATAAGGTACTGAACTTCTAGGAATTTACTTGCAAAATAAAACTAAAAATGGTATTAGAGATATTAAATATTTTCAACCATTTAGTTTCAGTTAACGCAGTTATCATTTTTAAAGAGGATTATCTCTAAAATTATTTAGCATATTATTCTGTTTTATTTATTTAAAGCAATTTAAAGTTATTTCAGAATTCTTAATTATTACAGATTTCACTACCATGGAGGCGGTATTTGTTTCATAAAGTAACTTACATGGAAATTTTAGCAATACCTAATGGTCTGACTTTTTAAATGGCGTATTGGTGAAAAATCATTATGAACAGATGTTTATGAACTCACGAAGTGAGTAAATTTGTTTAACCATTTTCAGTTTCTCCTACTTTTTTTAACTAACTCAAGTACAGCAGAACAAACTTCGTTTGCCTACAACTTAATCACTGCAAAAAGCATATCTGGATAAGCATAGGCTTGGGTATTAATCCTATCTTAACAGATAAGTGTATTTTTGAAGCAAATCGAAGATTTCTCAGAAAACTTTCGAGATCTCAAAAACACTTAGGACAGCAGGTGCATAGTTTCTTCTATAACCAGTAAATATCGGTATACTTAAAACAATAAAAGTTTATTTAACCTCCGATGTTAACGGCCGGTGAACGAAACGACCATAACGTGAACTTCATTGCCCGTCATCATAAGAACTAATAAACTGTAAAACTAAGTTACTTATTTCAATTCAGACATTGATAACTTGTTATAGATGTCGGTAGTAAAAGAAATATGTACTATGGAGACTATGAACGTTTGAACACGTTAATTGTATTTTTGCTTTGCTCTTATATTTTTATTAACAACTTAAAGTTTACCCTTTTGCTAAGTTTGAGTAAACTGCCGCCACGGAAATAGAGATATCAAGCTGAAACCGGTAAAGAAGTTAGCTTATACATTTTTCAAGTATCTTTATCACATTCAATCTTTCTAGTCCTCTTATATAAATATTAACTAACACATTCAACTTATTCAAATTCGACTGTGAGAGATAAGAGTGTTAAAATCATAAAACATTTTGAAAACAAATAGAAAATTTCTGTAAAGCAATTAATTAATAAAAATCAATCAACCATGGCGGCATGGCAGAACACATCCCAACTTTACACAGTTCGGTTTCTTGAAGGGGAAAAAAGCTATAGCTAGACACGTAGGGTGTCTCTTATTTTGGCAAAGTTTGAATTATGTTGAGTACACCCCAAAATCTTTTACAGAATGTGGAAAAACTTTATTTCCCCAAATACCAGCTATTTTGGTCAACACTAACGCGTGCCACCGAAGGGTTGAATTTTAAATGACATTTAACAGGAACCTTTTCCTACATTTTTCGATGAAACTTCTTTCAGTTACTATACTTTACTCTGAGATTATGTTTCCTACCCTTTTGGGATCGCTGAAAACAAATGTCAAAAAAGACCTATGACACATTGACAGCTGTCAGTTAACTGTCAACATCAAAGTATTGTATTTCTTGACAAATAATTACATCACCCATCAAATGCATCAAAAATGCATCACAATTTTGACAGATATAAATGTGTCATAGGTCCTTTTTGGATTAGATTTGTTTTCAGCGATCCCAAAAGGGTAGGGAAACGCAACTTCAGTGTAAAATATAATAACTAGAAGAAGCTACATCTAAAAATGCAGGAAAAGGAGTAAATCCCACGTTAAATGCCATTTAAAATTCAACCTTTCGGTGGCACGGGTTAATGTTGGCCAAAATATCTGGTATTTGAGGAAATTGGGGTGATATTTTTGGGTGTACTCAACGTAATTCAAGCTTTGCCAAAATAACGGACACCCTACTAGACAGCACCCTTAAGAATGAAATATCCTCTAAAAACCATACAGACAAACAGCTCATTCTACAGTAAATTTCAGTTAGCTATAGAATTTTTGTAAAAAGGGTTAAACAGCATTTCAAAGCCAACATTGCTTTCTAGATAAGACAGGCTAATTATGAACTTATTATTAGTTTGCAAAATATTCAACGTGCTTGTCTTACCAATTGGATGAAAGTCTTTGTAGAAACTTACCTGAAACAAAAACAAAACAATTAGCTTTTGAAGAAAAGTTAATGCAATTTAAAAAATAATCAAGATAAACAGAATTTAAAGAATACTTTAATTACAGAATCTTAACCTTGTAATTTAGTGCAAAAATCCTTTTTTTATATCTTCCGTTTTGTACAGTTGTTTCTTTCTAGGGACTATCAGTTCTCCTGCGTGCTTAAGCTAAGAATCAAAAGTATAAGCTACATGACATGTACCTAATGTCCCAGTGGACATTCTGTTTACATAATTATGAATAATTAGTATACACTATTCAAGAGAATTTGGTTGTTAAATCAGATTTCTTTTCATCGTTTTAGTCTTCTTGGCTCTTGCTCTTCTTCTAGAAGTCTGGTTATAAGTTCATTTGGATGTATTATTAATTTAACTCTGTATCTGATGCTGAACTTTAATTTTTTATCAAACCGTTGCGTCGGTATATTTTTAATTTGGTGTATTTTATGCAGCACTCTTATTATTGAAACGCGACCTTATTTTGATAGAGATATGCCATGGTGTGCTTTAAAATAGTTTTATAGAATAGTAGTTTGTCTTTTATTGGCAATTACGATTTTCTTCAATGGATCCAATAAACCAACTGCATTTGTTTAAATTATGTTTGTTTTAATATTGACGATTACGATTTTCTTCAGTGGATCCAATAAACCAAATGAATTTGTTTAAATATTGTTCTTAGCTGGTTTCGTTAGTTAATCTTGTGTCCTGGAGACCTACGTATTAGGTTGCATCCGCTTGCAGAATTTGATTTCCATTCAGTGTAACAGCAAAACAATTTTCTTTCTTCAGGGCGAAGGTCACGTGTCGATTTGTTTACATTAGCTTTCTTTCGCCATCGTCTTAACCACTGTTCAAATGGTTTAGACGATTTTGTGGAATTCTGGTTGGGCTGAAACGATCATGGTGTGAGATCGTTATATCGTCGATCTATATTGTTATGGTTGTATTTGTTTGTGGTAGGTCTGCTGTGCACAGTGAGTATAACGTAGGCTACCCTGCAGTACTCCAGATTTGACAGGGCACAGTTCAGTATAAGCTTCTTGCTTCTTGATATTTTACTTGGAATGTCCTGTTAGAGAGGTGGAATTTCTAGGAAGAGAATAAAATGGATACGGAATTGGATATTTAAATTTGTATAGTACTCGTATATGCCTTATTTTGCCTATACGTCAAATTGATATATCTTTGGTTGTCTCGTGGAGCTCTAGTCGCAATCGTTTTTGAACTTTCCTTTTTTTGAATTACTATTATTATTTATATTTTTATTTATTTACACTAATTACTATTATTGTTGTTTAGGCGTCTTTCTTTTCAGCATTTCTTCGTGATTTGTAGAGTTGTTTGTCACACCGCGTTCTGTTTTGTTGTTATGCCTACTACAGTTTCTTTTACATACAGTTTGTTTTTCTTTGGTCTTTTTACCGTTACCCTGTGATTGGGAGAAGGTGGTTACCAGAGTTTGTGTATGATGTTAGTTTTGGACAGGATTTGACTGGGAACTTTTTGGTATTACGATCCTTGGCTATAAAGAAAACTACAATATCTAATTCTGTTAGGACTGGAAGTCCAATAAGTGACTTGGTTTGTTGATAAATAATTCAGGTTCTTATTTTGCATTACTTTTAGTAGCACTCTTTCTTTGGTTGTTGTCAGCCTGGATCCCCAGAGAGTGTTTTTCATATTTATATAGTTCGTATTATCATAATTATTATAATTATTTGTATTGCGGATATTATTGAGTTAGTTTCTGATATTAAAGAAAACGCACGTTGGCCATGTCCAATGGTGTTATGATTTGGTTTTGTTATAAGGGAGCTCACTAGGTCCATGAAGTTCTTCATCCTCTGTTTAGGTCATTTAAGTCGTTTGCAGATTGCGTTATAATCGTTGGCTTTTGTTGATTTCCGGTTTGTCCTTGAGTTTCTTAGGCATATGTTATTCCTGGTTGAACATATCCTCTCTCCATCTTTCGTTCCGCTAATGTCGGATAAATTTTTGTTGTATTTGCTTTTGAATCATACAACCTTTATACTTAGCTGGATGGTTCTTACTATAGTTTGGGCACTTATTTAAGTGTTCTGCCGGGCACCTGACCCATAAGTAATTTATCGTATGTCCAAATTTTTGGTAGCGCATACACTTTCACGTTTAGCGTGCGATACTTTGAACTGTATTTTGGTGTTTAATAGTAGATCTATCTTGAATATTTCTTTGTTACTATTGTTAGGTTTGACGGATTTGACGTTCCAAACGTTTGTTATCTTGTGTCCTGTTTCTTGCAAGCTTTGCTTTAGTGTAGATTCTCGAGGACTACTCAGCAGCTTCTTTCTTGCTGAGACTTATGACGTGTGGAATTCTGTATTTAGTTATTCAGTTAGTGCTTCACGTATTTTAGAGTGTCTTTATATGATCTATGTTATATGTTCTATACCTGATATAGCGGTGATGGCTTAGATTCAGTGCTTTGTTTGTCTTTTTCTATTATATTTTCTGCTGAACGTGGATTAAATCTCTTACTACCTCCGTGGCAGAAGTTATTATTTTTTGAACTTATAGGTTTTTGCCTTCTAAATTTCTGATTCTTCCTTTTCGGGACTTGTTGCCACATATCTACTAAATTTAAGTTGGATGAGTATTCTAAGATTTGCGTTTGCATTGGATTTATTACTTGGAAATTATTTGATGGTTAGCTGTTGTATATAATAGCGTTTTGTGAGTGTGCTTGTTTTTGTAGTAGCTCCAATATTCAATATTGAATTCAGAAATTGTGGAGGCTTACATATGCTTATCGTGAAAACTAAGACAGGTATAAGGTTTACATAATTACTGCCATTAGGTTATTATATTGTTTTCGTTTTCTGTTTTCAATAGTAAATTAATTTAATGTTAGTCCTTACCGTATCACATATTCAGCATTAAAAATAGAATAAGGTTGATCAGTTGAGCTGTTAATTCGGTTGTTTTACAGTCTAGGTTTCTGAGGAAACTGGTTCTTTTTCCTTAAAAGCAAGAATCGTGTATGACCATTTAACGTTTTTTAACAATAATTTAATATTTATTAACTTCGGATTGCCTATACGATTATAGCCAATCAATAGTATGCAATTATAGCAAATTGCATACTTGACCTATTCAGGGGTTTGAACTAGAGACATAATCACTATTCTGATTATGACTCCGGTCCTCTTACCACTGAGTTACGGAAGGTTGGTCATTATAAGTTATTTGCTGTAATATTGAAACATACGTTTTTCTGTACGATAAACTAAACAAAGCTTAAACCTTCAAACGAAAAGTTCACATTAATTAAACTAGATTAGAACACAAAGTACGATACTTACTGTATATAAAATGCTCAAAGTTGCCGGCTTGAGATCTCGCTCTTTTTACAAATTTAAATTTCAGGTCGTAGGTATTGGTTCTGCAGTGTCTAATTTATAAAGGGATGGATAATAAAGGTTCCAAAAACACAAAAACATACACTAGAAGGGCGCCATCTGATTATGCAGCTTAATAACGATAATTAAATAGATCGAATAGATCAAATAAAACTAATACATCTGTCTGAAATCACTTTCTGTCAGAAAATAAAATCAGACCGATATAAATTTAGTACAAAATGTTAGTTAATTTCAACAAAGTCAAAATTAATTTAATGATGATATGATTAAAACCTTCATAATTATGGTTCTGTCTTACTGGTTTTAATTAACTTTAAAATCATATTTATTTTGGAAAACACAAAGAAAAATGATTATAAAAAGATTACAAATTTTAAACTCAAAAATTCAAATAATAATTCCCTACCTAAAGAGCTCTTGATTATTAAAATTTTAATGAATAAAAGTTGTATACTAAATTACGTATAAATAAAAACAGACTAGAAATTTTACAAAGATCCAAAGAAAATTCACATAAATATTTAACATTCAAAAAAATACATAATTCACTGTACCTGTAGTTGTCAATAATTCGCAAACCAAATTAACGCTAAGTTGCACAAAAATGACTCCTGCACGCACCAAAATGCAGGACGAATGGAGAAACTGGAATGTTCGTAGATTTCTGCTTTCACATCATTCAAGGATGCAATGAATTAACCCTCGTAATACCATAAAACTTCCATAGGATTTGGTTATTAAATAATTTTGATAACCATCGGCAAATGTTCGTTGTTTTTCTTTCAAAACAACCCACTTATTATTTAAATCTGAACTGAATTTATAAGGCACATAACTCAGATTCCATTTTTGATCGAAATTTCGAACACTGAAGATAAAGTCTGTAGTTATTAATTTTTTATCGGTATTTCGGTACGAGAATTACTTAAACGATATACAATACGGTAAACTGTATTAAAGCTATTACACTTTTAATAGGAAAAACTAGATTTCTCATTCTTCAAAAAACACAAACATCCGGAAAAATATTTAACTGTATAACGGTACTTTTATTAACCGCAAATTCTTAATTAATATCCGGAAACTAATTACACAACGGTATGTTTATTAACTGTAAATTTTTAATTAACAAGGCACGGCATCCGATACCGGCCATTGTCTATCAACTGTACTGTATCGAAACTTAAAATTGAAGTGAAGTGTGTCTCGGACCAGCAACTGAACTGAAGTGTCGTGTCTTTTTTAAAACTGAAGGTTATATTATTATAATTCGGAGGGCGCAGTTCTGCATAGACCAATCAAAAAGACGCCTGCCCCAAATTGAACAAATCAGAGCTATGTAGTACACGTGGAGTCGATAGGGAAGATTTTCTTAATTTCGCTACTATATTTTGACCCTAAAGAACTAAATGCTACGCAGTTAGTATTTCCGTGGACGAATAGTGCATGCAGATGTTGTTTTTGTAAGTCTAGCAGACACTTCAAGTTATTTTTTAAACGCATATGCGAATAAGCAAAAAAGATTTTTTTTTAACACGTAAAGGACATAAATTTGTTAAATAAAGGTGACTTGCTTTATAATATTTTCACAGAACCCAATCTATAATATCTCTGGGAACTAAATAAAGTTAGATTTACCACGATCCATGTTATTATTTGGTTTAAACCAATGTACACGTGCGTAAATGAAATACAGAAAGGAATAATTTATTGCCCAAGTGTTTTTTATAATTCTACGAAGATTTGAAACACCACCTTTTTAGAATAATCTTTATAAATTTATTTGCACCAAATACTACACAAGTTTATATTTTAAGAAGAACGTGAATTTGCAGAAACGGACTTAAGATTTTTGTAAATATGTAGACAAAACTAGATTTGTTCAGGACTGATAAAAATATACCGTTATAATACTAAAATACATTGAGCCTGTACCAAATATTACGTTTTTATATATTTGTTAGTGAATGCTGCTTTTTGAAAATGAGAATGAAATTATTGGAAACGTAAGCTTTAATTAAATAAGTAGTAAATATGGAATTGTACGTCATAAGATGTTTTCCTCAAACCACACAGAAAACTTCAAAATGTTTTTCGAGAATAGAATTCTAAGCATTGATATCTAGCATTGAAGTGAAAAGTCGGTGTTATTATTAAGAAAAATCGAAAGCATTATGAATTGAAGGGGGACCGGAACACCGTCAAGAAAATATCACACATAAATAAGAACGTATCTTCCATCTGTCAAGAATTTTCTGTAGAAGTAAAACTTTCTAATACAAAAGTCCTTGCATTACTGATTATGGCGAAGCTTCAATTTCCTAAATACTCCTAGGGAAATGAAAATGACTAAAAACCTATTTTAAAAGTCTCAAATTCACTAGAGAAAAAGGTTTAGTTTTAAGCCAGCAAAAGTAAATTGTATATACCATAATCAAACTTCAGACAACTGGAAGAGATATATTTAAGATTTATAGTGCTTTATATTGATATCGAACTCTAAATGGAGTTTTACTGTAAGGTGATACAGAATCACTTTGTTATAAATGCTGAAGTATCAATCCTGCCAGTAGATATTTCTCTGTTAAAAATGTTATAAGATTTTATAAATGCGTATCCGCTTATATTAATATTAATTGACTGTAAATTCTGGCACTGAAGTTAATTTTCCGCTATGAAATGATTTAGGCAGGGTCCCTCAAGAGAATTAGATTTATTTTTTACCCTTAGTAGGTTCGCTTTTCACAATACCGAATGGGTAGTATAAAACGCATTTGCATATTTTTTCACGAGAGGGAACGCTTGGCACATCTTTTGATTTTCATTTCGCATTCACAGGTTGTTATAACAAAGCTTTAAAGTACTCCACGCTTTTTGGAAAATACCCTCGGAAAGTCATGGATTTGCTGCAGTCTTAAAGTGTGTGAGTTGAGATGTTGCTTTGAAAATTAATTTATTCCGTTTGCAGTAAAATTAAGTCCGTGATCGTACTAATAAAAAAGTTAACAATACTACTGACTAAAATCTGAACTCTATCTGTACACAAAGAAATCTTAAAGTCGTAGGTCTTCAGATAAGAAAGTCGAATAGTAGGTCCCAAGTTGTTACGAAGCTTGATATGTTCAAGCCGAAAGTCAAATTCAAATAAGTTACTTCAAGCATTCAAGTTTATTGAAGATCATAAGACGTGACCACACTTTAAATTATTTTATCTTAACGTCCTTATTATATTTCTCAGAAAAACATCTATAGCAAAGAATATATTTCTCTTTGTTTATCCTACCGTGCGTTACCTAATCGAACAGAGAAGGAGTCACGACTGCAACCGGCAACGGCGGCAACCGAATCCAGCCGGCCACGAAATAGGTACGAAAAACATAATCAGTTGTCCAACTAGTCGACGCAGTATGCGCTTTGTAATGATCTTATAATGATTAATTTATGCCAAAGAAGTACAGAATGTTTTTCCACATTTGCTGAGTCGCTCATATGAAAGCAAAACAAACAACTTCAACTGAGACATTTTCAGGAACCAATCTAATAGAATCAAGTCTATATATTTAAAACACAAGGCTTATTTTTGTTCCAGTTCGTTTGAGAGCTCTACTAGGCAGATTTGCGAGATTCTTTTTTTATATTGAAGCTTTTGTTGTGTAAATTAGTCAACACTACTTAATTTCTGTATTTCATTCAGTTTAATATTTTTAAATAAATAAATATGAAACATTTATTTATTTGACACTTGACATGCATCCATTACATTGACATGCCATCTTACTATCCAACGGTGGCAACTTTTGAAACTATTCCCGATTATAATAGTTGCATATAGTGCACTTGCATTATTAAAGTGTTTAACGTTTGCTTTGTTATTAGGTTGCGTAGATATATATTAATAACAAAATGCAATAATAATAATAGCACATATATATATATATTTTAGTTGAAATTAATTTTTGTTAAGTTGAATAATGATTTTACATTAAATAATATTTAGAATGCAAATTCATATAGAAAAATGTATCATCGACTCTGCTGGGACTCGAACCCAGGACCCTCCACTGTCCAGGTGGTATCTCTACCAACTGAGCTACAGAGTACGACTACCAGCATAGCGAGAAATTTTCCATATGAATTAGAAATATCTAGTTAATTTGTATGTCTGCTTAAACATCTAATTCATATGGAAAATTTCTCGCTATGCTGGTAGTCGTACTCTGTAGCTCAGTTGGTAGAGATACCACCTGGACAGTGGAGGGTCCTGGGTTCGAGTCCCAGCAGAGTCGATGATAAATTTTTCTATATGAATTTGCATTCTAAATATTATATATATATATATATATATATATATATATATATATATATATATATATATATATATATATATATATATATATATATATCAAACAAACAAACAAACAAACAAACATTTTAATGAATAAATAAATAAATAAATAACTAAATAAATAAATAAATAAACCATGGAAAGAAAACAAATTGTACAAAACAGGGTATTAATATCAAAAGTGACACTCTCCACCTTTATGTAAAACATATATCTAAAATTGTTCGTATTTTCATGCTCTATTAAAGTACATTATAAGGTGGTGCCAAAATTGGAAATATTATTCCATGTAAAGGTATATTTAAAGTTATCTTTTAGAAACAATCAACTGGCAATCTCCACAGATGCAGTAATTTCAAAAGCGGCAATCTCCATATGAGTCAATCACCGTTGCCATACATATCAACGAAAAACTGTTGTGTCTATTTCAAGGCACATATTATTGTAAACTACATTTTATTTTCAAGTTTAACCTGTATTAGTACCTGTTAAAACACCGCCAATCTGGAAATGTCCCCATATGAGGAGAATTACATTATAAAAGTGATTTAGGTAGGTGTAAGGGTGTTACAAAGAAAGGGAAAACATCTGGATTTATAAATCTAGAGCAAATAGAAAAAGGGAAAGATGTAAATAAACTGTTGACCAAAGATTTTGGGAAATAATAATAATAATAATTACTACAACCCATAACCTAAACCAAGGCCGCAGAAGCTATAAGCTTGTGCGGGAGGGAGGGGGCGATTATTATTATTATGTAGGCCTAATGTGCGGCTGCAGCCGACTTATAGATGGAACAGCGCAAATCCCACAATTGTGTTACAGCTAAGGAAAACTGCAGAAAACCTTAACCAGATCTGCCAGCGCCGTGAGTCGATCCCGGGCCGCTTGGGTGAAAGTCCGGACCGCCAGACATTACACTACCAAGGCTGTACACTACCAATACTGGAGGACAATAGAAGACCTCACATTTTATAATAATGTTGTTCCTGCCATAACAGAAAAAGAAGAAGGGAACACTAAAATTGTCGAAGACGAAAGTACGGTTGGTTGAGAATATGTTCCGGAACTAAAATCTGTGTTGGTGTAATATAATCATATTGTCTTAAGCATAGTTTTGAGCTTAATGTTTCTTTTTGTGAAACAAGCGTTTTTATGTAAATAAAGATATTCGAAAACAGATTAAATCGATTGCATGGTCTCATTAATAATTACTGCACATTAGCTATATCTTGGTAACAAAGGTGATAATCTCCACTTTTTAGAAACAAAATCGGCATTCTCCATTCATTTATATAATTTTTATCAAATACTATTAATTTTTGAAGTAAAGTGGTTAATGTTTTTTGATATTATCAAATGAAACAACAATACTGCATTTAAAGTCTATAGTCTCAAGTCTTAATATATTTGTCTTGAGATAGCCACAGCAGTTTTTCGCTAATATCTCAAAAATATCTCGAAATCTGTAGATTTCCGCTTTTAATATTAGTACCCTCAAATATTAAGTGATGGCGAGATACATTTGCAAATTGTTATAAATGACTGGGATGACTATTATAATGGCGATCAAACTTATCGTGTTCCTATTAACACTGCTTTAGAATACGAAAATCTTATGTCCTTCGATAGTAAAAACACCAGACATATTGAACATTATTCTATAGGTCAATTATTATTTACTAATCTATACCGGGTGTCTTAAAAGTGTGGGAACGCTTGAATTTCTCGAGAACGACACATTCGATTACAAAAAGAAAAAACACGTGTTCCTTTATTTTTTGAAACCTATTCAGTTATGATATGCAAACATCAACCCCACCCCCCCCTGGGGGATGGGGCGGGAGTAAGTTGTGAAAATTTAAATGGGAACACCTATTTTTTATTGCACTTTTGCATTCTCCATAAAAAACTGTCCTCAAATTGCAAATTTCGCCCCCCGACCCTTCCTGGGAGTGGAAAGAGGGAAAATTGTACATATTCCCAGAAAAACAATCTACTTTTTTTTCCTCCAAAATTTCCACCCCCGAAGGGGTGGGGGCGTAGGGGAGTGGCGAACAATTTGTAAATGACAAGAAAAAATTTTGGAGGAAAAAAGATCGTTTTTCTGTGGACATGTGCAATTTTCCCTCTTTCCACCCCCAGGAAGGGTCGGGGGTGGGGGGACGAAATTTGCAGTTTTTTATGGAGAATGCAAAAGTGCAATAAAAAATAGGTGTTCCCATTTAAGTTTTCACAACTTACTCCCGCCTCACCCCCCAGGGGGGTGGGGGTGATGTTTGCATATCATAACTGAATAGGTTTCAAAAAATAAAGGAACACGTGTTTTTTCTTTTTGTAATCGGATGTGTCGTTCTCGAGAAATTCAAGCGTTTCCACACTTTTAAGACACCCGGTATATTTAAAACACGACTCATTTTTGTTCCACTTCGTCTACGAGTTCTACAAGACCGATTTGCTTTATTCTTTTTTATATTAAAATTTTTACTCTGTAGATTAGTCAACACTACTTACTTTTTATTTTTAAAACCTTTCTTTTTTTAGTCTGTGAAGTTTTAGTTTTATTTCTTAATCATTTATATTTTTAATTTAAAAGCATTATTTATAATCGATGCATTTTAATATGCGCAAGGCCGACTGTGTACTTACAGCGCTTGCTTCGTCACGTGTTGGTACTAAACATCCTCCCCCATATCTGGTTACTATACCGCCAACAGTTCTCAGTAGAGTTTTATAGTATTTGCTGTGTAGCATTTTCACGAAATTCGATATCACTGTCTGACTCTGTGAGTGTGCATTTCTGTCGATTAGGAGATTTGATGAAAAAGCAGAATAGCGTGTTCTTCTGAATATAAATGTCTACTAATGTCTACCAATGTTTTAGCTCTTAGGGAACACGATAAAATGACCGACAAAGTTTAAAAAGCTGGTATATTAAGCATATGATATATGTATCCAATGTAGAATTTTATGGTAAGAATGAGTGGGTAATATGAGGGAGTTAGCCGGAGGAGGTGAGTCAGAGAGGGTGATAGTTCGGGGCAGGGGTAAGCCGGGGGAGTGAAGATAAGTCGCAGAAAGAGATAAGTTGGAGAGGTAAGTTGAAAAAAGGAGTAAAACGAGGGAAACTAAGGGAAGAAGGTGGGATAAGTCGGGATTGGTTGTGAAGTGGGTTAAGTCAGGGGTGTTTGTTAAATAGCGCGTTCAATAGTTCGTCTGAGAATGGTAAAATTAGTATTTTCAACTGTTATGTTCGATTGCGTTTATTTAATAAATATTAATTTTAAATAATCACTCTTGGAAACCCAAAGGACCGACACAACGAACGTTGTTAAGGAAATCCTTCAATAAATTAGCCTTTTGACCGGCATTTCTTGACGAGGGTTTCTCTAGTTATTAATTAGTTTACTACTAACTAAACCTTGAATAAATCAGAGAATTTAGTAAAGAGCTTTTACATGTAATGCAGATAATAAAATAATTAAAAAATTAAATAATTAAAGTAATGACAAAAGTCAAAGCACAACCATAGACAAATGAAGTGTACACATTATAACACAGTGTTGTATTATGTAACGTAATGTACCAACAACAACTTCATGCGACAACAACAATAATCAAAACACACACATTATGCGGTATTGACTGTTTATACACAGATAAGGAAACATTAAACATTCCCAATTCACAAAATGTCACGTTGCAAACGTTCGCACTGACAGTAATCGCTAGTCGCTTGACCATAAGCGTATTATAATAAACATGGGTATTTATAATTAGTATTTTTTACTTGGAATTATAAATTTAAACATAATTTTAAGAAATTGTTATTTACGACATTAGGTAAGTTAAATAGTAAAAAAACATGAAGTAAACAATCAATAGGTACCTCAGTTTTTCGAAGTTGCTTGGATTGAATATGGATAAAAAGGCCTACCATTCTAAAGAGTTATTAATCTAATTTTAATGAGTTTCTTCAATTTAGGTTTATAATCAATTAAAAAACCGTATATCTAATAGGTTTGTTGCAAATATTTGGCGTATAAATTGTATGAGTATTAGTCATAAAAAGAATATCGTTCGAAATTTTTATTTTATTTTTAAATACGTTTATTTATTTTAAAGTTAAGTTTTTGATATAAGGAAGTGAAAAAGTTATGTCCTGTAAATGCGCATACTGGAAAATTTATGTTTATATGTTGTTATTCGTTATGTGCGTGGTTGTTATTATTGTTGGTGTTAGTCTGGTTATTAAATAGGGAAAGCTACTTTTACGAATACAATGTATGTCCGTTTGACGTATCATTACCTCTGAAACTTTTTTCGCTGCTGAATTGTACGACATTAAAATTCTCCAAATAAAAAATAACAAATAAATTACAATATATCTTATACTTACGTTAATTATTGATCCCGGTAGAGTCTTCTTACTTATTCAACTCATGCTTAGGTTTCATGGATGTTAATTGCAAAGGCTTACTATACTTCAACCATAAATACATGAAATGAATCATTTTCGTAATCACACCGGAATAAAGAAATACGGCCCGAGGTGAGATAAGATAAGAGTGCAAATTTCACGTTGCTAAGAATTCAGTGACGTACGCTAGAACCAACAGATTTTCATTGCTTCATTCACATTTATTTTTAATTAAAAAGGGGTTTGTTCCGCTACTGAATGCTTCTAGCTCATTTATTGTTTATTTTATCATTTAGATTACAGCGTGGCTTTCGCGTAATTCTAGATGCATTTTACATTTTCGCCCACGTGTTTGTGATGACTCAATTCTTGCAATTTTGGTTGAACTATACTAACTTGAGATAGAACACAGGAATAAATGAACGAGATAGATGGCGCCACCTAAATTTCGGGACACAATTCACAAATTTCACAAAATTCGGGAAAATATTTCCATCTTACGTTAAGTTCTTTAGATTTTATTCAGTTTATTCTTGACATTATTATTACCACAAACAATTTATCGTGACAAGCTATAACCAGAGATTAGTAATTTTAAACTTGGTTGATTAATAAGAATTTATCAAAATAGTTTAACAACATTACAATTCATAATTCGGTACTCAAAAGTAAACAACATTTAATGATTATCTAAAACCTACGCGTGTTAACATTCGAAAATGTTACAATTTAACTTATTTTGGGATCTCATTCTAAATACATTTTCACTAAATTTCTAAACCAAGAACTAATAAATTTTCTTGTGATAGTAAATAAAATTTCTAAAAGTTTGATTACAGAAATAAACACAAGTAATTAACACAAATAACTTACAGAAAGCATGTTTGGCAGTAATCCTAACACTATCCAACCTAAAGTCGCCGTAACTTCACTGGAACTTCTGCTTCACTGAACTTCGAACTATTTACAAAAATTAAATCTTAGGACATAATAATTTCTATTTTTTATAGATGATTTTATTATTAACTTCGTTTTTAAAGCTTTATCTGTTGTCAGAACAATGTTAGGAAGTATTATCTATACTGATTTACAAAAGTATTTGTATTAGCGATTCTTCTAATGTAATTATGGACGATAATTCGTCATTATTAAAACGCGTAAATTGGTAAAACAAACATAATCAAATAATTTCGGTAACTTCTTATTTTAATCGGCATTAATCAAGTAAACACAAGTTCTCAAGTTCTTCGAAGGAAACTAGGTGGTACTATTTATTCCCTTCCTTAATTTAACTCGTTGCAAAAGAAAATCGCGCGGCATAAAACCATAACAGATCTTCCACAAAAATGGACAAACACTTTACCACAGTACGATACGGAAACCACAAAAACTCTCTTAACCTAAATTAAGAAAGTAAAACGCGAAACAAATTCATGCACAAATTCAGGGTTAGAAAGGCCGAGCCCGCGGATGCGTGTAAACGCACTCCCACAAATTGTACATACCCTACTAGAATTTAAGATAGTCTGTTTGCTCCGACTACCCACACAATATTCTTGGCGTCAATAACTACCAATGATCAGTTTAGACAAATTTCTTTCTTATAAAAGGCGCGACACACCATTAAATTCAAGACTCAGAACAAGCTTATCAGAATCCAACCCCATTACAGAACTATAAAAATGTCTGGCAAAACTTGAATTATGTTTTTAAAAGTAATTTATTTCTTTTAATTATAATATGTAATATTAAGGAAATTTGTCTTGTGCTTGTTTGCCTAGAACGGATCATAAATTAAATTCATCAGAATGCTAAAAGAATTCGCTTTTATTTTGTGTCACTTTTTTATAACATGAGAAACAGAAAATATTTTGCGTAGGTAACTAAAAAGGGAATATATTTTATAGAAAGCTTGCAAAAGACGCTGACTGATACCATCATTTTTATACACTTATATATGCCGGACGCTGGGCGCTACGCTTTTGGCCAGGACGCATGGTAGGCCTTTATAGATATATATATATATATATATATATATATATATATATATATATATATATATATATATATATATATATATATATATATAGTTTATTCATTTTATGCAATTTTTAGGGGTACAGCAAGAATACTATTTGTATTAAATCACCAAATGGGTTTATAGTAACACAAGAGGCCTAAATCTAGATTTTTCTCCCTCTGAAATAATTTTGGTTTTCATTTAATCATCGAAATTACTTGCCTACTGCGAAATATTTAACATTTTATTTTATTATATTAGGGTCATATTATTTGGGGTTTAATTATATCCTGTTGGCTTTTATGTTTTTGAATTTACTGTATGTAATTATATCTGAGGTTTATCTTTTCTTTTTTTGCAATATAAACAGTGTTAAGCGTGAATTGAGGTTTGTTTTACCCACCCTATGCTCTACTATGTTGTTTAATTTATTTTTATTTCAGAACTAATTTTATAATTAGTCTTATAAATAAATAGTACGGGATCTCCCCTTACAATTGCCAGTGCTAAATTTAGATACTATTCGTTTCTATTTTTTCTATTGTGGTTTTGAGTAGGTTATGGTTAAACAATGTATCTATAAAAAAAATTAGGTTTTAGTCTTTAAAATGCAGATGTAACACATACAAATTATGTTATTCCTTTTTCTTCCTTTATTAAATAAATAAAAAAATATGATTATAACTAGAAACAAAAATGATAACTTTTATCTATTTAATAGCCATCAAAAAGCTTAGCATCAGACTGATTTGCCGGTTTCAAGTGTAATGAGACAAAAAAAAAATAAATTCAAAAAGTAGCTTCACTTCATGAGAAAAGGATGATGGGAGGGTAGAAGAAGAGAGTATAATAAAAAAAAGATTTGCTGCATTTAATTCTTTAGTAAATTAAAACAAACTCAATATCAAGGTCACATTTGCTGATTTCATATTTTCAAAGTTGGATTTGGATAGAAGAAAACTGAAACTAAAAGTGACAGTAATTGAAAACACGTACAAAATACTTAAAGATTTTTAGTTTATGTTTCATTTTCGTTAATTTTATTCTAATCGTTCTATCGAAATAAGTTACCACATTAAAAAGTTACTGCTGAGAGTTTCAAAAGACGAGAGTATTCAACGTTTCGTAAGTAAATTTTTAGATATTGTGAGTATTGATCGCATTTCAAATTATTACACTGTAGAACTTGTTATCGTAGATAAACATTACATAATGTGTAAATACTTTTTAAGCCTGAGAATATTATTTAAGAAAACATCTCCTAGATAGAAAGGCGCATTTGCCAAAAACTTTTCTTGCAGATTTAAACTAATGTGCTCTCTCCTTGAGTTTAGTAAAGCAAAAAGTTTGATATCTCTTTCTGCAAAGTTTGTTCTATAAATGACAAGTTTTGCTTTGTCTTTGTGGATTTGTTCAAACAGCTACTTTTTAGGACAACAGACAAAACAAAAGTTACAACTAAATAGTAAAAAGTCCTACCAACCCCGTTTTTAAGCGACATTATATAACAACAAACACCTTTAGTGCCAAAACTTTTTCAAGTTGTGGTTTATAATCTTGTTGTAGTAAAAATAATATATTTTTACTGTTCAAGATTTAATTGTAAATTATATTTTGAAAAGATTTACGTAAAGTCTTACTTAGAGTAAGGACGGAAATAGATTCAGACAGTGTAATTGAAGCTGAAATTATTGATGTGGATACGTAGGTAAATCCGCAAACCGCAATCTACAAACCGAGTCTTCTGGATTTTCAGGAAAGTCACTAAAGCAGTAACCGACGATCTGAAGTGTAATCTGAAAGCATTTCTAAAACCGATATTTAATTAATACAAAACTAACTTTAGGTTATGTTTGTGTTGCTTAAGTGCGTTAAAAGCACTTTAGTTAATACATTAAATCGTTGCTAATTCCCGTATTAATTAAAAATCAGGATCTAAAATAATTGAACCAACAACAGTTTATTATATGGCTTAAAGTTTATTACTAAACAACGATCCTTCAATTTTAGAGTATCTGAAACGAGAGAAGGTTTCCACTTTACATTTTGTCTTTATACTGCTCTAAATTCACTCTTGCCGTACACAAAAGGACCGAAATAAACACTTTTCCCAGGATGAACTGACACCAGGACGGTGTCATCTTCTTGACGTTTATACTTCCAATGTATTCTAAAAATGAAACCTCTGAAAAAGCAGTCGAACTTTATCTGAGTGGTAAGTCAATCTATCCCCAAGAGATTTCGAAGATCAGTGTCGATTCAAACCTATTTTATTTTTCTTTGATCCACAACATTTGTGACCGCTCGCACTGGTTTCAAAAGCTCTATCATCTCGTAGCTTTTCCACACTATCACATGAAAGTCTAATTTATTAACTACTTCAAAAGCTCACGGTGATTTAAATCTCGCTTAAATAAGAAAACATGATATATTATTTATTTATTAAATGTATCCGGGAATATATTGTTTACTATTATAAGCACAAAGGTTTTTGTTGTTGAAAATTAGAAAAGCCGCCATAAATTACATTTGAATGATGAGAATGGAGAACATAACGATGAATTATTTATCAATACTTTTATTAGAGAGAAGTTATTGATTTTCTTTGTTGAAGTATAGGTAGTTGTGTACTTTTTGTGATACTCTCGAATTCTGTTTTCACCAGCACAATTTTAAGTTAGACACAGAACTTGTTTTTGTCAAATCACTTTTTCTAGTCAATGATATCAATGATGTCAAAAATAAAAAGGTTTCAAACATCGAATTTCGTTGTTTTCGAAGATTCAGCGTCAGACTGACAAAATTAGAATGCAAGTTAAACTTCTCATGAAGTTAGTTTGTGAAGATACAAAGACCGGAAAGGCCGGTACTCTACCAACTTAAATTTTCTTACTGTTGCGCTGCTCGAGATTAATTCTAATAATATTTACATGGAAACTGTAAAACATATATGATACAAAGCTTCATCTGCAACTGGCTATCAAATTAAGGCAACAGAATAATAATAAAAATGTTTTAAAACTTTTATCTGGAGAATATATTACATGAGGTTTAGAAACCTGAACATTTTATTACATTATTATTGTTTTAAACTGACTGGAGTTGTGTACGAATTCAGATATGTGTGTTGGAAAAATATATTAAAATCTATGACAGTCATTTTTTCTGCCTTTCTTGCGATTATAGAGAATTTACCAGTTTTAATGTACTAATAAGACTAACTAATCAAATAAATTAAGTTATTTAATTTATTAAAACCGTTCAATCAAAGTCATTCAAACTAGAACGGAATGCGCCTCAAAACAAAACGAAGCAGCTGAAAAAAAGATAATCACTTGCAGGTGCTGATGCAATTATCACTTGTACCACCACTGATTCAGCACGCATACATCATGGGAGCGTTGGTATGCAGAGCTCAACAAAGATTTAACACCGTTTGCAAGCTGGCATAGGTTGTAACGCTTAAGAAATGCTATAAACAAAAGCCCCACGCATGGGCTCCAATTGTAACGACTGAAAAATGAAGTACTACGATGGACTGTCAATTGTAACATTCTAAAATACTAAAATTCATAATTCTGTTGACAAATCATCAGTCAGTGATAGGTACTGGTTTCTTAAGCTCATAGATTTTAAAGAAAAAATAAGGTTTTAGAAATAATAAGTAAAAGGTCGCTATTCACTTGAAAGTCATTAGTCATCAGGATTGAGATCCACAAGCGAAAAAAGATTCCGATTAGATTGACTGAATTAAATGAACTAATCGTAATTAGTCAGGTTGGCGTTAAAGCAGGTTAATGTAGTAGAATGACTTCAACAAATGATTGAGCCAACATCACCACAATAAGGTCTAGTTTAAATTCTAATTTATTCTAAGGGCGCTATTCACTTGAAAGTCATTAGTAATCAGGATTGAGATTCACAAGCGAAAAAAAATTCCGATTAGATTGACTGAATTAAATGAACTAATCGTAATTAGTCAGGTTGGCGTTAAAGCAGGTTAATGTAATAGAATGACTTCAACAAATGATTGAGCCAACATCATCACAATAAGGTCTAGTTTAAATTCTAATTTATTCGCTCTTAAAGATATTTGCTGTCTAAAAAACTATATTAAAAGCAATCTTGGTAAAGTTCTAATGATTACATAACTTACAAAAAATTTTCATAAAAATGGTACACACAAATTTTATTTGCAAACTTACGACAGGATACAATCTATCAGCTAATCCTTGTTAAACGACAGGATATATAGTCCAATAAACCACAAATAACACCACACCATAATGCCTTTTTTATTCATTTAACATTAGGTACAAAGTACCTCACACCTAAAAATGTAGAACTTTAGAACACTGGTTTCGATGATAAAGTTATAACTGTTGATTCAACTAAAATTTACAGTAATTATGTCATACAAAAATTGTCAGTATCGTTTTATTAATAAAAATTTGAGCCAATATAAGTCCAAAAGAAACGTCCATCATTTAAAGGTTTACAACGCTAACGTGAATTTAATTATCAGAAGGCCGCATTTAACATTAAGTAATTTCACAATATAAGTGTTTCGATGGAAAACAGAAGATGAAGGCTATTAGTTTTAATGTTCAAATTATTATTTAAATTCCTTTCTCAAATCTCAACAAACAACATACTGGTTTAATTATAAATTCGTTAACCAAAGTGCTAAACTTTAAATTTCAATTCAAAATTGCATTTCCTCTACTAATCTTTAACTAACGTTACCCTGGATTATTTGTTAATTTTATTAACACGAAAGACTAAACGGTAATATAAAGCACATAAGCTTTCCGGTACTGTAAACGGAACGAAAAACACAAAACGGTATCGGAAACAACTAATTCGTACTTAGCAGACCGTATCATATTCTACTTTTAATTTTGTAACTGTAATTTGGAAAATGCAGACAAACGTAGAACGGCAGTAGGCTTTAGGACAACCGCCCGCAGCTCGGGCTAGAAAGCCGCAGTAAGACTGTCTCTCTTCAACTCCTTGGGGAAGCGAAAACTATCTTCTTGCTAATATTTTTAAGAAAGGGAAAAATAACCGCCCTATCGAAATCCAAAGTGACACACATTGCACCAATAAGAAAAAACCTTTCTAGAATATTTTTAATTTTATTTTATTGAGACGAAAGAATATTTTCGCGCGGGAGGTATGATAAAAAACGGACCAGACTTGCTTTTATCTGTAGATTTTTGAAGAATCTATTTAGCAAACATGAAATAAGCACATAGTGTAAACATAAATTTGGCTAAAATGCATTTACACGTGTCATTTAATTTAGAAAATTATCCTTTTCTTGTTATTTTGTTAATAAAAACACATTTATCTGTATGAGACTGGCCTGAAAGCTTTTTCTAAACTAACTAAAATCATTATGATCGGAATAAAATCTGCAATTTTTAAACTGACAAAATACATTCAAATATACAGGACCGTACTAAGATTATTTTAATAAATACATTTTTAAATGTATTAAAATGGATCCGGGAATTTTAACACGTTACAAGGTTCGGAATGTAATATCGGAATTTGTTTCATGTGGAGGAGCGAGATAGAAGACTTGGTAATATCTGCAAAAATATGGCCTCGATATGCACTCTTACCCCAGCTCCACACATGCGTTATTCGTTGACGAATGTTTGTTATTTGTACAGAAATACGTGAAGTGTGGATGAAACTTTCACATTCGTATACTTATCCCTCATGTACACTATCATGGGGTGTTTGAACACCCCACTCTTTATAGTGAATTTTTTTTTTGTGATAATAGATGTTTTCCATAGTTTTTTGTTTTTAGGTAATAAAACAAGTCTTTAGCTTACTACTGACGTTAAAAAAAAGATTCTATTAGAAATCAAAAAGAAAATTCAAAGCACATAAAAGTTTTTTTATACAAAAATACATGCGTGCATAAAAAAATATGTTTTAAACTAAAAATACGCTTCTCGTGGACTAATTTTTTGTTGGATGGTGCCCGAAGGTGCGACTTCATTAACTAATAAAGAAAAATGGCGTTACCATCGCATATAAAAAATGTCTGTTGAAATTTTTGGGCGTTTTAGCGACTTAGACCTATTGTTTTTCAAAAACTATAAAAAACAACACATCGTGATTTGTAACATTTTAAAGGCTTTGTTCTTGTAAAAGCCTTGAACCTGAAGCACTGAGCACGAGTATAATAATTTAGAAGATATTAAGCAAAACATTGTACCTGGAGTGTCGTAACACCCCACGATAGTACTTCAGCGTTATATTTGCTGTTCGTCCACCAACACGAGCACGGTCCATCTTGTAGAGGTAAATTAGCGCGAGTCAAAGGGATCAAACATTCATCTAACCTCCACGTGGTAGCCTTTATTGTAAGCGAAGTGTGTAAAGAATTGTTCGGATACGTTCGCAAACGAACATTCCGCCACGAATATATGCGTATGTGGAGTCGGGGTTAGAGTGGAAAGCTCAGCACACTATAAATATTCCAACCATTCACCTGTCGCGGCCTTAAGCCTAGTTCAAATCTAGAATCCATAAGAAGATTTGAATTTTATAAGCATATCCTTTTTTATTGTTACTATATTTCTTAATTATTTTATTTTTAAATGTTTTATTTTTAAGATGCTGTCTTTCGCAATCTTTCAATTCATGTTTGCATAACGCGGCAATATGTCAGTACACAACATTAAAGACTGGGTTACAGCCATTGTAAATATGTCAATTGAAAAGATAGATGATAAAAAATGCTGTAAGTTGGACACGATTTGATTGTCTTAAAACATATGTTAAACCAAAGAAAATTATAACAAATTCTATAATGATTTTGAATTTGCAGATTATTTATCATTGTTAGTACATTTATCGCAAATCGTTGTTCTCTTCTAAAGAATTAATTAAAACTCTAAAATCGGATTGGCAAGGTTATGCTCTTCAAGATTTTAAGATCCGAAATATTAGAATGAACACATATTCAACATTTTCAATTATCTGAGCCTGTATAGCGTATGACAGCCATATTTAAAATTTTAAGTAATCTAATGATTAACATGACTAAGTAGTTCGAATTACAATAAGATATTTTCTATTTACAATCTAATAAAAATAGTTCTTCAAAAATGGTTACTTCGAGTAACGTACGTATGTTGACCATACACCCATTTATTTATTTAATCTACTAGTACCGATAGCCAATTGCTTTTAGACTTTTAGTGATGTTTATTTAGACCATAAAGGATAGTAATAGTCCGAAGAAGGCATCCCTTGTGTTACTTTGCGTAGAGACATCGCCCTTACATGCTATAGCTTATTTTGGTGTATAGCTCATTCGGTCAAATTCCTATTACGCGAAAAGTCATGTCGAGAAAACTAAAACCTACTAAAAAGGGGAACCTCCTGATGGTTTAAGGGGTTTTTTATCGATTCAGAATGTCTCCCACTGCATATCTCCAGAATTTACGATAAATTTTGCGGTATGGTAAATGTACGGTACAAAACTACAACAAAATATTCTTTCTTGTCTATTTGACGAATATCGCTTCAAATTATGCAGTGTTATATGTCATTCGAAGCGCCCCAACGACAGTTACAGCGTGGTATATGTGGTTTCTGGGTTTTGACATAATATGGCAAGTAATTGTGAGAAATATGTTCTTTTGGTAAATAACCGGTAACGACCTTAGTCCTACGGGGATGCATAGCATGTTATACATTTTCAGAATTTACTCGCCTATGTGAATAACTTTTTCTTATGCACCACTTTAATTCAAGAACTCCCTGGAAAGTTAGGTTAAGTGACATTCTTTGACAGTAGGAACTTAGGTTAAAATGGAATGTAGGTTAGATTTATCAGAAGATTGTAAAGTACTCATTAAAGATTATAGAATTGTAGCCATATTCAGCACCTACCTAACCAAAGCCCCCCCCCCACCCACAATGACAAAGTTCTTCTAAATGAGGCTGTCAAAATGAGCTATAGCATGTGAGGCGATGCTTCTACGCAAAGTTAGCATTTTGACCTTTACTGCCCTGTTGATGATGCTGATCAATACAAGTTATGCCTTTTTTGCGTAATATGGCCTTTATAGGGTAAAAAATCATCCCTGAAAGTTTGAAGCAAATTGCAGAACACAAAATTTGTCCATTCAAGGCAAATATATTTCAGTTTCCTGGAGACAGCTTTTTAAGACTTAAAGTTAGGCCACCTACCATATTAGCATACATGATTCGCTGCGTATATTATGAGAATGCAAAAATTACCTTATTTTTTTAAATTTCTTCAGCCATAGCAACAACTTTTGTTTCACACGTATAGCCGTTTTTGCAATTTTGTGGGTTTACGTAAACTCGATTATCTCAGATTCTATTTATCCCAAGATATTAAAACAAAACCAATCTTTTTAGCAAGGAACAAGCTAAAATTTTAACCCTGTACGTTTTTTATCTAAAATTAAACCTAAGGAATGAATGATATTTAGTCTCGTGCTAGGAAATTAAAATGTATTTAAAGTCAATTTCCAAAAAATACTTTTTCCAGGAAGGCAAAAAGTTAAGCTGCTTGCAATTTTTTCTGTTTTAAAATCTTTATAAAAAGTAAATATTAATCAAGTTTCAGGCTTGAGACTTAAATCCTTCTCCTAGCAAAATTGCTGTATACTTATGCCAATTTTTACATTTTTTCACATATTCCAAGCCTATTACCACCAGTGGCTAAGCATGTAAAATTCTAAGATTGTGCCCAATTCAAGACCTAAGTAATGGAAGTTTGCAGTAAAAATTGGAGTTGTATACTTGAATAAGAGTGCAAATATAACACATCGAAAGTTATTTTGTAAATGGAATAACATTATGCAGGTTGTTTGCAGTTATCGGCGTAGTATTGCTATCTCCGTTCTTATTGCAGCTACAAAGTCGGTAAAATTAGCAAATTAGCAGTATTTTTCCTGATGATTAACATAGTGAAAACAAAAAAAAATTGAAGGTCGTGTTTTCGAGTTATTCAAAAAATGAAAAAAATATGAAAATTGTCCTATAACTTCATTATTTTTTATCTTAAAGAGGTAATGAACATAAACTTTTGTGTTTATAATGTCGCTGTCCATTCATTTCTATAAAAAATATACAGGGTGTTCCATTTAAAAATTGTTATTTTTTAAAATAACTCGAAAACGCGACGATCAATGGTTTCTCCATATTAACCAGGAAAAAATACTGCTAATTTGCTAATTTAACCAATTTAGTACCTCCAATAATAAGCTGAGATAGCAATACTGCACCGATAACTGCGAACAGCCTGTATATTACAACAATAAGAACTTACATTTATTGATTAAACAGCGACTTGCACCCAAATGCAATTTCGGTATGGATCTGGTTCTGGTGCACGGTAACAAAAATATAAGGGTTTGGGTTCTGATTCCGGTAATTGCTTTGAACCAATAAGGGTTCTTATGAGAGATTAAACTTGGGTACTGTTGTGAATGGCTCACAACTTGCATTCATTGCGTAGATACGGAATGGTACTTGGCAACGAGAATAATAAACAAGTCGAATAAATATCTCATAAAAGTTATTACTTGTGTTTTACTACCTCCTACAAGAGAGACATATAAGTAGCCCTAACACTACATTGGTGTTAAACCATCGCTACATTTGGTGACCCTACGTTCCTAAAGAAGAATTTAGCAGCAATGGTCTTTGCCTGCTGCCCTGAATTCTCCAGGTGAACAACGGTTAGTTCTCCCTTCATCGTCTGTCATCAGATACTACTCGACTTCTGTCATCGTGAGATCTGCTACCTGCTTCGCTTGCGTGACTTGTCGTGGCTGGTTAGAGGTGACCGTTGGAACCGGAACTAGTTCTCCTTCTCATCCGATAAGTTTCAAATTATTTTTACTTACTTATTTAATATTTCAAATGGCGACTGTCAAAGTTCCATTTCCAATTTTTACGAGTAACGATATCGACCTATATTTTATTTTGGTAGAAAGATACTTTACTCGTATGCCGATCAATGATGAGCTCGCCAAATATAACTTATTAACACTAAACTTACCTTTCGACGTTTAACTACTCCTGCATTAGAAGCTAAGCTAGACAATTTGACGACTAATCATACTACCATTTACAATGAGCTTTCTACCATGAATAAGCGACAATCCCCTGTAACTCCCACCATCTCTCCGAACCCCCAAAATCCTCAGCATCTCAATAAACGCCGTTCCATGCCTTCGGGCAATGCCAATTCCCAATTGCAACCGTGCTATTATCACAGACGCTTTCAAAATAATGCACGTAACTGTACGGGAAATTGTTCATACCAAACAAAAAACTAACTTCGCACTCTCCTGGCCTCCAGGGAGGGCCATGCAGGGTTAATTCAATCCCTCCAACTTCTCCTTTACCAATCACTTATTCTTCAATCTTTTTACAGGACCTAACCTACAAAATTAATTTTGTGGTTGACACTGGTGCTGATTATTCCATTTTACCCACCCACGTTGCAGTTTCCTGTAACCAAACCATCACGCCTGTCAACCTTTCATTTATGGCCGTGAACAACATGTCAATTCCTGTGACAGGTATTGTAACTTTGAGGTTGCATTTCCCGATTCCTGGCCTACAGCCATGCCCCTGGAAATTTTATGTCGCTGACATATCTACAGCCATTCTAGGCCTGGATTTTTTACAGCAGCACAACCTAACGATTGACTGCTTTTCTCGACGAGTCATTTGCAAGACAGATGTCAAGCTCGCCCGAACCCGCAGCCAAGGTTGTCAATTTCCAGCTCCAACAGTGAATCCTTTCACTGACTGCTCTTCTAAGCCGGTCATTTGCACAGCAGATGTCCAGCCCGTCCGAACTCGCAGTCGGGGTTCCACAACCCCCCCAGTTAAGACTGGCACTAAACGCAAACTATTTCCTACTCAGGCTAATGTTTTGACTCCTCCTTCCAAGTCAATTGTTACTCCTGCGATTTCATCCCCTTTTCTTCCCTTACCTTCACCCATTGACGTACCATCTTCAGGTACTGTTAACAACATGTCTAGCGATCTTGATGTTTATAGCAAAATGCTAAACACATACTTCCCGGAGCTTTTGCGTAAGTTCGACTACCATCAACCCGTAAAACATACTGTAGTCAATCACATTGACACGACCGGCCCTCCGGTTAAAGCACGCTATCGCAAACTGATCCCTAATCATCTTTCTTTTCTAGAAGATCATCTTAATGAACTCTTGGACGCTGATGTAGTACAGCGGTCATCATCTAGCTACGCTACGCCAATTCACATCGTCGGGAAGCGAGCAGTGGGCACAGCAGAGACGCTACCTCCTGGTGACGACCAGGACATCACATCCATCTCCCCAACAGACAGTTATCGTTTGGTTGGCGATTATAGGAAACTCATTTCAGTGACGGTACCAGATCGTTAGCCGATTCCTTATATAACGGACTTTACAAGAAAACTTGCTGGCGCAACCATATTTTCAAAGCTAGATCTCCAAAAGGCCTACTTCGCAATACCAATCGCAGCAGAAGACATTCACAAGACTGCCATTATCACACCTCTGGGGATTTTTGAGTTCAAACGGATGTGTTTCGGACTACGGAATGCAGCCAGCATCTGGAGTCGTTTCATGGACACTGTATTATCAGGGCTTCCATTTTGTTTTTCATACCTAGACGATATCCTAGTCTTTAGTGCTGATTCGCAGCAACATATTGAACATTTACACCAAGTGTTTTCCCGATTAAAAGACAATGGACTAATTATAAACCTACCAAAGTGTCTTTTTGGAGTCAATAAGCTCGATTTTTTAGGACATCACGTTAATACACGCCGTATCAAACCAATGGCTTCCAAAGTCCAGGCTATAATTGATTACCCATTGCCTTCAAGTCAGAAAGCACTCCGCAATTTTATTGGCTTAATTGCGTATTACCATAAATTTGTACCAAACTGTGCGAAAATTTTGGCACCGTTAACCTCTATAGTTATTCCTGGTAAAGCTTCGCTAAAGCCTGTCCAGTTAAATCATGAGCAAATAGAAGCCTTTAGGCACGCGAAAAATGCTTTGATTGCAGCTACTTTATTGGTACATCCGCGAATTAATAACCCTCTTAGTATAGCTGCAGACAGTTCGTCTTCCACTATAGCTGGAGTATTACAACAGTTTGAAGATGGCATGTGGAAACCACTAGCTTTCTGTTCCCGGAAGTTAACCACCACAGAGCAAAAGTACAGTATTTTTTCTCGGGAACTTCTTGCAATATACTTTGCTTTAAAGAAGTTTCGTTACTACGTTGAGTGCAGAGACTTTCAAATCTTTACGGATCACAAACCTTTGTGTACGGCGATCAAAAATAATAGTGATCAATATTTACCACGTGAGTTTCGATAACTAGAGTTTATTTCTCAATTCACAACTGACATAAAAAATATATTAAAGGTCAAGAGAATATTCCGGCGGACGCTCTGACAAGAGTTAATCTTATTAACGTCCCTGGACCAGATTTTAATTACGACGAAGTCGCTCTATCTCAAGAACAAGATTCCGAGTTAAACCAGCTCCGATCTCGTAGTAATTTTCAATTCATTTCCCTTCAACTACCAACAAATCAAACCTCTGGGTGAATGTTAGTATAGGCCAACCACGGCCCTATATCCCGCTCAAATTCAAGTACCCCTTATTCCAACAACTACACAACATCGCACATCCCGGCATCCGTGCTACTAAAAGATTGATTACTCAGCGATATCTGTGGCCATCTATGCACCACGATATTCAGAAGTGGGTCATATCTTGTGCTGAATGTCAGAAACATAAAGTTCGGCGTCATACGAAAACCCCTCTACAATCTATTGTAGAACCAGATGAACGTTTTACTAAGGTCCATCTCGACCTAGTACACTTTCCTTCTTCGGGAGGTTATAAATTCCTCCTTACCATTATTGACCGCTACAGTCGGTGGCCGGAAGCAATTCCTCTGAAGAATTCTTCCGTGGAGTCAGTAATCACTGCATTTGTCGACACGTGGGTGTCCCGCTTTGGAATTCCCAAGTATCTCACCACGGACAATGCAAGAATATTCCTTTCTCATGCATGGATCAACTTCATGGCCATGTTAGGAATTAAACACGTCAAATGCACGGCCTTCCATCCGATTAGTCAGGGCGTTATCGAACGTTTTAATCGGACACTCAAGCAATCCATTCAAACCACTGGAACTTCCTCCTGGTTAACAAATCTCCCTTGGATTCTCTTGAGCTTACGTGCAACACTGAAATCGCAAGTTAATGTTTCTCCTGCAGAAATCCTGTATGCTACCCCGTTACGACTACCTGGAGATTTCTTTGAAGAAGAACAACTGGCTAACGACATGAACCTCCCTAATTTCATAGCCAATCTCAAACGTCTTATGAGGAATCAGAAGCATTTTTTTACAAAAACGTATTCCGGTCAGTCCTTCGTCCCCAGCGACTTGACCAACTGCACACACGTGTACGTTCGTAATCACACGCACACTCATGGGCATGAAAAGACAATTACTTAGGCCCCTATAAAGTGTTAGAACGGACAGTTAAATACGCCACTTTAGAAAATCACACTGGCCCTATCTCTTTAGATAGGCTAAAGCCTGCATATTTATTAGATTAGTTACTTTATAATGTTAAGCCAACAATGAACTGATTTCAAGTGCTACGCGAAGGCATCTTTTGAAAACCTTTTATCTGTTGACTTTGAAAATTTGAACACTTTTCTGTTTTTTCTTTCTGTTTACAGGTTCCAAGAGTTGCCGTCGCAAGTTCCGTATTGTTAGTTAACTTAAGTTTTTTATTGTATACTACCTAGTGGAGTTTTTGTAGCTGGAGCATTTTACAACTTTATTCAAGTTCCTTTAAAATACTCCATTATTTCTCCAAAATACTATTCCGTATTTTTCCCTTTTCATGTATTACCCTCGTTTCAGACCGGGCGGGGTAAATGTTGTGAATGGCTCACAACTTGCATTCATTGCGTATATACGGAATGGTACTAGGCAACGAGAATAATAAACAAGTCGAATAAATATCTCATAAAAGTTATTACTTGTTGTTACGTGCTGATTTCGTAGCACCCTGTATATAGCTTTGTATTTTATATTAAGTTGTATAGCGTTTAGGGATTTTTGCATTTTCTCTCCTTGTAGTTGCCATTTTGTTGTGGAACTATTTCCTATTCGATAAGAGATTGTCACTCTTGTTTGATCTGCTTGTGAAGCTAGAAGTTCCTTGAAGAACCTTTTCGTGGACATCGCCGTCTAATTAATCTTTTCCTTTTATGTTGAGTTATGGGAATTGCCTTAGTGCAGATTTGATGATTGATTGTGGCGTTAGTTTTCCGATTTAGTTTATTGGAAGCCGTTTATGGGATATATTTCCACTTGTTCTTTTGAGGTTATGGAAGCACACCTTTTCGTAAGTTTATTGATTAACTTTTCTAGCTTTCAATCTCTTATACTAAATTCTTTCGATAGGTTTTTATGTATAATCGTCGTTATATGGAGGCGATATAAATCTCTCTTAAGGTCAACTTCCATCGAAGGTATTTATAAAGTGTTGTGATGGTCATTCTGTTATTTCGATTTATTTGTTACAGACCTTTTTTATCTTGGGTTTGTCCTTTACTCATTTTATTACTTGCTGTATAACAAGTATACGTTGAATGTTTGGATTGGTACAAGACCGTTACACGGACTTGGTTGCTGTTGTCGGGATCACGTTACGTTCAAGCTTTGGAGACGTTCCTCTTCAGCTCTAAGACAGACACCGTATCGTGAGTTGGTTATAATTTAGCAACTGGTTACAACAACAATAACGTTTGACAACTCTTTATTGTATATAAAACATTTATGTATATTTGTATATTATGATTTTGTGTTAAATGGTTTTTCACCAGTGTGCGTGTAGCACTCATAACTAGATATCTGCTTCATATTTATAATTCTATCGCATACCATTTATTGTATGATATTGTCAAGACTATTTGCGAGTGTGTACGTAAGTCTTTGCTCCGTAATAGATGAATAGCTCACTACTGGAGCTGATGATTGCGCAATCTGATTGGTACCTGTAGACGTGTTAAATTTACCGTGCCCTTTGCTTATTGCTTTTGTGACTTTAAATCAACTTTAGAGTAAGTAATCGCGCTCGCATTAATCTTTTTCCCCTTGCAATTTGTGTATAGCATTCAATAACCGCTATTCAATTTTTGCCAAGGTTATTTCACATTAAATAATTTGCTGATAATTTGAATTAATTAATAATAAAGCACTGTACATAACTTACTTGAAGATCTATTATTTATATGTGTGGTATTTGGAGTTTATATTTTCAGCAATCGAGGAGTCATTATTGGGAAAAGTCGACCACATTGGTAGTAGTCGCAAATGTGTTGCTCTTTTCAGATTTTGTCGGTCAATACTGTAGCTATCTTAGACGATTCTTGGCGCCCATTACAGAAGACCTTTAGTGAGACCCACGACCTCCCACTAGTTAGCTGGCAGCCGACAGATTTAACTGCGGTTAAAGGTTGTTACCGTTTCCCAATAAGCAGTCCCCATTTTGTTGGTAACAACTATAATTTTGGCACCCAACGTGTAGGGCCGACTCTAATTTTGACACTGAACGTGCAGGGTCAACTGTTATTTTGGCATATAACGTGCAGAGCCAACTGGAATTTTGGCCCTCAATTTACAAGCAACTTATTTTTGGTTCCTGAAATCTTTTTCGTTGAATTCTTTGTTGAATCATTTGTAGATTTAGTATTGATTTACTATTTGATTAATTTATTATTGGTTGATTTATTATTGATTGGCTATAGTTTTAGTGGATTATTTTATTATCAATTTCTTATAAGGTTTATTTGTGTTGAAGGTTACTGATTATATATATTATAGGTGTAGTTTGGGTTGCCTAACCTTGAGTTTATATTATTTATAGGTTTGTTACTTTTGGGTAATTTAATTATTTACCTGTGCATTTATTGGTTACCTTATTATTTTGGGTTAAGGCTATTTATTATTTGCCTTTGATTATTTTTCTTGTAAATATTTACTTCTTATTAATTGTTGTTATATGTCGTGGATCAGCATGGAGACTGACAGACTATTAATCGACGAAATTAATTATGAACTAGGAATCCGTGGTATTGCCCTTGAGGGTACTGTACACGATAAGAGGCGTTTGCTTCGTGCAGCCCTAGATACTGAGAAAACCTGCGGGTTGAATATTTCTGCTGTAAATGTGGACATTAATGAAGAGTTAATTACATGTAATGAAAAATTAATGGTACTTTCTCATCAAGTAAATAATTTGGTAGTTCCTATTCGTGACACAGAATACCGCAAGATTAAAGCACGTTTACTTCATGTTTATGGTCGTTTATCTAGAATAAATCCGAGTGATGCTGAATTACAACATGAAAGAAGTCGTTTAATTAAGCAACATTTTAGGCTATCAGAAGAGCTTGAAGTTAAACTTTTAGGACATCCTCTTCGAGTTGTTCCTGAATCGCAGTTTCAACCTGATGAAGATTTGATCTCCTTTGTCGATGATGAAGTTAGTGGAACAAATCTTTCACAGCCACCCACAACTCAACCTACTATTTCTACTGTACCTGTGAGTGATCAAGATTTATTCTTTTCTCGTGCACCTGTTACTTCAACGGTTCAATTTAGTCAACCACCTATTGCCTTTGGGAATGCACAATCTACTGCAAATTTTATTCCTTTTCAGAATTTAGATCCTTTTGCAGTAACTGGACATCCGATTCCAGATAGCAGTACTAATGCTGGAAGACATATTACTTCTTTTCAGCCTTATAGGGGAAGTTCTAATTACTTAGCCATCCACAAATGGAACTTGCAGTTTAATGGAGACTCTGGTCTTTCTTGTTTTCTAGAACGTGTAGAAGAGTTACGGTTAGCCCGTGGCATTACTAAAGAACAATTATTTACAGCTGCCATCGAATTGTTCGCCGATAAAGCTCTTGTTTGGTTCCGTTCAGTCCGAGACACCCTTAAGTCATGGGATGAACTTGTTATTGCTCTACGCAACGCTTTTCTTCCATGCGATTATGATATGGCTCTTTGGGATGAGATACGTGGACGTTTTCAAGGTGTAGAAGAATCCGTCATCGTCTACATTGCTGTGATGGAGAATCTTTTTAGAAGATTAAGTGTCAGTCTACCTGAACTTCAGCGAGTTGGCTATATTCGCAACAACCTTCAGCCATATTTTCAGACTCAACTGGCTTTACATTCTGTTCCGTCTGTTGCAGAATTAACTAGATTATGCAAGTTTTTAGAAGACGCTCAAGTACGTTCATCTAAATATCGTCAACCACCTGGACCGTCTCATTATTTGCTAGAACCTGACCTAGCCTACCGTAAACCTCATAGGACTCGTTTGTCTACCATTGAAGATAAATCTCCTGTATCAACTTGTGACACAGAAGTTGCTACCGTTAATGCTGTTCGTCCGAAGACTAATTGTTGGAATTGTGGACAACAGGGACACCTTTCATCTACCTGTACTTCACCCAAGAAGATGCATTGTTATCGTTGTGGGAAGCCGAACTTCACTACGAAGACTTGTCCTCAGTGTTCGGGAAACTTGAAGACGAGACGATTAGGAGGCCAACTAGCGTGCTCAACTCCACCTACTGTGGCCAATACCAATTTTAATTCTGAATTACCAACAAAGCAGAAAGCCATTCTTGATTTTATTTTAAATAGTGTTAATAATGACGAGCGACCTTATTTGCAGGTTAAGATTTTTGATAAGCCCTTTTTAGGATTATTAGATTCCGGAGCCAACAGAACTTTTCTAGGTCAACCAGGCTGGGATGTTTTGAAGAATTTTTGCAAGCTTAACGTTGCTGATCGCCCAAGTTGCACTATTGCTGATGGTAGTTCTTGTTCAAGTCTAGGTACTGTCTCTCTACCTATTCAACTTCGTGACCGTATTCGGACTCTAGATGTTGTTGTCGTTCCTTCTTTGCCTCAACTTCTTATTTTAGGTGCTGACTTTTGGAAGCGCATGCAAATTGTGCCTGATCTTCGTCATGGGGAATGGAAATTTTCTAACGTCGTTTCTACAGAAGTAATTACTGCTCTTCACTCTGTTGAACATTTAACTATTTCTCAGAAAGAAGAATTGGATCATGTTATCGAAGATGCTTTTGGTAATATGGGTAGCAACATCGGCTGTACTCCTTTGGTGGAACATGTTATCAATACCAATTCACCTCCGATTAAGCAGCGTTACTATCCTATCTCGCCCGCACTTCAAAAAGTTGTTGATCGTGAACTTGACAAGATGTTAACTGAAGGTATTGTGGAGCCTTCTACTTCAGCATGGTCTTCGCCTATCGTGATGATAAAGAAGAAAGATAATACCTACCGATTTGCTGTGGACTATCGTAAACTTAATAAAGTTAGTCAACCGGATGCTTATCCTCTTCCGTACATCAGTAGTACTCTCGATAAACTTCGTGATGGTCGTTATTTGACTACTCTTGACATAAAGTCAGCTTATTGGCAAATCAAGATGTCAGAAGACAGCAAGCCGTACACCGCTTTTACTGTCCCTAATCGTGGACTTTTTCAGTTCCGGAGAATGCCGTTTGGACTTCACACTGCTCCCGCCACCTGGCAGCGTTTGATTGATCGTGTGATTGGTGCTGATCTTGAACCTTTTGTTTTCAGTTATCTTGATGACGTAATAATCTGTACTCCTACTTTTGAAAAACACCTTCAAGTATTAAAAGAGGTCATCAACCGTTTACATAGAGCTGGTCTTACTCTTAACAAAGAGAAATGTCATTTCTGTAAACCTGAGCTACGTTATTTAGGGTACATTGTAAACTCGCAAGGACTTCTTGTCGATCCTGAGAAGATTGAAGCCATTTTAAAGATACCTATATCTACTACTGTCACCGAGGTACGAAGAATTCTTGGTATGGCGTCATACTATCGACGTTTTGTTCCTGATTTTTCTAGCGTTGTTGCACCTTTGACTAATTTACTTAAGAAGAACAAAAAGTTTCAGTGGACTCCTGACTGTCAGACAGCATTCGATACAATTAAAGATTGTTTGGTATCAGCTCCGATTTTATCGTGCCCTGATTTTAATCTTCCTTTCGTCATCCAAACAGATGCTTCAGGCTATGGAATATCTGCTGTGTTAACCCAGTACTGCCCTGATGGTGAAAAAGTAATTTGTTACATCAGTCGCTCTCTGAATAAACATGAAAAGAAATTTAGTGCTGTGGAACGTGAGTGCTTAGCTGTACTCTTTGCCATCGAGAAACTCCGACCCTATATCGAGGGAACGAAATTTACTGTCATGACCGACTGTTATAGTTTGAAGTGGATCCATAGTATCAAAGATCCTATCGGACGTATCGCTCGTTGGGCCATCAGACTCCAACAATATGATTTTGATGTGGTTCATCGCAAGGGTAAAGAAAATATTGTACCTGATGCTCTTTCCCGTGCCGTAGCCAATGTTAATGTTATTGAAGTTACCAAAGATGATGCAACTGAAGATCGTTGGTATGCACGAATGTGCGATTTTGTGGAGAACCGCCCAAATGATTATTCTTCCTGGCGTATTGACAACCATCGATTATTTAAGTATGTTCCCACTCGTTTTCCTGATTTGACTTCTGAAGAAGATTCTTGGAAGATTGTCTTACCTAAAGCTAGAAGAAATGAAGTACTACGACAATGTCATGATTCTACGACCGCTTGTCATGCAGGCGTAAGTAAAACTTTTCACCGTGTAGCTCGTTATTACTACTGGCCGAAGATGCGCCACGACATCGCTAATTATGTTCGACGTTGTGAAACTTGCAATCGTATCAAGCCTCTCCGTCAAGCTTCTCCTGGTTTTATGGGTGGCCATACCTTAATTTCTAAGCCGTGGGAAGTCATCTGTCTAGATTTAGTTGGACCTTTACCTCGCTCGAAGCGTGGATATACTTACATCTTAACTATTGCAGATTGTTTTTCGAAGTTTTCGCTACTGTTTCCTTTGAGAAGCGCTACAGCCAAACTTGTATCTCGGCATGTCGAAGAACATGTGTTTCTTATGTTTGGGGTACCCAAACGCGTTATATGTGATAACGGAGTTCAATTTCGTAGTAAGGAATTCTCTGAATTGATGAATTCGTACAAATGCAAGATTTCTTTTACAGCTAACTACCATCCTCAAGCTAATCCTGCTGAACGTGTGAACCAAGTTTTAAAATGCATGCTCACAGCCTACGTTCAAGAAGATCAGCGTGACTGGGATAAATATTTACCTCATGTTGCTTGCGCTATGCGTACCGCAAAGCATGATGTTACTGGTTATACGCCATATTTTATTAATTTTGGCCGTGAAATGGTTCAGCATGGTACTTCTCATATTGTAAATTCTCAACCTAATGACAATTTGCAGTTCCAACGTACCGAAGATTTAACCACACGTGGTCATGCGTTACAAAAACTATATGGTAGTATTAAAAAGAAATTACAACAAGCCTACGAAAAAGCTAAAGCTCGTTATGATCTTCGCAAACGACCTGTTGAATACAAACCTGGTCAATCTGTTTGGCGTAAAAACTTCGTACTTTCTGACGCCTCGAAACATTTTACTTCGAAACTTGCACCCAAGTTTATTGGTCCGTTTATTATACACAAAAAGTTATCCAGATTTGTGTACCAACTTAAAGACCCTGATGGGACTCTTCTTGGCAATTGGCACGTCAAAGATTTAAAGCCTAACAACGCCTTATCTGATGACATCGAATCTTAGGTCTTTTTTTTGGGTAGGTTGGTAGGGCGTTTTGGTGGGCCGCTTTTTGGGATCGTTTTCATCTTGATTCCCCGACTGTTAGTCGTCGACGTCATCGATCCACGTACATCGTTTCACAATATTCTATATCCCATATAGCTATCGTTTGATCTAGTTTTGTTGGGTTTTCAATTTTGTGTAACTTTTTTTTTTTGGGTGGTTGGTTGGGTGTGTTTTGGTTGGCACTTGGGTGGGGGTATGTCCACTTTTACTTTTCCGGGCATACTGCTCGACCTTTTCCATCTAGGTCTTGTGTTCCTTCTCTATCTTTTATCTTCCTATCTGTGCTAGTACTCTTTTGTGTCTTGCTGTGAAATTGTGTGTGAATGTCCCTTTTTCGCCTTTAGCTTTTCCGCTTTGCTATCTTCTATCCTATATTCTTCTTTTTCCTTTCGTTGATCTAATGCCCTTTGTGTTAGATTGACACCTGGCCGTTAGTTTGGGGGGTGGTTCAACTCCTTGCCGAGGAAGGTTTACTCTCGGGCATTCCTTTCGAAGCAAGGGTGGTTGTTCTATTCACCCTTTCTAATTGTGCTTCTATTGACGTCTGTACCGTGATGTGACTATTGCCGTTGGCGCGAACCTGTGCTGCAGGAGAGCTACCTTGGCGTAGTTTGTCTTGTCTTTTGTGTTAGGGTTTGTGGGTTGGGTCCGTTGGTTTTGTGGGGGGGTTGGTTTTTATTAGTTTTTAGGTGGGGTTTCTTTCTCTTGGGGTGGGTCAACTTGTTCAGATTTGTTGGTGATCAGGTTTGGGTTGGCTACAGCCTTTAAAGGTATGTTGCTACTGGTTGTGTTTTGGGCCTTAGGCTATAACGGGCGACGCGTGCACTTCCATCTGCTGCGACCGTGGCCAGTATTGAATGTACTCTTTAATTGCTGTTACCTACGCAACACTCTCCTGACAATCTTGACAGATTTATTAAGTGTCGTTTCAGTTAGTAAATTGGTTGTTGTGGGTTGGTTTGGTTTTTGGCTTCTTGGCGCCTTAGTCCAAGGTTGTGTTGTCCTTTTGTGAGGGTTTTCTTTTGGGGAGGGGTACTTGCTATGAACTTTGGTGAACAGGGTTTATGTGATTACAGTCTTAGGAGATACGTTGCTACTAATTGTGCTTTGGACCATTGGTGGTCATAACGGACGACGCAGCCCTTCCATTTCGGCATGCGACCGTGGTTGGTATTGAATGTATACTCCTATTACTGCTACCACTTGAACACTCTCCTATTGGTCTTTGGCAAATTTATTAGCTGTCTTTTCAACTAGTAAATTGTGTACATATTTTTGGGTTGGTTTGTGGTTTTTACCTTTTTGCCCTTTTGGCTTTTCGTCGTATCTTGGCCTTATGCCTTTTCCTCTTTTGTTTTGCACTGGCAAGTATTTGCTTTCGTATAGTACCTTCTGATTTGGAGAAAATCTCTCCGTGTTCGATTTTCTTTTGGTGAGGGGGGGATTTGTTACGTGCTGATTTCGTAGCACCCTGTATAGCTTTGTATTTTATATTAAGTTGTATAGCGTTTAGGGATTTTTGCATTTTCTCTCCTTGTAGTTGCCATTTTGCTGTGGAACTATTTCCTATTCGATAAGAGATTGTCACTCTTGTTTGATCTGCTTGTGAAGCTAGAAGTTCCTTGAAGAACCTTTTCGTGGACATCGCCGTCTAATTAATCTTTTCCTTTTATGTTGAGTTATGGGAATTGCCTTAGTGCAGATTTGATGATTGATTGTGGCGTTAGTTTTCCGATTTAGTTTATTGGAAGCCGTTTATGGGATATATTTCCACTTGTTCTTTTGAGGTTATGGAAGCACACCTTTTCGTAAGTTTATTGATTAACTTTTCTAGCTTTCAATCTCTTATACTAAATTCTTTCGATAGGTTTTTATGTATAATCGTCGTTATATGGAGGCGATATAAATCTCTCTTAAGGTCAACTTCCATCGAAGGTATTTATAAAGTGTTGTGATGGTCATTCTGTTATTTCGATTTATTTGTTACAGACCTTTTTTATCTTGGGTTTGTCCTTTACTCATTTTATTACTTGCTGTATAACAAGTATACGTTGAATGTTTGGATTGGTACAAGACCGTTACACGGACTTGGTTGCTGTTGTCGGGATCACGTTACGTTCAAGCTTTGGAGACGTTCCTCTTCAGCTCTAAGACAGACACCGTATCGTGAGTTGGTTATAATTTAGCAACTGGTTACAACAACAATAACGTTTGACAACTCTTTATTGTATATAAAACATTTATGTATATTTGTATATTATGATTTTGTGTTAAATGGTTTTTCACCAGTGTGCGTGTAGCACTCATAACTAGATATCTGCTTCATATTTATAATTCTATCGCATACCATTTATTGTATGATATTGTCAAGACTATTTGCGAGTGTGTACGTAAGTCTTTGCTCCGTAATAGATGAATAGCTCACTACTGGAGCTGATGATTGCGCAATCTGATTGGTACCTGTAGACGTGTTAAATTTACCGTGCCCTTTGCTTATTGCTTTTGTGACTTTAAATCAACTTTAGAGTAAGTAATCGCGCTCGCATTAATCTTTTTCCCCTTGCAATTTGTGTATAGCATTCAATAACCGCTATTCAATTTTTGCCAAGGTTATTTCACATTAAATAATTTGCTGATAATTTGAATTAATTAATAATAAAGCACTGTACATAACTTACTTGAAGATCTATTATTTATATGTGTGGTATTTGGAGTTTATATTTTCAGCAATCGAGGAGTCATTATTGGGAAAAGTCGACCACATTGGTAGTAGTCGCAAATGTGTTGCTCTTTTCAGATTTTGTCGGTCAATACTGTAGCTATCTTAGACGATTCTTGGCGCCCATTACAGAAGACCTTTAGTGAGACCCACGACCTCCCACTAGTTAGCTGGCAGCCGACAGATTTAACTGCGGTTAAAGGTTGTTACCGTTTCCCAATAAGCAGTCCCCATTTTGTTGGTAACATTGTGTTTTACAAGAGAGACATATAAGTATCCCTAACACTACATTGGTGTTAAACCATCGCTACAGTACCTATGCACAACATTTTAAGCAAGATTATTCCAGTAGAGTTGACTACACAGCCTGGAGTCACAACTATAAACATTAGACAAGAATTGTGTGATGAGATTTCACAGCTACCGCACAACCACCAATGATGATCCTGCTAATTATAGCTGAACAATACCTCTAAAAGGCCTACATCTTCTATAAATTATATGTATTTCAAACCAATAGATTTTATTTCTTTACTGTTATAAAGTGTAAAGTAATGTTCTTATTCCATTTATGGGTTAGTTTTCCACGGTTTGCACTTTCCATATTTGCACTATTAGTCAAGTCTACAACTGCAAGTTTTTACTGCCAACTTAAAGACTTGAACTGAACACAATTTTAGAATTTTACATGCTTGCACATTGGAGATAATGGACTTCGAATATGTGAAAAAATTGGCAAACACATGCAATTTTAAAAAGATAAGAATTTAAGTCTCAAGTCCGAAACTTGGCTAATGTTTATACCTTTTATAGATATCTTTAAAAGAGCTTAACTTGTTGTCTTCCTGTAAAAAGTTTTTTTTAAATTGACTTTTAAACATTTTATTCTCCTAGCATGAGGCTAAACTTCACCCGTCAGGTTTAATTTTAGGTAAAAATTTACTAAACTAAAATTTTAGCTTGTTCCTTGCTGAAAAGATTGGTTTTTTGATTTCAATGTCCTAGGATAAATGTAATCTGAGACAATCAAGCTTACGTGAACCTCTGTAAATTGCAAAAACAGCTGTATTTGTGAAACAAAAACGACTATCACAGTTAGAGAGATTTTTTTAAAATTAAATAAAACTATTTTTGAGTTGTCATAATATATAGAATCACATATACAAAATATGATATATTTTAAAAATGGTCAAGCAAATAGTCCTGGACCACTTTGTATGGATTAACCCTTTCCGGACCAGACAAATTGGAGACTACCTTAGATTTCTACAAGGTTCCATAATTTCGTTATCGGACATAATGGTGGACTTGGATATCATATAATCTTTCTCTCATCAAATAAATCAAAATTCTGGCCTCCCATAAGATGACCCTCACAAGTTCCATCTTCCGAAAAGGCAATATTATTATAAACACCTGTATCTCCTAACGGAATGAATTTAAAATGCAGCTTTTGGAAATTATTGAAATATAAGATAGTTGCACTTAAGATACCCAGATCTACGAACCACGCAGGAGTCTTGTCCTAAGGACAGTATGGGTCGGCTCGGCGCCGACAATTCGGCGCGGAGAATTCGGCGCGGACAATTCGGCGCCGTGCCAATTCGGCGTGAGCTAATTCGGCGCCGTGCCAATTTATATGCTTAGTAAGGTTAGTATTTCTGTTAAATTTTACTTTATAGCTTAATTGCTTTTTACAAATTCCATTTACACCACGTTGAGTTTTTCTTGGTAGTCATTACCTGAATATTAATCCTGTATGTTAATTACTCGCCCTCTCTAATCTTTTACTAATGCATAAAATAATCATCATATTAAGACGGTTGGTAAAATTTTCTAGGAAGAACTTATACTCTGGGTTTTATTAATAGGGAAGGTTTTTTGTATTAGTTATTTTTGTTTGTTGATAATAAATTTGTATTAAGTGCAATATTTATTATTAATAGTAATTTTTGGCGCCGAATTGGCACGGCGCCGAATTGTCTCGGCGCCGAATCAGCCGCGCCGAATTGCCTGCGCCGAATTGTCGGCGCCGAGTTGTCCTAGACCCTTCTAAGGATGCTCCATTTTTATTCAAAGAGTCCTGAAATATTCTTTTGTGGTAATAATGTAATGGTATATTAGTTAATCTAATCGCAAAACAAAGGTTTGAGAAATTACAATGTACAAATTTACAATTTAATTTAATTTAATTACAACTTAATTACTTCAGCAGCTGTCTGTCAACAGTAGAACAGCTTTTTAATATTTTGTATAAATACCTTTGGGTTATGGGATTTTGTCAATTAGTTATAATTACGAAATAAATAAAGATTATTAAAAGTTTCACAGTTTTATTAAAATATACCTGACAATATTGTTTCGACAGCTATGCTGTCATTATCAAAGGTAATATAATTATAAACAAACACGTCGCTAAGGTAGATACAAAATAGGTAACTAGATAAAATAATAATAATAATAATAAAAATTAATAATAAAAATCATAATTAAACATCTAATACTTCCAGTAACGGAGAATTACTGAGCTCAAGTTGTTCATTCATTAAAGGTACCCTGAGTTTGTGTTTGTATATCTCAAAGGCTTCTAAAATGTCTAATTTGCGTTTGTTATTACAAAAATGTAGGAATTTAATATTATTTTGAGGAGTCATTGTGTGATTTTGTTCTAAAAGGTGTTTGGCGTAATTCGATTTTTCAGGATGTTTATTTTTGTAATGACGTACGTGTTCTTTATATCTTATGTCAAAATTTCGAAGTGTTTGTCCAATATATACCGAACTACAAAAAGAACAATTTAAACGGTAAATGCCCGATTTCATGATACCATGTGTTCTGTCTTTAGCATTAAATAAAAATGAAAAAGTGTTAGTGTTGGTTTTAAATGTTATTTTATAATTGTTGGTTTTTCTTAGTATATGTGCAATTTTTTCTGATATTTTGCCAAAATATGGTATAGATATGTAATTTGTGTCTTCTGTTTGATTGTCAATGGGATATATTCTTTTGATAGCTAACCTATAATCTTTTTGTTTAATTAAAGTGTCAATCATGTTCGGATTATAATGATTTGCATGTGCTAGTTGTTTAATGGTTGATATCTCTTTGCTAAAATCTGATTTTGTTATCAATGAATTTTTAATTCTTATAAACAATATCCATCCTAATATAAAATTTACACTAGAAACAGAACAAAACAGGGCTATAAACTTTCTAGACTTAAATATCAAGATTAACGCAGACAATCTTTTTGAATTTTCCATATACAGAAAACCAACACAAACAGACATAACAATACCAAATGAATCTTGTCACCACAATACACATAAAATAGCAGCATACAGATCATTAGTACACAGAGCTTTAACTATTCCACTAACAAAATCAGATTTTAGCAAAGAGATATCAACCATTAAACAACTAGCACATGCAAATCATTATAATCCGAACATGATTGACACTTTAATTAAACAAAAAGATTATAGGTTAGCTATCAAAAGAATATATCCCATTGACAATCAAACAGAAGACACAAATTACATATCTATACCATATTTTGGAAAAATATCAGAAAAAATTGCACATATACTAAGAAAAACCAACAATTATAAAATAACATTTAAAACCAACACTAACACTTTTTCATTTTTATTTAATGCTAAAGACAGAACACATGATATCATGAAATCGGGCATTTACCGTTTAAATTGTTCTTTTTGTAGTTCGGTATATATTGGACAAACACTTCGAAATTTTGACATAAGATATAAAGAACACGTACGTCATTACAAAAATAAACATCCTGAAAAATCGAATTACGCCAAACACCTTTTAGAACAAAATCACATAATGACTCCTCAAAATAATATTAAATTCCTACATTTTTGTAATAACAAACGCAAATTAGACATTTTAGAAGCCTTTGAGATATACAAACACAAACTCAGGGTACCTTTAATGAATGAACAACTTGAGCTCAGTAATTCTCCGTTACTGGAAGTATTAGATGTTTAATTATGATTTTTATTATTAATTTTTATTATTATTATTATTATTTTATCTAGTTACCTATTTTGTATCTACCTTAGCGACGTGTTTGTTTATAATTATATTACCTTTGATAATGACAGCATAGCTGTCGAAACAATATTGTCAGGTATATTTTAATAAAACTGTGAAACTTTTAATAATCTTTATTTATTTCATGATTATGGAGTTCCACAAAATAAGGCTGGAAACAATAAACAAAGTTATAATTACAATTTAATACTTATTTAGCCAAGCTAGGCGACTAGGCACAAAATCGAGCAATTTTAGTTTACGCTCATACTTTAATGCCTTATTCAAAAGCCCAATTTGTACAGGTGGAGAATAATTGCTCATTCTCAGTATACATTTTATACAAATTAAATTTAAATAACCACCCCTGGGAAACGCGACTCAAATGTTTCACAACAGAAGTGAAAAGAGCATCCTTGTTCTTCTTCCAGTAGCTACTTACTGAACATAAGCACATCTTTATTCTTCGTATAAGTAAAACCCTCATGAGATATAAAACAGGAATTGTAAAAAAATGAAGACATTTTGGGATGCACATTAGATGTGCAATAGTTAGTAAAGTTCTTCGACGTTTCCCATAAATATCGTACAACAATTTACTTGGAATGTTGGATACGATTTGATATATTTCAGTTCTGTTAACAGGTAGAAAAACATCTCAATTTTCTCCAAAAGTAAATATAGAACACTATGGTTTTCAGCTAACGATTTTATAAAACAAATACGTTTCTCCACTTACTTGTGCTAACATATTTGTATAAGCTTTTTTGAATACCACTTAATAACTCATAAATTAGATAAAACTACACGCATAATTCAAACTAATTATTTCTCTTCTATACAGCATTTATTTAATTGTTTGAGTTGGCAGCTGTAATTAACATATTTCTCCGAATGCTTACATTAACATCTACAGCTTTAAACTTGAATAGTTGCTGTTAAGATGTGAACATTCCTTTCAAACTTCAAGATAGCTCTACGGTATAAAGCTCTACGTTTGGCGACTTACACGTAGTTAACAGCTTGAAATGGTAGTCTCAAGCTTAAAATTAACCCAGCTACTACAATTCCAGTGTTGATATCAAAATCCTCTGAAAGCTATATTGATTCTTAAGTAGTTACAGAACATCGTTATGATTACCCGTGAATTAACTATTCTAATGTAAAATCGTAGCTAGGATTGAAACTTGAACAACAAATAATTTATTAAAAGTTATTAAAATTTATTTGTGTCCCACTAGATGAGCTACACAGTTAAAGCTATTAAAGTTATTTTTTAGTTATCATACATAATTCTACGTTTTCTAAAAAGTTTGGAGGAAAGAGTATTAGAAAGTGTCGCAGAAAGTTGATCTTGAACATGAAAATTCGCACATAAGCAGTGTTTTTGGTTATTAATATTTTCCCGTAGCGTTTATGTATTATTTTTCTCTAATAATCGAAGGCTTACAGTTCAGTGACCGTGTAGTTTATATCAAAAGACTGAAAGATTACTGAAATTTATATTCATGAGATCAGTAAAACGTTATGTTTATTGACCCTATATTGAACTTTTATATATTGCACCCGTTTATATTGGATGAACATTGTAAATGTCCTGAAAGTGCCTTCGCAGTGTTTATTGGCTACTCACTTTTAGAAAATTCATGTAAATTGGATGTATGGAATTTTTTCCAAACCCAAGTTGATACGATTTAAAATTCCTAATCAAGATCCTTACTCTTGTATTTATTCAGCATTCCAATCTTTATATTCATTTAAATGGTTATACAGGACGAAATGCCTGTAGGGTTTTTTATTTATATTTTCTAAGACCCTTCTGTAAAAAAGTTAGATTAAGTTATATGAAGGAATGATCGTCATGGGATACATGCGAATCACTTTAACGTCTCAGCAGTAGGCTACTTCAAAATCCACTTCACCGTCGCCATACCAGAGTATAACTCCCAAGCCCCAATTCGGGTTGTTATATTTTTATTACTACGGCTCTTGCCTCAAAACCTTTCAGCAAAACTTTAACAAACCACGATTTGGGACGTAACTACAATAAGTTGTTTCAATTCTTTGTTAGATCTATATGGTTATAACTTTCTTGTTGTATCGGTTCTTCCTATTAAATTATTTTGCCGTATTGAACAAAAATACATCTGTAACAGTCGTTAGGTGAATTCAATATGGATAATAATGTGGAAATAATAAAAATGATACTTACTGGTTATAACTTACATAATTACATAGTGAATAATACTAATTAGTCTAATTCAGTAATTTAACTAAGATAATACGAAAATTCTTCAAAGAATTCACCATTTATCTTTGGTAGTCATTTAAGCTGTAAGGTATTTTGATTAATTCAATTTCGCTTTAAGGAAAATATTTTAGTTATGAAGAAATTCGATTAATATTATAAATGTATATGTATTATGTATGTTATGGCCAATGTAGTTAATGGTCGCCCAATCTCATAACATAAAACTTCAAAACTAACAGTAACCTAACCTAATCTACGGCTTGGGTACTAAGGTTCTTATATCAAATATTTAAAGAATAAAAACTTTAAACCATTAATTTATTAAGGGCTGTATCTTTTAATTATATGTTAACAACTATATTCTTTTACCGGGACTTTTTAATATGCAATCGTATATAAAAATGCATGATTACAGTTCGTTACACTTAACGAACTTTAGGACTTATTATGTATATTATGCAAATATGTGGTGAATCTGCATATGTCACAACACAGGAAGTGCAACAAATCCATAGTTCAAAAGCGCAATCTGCATATGTCACAACACAGGAAGTGCAACAAATCCATAGTTCAAAAACATTGAATGAACTTATATTGATATTACAATTATTACATTTAGTAATATTAATTAAATCAAAATTAAGTATATTTCCCTATAATATCCTATCTTTACACTACACATTGACCATAATATATATGTATGTGTATGTCTGGCATTTGGGAAAAAATAATTTTATTAGAAGCTTCGAGCACTACACTAGATATGAATTACTTTGAATCTCTTTAACTGGGATATTGTTTGAAAACTTAGATCAGAAGTGTCCGGAGTACAGAGTGGCCCACGCAAGATGATCCTGTACCTTATCTTACAAACTGTAAGAGTTACGAAAAAATGTTGAATATCAAAGTTGGTTGGTGTAAAACAAATCTTAATTAAATAATAGTTATGTATATACAGGGTGAGTCATATTGCTGTGGCTACTATCAATTTTTTTATTTTCAATGAAACACTCTGTATATTTTTACTGTGTTCGATACTACACTTTATTTTAAGTATCGTTGCTTAATGTATATATCGAAAGTCTGCACAGTTTCTGAGCAAATTCAGTTTTTCTATTATTTTTTGAAAAATCCAAGTTTCTTAAAAAAATAAATTTACATAGTGCAAGTTACATTTAAACGATTATAAATAATTATACACGACGCTTATATATACCTAAATCCGCGTTTCTGCATAAATTTATTACTGAATAGTATACAGGGTGTTCAATCTGATAGACCAAAGGTATAAATCTTTGAACAGGAAAGTTCAATCTCAGTTTTTTTCAAATGGGACAGCCTGTATATTTAAATTGTATGTGATTTAGTTTTTAATTCCCTACCAACTCATTGTTCTACCTAAAAGTGAACAGTTACAAAGTTATCAGCGTTTTTCTGGTTATCTCGATATTTTCCCTACTAATTTGGACGAGAAGATTCTCTGCGTTTCCAAAGCAGCTCTATCCATTGGCTAATCATTTTTTTGGTTAAAAACTAGATTGACTATTATCAGTTACTTATGATTTCAATGAATTTCGGTACTACTGTCATTTGTTACAGTCATGGTCCTTCAATATACATAGCAATGTAGGGAGGTTACGTCGAAGATATAGTATAATCGTTCACTAGTTTATGTTTTACTGTAGTAATTTATTCTTATCCTTCTTATCTGTTGCTCTTTGTTTGAAATAAAAATGTTCTAACACCATATTACAGTTATCGTTCAGCAATTTGATAATAGCTCTTTAAAATACACCATTCTGCATTGGTAAAAATTAGTTGAATCCTACTATTTTTTTGAGATGAAAACTAGTAATGAAAATGTTGAACTACCAGCCATTTGCCCGATTTTCTTTTGGAACAGTATAAGTTCATTTCAAAATTATAGACTTCAGACTAGGTTATGATTTTACAGTTTTGTAACAGTGTAGTTCAACATTTTCATTATTAGTTTTCATCTGAAAAAATAGTAGAATTCAACTGATATTTACACATGCAGAATGGGGCATTTTAAAGAGCTATTATCAAATTGCTGAACAAAAGCTGTAAAATGTGTGTTAGAACATTTTTATTTGAAACAAACAGCGACAGATAAGAAGAATAAGAATAAATTACTACAGTAAAACATAAACTAGTGAACGATTATAATATATCTTCGACGTAACCTCCCTGCATTGCTATGTATATTAAAGGACCATGACTGTGACAAAGGACAGTAGTTAAATACCGACCTCATTAAAATCGAAAGTAATTGATAATAGTCAATTTAGTTTTTAACAAAAAAAATGATTAGCCAATGGATAGACCTGCTTCTGAAACGCAGAGAATCTTCTCGTCCAAATTAGTAGGGAAAATATCGAGATAACCAGAAAAACGCTGATAACTTAGTAACTGTTCACTTTTAGGTAGAACATCTATACATGAGTTGGTAGGGAATTAAAAACTAAATTACATACAATTTAGATATTCAAAGTCCCATTTGAAAAAAGTGAGATTTTTCTGTTCAAATATTTATAACTTTGGCCTATCAGATTGAACACCCTGTATACTATTCAGTAATAAATTTATGCAGAAACGCGGATTTAGGTATATATAAGCGTCGTGTATAATTATAATCGTTTAAATGTAACTTGCACTAGACTGAATTTGCGAAAAACTGAATTTGCTCAGAAACTGTGCAGACTTTCGATATATACATTAGGCAACGATACTTAAAATAAAGTGTAGAATCGTACACAGTAAAAATATAATGTTCTATTGAAATTAAAAAAGTTGATAATAGCCACAGCAATATGACTCACTCTGTATATACAAAACTATTATTTAATTAAAATTTGTTTTACACCAACCAACTTTGATATTTAACATTTTTTTGTAAGTCTTACAGTTTCCAAGATAAGGTACAGGACCATCTTGCGTGAGCCACCCGTACATCAAATATCTGGCCAGGTTTTAATTTGTCAAAATCGAATATTGATAAAGTGAATTTCGTTCATCCCAGGAGTGACTTGACATAAGGCCACAGGCATACCCGATATCGATATTATCGATTGAGGTCGGATGTCTGGAAATGAGATTAGATAATAATAGCACAATCCAATTGATCCATGCCTTGCATTTTTGAAGAAAAAGTTCAAATTCATTCATTAAGGTTTCTTAATTTCTTAATTTTTAATTTTAACCTTTTAAAACCTACAGACACTTCTCCGCAATATTACATTTACGATAAAATATATTTTGATCGGCCACTTGATGCTCGTACCGTATGCAATGATTTAAAAAACCTAGGTCTCTTCCATAAAAGTAATATAGTGCAAATTTTCCTAAACTGTCTCCACAATGCTTCTTACCACCATGCTATTATTTTCATTTAATAATTATTACAAACTCATTAACATCTATGTACATGAAATTGTGTTTTGATAATTCAGTAGTCAAGATCTAGAGGTTCTGAGAAGTGCCAATGATTGACCTGAATTTCGTTAAATCTAATTATGCAGTAGGATAATTGTCATATTGGAAGGTTTGAAGGTTATGTTACAACTAAAACATGCAGCTCATTGGTCATATGGACGTCATTTTGTCTAATTTTATTAGAGTCACTACATATAGTCACCTAGGTACTAGCTGGTCGATCAGAGTACCACAAACGCCGCCATATTGGGGCAAAAGAAGCACGGAATTGTTCATTATTTGTATCTGTATTGCATTTAATCAAATCCACGCTTACTTTAAAAGGCTTTTCTTATTCTGAAAGATTAAACCTCTAATATGTCAAATACGTAAAACGTGATTTTAATTTGTCCATTATTAAAAATCACCCTTATCTGCCCCAATATGGCGGCGTTTTGCGGTACTCTGATCGAACAGCGTGGCCTAGGTGAGTAGATGTAGTGACTCTAAATTTTACTAGAGTCACTGCATCTAGTCACCTAGGCCAGCTGGTAACTAGGCCTATGTAACTAGATGCAGTGACTCTAAATTTTACAACTGTACAACGCCATCTATATTTATTGGCGCGTCCCAATTGAACGAACTAATCAAGTAGAGATTCAAAAACTAGGAGTTTCATCGTTCTGCTTAAGCTCGTTTCGATGTACTTCTTCGATGCGTTAGTTGATTTGTATTGTAGTTTCTGAGGCCTTCTTTTGTTTAATTTATAAAATCCTAATGTTTCTTTCTTCTTGATTTCCGATCTATTATGAGCTCAATCGTATCGGGACTAAGTTATCTCTTGATAAGGTTTTGTCTGTAGGAAACTCTAATAGTTGGAAAGATTCTGTTATTGTTTCTTAATAATTACTAATTACTGCCTGTCACGTTTCAATCGCGTTCACGTGATCAAATCCGTTTATTACAAATTGTAATCTTTACAATATTTTCTGTCAAAACGTAATAAATTGGTGATTTTTGGTTTGACTAGTAGGGCTACTTCCCGTACATTTCCTTTGCGTTGGCTTTTTGAAGAACATTTTAATACAGAAAAGTTGTTTACTTTACCTCTTTACTTTTAGTTTCCCAAATTTGTGGATTCCTGTATTTGGCGTATCATTCTGTTGCCTCTATGTCCAAGATTATTGTCCAGGTATTGATGTTAACTCTTTGATTCATAATTTTCATTTTGCTGCGGTTTTTGCTATTGCGATTTGGAGAGTTGTTGAATTTCTTTATCGCTTAGTGTAGCTGTAGGCACACAGGCATGTATAACTTGCAAAAAAGTATTTCTGAATTAGTTTTGTCATTATACATAAGACTTTACATGTTCGTTATTAATTTCTTAATGTTTTTGTTGCTCAGAATGACAATTTTTCCCACTGACGACTGGATATTGTTCTAGTAGTTATAATAAGTATATATCCAGCCTGAACTGTGGCTGCTTTCTCGTAGGTTTTACGGACACCTAGCAGGTCTCATTTTATGTCTTTTTTTAAGTTTTTGTTCATATCTTATTTGATCTTCGTTTTTCTTTAAGGTTTTTGTGTAGTATGTGGCTACTCTTATTACTAGTATTTGTTTCTTTTCTAAAACTTTTAAAGCCGTTTTTGAACTCGGAATTATGAATTATTTTAACAGGTGTTAGCGGTATTAGCAGTGAAACCACACTTGCCGGAAAGGGAATTCATGTAAGACGCTGCAAAATCGCCTCTGCGGGGTGGTCAGCCGGGGACTGCCAGGATGGGGTAAGGCTGACAAAGATATTCTAGAAGTGAAAATATTCCTCTACGTTGATCAACAGCATCCTTAATCAAGAGCACCGAAATACCTAGATCGTCCATATACAGTGCCTTATCCATCACTGCGGCGGCACGCGGATAATTCTTCGTCTCGTCCTGTACCAGACGACGTATTGTTTTTAGCGCGTGGTAGCTACTTTTGAGACCAGAACAGTCACGAGAACATTCATAAATTTGAAGTAGGTCGTTAGAATTGAACCGATACAGTACTCTTTGAAACTTGTGAAATTCTGGGTGGACTAGGATTTGAAGGTACATTTGTTTGACATCGACGCATAGCGTAGGGAAATAGGCAGATACTTAATAATATTTTAAATAAATCAGTTTGTAGATTATGACCTATATATAATATGTCATGAAGCGAAGGTCCGTTTATAGTTTTAGCACTGTCATCCAAAACTATTCTTAGTTTAGTGAATGCCTTATCCATTGTTCTCATGGCATGATGAGGGACATAATAACTGGGTGCGTTATCACTATTATTTTCAACAAGTTTTATATAACCCTTGCTAATATAATCCCTAATCACGTCGTCGTACTGACAAGTTTTCTTTCAAACGAGTATAATATTCGTTGTGCGGTGATGAAAGACTCACCTAAAATACGGGACACTTGTTTGAACGGAAGTGCTACGGAATAACGTTCAGTGACGTCACGTACTGTTGTAGTGTCATATATTCGATCATATTCTACTTCGTCTAGCGAAATGAAGGAAACTTCTCATTAGGAACCTGTTCCATAGCCCAAAACTTGACCATTAAATTTTCGATAGAACTTTCATTAAATGCAAAAAATTTGAGTAAATGCTGAACTGTTATTAAGTACCACCGCTGCGCGACCAAACACTACATAACCGAGTATAGTCTCCAGGTGAACGGTTGAACCACGTAATCGGTTGGAGAGTAACATTTCATCAAACAATTCATAGCCTACGAGGATACAAATACCGTGGATTTATGATATAAATTATCAGCAAGAGACTTCAATGGTCTAAATGAGCAATGTCTACTTGTGATGTAGGAATCATGCCTGTAAGTCAATTAACAGCGATTTCATGCTCAATGTATTGTTGTGATTATAACGGGAGAATAAACGTATACTAGTCACCTCTTTGATGGATTGATGACAATCTCCAACTCCTTTTATGAAAACATTATTACTAGCCTGTACCCTAAGATCTAACCTTCTACAACATGATAAAGTTATATAATTACTTTGGGATACGGGATCAATCAACAAACGAATGGTTTTATGATTTCCATAAATATCCATTACCAAAGCAAGAGCCGTTCCTAATATTACCGTCTTAGGGGAAAAGGACACCTTATGCTTACTGTCGATGGAGCAAAGGCGTACACCAGGTAAAGTTTGTGTGGCTACCTGCGAGGTAGTCAATGTGATTAGACCCCCGACCGTAGCATGCTGTGCTTTCGCATTATTTTGTCATTTTGTCTCAGCTTGCGAGGTAATTCTGAAAGAATCCGGGCTGTTGCTGTCCCAGTGCAACACTGTATGGTGACGTCGATGGCACTTCCTACTTGCACTTGCATTGTTGACTTGCACAAGAAAGATTGTGTTTATAACTGAGACAGTTAACACACGAATTATTACTTTTTAGTAAGTTTTACCTTGCTGTAGGCTGCAACTTCATAAATTCGCTACACTGATAGTAGTGCTCATGATGAGCTGCCGCGTTCCCAGCGTTACATTTGACAGTTTTATTCTGGGTGGCTAGAAAGGAATGCGTTTTTTTGGGTACCTTGTTTTGGTAGAAAAAACTTTATTCGAAGGTTTACTGTCTGCTTTATGCGTACGTTCAAGTATTTACACCTGTTCCCTAACGAAATTAACAAATTCATCATAAATAGGCAAAGTTTTCGAACTACGATGCGCATTCTTAAATGCTTTCACTGTTTCACTATCTCACTTTTTAAACCTATATAAATGGATATAATTCTTTAATATTGACTAATTTCAATTGGTCTAATGCCTAATTACTTGGAGTTACCTGGGTGATCGGCTTAAATTCTAACAGCTGATCTACATAGCAACTATCTACATGGCAAGAGTATCTTCGTATTTAGCAATTAAAGCTTTATAAAGAAGAGAATAATTATCAGGTGTGGGTGCTAGCCTACTAGAGGTTGCTTTACCTATAAGTGAAGCCAATAAATACTGAATGCGCTCGGTATCTATCAAGTTGACATTATTGTGAATTAACATGTTAAATGTTTGAATGAATAAAGGCCAGTCTTTTAATTTGCAATTGAACTGTTTAAGTTCAATGCGTGGTAACCTTGCTTGACGATTGTGGGATTCACATAGCACTACACTTTCGGAAGAAGCACAGTTTTGAAGCAATTCTGTACTATACCGTTGCCTTGCCGTTTGTATCAAATTATATAGATTTGACCATATAAATGAAACCATATAAATGACCATATTGTATCAAAATTAGCTTCATCCTTACTATCTAAATAAACAATTAAATAGTTTTATCCAACACCTCTATATAAATACCATGTTTACTATGGTCATTTTAAATAAGGAAAGTGATTGTTTACTCTTATGTTACATTATAACCTACGTTGCCCCTAGCAACGTGAGTTATTTTTAAAAAACTCACTCCTTCAAAGATAACAACCAATCACCAGCTTACATTGCATAATATTATTAAAATCCAGTCATCGTGCTAGAGTATTACCGTCAAAACTACAGACTAACTATACATTGCAAATTCGATGTTTAAGCTTAAATAAAGAGGTGTTGGATAAAATTTTGTATGACACGCGTGAGTTAAGGATATTATCCACTCAGAAAAATTAACCCTCTCGGGCCTGCCGGCCCTCGAGGGTAAATTTTTCGTTCGTGGATAATATCTTACTTAACTCACTTGTACCATAAATAACTATAAACCATCAACAATCTGTAAAAATTATGTTCTGAATGAATCTAAATTTTGAGACTATAACATAAACTTTCAATAAAAAACTATCTGACATTTTTGGAATTACATCATAGATCTTTTGTAAACGTGCAAAATAAGATGCTCGTTTCGATATAAGTAAAATTATGCGCCTTATAATACTAATATCATTGCTTTTATAATATATTGCATTTATCAGAACAACGCACTGAAAAATAAATAATTTTGATTTATTTAAATTAAACCACTGTCCTCTACTTTCCAGTTGAGGACACAAATTATTGGAAAAAATTTCCAAATTTAAAGTTTATTTCCTATATCCAAAATAGGTAAGTGCATTTTGTAAGACTACATATAATAGTTCTTCTAAAGTACCAGTATAGATCTACTATTATATTTATACAGAAGTTCAGATTTTGGTATTATATTATATTCTGGTATTATTAATATAAATACATTAAGAGTACGAGGGTGGTCTGAAAAGTTTCCGACCTAACAAATATACAAGACATTTTTTCTTTAAATTTATTTTTATTTTTCTACATAGTCGCCTTGTAAGTCTACACACTTCTCCCAGCGATGCTCCCATCTCTTGAACCCGTCCAAATAGTACTCGGCGTTTTTCTCTGCAAAATAATTGTTCACGAAGGTGATTGCCTCCTCATTTGACGAAGATCTCTGTGCTCCAAGCGCAATTTTTAGATGAGGGAACAAAAAGAAGTCGCTTGGGGCTAGATCTGGTGAGTAAGGAGGATGGTCAAGCAGTTCAAACCGTAATTCGTGGATTTTCGCCATGGCAACCGCGGAGGTGTGAGAGGAGGTTGTCTTGGTGAAACAGGATTTTCTTTTTCTGCAAATGTGGCTGTTTTTCCGCAATTTCTGCCTTCAGCTTGTCAAGTAATGATGCGTAGTATGCTCCTGTAATTGTTTTTCCTGTTTGAAGATAATCGATTAAGATATCTCCATGACTATCCCAAGAAACAGTCGCCATCACTTTCCCCAGCCGACATAACAGTTTTTGCTTTTTTTGGAGCCGATTCCCCCTTCGCAGTCCACTGTTTTGACTGTATTTTTGTTTCGGACGTATAATGGTGTATCCAAGTTTCATCTACAGTAATTAATCGGCGCCAAAACTCTGATTTATTGCGCCTAAACTGCGCCAACAGGGCGTTGGAAATGTTCATTCGAACACGTTTTTAGTCTAACGTGAGCAAACGCGGCACACAACGCGCGGACAGCTTTCTCATGCCTAAATCTTGATTCAATATGTGACAAACACGTTCTTTGGACATATTCATAGCCTCTGCTATCTCTCTCACTTTAATTCGACGGTCATTTAGCACCATTTGGTGAACTTTAGCGATGTTATCGTCAGTGGGTTCAGTTTTTGGACGTCCCGAACGTTCATCGTCTCCCAAGCTGGTACGGCCACGTTTAAATTCAGCTGCCCAAAATTTCACTGTGGTAAATGATGGCGCAGAGTCCCCATACACAGAGTCCAACTCGTCTTTGATTTGCGTAGGCGTATTGCCTTTCAAAAACAAATATTTAATGACAGCTCGATACTCGATTTATTCCATTTTCACAAAAACACTCACATCGACTCACTCAAACGATTATCAAATAACAACTGCGCGTCGTAAATGGCTGAAATTTTGGTGAGTACCTGTCAAAAGATGCACAACTACATTCCCTAGCCTTTTATTCACGACTGCTGCCATCTTCACGTTAAGGTCGGAAACTTTTCAGACCATCCTCGTATATCATACAACAAGATGCACTAGTGCAAAAGAGAGTGAAGAGAGCAAAGGTGAATTCAAATTACTAATTAAATAGTTAGAATTTGTTCTATTATAAGTTATTTATAGATTGTTCAAGCATCGTTTAAATAAACTAGAGAGCAAGTTTTCCATTGGTGTTGATTAAACTTGTTACGTGTGTACTACTGTCTAACATCTGTATCTGCATATCTCTGCATAAAAACAAAAGCGTTTAAGGAATACTTACCTCATAATAATGCATACGGTAATTACTTCCCTTTAAAGATATCCCGTGTCAAGGTTAGGATCCAGGCCAATAATTACAAAATTTTAAATATGCTAATGCAGATTTTCGAATATAAATACTTTAAAAGGAGTTTCAAATTTTTATTTTTTGTATTACCACGCGTGTAATAGTTAATAAAGTGCTAATTTAGAATAGAGCAAAATGACAGCGCAAAATGATTATGAAGTAGTTATTTCTGGTGTAGGTGGTTATTTTCCAAATTGTAGAAATATCGAGGAATTTCAAGAAGGTCTTTTGAAAAATGAAAATTTGATGAGTAATCGTTGGAAAGCAGGTATGTACTGTTTACCTGGTTACTTTTAATAACTGCAGACAACTCCAGAAATTTCTCAATTTCTCCGGTTCAAAATTGAATTAGTGATAATAGTTCGATAGATTCCATAATTTAAAGGAAATCTTTTAGTTCAACAACTATTTATGTAAATTGCAATAAATTTTACTTTTATTTGGAGTTTATTTTGACGATGGAATTTTGGAGAAACTACGGTAGCCAACAATAGTTAACGGGAATCTCTAATAGCACTGCTGTATTATAGTTTTCTGCTTTTAGGTGAAATGGGTACCACAAATGTACTCGGCACAGTTCCACCAATTGAACGCTTTGATGCTTCATATTTTGGTATCCATTCTAGCCAATCCCATCTCATGGACCCAATGCAACGTTTGCTACTAGAACGAAGTTATGAAGCAATAATAGATGCTGGTATCAAAATTAATATAATAAATAAAAAAAATAAATCTAAAAGCAAATATCGTTACAGGTATTAACCCTGTGAATATAAAAGGTAGAAATATAGCCGTTTTTGGTGGTGCAACTGTAGGAGAGAATGATAATCTTTTTTATGAATTAATTGCTAGTGGATTTGGAGTAACTGGTCATTCCCGTGCAATGATGCCTAATCGAATATCTTACTGGTTAAATTTGAAAGGTAAAAATTAATTAAATTCTAAATAGTAAAAAATGTATCATTTTGTATTTTCTGTTTAGGACCTAGTTGTGCTTATGAAAATAATTGGCTTAATGGTGTTGAAGTATTACAATCGGCTTATGAAGTCGTGCGTACAGGACAATGTGAAGCTGCTATAGTTGGAACTTCAAATTTAGCCTTGAATTCTGAATTATCATGGCTATATAATGATATGGGACTTCTTTCTCCGGATGGTGCAACCAGATCTTTTGACGCTAATGGTATGAAAGATATTTGTGAGAAAAATCCTGAACGTTTCTATAGCGTATGGTACCATCATTTACTACGTTACGCTCTTATAATTGTTTTCCTGTTTTGTATTTTACTTCGGTTACTGTTTATATTGACACCATAGGCAACGACTATATATTCTTCAAAATTTCTAATTTTCAGATCTCATCATTATTTAATAAACATAGACCGTTATTTATTCCAATATGTTTACGACAAACCTGCTTCAGTAAAATATCACCCGAAGAACTTCCTACTTAATTTATAATTTCAAAATATTTCATATTAGATTCGTAGAAATCTCTTTTTTACGTGACATCAAGCAATGAAGACGCCATATAACATACTGATGTATATTGTCGGTAACACAAGGCGGTTACTGTTTTACTATCTGCTAATATAATAAAAACACTTATAATACATATGGGTCATTCTTTCTGAACTCAACAACCGGTTAGGGCCAAAAATTGGCGCAACTTAGAAAGGCCAGCGGGGGCTCATTTTAAAGCTTGAAACCTCTACTTTCGAATGTCGCATGGCTCCTATGTAAAAAAATTATATTTGACTCCTAAAATAGAGTAAACACGTATCCAGCTCCAAAAAAAATTAAAAGTTCGCAAAGAATACATCAATTTTGTCTACTGTGTTTTTTTCCTAGAGTGCTTCAATTTTTTAGCAAAATTGAGAACAACAACATTTTTGAAAGTTTATCATTTTTTCATCGAAATGGTGTCAGATAGGAAAAAATGATAGAGTAAAAATGATTATTTTTACTCAATTAATACGAAAAAATTACATGAATGAATTGCAGACCGATTTAAAGAAATTTTGAGAATTACGGTTATTATAGGTGTTGCCTATCTATAGGCATGAATAATATAATTAAAACCTAAAATGATGAAAATTTTCAATATCGCTTTATATCGGTTTGTAATTTTTTCTCGTATTCATCGAGTAAAAATCTTTTACTCATTTTTTACTCTAATCATTTTTTTGACGACATCTGACGCCATTTTTGATGAAAAAATGATAAACTTTCAAAAAATGGCAAATTGTTGTTCTCAATTTTGCTGGGAATTGAAGCACTCTAGGAAAAAACGCAGTGAACAAAATTTATGTAGTATTCTTTGACGAAGAATGCGATGCCGTTAAAAAAATTTTAAAATTATTTCTTTTTCTAATTTGTTTTCAACGTTTCAACCATTCCAGCAAACGGTTACGGTAGAAGCGACGGTGCCATAGCATTATTCATACAACGGGCCTGCGATGCAAAACGAAAATATGCAACCATAGTGGGGGTAGATTCTCTTTATTGTGGTGTACAACGTGGACCGTTCAGAGACGTACATGTAAACCATATGTCAGATTTTATTCAAAATTTCTATGATAAACGTAAAATTGATCCTAAGGATGTTGAGTTTGTCGAATGTTATGGTTGCGGTAATAAGGTAAATTGTCTTTAATAGTATTTTTTAAAACATAACCTTAATTAAAAAAAGAGTTCTTCTAGAAAGTTGATGAAGCTGAGCTTGAAGCGGTAGATCGCGTTTATTGTAAAAACAGAGACAAGCCTCTTTTAGTTGGTGCTGTAAAACCCAACACTGGCCATTCAGAAGCCTCTTCAATATTTACGAGTCTCGTCAAAGTACTTGTCGCAATGGAAACGGGAATTATTCCTGCCACTCTAAACTATGAGACGCCAAATCCAAATATCGAAAGTGTAGTCAAAGGTAGGATTGAAGTAGTTGCTAAAAATAAAGAATGGGGATCTCGATTAGCTGCAGTAAATGGTATTGGACTTGGTTCTTCCTATGGTCATGTTTTGCTAAGAGCTAATCCAAAACCAAAACAAATCAAATGTGATGACTTGCCGCGTTTAGTAAATATATCTACTAGAAATGAGGAGGGTATTCAGAAAATAATAAAAACTGTAAGTGGAAGCATAGAATAATAGTTACAGCTTTTGTGTAATACCTAATAACTGAATATTTTAGTTAAAAACAACAGAAAAGGTTGATCCTGAATATGCTTGTATGATTAATGATATTTTCAAGAAGACAATACCCGGTCATTTATACAGAGGATATGCAGTACTAGATGGAACCGAAGAAGCCAAAACTGAATTTGAGGTAAAAACTAATTAAACAAAAAACCTCAAAGCATACAAATTATTTTTCAACCAAATTTTAGTATTACCCAGGAAATAAACGACCAGTATGGTTTGTGTATTCTGGCATGGGTAGCCAGTGGTGCAAAATGGCGAGCGATTTGATGGTATTGCCAATATTTGCAGAAGCGATTCACAACTGCCATAAAGTTCTAGAACCGAAAGGAATTGACTTGTTAACAATTGTAACTGCAGATGATGAGAAGATGTTTGAGAATATTCTGCATTCATTTGTTGGCATTGCAGCAGTTCAAGTTAGTATAATTCTGTAAAGTGTGCGGATTAATTTTTAGAAATTAATGTTGCCTATATCCGCCTTAGATTGGTTTAACTGATATTATACGTGCAGTTGGTATTGTTCCGGATGGTATCATAGGGCATTCAGTAGGAGAATTGGGATGTGCATATGCTGATGGTTGTTTAACTGCTGAACAAATGATACTGTGCGCATACTCCAGAGGCAGAGCTTCCTTAGAAGCAAATTTAATTAGAGGAATGATGGCTGCCATTGGTACGGTTTTATTACAGAAAAATATACATAAATGACGCCATCTTCACTTTCATTGTAGGAATGGGTTATCAACAAATAAAAGATAAATGCCCACCTGCCATTGAAGTTGCTTGTCATAACGGTTCAGACAGCTGCACAATTTCTGGACCGACTGAGGATATGGAAGTGTTCGTTAAAGAGCTTCAAGAAAAAGGTGTTTTTGCAAAACTTGTAAATGTTTCAAATATAGCTTATCACAGTAGGTATATTAAGCCTGCTGCTCCTTTGTTATTACAATACTTACAAGAAGTAATACCTGAACCCCTTCCTCGTTCGTCAAGATGGATTAGTACTTCTGTTAGTGAAGATCAATGGGATTCGGATTTATCTAAAACATCCTCAGCAGAATACCACACAAATAATTTATTAAGTTCAGTACTTTTTGAAGAAGGCTCAAAACATATTCCGAAAGATGCTATAGTTATTGAGATCGCCCCTCATGGACTTTTACAGGCAATTTTAAAACGTTCACTGAAAGCAAACACTACTAACATTCCTCTTACTCATAGGACTAGTAAGAATGGGTTAATATTTTTGCTACAAGCTCTTGGAAAGTATGTTAAAGTTGATATGGAATATGGAATCAAAACTAATTTAATATAATAATTCAGGTTATACTTAGCTGGTTTAGATCAGGATGTTTCTGCCTTATATCCAAAAATTGAATATCCTGTGTCAAGAGGTACGAGGAGCTTAACGCCCCTTATTAGTTGGGAGCATGGCGAATTCTGGCGTTCAGGTCTTTTGGATAAGTTAAATCAACAGGCATGTATACGAGACTTGAAAATTGCATTAAATAACAAAGAATACAAGGAATTGATCGGACATCAGTTATACAATTCATTTGTTATACCAATCTCAACATATTTGGTAAGATTAATTAAATATTGAAATATTTAATTTCACACTAAAGAAATTACAATTTACAGTCATTTGTTTATGATATTTTTAACAATTTTGCCGAGAAGAAGATTACAGAGTTTATGTTTGAAGACATGACATTTAAAAACATAGTTCGGGTTCCAAAGCTAGGTAGGGCTATGAGGTCAGATAATTTGTATGTTCTTACTTGACTTTTTCTTACAGGATCAGCTTCTGTTTACGTAATGGTATATAAAGGAAGTGGGTATTTTGAAATTTCTTCTGGTAATGAACTCATAGTAATCGGTAGAATTCGAATATCAGACGAAAACCAATTCAAAAGCGTTCCTAGTATTGAAGAATCTAAGAATGATCTGAAATTAACGGCAGATGATGTTTATAATGAGTTTTATCACCGCAGTCACAATTATCAGGATGCTTTCAAACATATTAAAACTCTTTATCCAACGGAAAATGGTAAATACGGTATTGTTATATCCACATATTGTCAGCAGAATTGTATCTATGGTTTTGCCAGAATTTTAAAATTTTAGAGATAGATTTTGATGGACAGTACAAAATCGTGAACAATCGTATATAACTTACTTAGCTATAATAATGACCTTCATTTGGTATAAAGACCTCCAAAGAGGTTTTTTATTTGTTTGGTAAATTCTTTTTTGCGCCACTAAACTCATTTTATGCATATCTATAGAAATCTCGACGAAAGAATATAATATTGGCGAGAAAATTTGAGTTTAGACAAAGGTAATAAATTACACATATTTGGATAAACTTCGCACACCTTTTGTCTTTAATAATCTACCCTCCGACGACGCCACGGTATAATAATATTTATTTAATATTAATTTAATATGAATTTATACAGGATCTCTTAGTAAAACAAAATGGAATAGCAGTTGGCAAGCTTTAATTGAAGCAATGTTACAGCAGCATTTCTTTTATAAAGGAGAGCGTACGCAGAACGTGTTAACTGTTGCAGCTATACAAAAAATTGTTATTTCGTTACTAAAGTTACCTGAGGAACCAACAGGTACAGTTTAAACTACTTAAATTTAAATCTTATACTTACTAACTGTATTACTTTTAGATATTGATGTTACGTACGACTACTCTACTGGAATTATTTCCACTCCAGGAATTCAAGTTTCTGGAATAGACGTTAGGTCACTCGGTTTAGATAGCCCAGCAATTGCATTTAGCGCTAATGAATTAAAGTCACTATCAAATACAAAATTTCAAGTAGGTTTTTCTGTATTGTCCTACTCACATTTGTTCCATACTGACATTGAAATCGTTTTACAGAAAATAGAAGGTGGTATAAATTTTGGTCTTCAACTTGCTATGAATAATTTAGAAGATAAAGTAGTTCGCAGTATAATGATAGTAGAAATTCAGACTGACAATCCATCTTTAGAAAACAACATTAAAAATGTTATTAACAAGAACTTGCATATAACGGTAGGTTATTCAACAACCCGGATAATAGTAATTTTAATTATCTCTGACTACAGGCAAGTTTCACAAGTGTCCAAAATTCAAAGGACGTTCTAATTTCTCAAACTCAGCCCGTTTATGTTATTATGAATAATACACCTAATAAAGACTGGATTAATTTAGTAGCATCTTCGAACATTTTCTTGCTGGCACGTACAGATAGCATAGTTTCTTCAAACCCGATTATTGGTCAAATTGCTGAATTTACAGTCGATGGAATTTCATACTGTATCATAAGAAGGGTATGTATGTTAACTATTGTTATCGAAGATACAGCGCTACTCCATAATTTATTTTTTAGCGTATAAAATTATCACCAACTGTTATACCAGTCGAAACGGATACTCTAACTGCTAAAGATTTCTCACGTGAAGATTTACCTTGGGTAACCCAATTCAAGTCTGCTGTAGCGTCAGGAAAAGGACAAAAATTCTATTTAACCTTTTCAGTGGTACCGCTTGAAGGAGTTACTAATTTCTTCAAGGATGTAGGTTGTTTACCCGGTATACAAAATGTTAGGTGCGTATAACTAAATTTATAAAATCTGCTACAAATTAATGCTATTTTGAATTACAGATTTGTATTTGTATTAGACAAATCACCAAAATCTATTATTGATGAACCGGCATATAAAGTGATTTTCGACAACGATTTCGCTTTATCTATAATAAAAAATGGTATCGTAGCTACATATATAGCCGTTCCAACTGAATTCGAAGATACTACAGGATGTAAATTGCTAGCTTCTAGGTATACTTTTAATTATAGCTTTAGCAGTTGCGTAAAAACTACAATACCTATGTTTCAGTAATATTATTGGAAATGCACGTATTGACTACTTAGGAATAAATCAAGCAGATGAAACTATAATCGGCAATGAAGACCATAAGCTTGAATTAGGAAATATAGACTACTCAGGTGTTAACAGTTCAGGAGATAAAATAATAGGCTTGGCTCGTTTTGATTCGGAGTTTTGCAAATTAGTTCCCGATCCGATTTTACATTGGACTTTTCGAAAGTATTGGTCACTAGAAGATGGTGCAACAGTTCCCAGCGCATACGTTTTCGTAAGATATTTGAATTTCTTGCATTTTATTAGTACGTGTTATTAGTGAAGCTATTCCTTTCAGGCCTACTATGCTCTAGTGATTTTAGCTAGAACTAAACCATCTGAAACTGTTTTAATTCATGGTGGTTGTTCTGCGATTGGTTTAGCTGCTATTTCCGTAGCCGCAAAAATAGGTTGTTCTTTATATACTACAGTTACCAGTAACAAGCAAAAAGTTTTTTTGAAGCGACATTTCACTTTTGTAAGTTTCATAAACGTGCCAACATGCATTTCAATTTTATAAATCTTTTATTCAATGTTAATAGATGAATGATCATAACGTTTTTGATGCATCCAACACATCGTTTGAACCTCACATTCTATTCAGAACCGACGGTGAAGGAGTACATGTTATTATAAATTGTTTAAGTGGAAATATGCTGCAAGCAACGTATAGAATTGTTGCTAATTTTGGAAAAATAATTCAACTTGGAAAACTTGACGTAGAAGAGAATATTAAAGTCGGAATGAGAATGTTTATGAAGAACGTTTCTCTGTGCACTGTTACATTAGAGGACATTTCTAAAGCTCCAATCGAAATAAAACAGCAGATTCACGATTTTATAACCGATGGCTTGAAGACTTATTCGATACGTCCATTGATTAGAAAAGTTGTCAATCATCAAGATATTAAATCAATATTAAGGTAGTATCTACATTTTGTAGTATACAAATATTTTAACTAAGAGCTACATATATTTCTTAGCATTTTGAGACACCCCGAACATATAGGTAAAGTGGTAATAAAGCTTTCTGATAACTTAGCCGTAAACCAGTTAAACATAGACCGTACATCTCTATTTAGCTGTGATTCTACTAAATCCTACTTAATATACGGTAAGATAGCTGAGATATTCTTGATCTAAAAATCGATTTAGTGTAAATAATATTTATAGGTGGTGTTCCTGAAACGTGGATTGATGTCGTAGAATGGTTACTTTTTAGGGGTGCAAGAAAAATTGTTATTTGCTCAGAATTATTACCACAAGGAGCTTGTATAAAACGACGTCTTGAATTATATAAATCATACTATAATTTGCAGATTATTTTTACATCAACTTGCCCTGACAATAAGAGTAAAGCATCTGAACTGCTTTTAAAAGCCTACGACTTAGGTCCCTTAGGTGCAGTTTTGATATTACCCTATGAAGATTATAATTCTAATAATAATTCTAAATATTCTGAAATCGGGCCAATTAACTACTTGAATTCAGAAATAAAAACAGTAGCTCCACAGGCTCTTCTCATAAACTTCTTAAGAGATATCGCTGGTATTTGCCAAGTAAGAACTGATGAAGGTTTCCCAACTTACAATGTTCAATGGGAGAATAGCTTAGAGTTTTCTGATGTCCTGTATAATTTAGATAATCTACTACAATTGAAAGCCAGGGATATTCTAATCAAAAACGAACAAATTAAAGAAAACGTAGACGAATCAGCACAGTCACTTTTCAAAAGTAAATTTCAATAAATGAAGGCGTTATCGTTAATTAATTTGTAATTTTTTTCAGAACTCAGTCTTCTATTACCTAATTCAATAGAAATCCTGAAAGGAGAATCTGCAGTTGCGTTTTCTAAGCCAGATTTTAGCTTGTTATCTTCATTGTGTGAACAGAAAGCTCGAGAAGTACCTCCTATATTTATAATTCCACGTATGTTCAATAATAGCGCAATTGAAGGTCTTTCCAGTAAATTATTGTATCCTGTCTATTGTGCCAATTTCACAAAACATTATATGTCGCTCAAAACCATAGCTGCTCTTCTAGCTAAGGTATTAACTAAAAGCTTTCCATATACTTCTACGATTGTGCTTGTATATTAAGGATGTTAAGGAAGTTGATAAAACCGTTTTATTTTAGAAAATGATAGACATATGCCCAAGAGGTCCTTACAATATTATTGGTGTATCATACGGAGGTGTCCTTGCTATAGAAATTGCGAAAATTCTAGAACAAGAAAATCATAAAACCTCTTTACAGCTCCTAGATGGTGCACCAGATACTGCACAAGGTGCACTAAAACATTTAGGAGAAGGACCTGAACGTGAAATTGGATTCCTTTATAGGATACTAAATTTAACTAATCCAGAGGTAAGATTAATTTTGTGTTGACTTGTCCTTTCACTTACTTATTTTTACATTTACAGATTGTGGAGGATATGAATAATTTACCAAACTGGGATGCGCGTTTGAAGTTTGCCTTAAAATACTATGAATGTCCAGCAGCAGAGAAATTATTTTTAATGGAAGTGCTGACTACATTGAAGAAACACCTCGATGAGGTTTCTAGTTTTGAACCATTCAAACATTTAGTATCTGGACAGATATCTTTGTTGAGACCAGGAGAATGTAATAAATTCGACGTTTGCGGACTTCAGAGGGTAATAGAACTTATTTATTTTTAGTGTATTTCACAATAATTATTTTTTTAATGTTTTAGTATTGTAAACAAAACGCAGACATAAGTCTAATAAATGGAAACCACACGACTATATTGAAGCAAAAAGCGACAGCTGCCTATATTAACAATAAAGTGATGTGCTAAACTGTTACTAAATATATACTGTAACTATAGGCTTGTAGGTGTTAATAAATAAATATGAATATTATTAACTCTTAACAATTTCATTTTAGTAGTTATATTTAATCCTACATACATTGTGGAAATAAAGTAGCGCATAAATTCGATAACTTCGGTAAAATAAATTTTTTGGAAAAATCTCGAAGGGGTATAGCGATACTTGACGCTATACTGTACCATTTACAACTTGTTACGTCATTTGTTTTTAAAGTAATGACGTCATCGATATTTTTTAAATGACAACCTATATTTTTTATTGTCGATTTGTATACAGTTGAACTGTATACAATTTTCAAAATGTTACATTTGAAAAAAATTTAAAAAACTGCCCTAAAGTTCGAATATTAAAAATTCTTTAAATTTGCAAAATGAATCTAGTCACCGTATAAAACAAAAACCTTAGTTACGGCTGTCAGAAGTAAACAATAAAATAAATGTTATTTTCTTTTCTTCTTGAAATTGAAAACAATACACATGGAACTAGTAGAAGCATTGCTTTGGACCACGACGTAAGCCACACTTCAGTTTGAAAATCTCGGAAGGTTCACACCCATATATAGTGATGGACTCGAGCCGAGTCCATCACTAAAAAGAGTATCTAAGCGTAATCCATTTAGGAATGCTTCTATGATGATGTTTCACACCTATTACCAAATGTGTAATGCCGTTAAGTTTTTCTTTCAAAAAATAATTTGAAAAAACTTGATTGGGTCACAACTGACCCAGTTATGGTAACCTGTGCAACAAATGTGTTCGCTAATGCACGCCGACGCAGTGCAGACAGTCACATGATTTCCCATAGTTGGTTTGCATAACCTATATTTGTAAGGTAGTGAAGTGGTTGTTTTAGATTGTGCTTTACGATTGTATTGTGAAAAATGTCTAAGAGAGGTTTGTCATATGATGAATTATGGCATACACTAATGGTGGCTGAAGATGATGATCTTCAAGGTGATATTGACGAAAGTGATGAATCAGAGAAGGAAGAGGATAATGTTGAAGTAAATTTAGGGAATACTGCGGACAGTGATTACGTACCGGACGAAGAAGATGAATCTAATGACGCTATAACTACTGACCCCGTAGTAACTAGTAAAGATGTTGAATTTTGCGGACGATCTTTGAAATAGATTTACAATTTTAAGGGTAAACAACGAACGCATAATATTCTGCGATGTCGTCAAGGTCTAACTCAAAAGAGTAAGCATGTAGCTTCTATTATTGATTGTCTGTTTATATCCACAGAGATAATTGTTATTGTTATAAATTATATTATTATTGAATCAGAAAGGAGCACAGTACACTAACGACTGGAATAAAAAAACAAAGACAAAGAACAGAGATCATGGAAGAATGTTGATAAAAGTGAAATTGATGCATTTCTTGGAATACTCATTTTAGCAGGGCGCTTTAGAGAAGCTCGAGAAAGTCCAATGAATTTGTGGAATACAAATAGTTCGTTCACCAGACCCATTTATAGTGCTGCAATGAATAGAAATCGATTCCTTGAAATAATGAGGTTTATTCGCTTTGATGATTATTCAACAAGAATGGAAAGGAGAGAAAGTGACAAATTAGCCCCTATCAGAGAAGTTACTGATATATTAGTACAAAATTGCAAAGATTCTTACAATGCTTCTGCCAATGGCACTGTTGATGAACAATTGGTATCCTTCCGCGGGCGATGCCCGTTTCGTGTTTACATGCCTAATAAACCAGGTAAATGTAGAATAAAGCTTTGGGCTCTTTGAGATGCTGAATCGTTCTATTGTTGCAATTTTGAGGTTTATTTGGGTAAGCAGGATGGTAAACCAGAAACAAATCAAGGACCACGTGTTGTAAAAACTCTGACTGAGTTTTGGAACGGATCTGGGCGGAATATCACTACAGATAACTTTTTTACAGATTTAACACTACCTGAACATTTGCTACAAAAGAATTTAACACTTGTGGGTACCATATGCAAAAACAGGAAAGATTTACCAAAGTGCCTTTTAGACGTTGCATCTAGAGCTGAGTATTCGTCGCATTTTTTATTTACCGAGCGTATAACTTTGGTTTCATATGTTACAAAGAAAATTCCCAAAAAAAGTCGTGGTAATGCTGTCTACTATGCATCATGAACATGAAATTGCTGGTGAAGATAAACATTTTAAACCAGAAATTATTTTGGAATATAATAAAACCAAGATCGGAGTAGATTTGTTAGATAAATTGGTAAGAGAATACTCATGCAAGAGAGCTACAAGGCGATGGCCTTATAGACTGTTTATGATCTTTGTGGATATTTCGTGTTATAATGCTTTTGTAGTTTGGATAACAAAGTTTCCAGACTGGAATGGTGGAGTTCCCCTGAAAAGTAGAAGGAAAATGTTTTTGTAGACTTTAGCAAATGCTTTGTTGAAAGAAAACATTGATAGGAGAGCAAGTAAGATCAAAGCAGACGGCAGAAGATACAAGAGATCAACATGTGTAGCTATTGAAGCAACTGGAAGGTCTTTAGCAAAGCGCCCGCGTGAATCAGTTGAAACAAAGCGCGGCAGATGACGATTGTGTAGAGGAAATAGTAACAAATATGCTGGAAAATGTGATGAGTGTAATAAATTTATTTGTTCAACTCACACCAAGGTAGTCCAAGAGCGGATACTAAACTGTGTCACATGTTCAAAAGTAGGAGATGGCAAACCAGAGATTTGGTAAGAACTTACTTGTGTGATATTATGCGAAGTAACTGTGGTCTTATTCTTGTTTCAGATCGGCTGTTCAACTATCTTCGTATAACCGCATTGCATTTTTAAGTTATAATTTATCTAGTATTGTATTTTTGTTTACTAACATTCTGTTATAGTTTTAAGTATTTTGTTCGCGAAAATCCTAACAATGTAATAAAATGATTTCAAAATATCATATTTCAGTTCATTTACTTCACAAGAAGCCAATTCCAAAGCAATAAAAGTATATTCTATACATCTACAATTGGGTCAACTTTGACCCAGTTACGGTAATGTAAGTCTTACAGATATTATGGTCTAAATAAACAATAAATGTGTCAGTAAATAATAATAATAATAATAATAATTACTACAACCCATAACCTTAACCAAGGCCCCAGAAGCTATAAGCTTGTGCGGGAGGTAGGGGGCGATTATTATTATTATGTAGGCCCAGTGTGCGGCTGCAGCCGACTTATAGAAGGAACAGCGCAAATCCCACATTTGTGTTACAGCTAAGGGAAACTGCAGAAAACCTTAACCAGATCTGCCAGCGCCGGGAGTCGAACCCGGGCCGCTTGGGTGAAAGTCCGGCACGCCAGACATTACACTACCAAGGCTGTTTTAGTTTTAAGTATTTTGTTCGCGAAAATCCTAATAATGTAATAAAATGATTTCAAAATATCATATTTCAGTTCATTTACTTCACAAGAAGCCAATTCCAAAGCAATAAAAGCATATTCTATACATCTACAATTGGGTCAACTTTGACCCAGTTACGGTAATGTAAGTCTTACAGATATTATGGTCTAAATAAACAATAAATGTGTCACATAGCCGGTGATAGTAAACAGGTTTCAAAGCAAGGATTAAGGTATGACTCATTGCGGCTCCTTTTCATTACCCATCCGGTTTAAAACCAAATGTTAAAATTTTTTTTCGAAAATCCCGAAATAAGTAGGTAAACCTTTTTAGATAAAGTGTTTAATTGATTTGTTGTTGAAGAAGATTCTGGAATCCGGTTTGTTCCTTTGATCTTGTCCGTGTACTTTACACCAAGGTGTCATTCAAAATTTTAAACAATTTTACCGTAAACAAATTGTACTGCAAATGATAGAGCAAATGGACAAAAACCAACAGCTTAAAGCAATAAATGTTCTCGATGCTGTGCATTTGATACGTTTGTCATCGAGTCAGATTAAACCAGAAACAATTAAGAATTGTTTTACGAAATCGGGTTTTTACACAGAATTTAAGGAAGATCACTTGGCAGAATGTTTTTCCGATGAGGAGCTTGCAAAGTGGAATACAATAAACTCTGAGATTTCCTTCAATGAATACATCGAAATAGACAATAACGCTGTTATTTACGGTACACTTGACGAAAATGATATCGTTTCAAAAGTTAAAACAACTAACAAAAACTCATTGTTTAGATGAATTAGAAGATGAAGTCAGAATTCCACCATCAAATAATGAAGCAAACATTGCAATCCGTATATTGCAACAATATTTTAAAATTAAGAGTCCGCTGAAACTGAAGTATTTGATTATACATATTAATAAATTAAAAGTCATCATTAATCTTAATAAAAAAACAAAACAAACTAAAAATACTAATTTTTGTAATATAAGTTAATAAATCCACGACGTTATCAACACGTTTTGAACATAAAAGATAAGATCAGATTGCAAGCAGCAACCCTTGTTACTTTAGCTGTTAAAAATTTATAAAGTGGCGTGCAGGAGTTTTATTTTTTAACAGTTTGTTTGTCATTTTTAAATACATTACACCCTAATAACGGGATAAAATAATTATGTTAATTAAGTGTTATAGTGTAATGAAGTACAAAATAGAGGAAATACTGTAAACTGTACAATTTCCTCGAGTCGGCTCGAAAAGCTCCAAAAACTCGAAAAACACGACTTCAAAAACTCGACTCTTCTCGGGCTCGACATACGTGAAGCTCGACTCGTGACAAAGAATTGACGAACTTCACTCGAAATCGAGTCGAGTCGAGCTTGGCTCGGGCTCGAGTCCATCACTACCCATATAAGCTGTAATTGGTTCATGAGTTGGCAGAAGATGAATTTAATCGTAGACAAGAATTCTGTGTTAGAATGGGTATCTAATAAAAAAACTAAAAAACTTTGACAAAGAAATGAGAAAAAAAAATAGAAAACCGTTATTATTTCTGGATAACGCCACTTCGCATCCCATCCCATTGTCAATCAATGAATTATCCATAACTTTAGTATGGTCTACAGAACTAATCGAAAGGCTTCTAACATTCAGAAACAGGGAAGCTTCTTTTGAAGATGCAGGAAAAAAGCATTAATTTAAACAGCGCTTTAATTTGAATATCAGGAGCTTAAAAAACGTTTCGCCAGCTACCATTACAAATTTTTGCAAAAGCAGGATTCTTGGAAAAGGTCTAGCAAGAAGAAAATTTTGACGGGAAGACAAAATAATATATAACCAATAACCAACCACATACGACAAATAGATTACCAATAACCAACCACAAATAGATTATATTTTCTGGTCTCTACAAATCTTTTCATTAAGTTTGGTACAAAAATACTTCCTAAATACAAACTGTAACGCAAGATTCCCTGTAACGTGTAGGAAGCGTTAACAAATATCTTTCCAAATATAAATTTTATTATTATTAGGAGCAAGATAACAATATAAAAGAATAATTACAAATAAATTATAATTGAAGTACCTTTCTTAGTTAAAAAATTATATTCAAGTTATTTATCACATGAATAATCATATGAATCTCAATATAGAGGATAGAAACATTTCACAAATTAATAATTCAATTTTATTTATGAGAAAGATCAGTCTTTTTGAATTTAAAGAAGAGATTTCAATTTGTTATTCAAAGTTGTTATTATTATATGGACATTTATTTGTGTATTTGTATTTTATTATTTATCTGTAAAATAAGAACCCAAGAACCAGGTCTAAGCAACCCAACCTGAGAGAATCTCATTTTTGTGGATATAAAGATTATACTCACTACAATTAACATATGCCGGAGCAGAATGAAATCAGACAAGGTAAGGAGTATCTTCTTATGCATCTTCTTCATTATATATCAACGTAGTATATCAACCCCCATATAGTATCAATATGTAGTAAGTTTCTTTAATGTTTAACATATAATGTGTACTCTGCTTTTGTCATTCTTTTTAATTTCCTAATTAAATAGATCATGTACAGGGTGATCCTACTTTTCTCTGTTATTTCTGTAGTTACAACAAAAATATTCTAACAAAAGTTGTATGGCTTTTTCTAAAGTTTTTAAATATGACACCAAAAAACAATTGAAAAATAAATGCCAAAGTTATATATATAATTATAAATTGAGTTTTTTTAAATGGAACACCCTGTATTTTATTGCCTTGTTCGACGTAAAATCTCAGTCTGATTTCAACAATCTAAAGAACAAAGTATATAAAAATAGAGTACTGCAAGATATTAATTGAATTAAGAGAGCGAATAATTGCCAAAATTACAAAACTTAACGATAACCCAGACGTAATGCAAAATGTTTTAAGAAATATTAGCAGAAGATACCAGATTCGCATTCAAGAGGACGGACGGCCTTCAAATAGAACATTTGTTACAGTAACTCTAGGTTATTTTTATTAATTATTGTTAAGTGTTTTCTAATTCTAATTAAATATTTTATGTGTTATTATTTAATGTTATTTATTTATAGATTTAAACTTAAATAATTCGGAAGGTATTAGAAGTAAATACTATATGTTCTATATTATTGACATCAGTGCAAAATTCTACATAAAAAATGCAATAAAATACAGGGTGTTCCATTTAAAAAAATTCAATTTGTATATATATATATATATATATATATATATATATATATATATATATATATATAACTTCGGTATTTATTTTTCAATTGTTTTTTTGATATCATATTTAAAAACACTAAAAAAAGCCCTACAACTTTTGTTAGAATAATTTTTTTGTAACTACAGAAATAACAGAGAAAAGTAGGGGGGAGGTTAAGCGATCACCCTGTACATACATGTACATGAATAAGCAATGTCTATTAATAAAGTAACATTTTTCGAAAAATGTACAAAGCCCTATTTGAAACTAACAATCTGGAATTCAGCATCCTCTTCAAAAAAGAGCTCTTAATTATATCAGCTTAAGCTATTTTTCAATTTAGTGGAACTTCTGATTTCATTTTTAATTCTTTCCTTTAAGGAGTTGATAGAATTTGGTCGGTTAAGGGGTGTAAAGTCAGGTGTTTTTGCTGGCCATACTACCCCTCCCAATTCATTTATCTGGAAGCACTGTATTTAAATATTCCCGAACAGCAACAATATAATGAAAAGATACTCCGTCTTGCTGGTAGCATAAAGTATTATTAGGAAGGTCGAGTTGCTTATGATCGGGCTACAGCAGGACTAAGGATGAAGCAAGATAGTACCTTAGCAGCTTCAAATATTTTTCTGAAGTTAAAGTTCTTTCTATAAAATACGGGCTTCTATTTTCAACATTTAATTTTTCGGGATATTGGGTATGGGTCTCCATGTTCCAGTGTGCGTTTTGGGAAGCCCAGTAACGACAGTTCCATTTTAAACAAAATGGCTTTGTCAGTGAAAATAATGTGACTGGCAAAAGCAGCATTGGCAATGCATCTTTCCATCATGTTTTCACAAAACTCTTGCCTTCGATCAAAATTGTCTTTGTTCAATTTCTGAAGTAAAGGCCTTCAGTAAAGCGAATACCTTCTACGGGTGGTATTTGTGTTTGTTCAAGTAATTTGAACAGAAGACTGACAATAGTATAAGTAGCTAGTGTTCTTTTGATGATGTGTGGATTTTCTTGCACTTCTAATAAAATAATTAATTGAACTTCGACTGGAACATCTACGTAGTGTCGGAAATCGTCTCTAACAAGACCCTTTTCGGAAAACTTTCTTTCAGTTTTACTTACAGTGGACTGCGTAATAGGGACTTGAGCAGGATTCGTCATATTAAATAAATCGCATACTTCTTTATGTGTACGTTGTTTACCTCCTCATCCGCTCAAAATTAAAATTAATTTTTTGCTTTTATTTGCAAAAGAAGGAGAATCCCTTTCTTTTGCAAGACAAATAAGGGATTGCTATTTTAAAAAATATGATGACGTTATTGCAGAAATTCAGAAAAGTCATTGTTGGGTGTAAAACAAGTATTTAATTTAAAAAAGGGGAGCCATCAAAAATTAAAATTTACCTATCCAAGAACTTCGTCCCCCAGATAAGCAGATACTTTTTTAATTAGAATATTCCACAACCGGTCGACGTTTGCACGTATGCATGCATTTATTAAAGCATGGCTATCTATATATTTAAAACGCAAGGCTTATTTTTGTTCCAGGTCGTTTGAGAATTCTACTTGGATAATTTATGATTTTTTATCTCGAAGCTTTCGTTTTCGCTTTCAATTAGTCAACACTACTTAATTTCTATATTTCTTTAAGTTTATATTTTTAATTAAATAAATCTAAATCCTTTATTTGGATAAGCACGAGAATGACCATCCACTTGCAGCGCCATCTCAATTTCCAATATTGGTAACTTTTGGAACTATTCACGATTATAAAAGTTTGTCAGGAAACCAAGCAAAGGAAAAATTATGTATAAAAAAGGTATATTAAGCATATACGATACCTATATGAATTCAATGTAGATTTGTATGGTAAGAATGGGTTGGTAAGTCGGCGGAGGTGTCCGAAGAGTAGTTAGCCGGTGGGAGTATGTTAGAAAGGGCGATAGGTCGAGGGAGGTAAACCGGGAAAGAGGCTGTAAGTCTGAGGAAGAGATAAGTTGGGGGTTAATACGGAAAAAGCAGTAAGACGGGGGTAACTAAAGCAGGAAGATAGTATAAGTCGGGATTGGTGTTGAAGGGCAAGGGGGGGTGTTTGTTAAATAATGCGTTCAAAAGTTCGTCTGAGAATGTTAAGTTTAGGTATTTCCAACTGTTTTTGATCAATTGCGTTTATTTAATAAAAAATATTAATATTAAATAATCACTCTTGGAGACCCAAAGGATTGTAATCACTAGGTATAGGATTTCTATGCATTTGCATGTTTTTTCTGCTTATAGCAAACATATGCAGAGTTATATTTCTACATGTTTAAGCCACATATGAATCACATATGTCAATTTGAAGGTGCATATAAATGCATATTTAGGTGTTTTTTATAAATGTATGCATATTTTAGCATTTTTGAACGAGTGTGCATATTTTACCACTTTTTGAGCGTTTTACATGCTTTAATTATGAAATTTCTAATATTTTTTTAAATAATTTTAGCATTTTAGACAACCAACCAAGGGCGGCTTAGTTGAGTCTAGGGGAAACCCATAATTTAAGCTTATTGTTAAATACTAGGCTTTAAAATATTTTAATTGCCTTAACCATCTGTGTACTTGTTAATATTTTCTAAGAAAGAAAAAGTTTCAACTAAAATTTAAATACTTACATCCAGCGGTATTGTGATAAATAGGTATTAGGAAATTCCAAAGACCCTTTGACAACTTCCTGTTCATAGAAAAATTTGCCTGTACTTTTGTTTACTAATCTTGTAATCTTTCAATTAAGACAGTGCAGAAATTGCAAACTGCATTTCAGTTTGAAATTGTAGAGTGTAAAGATGGGTAAAGAAAAACGGTCTGTGTCTGTTACACTTCGAAGTTATGTTAAGGAATTCAGTGTTCTTACAACTGACGATAAGGTATTGTATTGTACAGTGTGCGACGATAAAGTGACTGCAACGAAACGCTTCCAAGTTACACAACATCTGAACACGGTTCGACATCAAAAGTGTGTTGCTCTGAAATCAAAAAAACAAACATTGTTACCTGGGTACTTTAATAATTCGCAGTCCAGCAAATCAATCGAATTTAAGAAAAAACTATGTAATGCATTATCCCTGCAGATATCCCGTTAAGTAAAATTAATCACTGAGCATTTCGTAATTTTCTGGAAGAAATTTCAAAAATGCCAATACCCGACGAGTCTACATCCAGCAAAAATTATTTACCTCGTTTATACGAAGAGACCTTAAAATCAATTAGAAAACATGTAGCGAATAACTACATATGGGTTTCCATTGACGAATCTACTGACACTACTGGAAGGTGCGTAGAAACTTCATTTCCTTCATTTTGTTAGTAAAATTTAACTAATTAAAGACAGCAGAGCAATTTACGGATGTTTTATTTTCTATTTTGTTAGTTACATATTTAATCACAACAATATTTTTGCTTGATTAAAATATAATTTTTTTTTAATAACTGTTTTCCGCTAATTGTTTGTAACCGGCTAATTATGTAGTTCGATAAAATAAAAATCAAATTTTTGTTTTCAGATACGTGGCTAACGTTATAATTGGCATTTTAAATTCGAAGAACAATCCCAAATCCTATCTATTAGCAATAGACGTTTTCAGGAGCACCAATCATGTTCTGTGTTGTTCTGTGACAAAATTGTTTAATGATTCGATGGCTATTTTGTGGCCGGACGGCATACAGTACAACAAAGTACTCCCGTTCGTCACCGACTCGGCACCGTACATGATCAAGGCTGGAGCAGGCTTACAAGTTCTGTACGAAAAAATGATCCACTTAACTTGTCTAGCCCATGCAATGCATAGAGTTGCGGAAAAAGTGCGGAAAATATATCCTAACGTAAACTCTATAATTTCAGATGTAAAAAAATTGTTTGTAAAGCTCCATATCGCATAACAAATATTTAGGGAAACTGCTCAAGAAGTGCCTCTCCCACCTGAGCCTGTAATAACAAGGTGGGGTACTTGGCTTTCTGCAGCAGAATATTATGCAACCTATTTTGATATTATTAAAGCATTTGTAAATAAACTTAATAAACACGATGAACTATGCATACAAAGCGCACAGAATGCTTTTAATACTAAGGAGGTGAGGGCAGAATTATTGTTTGTTTTGACAAATTTTGTGCGTTTAGCTAAAGTAATTCAGAAATCAGAAAGTCAGGGAAATTCATTAGATGAATTTCTTGAGCATGTAAAATTGTTAGGTGTTTATTTAAATAAAGTAAAAGGGTTTGACTATAAAACAAAAATTTAAATCCGTTATAGACAAAAATCCTGGTTTTCACTTAATTAAAAGCATAAACGATGCATTATCTGGCCAAGACATTTTAGACGAGCTAAAACATTATTCGCTTTTAGAATTAAACAATTTTAAGTATGCCCCAATTACGTCTTGCGATGTGGAACGGAGTTTCTCAAAATATAAAACAATATTTAGGGATAATAGGCATATGTTTACTTTTGAAAATTTAAAAATGTACGTCATTGTGAACTGTTACGCACTATGTTTAGAAAATATAATTAATTAAATTATTGCATAGGATGTCTAATTAAAATAATTTCTGTAAATAAAATGTAAATAACGCTAAACAGGTGTTTTGTTAATAATGAAAGTGCATATATTTATTAAAAATTTCTAATAAACGCATATTTCATGATTTTTAAGTGCATATTTCACGTTTTTATAGTGCATAAGTGCATGCATATTTCAGCGCATACAAATCCTGTACCTAGTAATCACAATATGTATATATAAGTAGGTTTTTGACCGTCATGTTTTGATGGGTTTTCCTAGTTGCTTTTAAAACATTATTGATATCAACCTATAAAAATAATGCATTAAGTTTTATGTGTAATAAGATGCACGTTACAAATTACTAATTGTGTTCATAAATAAACCTTCATTATGTAGTTCTTGAATAAAACATAGAAGATATAGTACCTGATTAAAATTTCATTTCGGATTAATTCTTTAGCGGTTAATAGAACTGATGATTCATTGTTGTGTTCTGAACAAATCCATTCAATAAGAGGAAATAAATTTAGCAGTGTTTCGAAAATTACAAATTCAGTAACTTCCTCGTGCCTGTACAAATCTGTAACTCGGTTAAAATTTTCCTTTAACAAAGCTTAAAGTTATGAAAAGTTATATTAAGAATTTTCCACGTTTAGTCAGCGTTTGTGATTATTCATCAAACCGTAACAGCTGGGAATTTTGTGAGGGATTATAATTACATCAAATAAAAAATTATATTTTTTAATTTAGTTTATAAAACTACTTATATTTGAATTTTATTATTGCATGTAAGTTAAAGTTAAAAAAATAACTAACTGTATAAGAGAATTAAGCTATACCATGGTATATTAGGTATATGGGAATAAGTTACATGGAGGACGTATAGGAATTAGAAATTTAAAAAAGGAAATATCTTCAGTGTATTTTGTCATATCTTTTTCTGTGTTTTTCATGATGAATAAGATACCACCAAGATTGTTTAAAGCTTGTGTATTCAATACAGTGATCTGTTTATTGTTAGATATCACCATCAAATTTTTGAGAAATGTTCGTATTTGTGCAATACATAGTTATTTTAAATAGTATTTATTAGCACAAAAATGCATGTTCTTGGGACGAGAAAGATAGTTTCTGAACGACGCGGCAGCAGATTCTGACAATCTTATGAGTCTCAAAAATACATTTTTGTATGTATTATATGTACTATTTTTTCTTCAATCGCTTTTTACTAGCAAACTCCGTGAGTGCACAGTAAAACATTTAGTGTAAAATTTTAACACTAGGCCACTCTAAAAGTCCAATATATTTAGAGTAAAATATTACTCTACCTCTTTAGAGTGGATTGTTATGAAACTTTTGTATAATTTGTTTTTTATTTAGATCGGAATTTTAGAAAGAACTAAAACTTAGAGTAAAAGTAGTGTAGTTTTTATTCTGTGTGATTTATGTATTTTGATTATTTGACTGTTTTAGTGTGATAAAATTGCCACCAACGATTAAAGGCATCATTGTCTTGGAGAGTGATAAATTTACACTAACATTGTATTGAAGTTAAATATATGATCTACACGAAGATACAGATTAGATATTTTACTCTAAATGTATCAGACTTTTAGAGTGGTGTAGCGCACTCTAGTGTAATATTTTTTACTGAGTGTTTGCACAATTCTTTGTTGAGTTTTCAACGGAAAAAAGCGCCTTCCTAATTTATTTGGCAGTAAAGATATTTCAACAATCGGAAAAATGCTTTCTTACTGTGATTATTCAGTATACAAAAGATTTTTATTAGAAATCTAAGATCGATATTGACCCATCCTCGAAAATTGACTTCTTTAAAGTCTTAAACCTGGTGCTTTTCTTGTTTTCGCTTTACTTGAACAATGATACTCTGAATACTTAGCAATAGATGTTTAAGTTCATATTAAATTTTATAATGTCGGCAGTTTTTCTTTTTTACTGTGAATTATTTGTTAGTCATATCCTACTCTAACTCATAACAGAAGAAAAAGAAATTTTTTATATTAAATTAATGTGAAAAGTAACAAACTAACAGTGATATTAATAAATATACATAGCTACTAGCCCCGACGCATATTAATTCCTCTACTTTTATTTTTGTTAAAAGTCATCCCGCAATCTTTACTCCGAAATTTTCTTCTGGTGCAGAAAGTGAGTCTTTCTTGTTGTCAAAAGTAAAGTACTGCATCTTCGTCTACACCATACGACGTTTCATAAAATTCTATAAAGTGGTTTCCTTACACCGCTTCTTGCATGGTTTTTGGGTACTTTCGTAAATCTTGAGACAGTGCAAGGAAACTTCCCTACATAATTTTATGAAACTTGACATACAGTAGGTGCAGGCAGTAGGTAATACTTCACACTACTATCCATTTTTTTTTTCTAGAGTCCTCTGACTTTGATACCGTATTGCTCGAGAACTACCGAACCAAATTAAATATTTTAAAAACGTGCAAATAGTAAATTTATTTCTACATGCAACAATAAAATATCATATTTCTAACTGATATACTTTTATTTTTATCAGACGATACATAAGAAAAGGTACCCATTTTTAGGGACAATTTCATTGAGAGTAAGTTAAATATTTTTTTTCTCAGAAAGTATGTCATATATCTATGAGATTTTTGTAGGGGTTAGAAAGAAACCTTGCGTTTGTTATCCTATTAATTTTCGGACAAAAAAGTGTTTCATTTAAGATTTATATGGATAAATAGCGAACTATGCGTACTTTTTTATTAATGGAGATAGCGTCAAATTTTTTTCGCTAAATTAACACTTTTCATATGTAGACATTATTTTCTTTAAAAAAATTTTCAGAATTTTAACAATAAAAGTGCAATAACAAAATAACGTTTTTTGTCGAAAACGCTTGTTATCAAAAATCGTTTTTTTTGTTTCCGTATTTTTATTATTAAAATTATAAACATTTTTTAGAAAAAAATATTGTCTACACATGAAAAGTGTTGATTTAGCAAAAAAAATTTGACGCTTTCTCTATTAATAGACAAGAACGCATAGTTCGCTATTTTTTCACATAAATCTTAAATAAAACGCTTTTTTGCCTGAAAATTGATAACATAAGAACCGCAAGGTTTCTTTCTAACCCCTACAAAAATCTCATACATTTATGACAAATACTTTCTGAGAAAAAAACTAGTTAACTTACTTTCAATGAAATTGTACCTAAAAATGGGTACCTTTTACTGCGTATCGTTTGATAAAAACAAAAGTATACCAGTTAGAAATATAATATTTCACTGTTGTATGTAGAAATAAATTTACTATTGGCTCGTTTTTAAAATATTTAATTTAGTTCAGTAGTTCCCGAGTAATATGCTTTCAAAGTCAGAGGACTCTAGAAAAAAAATGGATAGTAGCAGTATGAAACAGCTACTTCGTAGATGTGAAAATAGTGAGGTGTCCATTGATTTAAAATATGAAAATTAAATACATGGCAAAAAATATCAGCAATCTTTGTCCAGCATTTTTTCTTTTGTTCTTTGAGGTGGATGTTTCCTATTGCTAGAGTGAAGTATTACTCCTGCACCTACTCAATGCCAAGTTTTAAGGAATTCTACAGGGAAGTTTTCTCACACTGCTTCTTCGCGTCTAGAGATTGACAAAATTACCCAAAAACCTTGCAAGAAGCGGTGTAAGGAACCCCTTTATAGAATTTTATGAAACGTTGCATGGTGTAGATGCAGATGCAGTACTTCACTTTTGGCAACAAGAAAGAATCACTTTCTAGATGAAAAGAGAATTTCGCAGTAAAGATTGCGAGATGATTTTTAATAAAAAATGAAGGCAGACGAATTAATATATGTCGGGGCTCGTATTAGTTTCATAATGAATTAAGAGAGGCTAATATATTGTTATTCTTTATTATTTTATCCTATGCATTTGTACTGAAAAAAAGAATAAAATAGCACGATATAATCCTTGCTGTCCTAGATCATTATGAAATCAATAGTACATACATAATCTGTCCTCTTCTACTTTATGGTGTTGCGGCGTTACTATAGAAATTCTGGGATGTCTTCTTATCCCCTGCTATTTTCTCTGCTTTATTCCAGCTTATAGGTTTCTTTTTCAGTAATGTTGCTATTTCATCGTTCCATGTTTTTGTCGGCCTTCTGTCTACTCCCGCTTTCCATATATGTTTTACTTTTCTATCACATCCAATAGGCACAATGTGCCTGTACCATTCTAATTGGCTCTGCTCAAGTTTCCGAATTACCGGTTTCGCATCTAACCACTCCCGTATTATTTCACTTCTTATTTTATCTTTTCTTGTCATTCCCGCAACCGCTTTTAAGTACCGTATTTCGCTTGCCTGCATTCTGCCTTTAGATCGATCGTTCAAAGTCTAGGTTTCTTTGTAGCACCTTCTACTTCTTGCACTGTTATCTGATCTTCTCCTCCTATCCTTACGTTTTCCTCTCTGTTTTCAAATGCTTCATCGTCAACATCAGCGCCGTCTAACGTGGTTTTCAAATATTGGTGCTATCTTTCAATTATCTGATCATCTGTTGTCAGTATGTCGCCCTCTTCATCTTCAATGTGTTTTTTTATCATTTCTGATGTTTTAATGTTCCGTATAGCAACTTTATATTACCCTGTCTATTTTCTTTAATCTTTTTCCCAAACTCTACCCACTCTTTCGCTTCTTGAACTAAATTTTTTACAAACTTTCGCTGTTCTTCACTTCCTTTTTAATAACATCATTCCACCATGCTGTATGTATTTTCCTATTCGGGTTTTACCGCATACTTTTTTCCCCACTTTGATTATAACATTCTTAAATATATGCCAGATTTTTTTCTATATCATTTATCTCTTCTAAGTTTGTTTGTCTTATGGTTCTACTTTTACATGTATATGGTATTCCCTGCTAACATCGTCATCTAGCAATTTATACACTTTAATGCTTTATTGGTTATTCTCTTGATTGTATTTTTTTAACTTTTCCTTCATTTCTTTAACTTTTGTTTCTACTAGATGGTGGTTTTATATCTTTAACAAATTTTATGTCTTCAATTCTTACCAAGAAATATTGATTTCTCTTCTCTGCTTTCCATTACTCTTGTGTATTTGTGTATGTCGCGGTGTTTAAAAAATGTGTTCATTGTTATCATATCATTTTCTATACAAAAATCCATAATTCTTTTAACATTGTTATTTTTCTTCTCTTCGCCATATCCTCCGACTGGGAGTCCTTCTCTTTGCTTTTTCCTACTTTTTTATTGAAGTCATGTATTAATCTAAGATAAATAAATATGCATCGTTTAATAGGTTCGTTGCTTGGTGACATAAAGCCCGAAAATAAAAATATGAGTGGGTACAACGCTAATTAGCATACAATAATTGCAAGTGGTTTTCAATAAAGAAATATAGTTAAAAAAAGTGCTTTTTAGTTACAACTTTTCGCTATTTGCAATCTGTATTTTGTAATGAATAAAGTATCATAACTAATTTATCTTAAGAATTTTAAGACCTCTTCACTCTACATAAAGACCATACCATCTTGGAGAGAAAAGTTTATTTCAAATTGTAAGATGTACAGTCTTTAGCAAATGTCTTGTCCCGAGCAAGGAACACATTTAACAAATCATGTAAAAGAAACGACGAACGTTTCGGAGCATAGTTTCTTTTTCCATTCTTTACAAACAACACAGCAGATATAATCAGTTTTAAAGGTTGCTACCCTACCTAGAGTGGCTTTGTATAACAACAATAAATTAATAAAAACTTCTATTCTCAAGTGAGTTTCTTTTTTAGTGGAGTAGAAAACAGCTATTTCACTTCTACTATTGTTTCTTCTATTTTAAGAAATAAATATTGTATGCTTTTTTTCTACCTTATTATAAACTCTATTAATTTATTTAGGAGTCTGATTTGTTTATTTACAAAGTTTAATTATTTTGTAAACACTAAAAAAACTAAGTTTTTAGTACTAACTGTAATAAGTTTTTTTATTGTAAAAAATACTAAAAATAATAAATAATCAAAACTAACAATTTATTATAAAAGTAAGGTAGAATGATTTATTATTTATTCTTTACAAAACAAATTAATTAATATAGAAATATTACAATAGAGAAGAATGCCCTACAATGAGCCAGTGACAACAATGATTCTCAAATACTAATACCCATTCCCCGAGTTTCCAAAGTAGAATCAGTGGCCATACAAACGAGGCATATTTAAACATTTAATAGACGTATTCTTTTGCACATTGTGATTAAATCTAAACAAGCATAAAAATTTTAGCATGATTTGAGAATGTTTTGTCACAAAAGAACATTGGCAATAATTAAAAGTTTCGTCACAGCACTTTTTATGATTCAATCATGGCAATCGTGGAATTTCTATGATTCAAAGGTGTAAGGCGATTACCAATCATGCTAATAGTTTTTCACTAGGTGGGGGTTAATCAGTATTTAAAAGAACGAGATGTGCTAAAAAAATACCAATCCGATTAATCATTATAGGGCAAAAGAATACTACTAATATAATATTTATATGTTGTATAAATACAATTTATTTTTAATAAAGAAATCTTTAAATGAAGAAAACGCAAATAATACGGTATATAACACGACCACGACATGTGCAAAAATGCTTAAAAATATTTCACTTTGTTGTTATCTTACAATTTTACCGTTTTAGTTTAAAAGAAGAGGGTAAAGGTTTTGGATTTGTTGCGTTTCGTGCGTAGCGTTTCGTGCGGTAGTGTAAAATCTTCTCGTTTCGTGCGTCAACCAGATGGACAATCAAGTTCGGTACTAATGACTTCTGGTTTCGTGCGCTCACCCAAAATTTACCTGCTGACTTTGGATACTTTTTAAAATAAGATTTCTACATACAAATTGTTGATTTTCTTTTCAGTATTTTATCCATGTATGTTTTCACACCAAAAACAAAAATCTAAAGTATTATAAAAATTATTAGTTTAGACCAGATTCAAGTAAATAATTATTCTCATAATTTTTTAAATGATTATGTGATTTTTAAACCAGTTCGATTGCTTCATCAATTATATTGATTTTCTAAATTAAAGCTATTTATTTTAGCTACTTTTAGATCCTAATTAATAAAAAGGAATAATGGAAAAGTACATATAAATAAGAAATTTATTAGATATTAAGAATAAAAATGTATCGGCTTTAACAGATGGCAATTTACAAAGCATCCACATCGACACTTAAGGAAAGTAAGGTTTTCCCATATTAGTGTTTCTTTATATCCTGTATATTATGAATTGCTGTTTCACATTGCAAATTTAGTTATGTTACGAATTTCAAGGAAATTGCAGATAATATTAGCGGAACATAACAAAGCAGGTATGTACTGGGTGGAAATAAATGATTTTCTCATCAAGTTACCATTGCATTCCCCATGTAAAAGCACGACGTGCCGCTCTACGAAAATAGAGAAGGCAGTACCATAACCTCAAAATTAAATAAATTCTATGAATTGTTTGACAGATTAATTTCATTTATTGACAGAACTAATTTAGTACTAAATCAAAAAGAGTAAAGCGGTACAGAAAAATTACATGTGAAAAAATCCCAAAGGGAACTTGATGAAAATCATTTATTTCCACGCTGTAGATCTGTATTATCCATCAATATTCCAAATTGAGTAAAGTTTCCGTTTGTTTTTTAGCGTTACTAATAAATGTAAAAAGTAAACAAATGATGCTTAAGTAAAAGAAACTACCAAAGAGAGAGGAATTTGCTTGCCTTTTAGCTGACTCTGAATTGTAGAATATTAAAGTTGATATTATACTTGTTATTCAGATAAGATCAGGTAAACATGTGCAGGGAACAACGCACGAAACGAGAAAGTTTCAGGTATATTTTCGTCGGTGCATGAAATACGACGCACGAAACAAGAATATACCAGGTTTTGTCAGTGCAGGTTTGGAATTTCCAAATCATTAGAAAGGATGAATGAAAGTTTCTTTTCAATTAAAGAATGAAAAGATTATAAAACTATACTATAAAGTCAGTCTTTGAGTTTTTCTCTGAAGCATATGAATTTACGTTGCAGGTTTATTCTTCTTTAGTTTTCTTTATAACAGTTATTTAGGTATTTCATACTAAAGTTATTTTAATATGCATTTGTTGTGACTATCTAATTAAATAGGAATTTTTAATTCTAGCGAGGCAATCAAAACAAGTTTCGGGTTTGAATCACAACGATCATCTAATCAAGACACTTTTAATATAAAGCTGCAAAAGTTAAAGTTTACTACACATATTAAGAGAGTAAAGTATGTTCAGTAGATTTACTTTTTAGTTATTTTTTGCTAAAGGTAAAGAATGAAAAACATAAATACCCTATACAATTTTGAGTAACTAGTAGATGCAAGACAACAGATAGTGTGTCAAAGAAATTTTGAATAGAATCAGCAACAATAGATTTACAAGCATGTTTTCAAAACAAACTTTAAAGATTTTAAATATCTTGACCAGGTAGTTGTTCATCTCTAATTCGGTCTCTTTCGTACACAGTATAAAAGGTATTTCGATTCTTAAAGCAGCAGCGCTCTTACTCGGGACAAGACATTTGCTAAAGATTGTACTACAGCAGACTAATTAACATATTCTATTTGGAAAGATATCGGGAATAGCTATTGTGTGTATAATTGTATATGTATATTTGAAAACGGAAAACAGTGTTTGAAGTTATAAGCATGAAAGAAATTAATCAAAAGCTGTAAAAAACACCTAATATTTTGAATAATCTTTAAAAACGTAACTGCAGTAGCATTGTAATTACAAAAGGATAACACTTATACTGGACAGAGGGTGTTTGTCGCAAGAGTGTTATTTATTTACTAAGCTAGTAAACTGTTTATAGTGGCGCCGCGACGCAGTGGCAGCACGGCGTCGAGGGCGTCGTCAGTCAACACGCCAGTAGTCATGGCAACAGGTGGAGGATCTATTAAAAGCGTGCGCTCCTGCTTTTCACGAGAACGTATTTTATTAAGGTTAAGGGCGCACACAGGCTGTCCTTTATCACTTAATAACATCCAGCAATAGTTTTTTGACGACCGCATTATTAAGCAATTAATGCAAAGTATTTCGTGATGAGAAAACCGGAATACAACACCAAACTTATACTTTTTATAAAACTAGCAAACAGATACGGTAACCATTAAGGTAAACAGATCATTACCTTAAACTTGAGAAATGTTTAACTTAAAAACGAAAATCCTTAAAATAAATTCTTACAGATTTTAATTTCTTTTTGTAAATCAATAAATGGAGGTTAGAAAGAAAACTGCTGTTGAAATTATTATATACATAGTTACATATTACGTAGTTGATCACTGCAGCCTATTTAGATATAACTAAAATGCATTCACTAAAGTGTAAATTACCATGCGAATTATCTTTGAGGTGTGCACAACAATTAAGGTACACAGTTGACTAAACTTAAAACATTGACCTGGAAAATTGGAATCGTACGTCTGCATAATTATCTTTAAGCAATTTAACTCACTAACTAATTAATAGGGTAAGTATATAACTATCCGTTATTTATTTACGTAGCCGCTCAGCACGTTCACTTATTTATTTATCCCGATGGATCGTTACTACCTTAAAGACTCTCTCTAAAAAAATCGCGCAATGAGTACAAAAACGGGGTGCCATCTTTCTGATTTATTCAGAAACTATGGCCGTGCGTCTTAAACCATATGGTATAATAATGAGGACAAGATTAGATTATGCGGAAAATGTATGAAAAGTTTCCATTTGCAATTAGTGGTGCAATGCAGTGCAACGGTTATAATTAAAAAGTTTAGTTAGTAACATAGTATACATAGAAAGTTGGCGATCCAGGAAACATGTTTTATAATGTTTTATAAAACATGTTTCCACAGCATATTTTAACATTTTTCATGCGCCATGGTTGAGTGATTCTCCAAAAAGAACCATACACAATATTCGAGTATTCGATACCTAAAATCTGCCAAGTAGAAATATGAGGATTTTGTCGTAATCAATATAATTATATTACAAAGAAAGTGAAGCCTTTGTGTATATATTGTGATGACATTGAAAAAATAATAATAATAATTATATGTTATTATATCTCTTAATTGCTTTATATTAATCTCAGGGTCTTGTGAAATTTATTTATGAGACTGCTAAATGATGACTGAGCCCGTATTTATCTGGTAAAAGTTTAAAAGGTGGCAGTTCCAGAATATACTTATCAAAGTTGTCAGACGAATTTAACATAACCTTAAATAACTCTCTGAATGAATATTATGAAATCAAGTATTAGATTTATTTCTTTTAAATATAACTTTTATTTGTTATCTATTTCTTCAGGATATATAGAAATTTACTTGCGATTCTTACAGTGACCAGAACCTTAGGGTAAGTATTCACTCTTGTAATGAACCTTCTTTGTATTAACACTATTGTAATTTTCAGATAGTAAAAATAATACTAAACCTTTTTATGCTTTATTAATTTATTTAAATAAGTACGCTGCTAAAGTTAGCGAAGCTCATAAACCAGGGTAACAGGAAAGCATATGGGGCATTAAAGGCTAATTAAATGCTAATTAAATTCCCTATTTTCGAATTTAACGTTCAGCTGATTTTTCTTTAAACTACGGGCTTCGCTAGCTTTAGAAAAAAATTAGCGGGACCCATACCAAATATCAAACGTAGAATGCCCAATTAAAAAAGTAACCTATGGAGAAGTAAAGGCTAATGTTTGCCTTGTTTCCAAATGCCATGCCATGTTTTCAAATTTAAGCATCAGTTATATTTTCTTTAAGCGCAGGTTTCACGAAAAGTTTTGAGCTGAGTTTGAATGCGCGTAGCAAGAAAACTAACAGCTCAAATTAATTCAAACTAAAACAGTTAGATAGATAATTTATTTTTATAAAGGATAGTAAAGCTGTAGAATTATCTGATCTTTGGTTTTTTAATTTTCGGAATATATGTTACAAAAAGTCCATTTTTTGGGAGTTTTGACGTAAAGCGTGTCAGCATTGAATGTAATTTTATATACAAGTTTATTGTTTCCAACCTTACTTTGTGGAACTCCATAATCATGAAATAAATAAAGATTAGTAAAAGTTTCACAGTATTTATTAAAATATAACCTGACAATATTGTTTCGACAGCTAAGCTGTCATTATCAAAGGTAATATAAATATAAACAAACACGTCGCTAAGGTAGATACAAAAATAGGTAACTAGATAAAAAGATAAAAATAATAATAATCAGAATTAAATATCTAACACTTCCAGTAACGGAGAATTACTGAGCTCAAGTTGTACATTCATTAAAGGTAACCTGAGTTTGTGTTTGTGAATCTCTAAGGCTTCTAAAATGTCTAATTTGCGTTTGTTATTACAAAAATGTAGGAATTTAATATTATTTTAAGGAGTCACTGTGTGATTTTGTTCTAAAAAGTGTTTGGCATAATTTGATTTTGAAGGATGTTTATTTTTGTAATGACGTACGTGTTCTTTATATCTTATGTCAAACGTTCGAAGTGTTTGTCTAATATATACCGAACTACAAAAAGAACAATTTAAACGGTAAATGCCCGATTTCATGATATCATGTGTTCTGTCTTTAGCATTAAATAAAAATGAAAAAGTGTTAGTGTTGATATTGTTGATATTATAATTGTTGATTTTTCTTAGTATATGTGCAATTTTTTCTGATATATTGTCAAAATATGGTACAGATATGTAATTTGTGTCTTCTGTTTGATTGTCAATGGGATATATTCTTTTGATAGCTAACCTATAATCTTTTTGTTTAATTAAAGTGTCAATCATGTTCCGATTGTAATGATTTGCATGTGCTAGTTGTTTAATGGTTGATATCTTTTTGCTAAAATCTGGCTTTGTTAGTGGAATAGTTAAAGCTCTGTCTACTAATGATCTGTAGGCTGCTATTTTATGTGCTTTATAGTGACAAGATTCATTTGGTATTGTTATGTCCGTTTGTGTTGGTTTTCTGTATACGGAAAATTCAAATAGATTGTGTGCGTTAATCTTGATACCTAGTTAAGTCTAGGAAGTTTATAGCCCTGTTTTGTTCTGTTTCTAGTGTAAAATTTATGTTTTGGTAGATACTATTAATAAGAATTAAAAATTCATTGATAACCTCAAAAGAACTGTCAAAACAAGCTAAAATGTCGTCAACATAACGAAACCAGAAGATAATGTGTTTAGAGAGGTTTAATTCAAATATTTGATCTTCTAACTTGTCTATAAATATGTTAGCTAATAGAGGACTTAGAGAATTACCCATAGGTAAACCATCTTTTTGTAAATAAATTATGTTATTAAAAGTGAAATAATTTTGACTTATACAAAGGTCAAATAATTGAATTAACTCTAACCTTTTAACTAATTCTATATTACTATTAATCAAGAAACCATCTAATAAAGGAATACATTCTTGTGGGGGTATTCTGGAGAACATGTTGCAAATATCAAAACTAACAAGTTTTGAATGTGGTGGAAGATGTATGTTTTGCAGCTTATCTACTAATTCTAATGAATTTCTAACAGAGTATTTCGATTTGTAACCTATCGTGTTAATAATCTGGTTCAGTTTTTTGGATAAAATGTGATTAGGTGCATTGATGTATGATACAACTGGTCTTATAGGCATATTCTGTTTATGTGTTTTGACGAGTCCATACAGTTTAGGTGGTTGTGGGTTTTTATTGATGATTTGTTGCTTTTCTAATTCTGAAAAGCAGATATTGCAGTTTGCTAAACCTGTTTTATTTCTTTTTGGAATTTTGTGGTTATGTTTTTGTTTAAAGTTTCTAAATTTTCTTTATTAATAAATTTATAAACTTTTTGTATGTAAATATTGTAACGTTCTTTTTAAAATAATAATCAAAATGCTGTTTAAATTCGTCTATTAATAAAGAGAAGATTATTTACAATGCACTTAATTAACAACACTATAACTATAAACTATTTAACAATCTAAAGCATTTAATAATGCTAGGTAATTACAAATTTATTTGAGGACTTATTTATATAAAAACTATTTATGTATTAACTAATTATTAACAATTTATTTATTCAGAGTACACTACTCGCTAACTCAATTTATATCTATACGATGACTTATACATCTAGAATATTGAAAGACGTGTTGATGAGTCATACACGCAGCTGTCGATGAGTCATACTTGCACGTGTTGATTGATGAGTCATACAGTTGATGACTCATATATCTAGAACGTATGATGACGTCATATGTGGGTTTACTATTCGTTACAATATCTTTCGAAAGAATTACCAAAGTGTTACCCTTATCTGATTTAACAGAAATTAGATTGTTCTCTGTGATTTTGTGTTTTATAGATTGAAGAAGTGATATGTTAGATGTTGTGTTGTACATTTCGTCCTGTTTCAATGACATCTCTTTCAACAAGTTCTAAATTTGGAATTTTGCATAGTTATTATGATCTTTCTTAAGTATAGTTTCACATTCAACCGCCAAAATTTCTTTAATTTTGTTGGTAAATTTTGGAAAAGGACAAAATTTGAAACCTTTGTTAAGAAATTGTGTTTCTCTGTCACTGAATGTTATATTCGACAAGTTTATGAAACGAGGATAAAAGTTTGCAGTGTTCTGACAATTAAGGTTATTTTGTAGTGTACGTTTTTGTTGTACAAGTCGACAGAAATTTTGACATAAGATATAAAGAACACGTACGTCATTACAAAAATAAACATCCTGAAAAATCTAATTATGCCAAACACCTTTTAGAACAAAATCACACAATGACTCCCCAAAATAATATTAAATTCCTACATTTTTGTAATAACAAAACGCAAATTAGACATTTTAGAAGCCTTTGAGATAGACAAACACAAACTCAGGGTACCTTTAATGAATGAACAGCTTGAGCTCAGTAATTCTCCGTTACTGGAAGTGTTAGATATTTAATTCTGACTATTATTATTTTTATCTTTTTATCTAGTTACCTATTTTTGTATCTACCTTAGCGACGTGTTTGTTTATATTTATATTACTTTTGATAATGAGAACTTAGCTGTCGAAACAATATTGTCAGGTTATATTTTAATAAATACTGTGAAACTTTCACTAATCTTTATTTATTTCATTATATACAAGTAGCTAATAGTGTTGTATGTATGTGGAAATTCTTGTACTTTGATATCTGTATTATATATTAAGCTATTCTTTGAAAGATATAGTAATGGATTCTGGTGTTCTGGTACCTTAATCAAGATCCCCTTTTTAATTTTTTTTTGATTATAAAACAACAAATACGACACGAGATTCTGAAACTATTCACGAATTAATTAATAAATAATTCTTTAAAAATTATTTTGTAAATATTCAACAATTAATTAATAAATAATTATTTAAAGAATTGTTTATTAATTCGTGAATATTTTCAAAAATTCTTATCAATGAACAATACAGTCATTTGTAAAACAGATCTTGATTAAGATACCAGAAGACCAGAATGCATTACCCTCTATTTTATAGAATAACTTGAGAAATAATACAGATATCAAATTACAAAATTTACAATTTCCATGTACAGTTGCGATCATTCCCTACGGAACGATGAAAAAATCATAACCGCCGATTTTCCAGTTTTTTTGTTCAATGTAAGTTTATTATATAGTATTCAAAAACATTTCATCTTTTAACATTTTAATTGGCCAGATCATAAATCGGGTCGAGTTACAGCGTACGTTGTATAGAAAACGGTGATCACTGTTTTTTCATCGTTCCTTAGCGGATGACCGCAACTGTACATACAACTATTAGCTACTTGCATATAAGATTCAAGCGTGTCGAGTAGTTATTGAAATATTAATTATTAAAGACACGATTTACGTCAAAACTCCAAAAAACACGGACTTTTTGTAACATTTTTGCAAAAATTCAAAAACCTAAAATCAGGTAATTTTACAAATCTACTATATTATACAAAAATAAATTGTCTATCTAACTGTTTTTGTTTGAATTAATTTGAGCGGTTAGTTTTTTGCTTTGCGCATTCAAACACAGGACTCAGAAGTTTTCGCATTCAATAGTGGATCATATTACTTAACAGTTCTTATTATTTGCGGGGTTTCTCAGTCAAATGAGTTATTTTGTAGAATTTAATATATCGTAGTGACATTTTAGTTGCTATTTGAATTTCGAAATGACTGTTTTATTTTGCAATAATGGTGAAATTAATAACCTGAACAAAGTTTCATAGAAACTCAATGTTTCGTCTATTATACCTTCTGCTTATTTAAACTTTATACACGATCAAACGCGTGGCTCTTTTTCTTATCAATTCACAGTACACTTGTTCAACATATGTGTGTCCTTACTTTTCTAAGATATTCTTATGTATAAACGCAATCACAAATGATCGGTACGGTTCAGTCTTCCAAATTTGATATTTTAACTTGTGTTAAGTGTCTTGTAGCCCAAGCTGTAAGTAAGCGCAAGTGCAAACTGCTGTCTGTGAACCCATACTTTTGTATCCATCTACTTCTTTTTTTAGACTGTTGTAATACCATATGTGTTTGTTGTGTACAGTATGTAGTTCATAATCCCCTGGGGGCATTATGAGTCACTATGGTAATATTGTAAGCTAACAAAAACAAAAAAAAAACCTAGCTACCGCATTCCTAAACAACTTCGCAAGTTTTATTAAAACATTCTGGACAATTATTTACATGAAATAAATAAAGATTATTAAAAGTTTCACAGTTTTATTAAAATATACCTGACAATATTGTTTCGACAGCTATGCTGTCATTATCAAAGGTAATATAATTATAAACAAACACGTCGCTAAGGTAGATACAAAATAGGTAACTAGATAAAATAATAATAATAATAATAATAAAAATTAATAATAAAAATCATAATTAAACATCTAATACTTCCAGTAACGGAGAATTACTGAGCTCAAGTTGTTCATTCATTAAAGGTACCCTGAGTTTGTGTTTGTATATCTCAAAGGCTTCTAAAATGTCTAATTTGCGTTTGTTATTACAAAAATGTAGGAATTTAATATTATTTTGAGGAGTCATTGTGTGATTTTGTTCTAAAAGGTGTTTGGCGTAATTCGATTTTTCAGGATGTTTATTTTTGTAATGACCTACGTGTTCTTTATATCTTATGTCAAAATTTCGAAGTGTTTGTCCAATATATACCGAACTACAAAAAGAACAATTTAAACGGTAAATGCCCGATTTCATGATATCATGTGTTCTGTCTTTAGCATTAAATAAAAATGAAAAAGTGTTAGTGTTGGTTTTAAATGTTATTTTATAATTGTTGGTTTTTCTTAGTATATGTGCAATTTTTTCTGATATTTTGCCAAAATATGGTATAGATATGTAATTTGTGTCTTCTGTTTGATTGTCAATAGGATATATTCTTTTGATAGCTAACCTATAATCTTTTTGTTTAATTAAATTTGTTAAAAGAGATGTCTTTGAAACAGGACAAATTGTACAACACATCTAACATATCACTTCTTCAATCTATAAAACAGAAAATCACAGAGAACAATCTAATTTCTGTTAAAGCAGATAAGGGTAGCACTTTGGTAATTCTTTCAAAAGATATTTACATACAAAAAGTTAATGAATTTATTAATAAAGAAAATTTTGAAACGTTAAACAAAAACCCAACCACAAAATTCCAAAAAGAAATAAAACAAGGTTTAGAAAACTGCAATATCTGCTTTTCAGAATTAGAAAAGCAACAAATCATTAATAAAAACCCACAAATACCTAAACTGTATGGATTAGTGAAGACCCACAAACAGAATATGCCAATAAGACCAGTTGTATCATACATCAATGCACCTAATCACATTTTATCCAAAAAACTGAACCAGATTATTAACACGATAGGTTACAAATCGAAATACTCTGTTAGAAATTCTTTAGAATTAGTAGATAAGCTGCAAAACATACATCTTCCACCACATTCAAAACTTGTTAGTTTTGATATTTGCAACATGTTCTCCAGAATACCACCACAAGAATGTATTCCTTTATTAGATAGTTTCTTGATCAATAGTAATATAGAATTAGTTAAAAGGTTAGAGTTAATTCAATTATTTGACCTTTGTATAAGTCAAAATTATTTCACTTTTAATAACATAATTTATTTACAAAAGGATGGTTTACCTATGGGTAATTCTCTAAGTCCTCTATTAGCTAACATATTTATGGACAAGTTTGAAGATCGAATATTTGAATTAAACCTCTCTAAACACATTATCTTCTGGTTTCGTTATGTTGATGACATTTTAGCTTGTTTTGACAGTTCTTTTGAGGTTATCAATGAATTTTTAATTCTTATAAACAATATCCATCCTAATATAAAATTTACACTAGAAACAGAACAAAACAGGGCTATAAACTTTCTAGACTTAAATATCAAGATTAACGCAGACAATCTTTTTGAATTTTCCATATACAGAAAACCAACACAAACAGACATAACAATACCAAATGAATCTTGTCACCACAATACACATAAAATAGCAGCATACAGATCATTAGTACACAGAGCTTTAACTATTCCACTAACAAAATCAGATTTTAGCAAAGAGATATCAACCATTAAACAACTAGCACATGCAAATCATTATAATCCGAACATGATTGACACTTTAACTAAACAAAAAGATTATAGGTTAGCTATCAAAAGAATATATCCCATTGACAATCAAACAGAAGACACAAATTACATATCTATACCATATTTTGCAAAATATCAGAAAAAATTGCACATATACTAAGAAAAACCAACAATTATAAAATAACATTTAAAACCAACACTAACACTTTTTCATTTTTATTTAATGCTAAAGACAGAACACATGATATCATGAAATCGGGCATTTACCGTTTAAATTGTTCTTTTTGTAGTTCGGTATATATTGGACAAACACTTCGAAATTTTGACATAAGATATAAAGAACACGTAGGTCATTACAAAAATAAACATCCTGAAAAATCGAATTACGCCAAACACCTTTTAGAACAAAATCACACAATGACTCCTCAAAATAATATTAAATTCCTAAATTTTTGTAATAACAAACGCAAATTAGACATTTTAGAAGCCTTTGAGATATACAAACACAAACTCAGGGTACCTTTAATGAATGAACAACTTGAGCTCAGTAATTCTCCGTTACTGGAAGTATTAGATGTTTAATTATGATTTTTATTATTAATTTTTATTATTATTATTATTATTTTATCTAGTTACCTATTTTGTATCTACCTTACCGACGTGTTTGTTTATAATTATATTACCTTTGATAATGACAGCATAGCTGTCGAAACAATATTGTCAGGTATATTTTAATAAAACTGTGAAACTTTTAATAATCTTTATTTATTTCATGATTATGGAGTTCCGCAAAATAAGGCTGGAAACAATAAACAAAATTATTTACATGTTTAAGAAACGCTAGCAAGATATAAAATCTTGTTTGGACCACGAGCGTTACTAGATAGTAGTGCCCATCGGGCGACATCCTACTCTCGTGTTATAACACCCTTGGTACATAACACTTATTCATGTTCCAAGGGCGTTATGATGATGATATGTCAGAAGGACGACGATGTTACAACCAAAGGGCCTAGTTCCTTTTAGTTAAACAACATTTAAGTGTTAATAACTTGTGTTGATAATACAAGTTATTAACACTGAAATCTTTTTAACAACATATAATAAAAACATTTTTATTCAAATAATAGAATGAAAACGAAATACAAATAATAATATAAAGCAGTAACTTTTCTTTTAAATAAGAAAAAAACATAATATAAATAATAAATCAATCATTTAATATAAACATAGATATATTGCTTAGCAAGAAAACTTAAAACTATCTTAAACATCTTAAACCTATGTGTATTTATTAGATAAGTTTAAAACGCTCTACTAATGTGTTTTTGTTAGTATAGCTATTAGTTGCTTGTGTTCATCGTAGATACAAGTAGCAGAAGCCGATATTCGTGCGCGATTGCATGATGCATATTTTCTGACGAATTGACGACATAATTTTTCACGACGCCTCGACCCGCAGTTTGAAAAAACAAACTAAAAAAATATTTATAGTAATTCTAGATATAAACTTCAACGGTATATACGAACCTCGTTCGGAAGTTCGAATCACCATTGACAAACTCACAATAACTTAGAAGTTATACACATGCAAATAAAGCTTGGCGTGTTACCAAAATAAAATTTACAAAAGTTAATTTAATTAATTTATTATTAAATTAATGTTTGTATCAACGGTTATTTTAGCATTAAATGGTTGATTTTCTTATTTTCACCACCTTTATTATGCTCTATTTTTTACAGATTTTTAATCTGCTGCCTTTTTTTAATTAATTAATTTGAATAATTACCTCATCCGACAAAAATCTTCTTCGTGAGACTTTCCCTCTTTTGTTTGGCTTTTCAAACGTGACCTCAGCTTTGTAAACATTTTATGTTTCAATGTCTAAAAAATTAAGTAGCATATTCAAAACCTTATGGAACATGTCTGATCAAACATGAATTGCCTTTGTTATGCCGAAGACAAGGAAAAGGAAGATATCTACTTCCTATTTCCATTTTAAATAGGTTATCTTCTCAATAACTTGGGGGAATAAGAAATTCCCTTAGATCGTCTGACAGCACACTCGACAAACTCCATAAGTAGCGCTTCATCCAGATCAGCGTTGGAATTGTCCAAAACATCAGCTGTGTAATGGTTTTAAAATAATATATATAATAATAATAATAATAATTGCTACAACCCATAACCTGGAAACCAGGCCCCAGAAGCTATAAAGCTTGTGCGGGAGGGAGGGGGAGGTTATTATTATAACGCAGGGCCAACGTGCAGCTGCAGCCGACATACAGATGGAACAGCGCAAATTCCACATTTGTGTTACGGCTAAGGAAAAGCTGCAGAATACCTTAACCAGATATGCCGGTACCAGGAGTCGAACTGGTCCGCTTTGGTGATAGTCCAGCACGCTAGACAATACACTACCAAGGCTGTATCCAAAATTTAAGTTAAACTGATGCAATACTGTGTTGCTGTTACGTATGACGTATAATGGCTAATTAAGTATGACGAAATTTAGGAAATATCGATAAGCTAACTTCCTTCTTGGCAAACCCTTCAACATAATGGCGACGGTACATTTTAACCTACATATCCTTTAGCACAGTAAGACTCTTAAAATGCTTTCGACTTTCATATTTTATTTTCATGTTCTACTTTACAAACAAAACGAAAATAAATATGAAAAAAAAATAGTTATGAAAATCATTCTACCCGAATGTATACCAGAGAACTAAATCTTGGGCTTATAAACGTGACCAATCTAAATTTGGTATAGGTGCTGTTGTTAAGCTCATCACTTCCTTAATGTTTTGAGTTTTTAATAGAACATATCAACTGTATAACTCACTGTATATTTCTAAATCTGACGATTTCTTTCTCAATATCCGCACTTGATAGTGTTAGCATTATTCAACATTGTTCTTAGTAAGATTTCAGTAAATTTCCGAATTTTTCATGGTTAAAAGAAAATGAAATGACTTTCTTTTTTAGTTAGAGCGTGTGGTTTTTTAAACGCAAAAAAGGTTCAGGTTTCAAAATGTGTTTGGTTTGTCAGTTCTTAGCGTAATCATTTTACAGTTCTAAAATCTTTTCTATAAAAGATACTTATTTAGAACTTCAATTACTAGTGGTTTCTGTTCGGCAGTCGAAGACAACCGAATAGGCAAAATACATCTCAAACCTCTGGTGACCATCCCAATGTGTACCATTTTGAAAGAAAAAGTTTCATTTCTTGCTGTAATGGTTATGAATGATCAGAGTTCGTCTAAACTCTAAACGGTTCTCAAATCGAATATATATGGAGTATCTTACATATTAAACCCAACCAAATAAGAATTCCCAGAATTCGATAATTAAAAAAGTTATTAATTCTCTTCGTTTAATTCCTTTCAGCCAACGAGTAGAAAATTCCATAGCTTGAATTTGGTGATTTTTATGTTTTTATGCAAATATTTAAGTTATAAACATATCTTGATGCACCAAAACTAATTTCTGAAAGAAATTTCTCCAACTGCTCTATCATAATTCGGAAACTTGATGACGTTTACGATTATCAGACTGTAACTTTTCCGACATTTCAAAACGTAGACATTAAAGGAATCTATTATTTGCAACAAGTAGAAATGTATCTTTCAAATACTTACATAGCACAAATACCTTACTAACCTTAATTATTTCATCATTTTAATAAAATATGCTTACAAATACCTTTATGAAAAAAATATCTTCATACTTCAGTAAAAATTTGTCACCCCTGCTGCATTGTGTAACTCAAATTGCCTCTATTTATAATAAATAATGTTCTAGGCATAATTTTAGGCATCGTTGAGCGGAGTTAACTTGCATTATGAACATCATAAATCAAGAAGTTAACTCTTTCTGGCACGTTATCACAGGGCCTATGCGTCATGCATGATTTTTATTTATGGATTAATAAACAAGCTGAAGTCACGTTCAGAATGTAATATAAAGGTTTCCCGTTTTTACAACAGGGTTGTAAAAAAAGTTAATTTCTCTCTTATCCTTGATTTTCACCCTTGTTTTTTCGAACTGCAGATTAAATGTGTGACAAAATGCTTGGTAATTTTTTATATTTGCTAGTGATAGAATCGGAAACACCGTATTCAAATATGGGTCTGGGGAAGTCTAGCGGGATGGTGAACGAGTTTGGAATTTTAAGTGTGAAAATTGAAAAAGTGACACAAATAAAGCTGTAATACTTCTAGAGCTGTGAGCTTGTTTGGGTACAAATCCCATCGCAGATGAGATCGAAGTGTCGCTCATAAGCGGGGTATCTGACAAAAGCGCGTCCTACATATGGAACAGATTTAATAATTTATTGTGCTCACGCATTGAAACACGCGTTTGAAATTTGAAAAATATGTTGTCTTTAGGGAGAAAGCCCTAGGTATGTTTAATTGTGTAAAACTAAATTATAACTTCATTAAATCTCAGATACAATAAAATGCTTCACATTGTGAGTTCGTTTTTTTTTCATTTTTATATTTCAGAACCTCCAACAAAGAGTTTTTGTCAATATTTGTAAATATTTTGTCAGAATTACAATTTGTTTTCATGCGCGTGATGCTTGTGTTAGAATATTTATTATTTATTACTGTTAAAAATATAATTATATATTCACTGTTGGGTTCTTTTAAGGATATTTAAGGGATGAAATGAAAAGGAAGATGATGCTGGTCGAGGTCGGTCTTCTGCAAAGGGAACGTGATATTTTGCAGCGTGTGAATGGTCAGCTATTATTAGTTTTGTTAAAGACAGGAAGTCTCTTAAATAACGGAAAATAATAATTGACACATTTTACAATAAGTTTGAGTTAGTTGGTTAGGGACTTTAAGAGGAAACAGTCAGAGTGACCATGCGTGTTGGTAAATACATATGTTCTTAGTTTTAATAAATGATAATAAAGCTCAATCCTAATGTGTTTTATTTGTAAATTAATTATTGGCCATCCCGATTAAGGTCTCTTAGATTTTTCAGAGGTCGAATTCGTAATCTAAAGTCCGCGAGTGATTTCGGTGTTGTTAGTGTTTCAGTTTCGAGTGTTTTTGTGATAAAAATGCGTCGAGTAGTAAGTGAAAATAGTGTCAGACTCGGTGGCGAGAGGTATAACCCCGGGTTAGGCTGCGGATTCGGTAGTGACTTCATAGTGCGAGATGAAGTGTTACAAGAGGAAAATCGATTGAAAAACAACTCCACAATGTATAAATACGATGACGGCGCTTGTCCGGCAAAACGCTGCTATACTAGAGATGAAGCAGCGGCGAGATGCAGAAATGGTCAGCGAGATGGTAGAAATTACACGATAATTCCAGATTTTTCAAAAACTATAGATGATTTCGATGGTGAAAGCGGGCCGATGATGGCGGCAACGGTGGTTGAGGCAAATTGAGAGTGCCATGCACTTGCATTCTTGGCCCACTGCTTTTGTTTTTGAAATAACACGACGTCATCTTAAAGGAACGGCGCGCTTTTGGTTGAATAGTAGGTCTCAAGAAATTACCAACTGGCAAACCGTTAAGCAAGCATTTTTTACTATATTTTTGGTAAGACGAAGTACAACGGCGCTATAGGAGAAAATAAGAAATATCTGGTGGTGGGAAAATAAGAAAGGAAAGGATAAAAGAGTCCATTCCTATTACCACGAGAAGGTGTACTTGTGTAAAGAAGTTGGAATTCGGTTCGACGAAACAAAAGAGCAGGTTGCGATAGGACTGTGGTCCAATGAACTCGGCAACCACGTGATGACAAGGTATCACAATTCAGAGGATGATCTCTATAAAGATATTATTGTGTTTGAACGGATAGAATTAACCCTTAAGACACGAATGAAAAAACAGAAGCTTGTTCTGTATCAGCTAAAAGCAATGGAGAAACAGTTAACATTTCACGTGATTTTCCTTTCGCTCAGAACAACACAACACAATTAAGTGCAGCAAAAACCAGCTAGGGACACTGATGGCAGGTCTTTATGCTTTAAATATAAAGTCTACGGGCATATTTCTCGGGATTGCTCATTAACAAGCTAGAGTATAAGACCTAGTGATAGTACAGACCTTGATTCTGGGGCGACAGAGACATTAGGTCAGGTACTACACTTGGAAACGGGTTCACCAAACGGTAAGTATTTTAAGGATGTGAAAATCAATAATCACGTAATTCGGGCATATGTGGAATTTGGAAGTCAGGCATGTACCTTACAGGACTAATTTGTAAAAAGTTTGATCTGGTGTGTGATATGCGAAACTAAACAACGATTGATAGTTAACGGCAGTTTAACGGTTAAGACTTTGGGGATCCCAGTGGCTAACTTAGAAGTTGACGGTGTTAATGCTCTGAAGAAGATTTGCAGTGTTCTCTCGGAATTTCAAGAAATTCCAGTTATAATTGGTCACCCATCGTATACGCACATCGTATTAAAGTCGATAAAACACCTACCGAGGTGCTTTTCAGTGAACTGCCGAGTTGTGAACGAAGTCCTACAAAACCATTGTTTGGGCTAAAGACGCGGTTGTAATACAGATTATTATTTAGAATATATTAGTGCACGCAATGACTTACCAGATAGTAAACTTTTCGTCGAGGGTGGAAATCGCCAGTACGATAGCATTGCACCCAAGTGCTTAATTCGCACCGATAAGGACGGAGAAGCCATTATCTATTTGCTGAACATTACCGGTTAAGAGGTAAAGCTCGTGGGGAACTTTGTGTTGAAGGCATTCATCAGCTTGAAATCAATATTGTAGGTACCTGTGGTGAAGTGTGATATTGTGACGGATTTGGTCGGATAAGGATAAGGATTTAGGGGTTCGTGAGATAATGCGGCAGGTTGGTTGTACTATGTTATGTAACGGTATAAAAGTTTGAAGACTCACGATTGATTGTCAATTGTAACGGTATAAAAATTTGATAACAAATGCCCCGCGATCAGGTGCAAATTGCAACGCACGCATTAATCTCAAACTCAAAATACTTACTTACTTAAGATCTCTTTTGATGACAAATTATCATTCAGGGGTAGGTACTGGTTTCTTGAGCTTATAGATTGTAAAGAAAAAATAAGGTTTTATATCACTTGATATAAAGTCATTACAATACATGATATATATGGTCATGATCTAGGATCAGTAACCCACAGGTGAAAAATGGTTCCGATTTGATTAAAAATAGATTAGATCAAAATTAATGAAATTAAATAACTAATCATAATTAGTGAAAATAAAACCTCTCTTCACAAATAACTTAAAAATAACTCTTCATAAAACCTGAACCTACAATATGATACGAAACTACATTCAAAACACTCTTCCCAAGACTGGTTTATAACTAGACTCACAATACGGAATTATCACAAATTCCCTTAAAACATAAACAAACTTATTATAGAATCGCATTTAAAATGTTGCCCAAACACGGGTAAATTCCCCGCGAACTCAGGCTGCGCTAAGCGTTTCCTGAAAGAGTGCCCTGACAAAACTCTGTGTGAAAACTCTCTCTGGAGAAAGCTAGACTTTGCATTCGTTTCTTAAAATTTTAAAAGGGGTTGTATGAATTTAACCTCTCATACTTGAATATGACAACAGGCGTAGCCAATAACAAAACTGAACAAATTTCTCTTTTTTTTCGTCTCAGAAAGAGCTCAGAGCTAATAAATTGAAAATTCAAAGTAATGTCAACCAAATAAGACTTATTAATTGAGAGCATTTAGTTTTTGTGAAATTTTACGAAAATTAATGGAATATATTTTTTATACAAAATAAAATCATAAAAATATATTTCAAAGGCGAATTTTAAAGAATGTGCTTAAAGCGAGATTCCTACTGTAAGAATTATATTTAATCCTGCAAGTTTTAACTTTTTAAGTTTCAACTAAATACCGAAATTTATATTCAACGAGACTGCCTGCATTATTAGAAACCCTTAAACGAGATGAACTAAATAACTTCAAAGAATTTATATGAGTTTATTTGAGCCAAAAAATTGCTGAATTGAACTTTAATTCTTATTTGGTTCAGGTGTACAAAATAGGCTCCAAAAAGTGCATTTGACTGTTGATGGCGTTTGCAGAAACGAAAACGTGGATTTTTAGTTGATATAGAAAAAGAACAAGTTTGAAAGAAACGAAAAGAAAAAACACTTTCGTAAACAAAGAAGACAGGAGGGCTGAAGAAAGACAGTGTAAGCCAACTCTCTAACTGCTTCCTAAGAGTCTCGGTGGAGATTGTTAAATTGTTAGTTGTATTCTAACATTTGCTAATTATAGGATTATATAAACTCTTACTAAAAAAATTACATAAATTAAATTATAAAAGCTGACAATGAAGAAATTAAATAAAAATATGCAAATAGATTGTCCAGTAAAGGTAAAGTGATATAGCGTTTAAGAATGTGTTCTCGTAATTTCATTAGGCCAGTTTACAAATGTTGACAAAAATAGCTGCATTAGAATAAATTGGAAAAATATATTTCTGTTCTTGTTACAAAGTGTTTAGAATAATGACTAATGTAGGTAGAGATAAGTATGATTTAATCAAGATTTACCTAACTAGTTTTCATGACAAAAGAGCTGGTTTCGGTAACGCAATATAGCGAACACAATTTCCTCTCTTATTATTGAATTATTTCCGTCAACCCTAGATATAACTTTCACCTAACGCAAAGCTCTTTATACTTTTGTCACCTGCAAACGTTATTAGTTATTTGTTGCCATCCAGTGAAACAACGGGGTGAAGTGGATTTTGTAAATGGAAGGATGGGAATGCTTTAATATCTAGTGTCCCATTTCGACGACAGTTTCCTGTAAATCTCGACCCAGAAGTAAATTATATTCATATTTTGTAAATTTCTAGACATTACAGGCATTGTTTTAGAAATTATGGCAAGTTTTATTGGGCAAATAGAGTGTTTATCTGCTTTTACGCTTTCACTTGTACTTAAATTTAACGTAATTAACCCTTTAAACGGAGGTTGTGCTATCGCTCTGAAACTAATAGCATTTGTTTTGCAAAATGCGGGTTAAAATACATTTCGTGTATACCCTGTAAGATACATTTAGCATGAGTGAAAGTAGATATTAACCTTGTAAGTCGAAGCTTAGCATATTTGATATGTGTATAAATAGACAGGAGACGCATTAAGTGATAGGGTAATTCATAAATAATTGCATAAAGCTTTGGTTGATAATACAAAGGCACTTCAATTAAATGCACTATAGCTAACATTTCATATTTAATGAGCCAGTAGAGCGTTAAGAGATAAATCAATAATGAAGTCGACATATTCCATTGTGGACATGTACTGTACGTATGGTCTAGGAATCCAACAGCTTTAAAGCCAATACGATGGATTCATCGCAAGGAGCGTTACAACATTGCAAAAAATGTCATACTCTAAATCACAAAATCTTTATATTGTAAAAAAGCTTTTATACAGTTACGCGCTGAATTTTCTTTTTATTATAACTTCTTGCTACATAATTATATTTAATTATATCTTAGAACTCATATATCCATTTTCAAGTTGTTCTTCCAAATACGTTACAAGTTATAGCACAGGGAATTACATGAAAGTCGCTGCGAGGACAGAGAGAAAATTGCTAATTTACCGGTTCCTTCCTCTAATAAATACGCCTTCCTGTAAACTAAAACCTACACATTTCTAAGGAAGGTTTCAAAAGAATACATTGAGACACTAAAAACGTATTGGTAACTTAATACAGATTCCTCCTGTTCACGAATTATTTGTAAAATAAATAGTTCTTAATTAAATCTTAGGATATTTTGCATTCTTTGTAACATTTTATACATTTTTTACACAAAGTATTAATTCTCAATTTCAACACTGCTGAGGGAGAATCGATTGCTATAATCATTACTGAAAACCTGGCATGTGGGCTCAAAAATAAAACACTCCTTCAAAGAAAAACTTTTTAAAGCTGCCTACTTGCATCAGAGTTACAGAAGATAAACCAATTTAATTGATTTTGCCTTGTTAAAAATACCAAAAACCATATTGAGCTCGTTGAGTGCTATTCATTATTATTTACACGTAAAACTATAAAGAACCGATCTTCGCTATTTAAATACTATTACATACATGCATACATTTCAAGGCAGAAACCTAATCTGATCTAATAGTTCCAACTGGCTATCTGGACAAGCAGATCAGGCAGTCTGAAAAATACGACAGGCCCAAAATCCAAAAACAAAATCCCATTCCAACCTGAAATATTTATTTCAAAAGTATATTCAGATCAATGCTCATCATTGTCACACCTCAATCATAGGCGCCGACTTTTCAAAATTTTAATGAGGGCTGGCAGTTGTGTACCAATACCAACGTATCAAGCCGTTTGCGTATATGTATAAGTATTCAATGGCGGCCCGTGCCAAATATTTTTTATTTCCGTGATCTTCTCTCGCCCAAGCGACCCGGGTTCGACTCGCAGTACCGGGATATCGGGTTAAGGCTTTCTGCAGTTTCCCTTAGCTGTAACACAAATGTGGGATTTGTGCTAATGCCATCTGATAAGTCGACTGCAGCCGCACGTGGCCTGCGTAATAGTAATAATCGTCCCTCCTTCCTGCACTAGGTTGACAGTTTCTGAGACCTGGTTCACCAGGTAATGGGTAGTAGCAATTATTATGATTTGTGTTGTTTAATTGTCTCAGTTAAATGTACCAGATCTGTTACTATTTCCGTCTAAATTTTCTCGCCAGAAAATAACACATGGGAATCAAAATAAAGCCTTCAGTCCAATCAAAGCATTGAGTTGAACGAGGCGAAACAACCTCAAAAAAGCGAAACTAGTATCTTCTACTGGGACAGTGATGGCAGCGTTTTTTGGCATGCAAATGGAATTCTTTTGCTTGACTTACTTCAGAAAGCAAAAACTGTTACCGGAGAATATTGCACCGCACTTTTGGAGAGGTTGAAGGTAGCGGTATTAGAAATCGAATGGCAAAAAAATGCTGTCTCAAAATGATAACGCACTGTTGCTCGACAAAAATTGTCCGAATTAAAATTTGAACTAGTTCTTCCTCCTCTTTATTCGATTGACCTAACTCCCTCTGACTTCCATTTACTCTCAAATCTTAAAACTTTTATAGCTGGTAAGGATCTAAAAAAGTAATAAATGCTGTGAACTGCTTCCAAAAAGAAATTGTAAAATTAGAGAAACGTTGGTGTAAATGTATTGAGTTTAGGAGAAATGTCATAGAAAAATAAAGTACATTTAACCCGCTAAAATTTGCCTTAAATGCCAAACCAAGTTAGTCTTCAAACCACCCTTATATTAAACATGTTAATGAGGGCTCAGCCATCATTAAATTATTTTAATGAGGGCCATAGACTTAGAGCCATTACATAGTCGGCGCCTATGACCTCAATTCATTGTTATGGAACAATCGATAACAAGCGATTTTGAAAATATGGTATTCTCCAAGCACTTTTTGTATAATGTGATTACTAGGTCATAAGATTAAATTGAAGAGCCACATCAATTCCTATCTAACAATATTGTTATGGAATTACTATAAAACTGTGTGTTATTTTTGCAGAAATATTAATAATTCTATAAGAAACATTATTATGTGAAAATAAAACTAGTGTATTTATAAAATAAACAAAATTTAAAAAAAATTTAAAAGTTATTCGCTAGTTTGAATAGATATGTTGTTCAACGCCGATTTTTAAAAAGTAGAAAATATCGAATTGGTCTTCAAACATGAATCGTCAAGTACCCTGAGAGCGACGATACATGGTAACATTTCGGGCATGCGCAGTTATATCCGAAGTTCCCAACCAGTGGCATTTCAATTGCTACATTTTCTCTTCAATCGGCGCGTAACAATTGATTGTACATAATACCAAAACCAACTTGAATTCACACATGCATTAACAAATACAAATCAACATTTGATTTATACGATACGGTAACCCTGTTACTGTCGATTTCTCTTAATAGGCAAAGATAAGTCTCACATCAAATACAATTTGTACTAGGTAGAACCATATTTATAAACAATACAAAAATGTTAAACATCTACAGTTAACATTTATTCATTATTCAAGCGAAGTGTGACCTAATTATAAATGTATGCAAGATAATCGCCTCGAGCGGAGCGCCCACATCTGTTAAAACGAATGCAGGTGCAGTATCAAACCCACGGCCACGTATGCACACAGCAAGCGCCCACATATATCAAAGCAGAAAGCAGCTGCAATACTCAGAACTGTATCTAATGCATTTTCTATGAATTCCTAGAGGAAATAGAATGCTATCATCACGCAGGCACAACCCACGGCCACGTGTGCTCTACTGAAGGATCTTACGCCCACAGAAAGAGTATATAAAGACCAGAGCTTTGTGGAACAGACCAGTCTGAGTTACGACGGGCTTGAAGATAGAAACTGTTTACCAGGGTAAATGTTTACCTTCTTTCAAGCCATACTCACCCAGAAAGCCGTAGAAGCCATGGTTACTGTTTACCTCGGCTTTTCTGAACATCATTATTACTAGTTTTAAGTTGAAATTGTATAATAGTATTTAAGTGATTATGCAAGTGCATATTGTGTAAATTCACGACGAATAAATATCTTATTGTACTTAACAGTAAACTGTGTTCATTTTGTAACTTGCGCTCCGTCTTTTGCGTTTTTAAAATAAAATACCATTTTTAAAAACGCCTTTCTACGTCAAGAGAAGTTAATTCTGCACTAAATAACTATAAAAGTAAGTATTATGCAGATTAACAAGTACTAAATTTACCAAAAACTGTTAGAGATGTTTACTGGGAACACAATTCTAAAGCTTACCAATGACTCTCTACACTGAGTGGAAAACAGGTTCACTTACCTGAAATAAAAAAAAATACTTGTAATAATGTATTAGAAAATGTCAAATGCTGTATAGGCTATGCACAATATGTAAAAAAACCGGTAACAAATGTAACGCGACACAAGTACAGTGTCATACAATAAAGTAGTAATCACTAATGAAAAGAAAAAGCCTTACATCATCGATTACCCATGTAGGAACCGCCTGTCTTGACAATAGGCCCCAGCCTGGCAAAATATTGGATAACCAAATGTCGTTGTTTTAACATTGGTCCAAGCTTAGGCCAACCTTCAGATCCCGCGCCTCGACTGATTTGTCGTCACCCAAGAGTCAACGAACGCCTCGGTACCAATTCTGGGTTCTCTAATCTCTGCTAAAGTGCAAGCCATCCTTCAGCACCTTAGTCTCGGTTCCTTACTATTTGCCCAAGCTTCAAACAATTTTAGTGTTTCTAGACTTGGTTTTTACCCTTGAACCAAGTTTGGGCCAATCTTCACATATTCTACCAAGCTTGTGAAGGTTTCTGTCTTTATTATATCAGCTATTAATTACTTAATAATTATTATTACTAAATATAAATTCAACTTTCAAATTTTTACGCGCTTCGTTTCTTCGAAACAAGCACATACATGAAAAGTGTCATCCCCGTTTTAGCCCAGCCTTGGGCCAGTCTTGTATTTCGTCTTGTACCACAGTTGATAAACATCGTCCCAAGCTTGAGCCAACCGCGGGCCCTTTGTTATTTCCTACATGGGTAACTCCATATGGTTAAAAATTAAAATTATTGGTGACATTATGATATTCGTCTATCGCGCAAGGCACCAAATATGAAATTTCAAATACGATTTTTGTAACCTATATTAGTGACCAACATGTATATTTTTAAAAGTAAATTAAGAATTTGAAATAAATTATAAATCTATCTTTATTATTAATTGAAAGTATGTTTAATTAAAGTAATTTTTTTTTCAACTTACAAACATTGCAAAGGAAACGCAGTCTACAAATGTGATATTCAATGACGTTTTAGTCACTAAACTAGTCCTTTGATAAACTACATAAGTTTTTTTTATATATATTATTTATTTGCCAGATCAACACTACAATTGTATTATACATGGCATTGTTAATATATTTAAAATGATTAAACTAACTTATGAGGCAACTTGATACCTCGAACATGTCTGTGTTTTAATCGGGAGTGGATATTTCGCTTGCCAAGGTTGTAGTGAGTTGCTCCTTCGCACGCCGTGATGTTTTTGAGAAATTCTTTAGTGGTTGTTTTTATGTAATCTTCGATTGTTGGCATTCCTAACTCGTCATGAAGTTGGGTATTTCTAATAAACCATGGCGCATTCACTGAGATTCCTAGGACTTTGTTCTGTAGTCTTTGCAGCTTAGTTATGTTAGTTTTTGATGTTGTGCTCCAGATAGATACCGCATAGAGTGCTAAGGGTCGCATGAGGGACGTGTACATCATAATTGCACATTTGGTTTTTAACTTTGACTTCCGATTTAATAACGGATATAGTTGTGCTAATCGTGCATAACTCTGGTTGAGTTTGGAGTTGATGTGCTGATTCCATGATAATTTAGTGTCTAGAAGGACTCCTAGGTATTTTACTGGTTCATCGGGGGTATTGCATTGGACGATTTCGTTGTTGACTTGAATGCTAGGTGGATTGCGTATTCTTCTGAGTGAGAATATTTTAGCTTAGCATTTGCTCGAGTTAATTTGGATATTCCAGTTGTTAAACCATCTACACACTTGGTTTATTGCTGTCTGAAGTGATTGAGTAGCTTGTGTTAGGTCATTGCTTAGAGTGATAATGGCCGTATCATTAGCAAAGGTTGCTATTGTAGCATCGAGTTTAGGTATATCAGATGTATATATATTAAATAATAAAGGTCCCAATATACTGCCGTGAGGGACTCCGGCTCGTATACTTTTGGTTTCTGAGACTTCAGTATTTATTTTAACTGCAAAGTTTCTGCTCTCAAGGAAAGATAATAGTATTGCTGTAAGGTAGTTAGATATTCTTAGTTTTAATAATTTTCTTTTCAGCCCCTCTAGTCAAACCTTATCAAAGGCTTGGGCTACGTCGAGGAAGATGGCTGTTGCAAACTGCTTGTTTTCATATCCGGTCTCTAATACTTCTACTATTCTCTGGAGTTGATGTGTAGTAGAGTGGTCTTTTCTGAAACCAAACTGATGTGGCGGGAGTATGTTAAGTGAAATCACTTCATTGTTGAGGCGAGTGTAGATTATTTTTTCTAACAGCTTGGATAAGGATGTCAGAAGACTGATAGGTCTATAGTTCTGTAATTGGTTTTTATCTTTTCCTGGTTTGGGGAATAACAGTATTATAGCGTGCTTCCACTGTTTTGGAAAGTGACCCATCCTCAGGCAGTCGTTAAATATTGATACTAGGTATGCTAGAGATTTCATTGTTAAATGTGTTAGCACAATGTGAGGGGGTGTGAGGTCATAGCCGGGGGTCTTCCGTTTGGGGAGCCTGGTAATTAGGGAATGTAGTTCGTGAGGTGATGTTGGTTCGATACGTTCAGTGACGACAGGTAAGTTTCTTTCGATGTAAACTACATAAGTAAAAATGACAACAGTATTGATTTCTATCTCTAAGATCTGACGTATCAGAAACGATCGCATAAAAGTATAGACAATAAATCTTAGCTATACTCATACTCATTAATAACGAAGAGCTTTTCTTTCCTGATTTCTTTTTCAGTTATTTTCGTTATAGAAGAATCGATCTGATATATTGATACCATAATATCACACAGTAAATGTTCGATTTTTCTTAGAATTTTTGTTATGCAACCTTATGATTTATTTGCATGATCATAAAGGGAAGAGAAATCGCTATCGGATTCCACTATTAAAAATCTATATTGTCATTTAAATTTTTTTGTGATGACATCATAACTAACAAACAAATGAAAGTCGGAACGTAAATCGCACATATTAATGTGTATTTTTAAAAAACCAAATCGACGGGTTTCAGAGTTTTTAAAAAACCGGTTGAGTTCGCTTTTTTTTTAATATTCCATACTTTAATCCCACACTGTATATCATCTCTGTGCTTTTACCCAAGTCTGTTGCTATATGTTATGTTTGTATTTATTTTCAATTTAAGTCAATTTATCAATTTTCAATAATCGTAAATAACATACCGGAGATTTTTCGTCCCAACAATAAAAACACCGGATTATTAATTCATATTAACTTGCCGAACGTGGGGCTTTCCTAATAGTATAAACGCAATAATCATATTAATATATTTTCTATTATTAAACATATTTGTTAACTTTTGACATAATTACCTCAAAAAACTCCGTCTTACTTCATACTTAGAAGTAAACTAAATAACAAGCAGGCTCAGTTGGGGCAAGGGGGGGGACAAGTTATCTCAGTACCAACTTACTTATGACAAGTAAATAGAATATAATAATTTTACTAAGATAATGAGAAGAAGTAAAAATATTATTTTACTCTCACTTAAAAATAGTAAAAAGAATACCACTAACATTTCAAAAGATAAAAAACGCAAAAATATTGCGAACAATTAGAAAAAATCCCACTTTGCTGTTGAAGAATGCGAATAGTCATAAAAACTCCTTTCGGACAATTAGTATTTTACTTTAGCAAACAATAATCTATCTACTAAATAAGAGTTATATACTCGAGATAAAACTGCCAAAACTAAAGGTCCTGACAATGTCAATTTTTCTGAGAAGACTTGATTGCTTTTATAGACAAGATAATTATCTATAAGCACATAAAAATACCGTGTAATGCATTTGATATATTTATTAAATCTTGTTTATACGTTGTTATAGCAATGCTTTTGTATCTTCTCTACCGTCTAGATTACAAGGAATGTAGTAAATCAGTACAGCACTAAGCTTCCACAACCAATCCGTTTCTGCGAAATAAATTCATTAAACCAGCAGTATAATGCCCATGTATGTATTGATCATTGTAAATACCGTTCATACGCAGCACATACAACCTGGTATTTCTTTTATACTTCTCTAAATATCATTCAGTACTTCGAATTACAATAGGATTTAGACTTATCTGTTGGGGAAAACATTCATCATAAACTCTGACGGTTTGAATTAAACAGACATGATATTAATTTCACAAAACAAAAACTGTATCAAAATTGGAACTAGTCAATCAAAGCACGAATTAAACACAACACATTAAACGTCAAACTTTTCTTCGTTTAATTTTACAATTTGCTTGTACAAATGTCATCCGGTTATTACATATTGGCAATGTTTCTTAAAACATTTAGGTATAAAATCGACAAATGGTACTAGCGACATGAGTTTCATGTATTCTTTTCGTTAGCGGTTTTACTTTTAACACTACTCCTAAAAAAGGAAATTTCAACAGTTAATAAGTACGTTTACTATTTCAGTTGTGAGAAATTCGTTTTTATCGCTAAATAAATGTTTAATTTGATTTAATGATTGCGTTGCCTACAATTTAATGTTAAATACGTTACTTCTTTCCCCTGAATAAAAAACTAAGCAGCAGACAAAGAATTTGTTTGCAGTTTTGTATTCAGTAAAGTGGAAAACTACATTTTAGTAAGTGCTAAAGTTACATGCCATGAAATATTCACTTGTAAAAATTCCTTTGAACTTCAAATATGCAGTGGAGGATTCTACAAGAAACGGTAAAAAATGTCGATGTTTCAAATTACGATCTAGCAATTTTTTAGTTTGTCTGAGGAATACTTTGATCCTTTAACGATCAAACACTGCATTTATATCAAGATTTTTCATCACTGGCCTACATGAGCTACCTATCGTTTCAAAAAGCCGCAAAAATTACCCTAGTTTACACCACAATTTAACTGCAGATGGCAATTATATTGAGTAAGTTGAGTAGTTATAACGAATTGTTAAGAACATTATCAAGGTTATATTAAGTGTGATTTCACACAGGCAGCAAATTGCTTTTATTTTATTTACATTTTTTGTTACCGACCATCTTGAATGTCGAGTACGCTACCTTAACATCAGTATTTTTGATTTCATTGGGAAGTGGGTAATTGAAACTTTTTACGGTATTTATTGTAAACAGTGTTTATGTTTCTCGTTCGCTTGTCACTGTTTCCAGTTTTGTTTATGTTCATATCTGCAACTTATCTTCCGTTAATTAGCTGTCGAGTACGCGACCGGTAAATTAAATATTTTCATGAACACGCAATTCAAGAGTACAGTGAGAAGTATTAATGTGCGTTTTAAATTTGTAATTATGGAAAGTTCTGCTGAGACAAGCAGTGCTAAAAAGTCCAGGAAATATAGACAAAAAAAACTGGAGGACCCTGACTTTCGTAGACAGGAAAATGAACGAGTTAAAGAATACAGAAAGACGAAAAAGCAAGCTATGAGTAAAATGGAATTAGAAGATTTGAAAGTAAGAAAAAGGATAGAAAAGCGGCGGGAACGGAAAATAAAACGTGGAATTTTTTTACAAAACGACCAAGCCACAAGTTCTGTCTCATATTATCCATACAGATGTCAACAAACTTACTCCAAAGCCGTTTTAAAATGTATGAAAAGCCTGCCCTCGGACTTACAAAAACAAAAATGTGTCGTGAAAGGTGTAGCAGAACGTATCGGCTTGAAAGTGATAGACGAAAAACCCAAGGACACAACTTTAGAAGATAATCCAGAAGAAAAGGTGGTGAAAGATTTTTATTGCCGTCCGGATATTGTTTATATCTGCCCCGGCATTACAGATTGTGTAGCTGTATGGAAAAGTGGACAGAAGATAACGATGCAAAAACACTATTTGACCCTGTTTTTACGAGAAGCTTTTTCTATATTCCAGCAAGAACATCCGCATATGAAAATTTGCTTTTCTAAATTTTGTTCACTACGTCCACCAAATGTTTTTTTGCTAAAAGATACGCCGACCGAACAGTGCAAATGTAAAATCCACGAAAACTTTACCATGATATTGTCAGCTTTAAAAATTGTTTATACACAGAATTTTTGGGACAACATTTTGTGCGATTCCACTCTCAATTCCTCTTGCTGGCAGAACAAATACAAACAGTGTGCTGTATTCGTCAAAATTAATGAGCCAAGTGATCTATCAAAAGTAGTCGTTTGGAAAGAATGGGTTAAGAATGATGAGAACAAAATTAGATTGATCATTCGCGAAACTAGTGCAGGTGAGTTGGTAGAACGTACCAAAAATGATTTTGATGCTTTCCGTTACCACGTCTTAGTGAAAAGAGTGCAAAGTCAAGCATTTTTGAGAGACAAACGTGACCTTAAAACTAGGATTTTGCAAATTGACTTCGCAATGTCGTATTCATGCGAATATCAAAATGAGATTCAAAGTGCTCTTTGGGCCCGATCAAGTGTTACACTATTCACTGCTGCTGTGTTCTTTAGGGACCAATGTAAAACGTATGTTATTGCATCTGATTGCCAAAAGAAAGATAAGGACACCGTTTTTGTTTTTGTGAATTACCTTTATAACCTTATATTCGGCAACGAAGAAGAATCAGAGCATATCCAAGAAGTGATATGGAGCGATGGACCTTCCTCGGAATTTAAAAATAAATTCATGGTTCGATTTCTTTATCTCCTTGCGAAAAAATATAACAAACGATTTGTATGGAGATATTCAGCGACCTCCCATGGTAAAGGCGTCATCGATGGGGTGGGAGGAAACGTCAAACGTCTTGTAAAACAAAAGACGATGTCCCAGGGTAATGCTGCAGTGGTACAGTCAGCCAAAGATTTCGCAGATTTAGCGTCCACACTGGTACCCAACACCACTGTGATTTTTATTGCTAAATCCCAAATCACAGCTGAAATAGAATCTTTGGACCCGTGGAAAAGCGTCGACAGCATTACTGGAATATCCCATTTTCATGAAGTAACATGCGACAGAAATAAAGTTGTGGCAAAATCACATTGTTTAGAAGAGAAAGAACACATTTTTGAACTTTCAACGTAAGCTTTTAAATTATTAGTTCGTACGTGTAGGGTACGAGACCGTAGAGTGTCGAGTACGCGACCAGAGTTTTTATTGTTTATTTCCAAATTTACAGATAAAATTATTTTATCTACGACCACCATAGAAAGTTACATATTCCGCACAATCTAGTAACCGTGAAAACGACCAATTGCAAACAATCTTCAAACTCAACGGTAAAGTATGTGAGGAAGGAGTTCTCAATAATCCGTACTTCTATTAAAAGATGTCACCACTTGCAATATTTATAATATTATTAATTATTTGAAATATAAAATGTTATAAATTTTAGATAAAGGTTAATTTATTTTGTTTAATTAATATTTTACATTAAATTATATTTCGAATAGAAATCCATCTAGAAAAAGAACTAAGGTCATACCCGGGGAATTGAACCCGGATCGCTCGGTTAGTAGCTACAGCGTAACCATTGAGCTACCGAGACGCCATTGAATGATGTCTTTTTCTCATTATATAAAGTTACAATGATTGTTATTCAATTAAAACGTAAAATTAATTAATGTTTTACATTATTATATAATTTTTAATGTAATTTTATTTATTATTATTGCTAAATTACAATAAAAACATTGAAAACATTTATAATTTGCTACATAATGCGAGAATATTTGACATTTTGCGAAACATTTTGCGAACATTCTCACAATGTGAGAATATTTGACTCGTGTGATTGCGGCATTCGACTACGTCTCATGCCGCAAAATCTTCACACTCGTGAGAAATTGGCACTTTTCTGCACTTGTAACACAATATACTATTATTATACAATTTAGATTCATCTGTAGAATGTGTAGATTAGTTCAATTTTTTTAAATACTTTTTTATGTAGTACTTTCGCTAAAATTTAAAGATTAAAAGTTCATTCCAAAGGTGTGGTTGTAGTTTTGTCGACTGCGCGACCTCTCCTTTATCATGTCATATATTCCTATTTGTTGGTGAACTGGAGATTCTATCTCTATTAGTAATAACATTAATGTCTCTGCTTTTTGCAGTATATCAGTAGAGCTTAAACTCCTTTTAGTTTTTAAGATATAATTATTTTTTCATTGAAAAAACGCGTACGAATGTCGGGTACGCGACCATGGAATCCTCCACTGCTTGTGCAAAGTAATAATAATTTCCGCATATTAAGAAGGTTCACTTAACAGACGCATTATGAGTGTTCACAAAAGCACACAAAAGGTACTGCTTTCTGTTTAGTTTTTACGGGAAACTGAGCAACGTCAACCCGAGAAACCTTAAAAGCACCCTGTTTAATACATGAATAAAGTATAAATGGTGTCTTTGATCTTTAGCTACAACTGTTATTTAAGTCTCTGCTCCTAATAAGTTACGTAAAGAAATCCCTCGTGTACATAGGCTATAATACTAAGGGCCAAATCGAATAAAACGGTCTACAGTAATCTCCTGAACCTGAACGTCGGACCATTCCCAATGACCTTTTAGTGCCCGCAAGTCACACCAATTTCGTCGTACGCCGTTTCATTTGATACGACATTACCAAGAGAATTGAAGATTGATTGCCTAATAAACTACAAGTTTACTGTGTCTAAAAGAAACTCGCCAATATAATTGATAAAATATGACGACTGGTTCAGCCTTGGAAAATTCTATTATTAAAAATAATTCTAAATGTCAAAATTATTTTAGAAAAGAATAAGCTGGAACACATAAAATTTATCTAGGGCTTATATTTAGGTTACAATAATAAAAGAAATCCGATTTAGAAGTTATTCTTTAGTATAATTTTTTGGTACACAATATCCAAAACTTTACAGCAGCACATTTAGAGAAAGTTAAGATCAACAAAGTAATGAATAATAATAAGTTTCTCTTCTCTCTAAATTGGCAATTACTTTTGTTGCTGAAACCTCAGTATTGTTCTAGAGTTCATAATTACTGCACGTGGGGAATAACTACGTATTATATCATAGCTTACCAGAATTAATAAAACTAGCCTAGCGAATCGTTCACATTTTGTGAATTCATACTGTCGTAAGGGTTTTCTAGAGAAACCTGTAGTATCCATCAGCAGACTCTTTTACAGTCTTTATGCAATACAATAATCAGGTTGGATTTATTGTACTGTAATTATTTACTACATATTATCTTGAAGGTATTGAACAAATACAAGGATTGCTGTAGTAACATAATAAATAAAGAGTAATACATAATAGATTCTATAAGATATACGCTTTTTTTGAGCTATTCTAACTCATCTTTAATAAATACACTAAGTACACGTGATCACTTGATCGCATGTTTTTTGGAGAAGCCGTTCTGCCAGACGCTTTCCCAGTGTTGTCAACACTGTGTATCGGAGAATTGGATGACTGAGCCCATGTTGGCATACTACCTACCTTTAAGGGGAATTGATGCGAATACATGTCTGTCTTAAGTCTCTCATCTCAAGACAACTCCACCACCACGTTGCTATAAACCGGGTCTTTACTTTTGGTAGAGTCGGACGACACCCTATTGAAGGCTAAAGGAACCAAGTATTTATTATGATAGGCCGGGGTGGGAAATTATTAGGATACCCTAGGCAGATATAGGCCCAAGCCCAGTCACATTCAGTTGTACTCGGCCAGGCAGTGTAAGTGCGCATGCTGGACTAAGGGTGAAGGGATTCTCTCGAAGACGGAGCATGTTAATTGCTCCGGCACTAGCTAGTAGAAGATGGATAGACAACCGCGCTCCTATCAGTGTGGAATAGAAGCTCTTACAGAAGGAAGTGACGCGTTAATTAAACATATCTGAATTTGTTGACCCCTGAGGGGGCTGGATTTTTAGATCTTACAAAATGATTTTAGAACCAGGGAACCTTAAATATTAATTTATGAAATTCTTAACTGCAAAGGTGAATCTGTCAAGACTCGAAATTCCTGAACCAATGAATTTATCATACTTTAAAATTTTTAAAATCTGACAGGTAACTATTCTCAAATTTTAATTTTAATTACTGTTTTATTAATCTTACACTCGCAGTTTTGCTGCAGTTGTAAATTCAAGAACCTAACACATAACAATTATGGATCTCTTGAAATTTGTGTTCAGATATTAAAACTTTGAAATTCCAAAGCTTGAGGGTAAATAAATTAAAGTATTAAAATATGTTATGGGGTTTTTTATATAACGTTTCCTCATATAATTTCCTAATACTTTACGAATGAGATTTTAAACAAAAATATTATTTTTGTTTATTGTTTCCAGCCTTACTTTGTGGAACTCCATAATCATAAAATAAATAAAGATTAGTAAAAGTTTCACAGTTTTATTAAAATATAACCTGACAATATTGTTTCGACAGCTATGCTGTCATTATCAAAGGTAATATAATTATAAACAAACACGTCGCTAAGGTAGATACAAAAACGAATAAAAACAATTTTTGTATCTACCTTAGCGACGTGTTTGTTTATAATTATATTACCTTTGATAATGACAGCATAGCTGTCGAAACAATATTTTCGTTAGGTTATATTTTAATAAAACTGTGAAACTTTTACTAATCTTTATTTATTTCATAAAAATATTATTTCTATGCACTGAAATGTTTTAAACGTTATGATATTGAACAACTCCTAAGTTACCTTCCTTAGGGTTAAATAAATAAATAAATAAGTTTTGTGGAAAATAGAATGCTAACATGAAGACTGGGCGGATGAATGGAATTTCCACGTATGGTATAAAAATTGCGACCTACAGCTGTATTGTGGAAATGTAACTGTAGCTAATCCAAATAAAACAAACAAAGAATTATTTTGTTACTATATTTATGTACAACGTACATACATACAGCATCATGCCTGACCTTAGGATTAATGAAAAATTTATTTTTTAAATTCAAGTTTCTGTAAAATGCTAACGTTGAATTTTTTATCAAGAAAACACCACATCAAAACTAGCATGAGACAAATTTAAACTCATATTTCTTAACTCTTGTCAAAAGCTGCCAAGGTATACCACAAAGTTAAACTTTCATCGCAATATTCATCGCATTTTTATCAGTTTTCTTTCTCTCGAGAACGAATAAAAACAACGTTTCTGAAGAATACTTAAAATTTTTAACATAATGTAAGGCAGAATAAGCAAGGAGATCAGTTGAAGACTCCTCTTTCGTAGGTGTATTTAGGCCCAATTGCTTGCGTAATTTTGGAACTTTAAACTTTATAATTAAAGCTTAGAACCCATTAAAGACATCGGGTACGCAGAAGCTTTCGCCTTGAATTTTTATTGAACCGATATTAAATCGCATACTAAGAGAAAGTGTTACCTATTAAATTTTCCTATCCTATAGACTTCATTGGAGTGTCTAATAAGGGAAGCTAAATAGTGAAATCTTTGGGAGCTAAAAGAATGAGGTGTTATATCAGCTTTGCTGGTAAGTTTAGCTAACTATAATCTGCATAGAAAGTTATACATGATTTCTTGTATTATCTTACATAATTGACAATTTAAATAACTTCGATTAGGTAAAAAAAAAAAAAAAATGTTTCACGTAAAATTGGTAATAGAGCTAAAATCGATATTAAGGTCAGCGGTATCAACTTTGATTTTTTCAACCTCGTTAAAAGGCTAATTTAAGTAAAGGTTAAAGATTAATATGCAACCGTTGTGTGATCACAATAAATTATTAGGGTTTCTATGAGTAATAACTAACCCTAGCATTGTCCTGGATGCGTTATTTAACAAACATCCCCGACTGACCCACTTACCCTCCGATCAGGATTGGTGGCGGAGTAAGCGGTAGAGGGTGTTTAGTTCCGAAAACAATTGTATTCAAAAGCATCCATCTTAACCTTGGACCCGTTTATAGATTCTGATAACAGAGTAGGTGGACTGTTAAAACGCGGTACCATTCAAGAAGATTTTAAAAATCCTTACATTCTAGAAAAAAGTCATAAATTGTCTACTCTGATCTGAAAGTATTGTCAGATCACTTCAGTATTACTTCACTGCGGTCCTCAACAGTTATTATACGCAGCAAAATAAATGTTCTGGCGAATATCTGGAAGAGGTTTAGCTAGAAGAATAGTATATAGTTGCGTTACATGATTTAACACTATACCAACAATACGCAAAACTAAAATGGAAAACTTTTCACCCTCATGTGGGGGGAAACCCTCATGCAGATTACAAGCATTTCAATCTTGTTTTACCAATACTGGTCTTGATTAGACAGTCCCAATCATAATCAAAGATAGACCATTACACAAATGGAAATTATTAAAAGCCTATATTTGTATAGCTATCCAATTTGAATTGCTCACTAGTTTGACCACTAATGAACTATTTTAGGTATTCAAACGTTGTATCTCCAGACATGACAGACCTTCAAATATATACAGTGACAATGCTTCATGCTTCTCTTCAACAGCTCGTAAAATAAAAGAACTTTATAATTTTATCAAGTCGGCTCGACCAGACCTTGATACATTTTTAAATAATGAAGGTATAAACTGACATCCAATTCCCCCTTGATTACCACATTTTGGTGGAATCTGGTAAGCTAATCTCATCTTAAGAGAGTCCTGATGAATTCTCATTTAACCTACGAAAATGTATGTACTGCTTTTACACAAATTGATATTATACTTCATTTAAGACCCTTAAGTTTATTGTCTTTATTTCCCACCGATTTTAAACCCATAACGCCAGCGCATTTTTTACTGGGAAAAGTGTTGAACTTCCCGAGGCATTAGTTTTAAAAGTTCCAAAAAATCGTCAACTAATATCAACCTCGACTAAGATTCATTTGGCATTTTTGATTCCTCTTTCAAAAGAAAAGTAAATCAGAGATAGAATTAATTTCTTTAAACGACAAATGAAATTGGTAAAATGGAGCTAAGTTCTTTAACAGTAATCTTAATTTAATCCCTTCAGAAAATTTTGTTGATAATCGGGAAAATAAATTATCCATAGCTACTAAATAAGTCCCTAGCGGTTCATTAGGACCTTGAGTCCTCCTACGAATTTCTTCTAAAAGCTTATCATCATAATCTAAAGGGAGATATTCCTCTTTCAAAAGTTTAACCAAAGAGTCCCAATCAGATACTTCATTTCTTCTAGACCTATAAAACAAAAGTGCTTGGTCTTTAAAAAGATCCAAAGCAGATGCAAATAACTGGGTCTTTGATACATTCCGAGCAATAGACAACTCATCCACTTGTTGCAAAAAAGCATTTAAAGAAATCTTAGATTCATGTCCTGCAAATTTATCAAGTCCCCATTTAAAGACCGGTACAGACTTCGGCTGACCACATTGAGGATCAGGAGCAGCAAGTGTAGAAGAAGCTGCTGGGTTGCCCGCAGGAGAATTAACAATAGCTTCCCCAACGCTTAAACCTAACCCTAACTGAATAGCTACTTCATCAGTTACCTGTGGTACTGAAGCTTTATCGTGAATATCGCTCATTAATCCAAGAATGGATTGAATGAACTCGGCCCGCTTTGATGCAGAAGCCTCATCTTTGGCTTTCATGGCCGCAGCCCTACCTAATAGGTGACTTAACCTACTTTGCAATTTTTTATACGGATTAGAATCCACACTATCATCAAATGACTCCAAAGCCGTATTAAGTTCAATAAGAGCTGTAGAAATAGCATCTGAATCTTCTTCAAAAGTAAACGGATGAGCTGGTAACTCAAGTACGGACTGATCTTGTTCCATTTTCATTAACTATCGAAGAGACTTTCGCATACTATCAACATTAGAGTCAGGAAGACCTCTAATAGCTAACTCATAAGATAGTTCTGATTTACTTAACCTAGGTATCTATATGGATCTTCCGTTCCATAATGAACTAATTAATAATCAAGGCTAACAAAACAAATAACCAATTTATAATAAGATTAATAATCCATACTAATCAAATAACTTGTAACAAGAATACAACAAATTACAAAATACAATCCTGGAGTTGGTTCTTTATCCTAAATTACTAAATACTTAATCTATCAGGCAAGCTATATTCCCCAAAAATATCCTAACATGCAAGAACAACAAATGGTTTTAACAAAATGGAATTTCCAACAAAAGGCCTCACGCATGGGCGCGAATTTACTATAACCTACAGAAACACAAAGGCTATTTTTATATAAAGAAATACTTAACCAACCAAAATGTAGCTGTGCTGGAAGTATCAGCTTGATCCAAATAACACTGCTTTAGTTTTTGCCAGCTAGCCCCCAATAAGTCGGAGAGGGGCGGGGTAATACAAAATATAAAAGATAAAAAAACAAGCGCCACTTCGTTTAAAACAATGCTTATTACTAAAGCTTCAAGCTTATCAGACAAACGAAGAAATAGATCTCCTACTAAAATATGGGCAACTTCCACAATTTTGGCCGTACCGTACATATATACTTACAAATGATGAACTGAAAAGCAATATTAAAATCACACAAACAAATGAATAATAAATAAATAAAACACACGTAGTGAAATGTAAACTTTCTAAGTAGGGCTTTATTTAAACTATTGGCAGTTTTTAAAAGTTAACTTTAAATGCAATTTTAATGCTTAATAGAGAGAAAAAAAAGGTGAATGGTGATCTGTATCACAGTTGGTTGTACTTAAATCTACCCTACAATTCCACTAGTCGAGATCTCGTTTCTTAACATTAACATGCATGACGAAATTGTAAATACATTAAATAAATATAGATATATATAACTAAAACACAGACATATAATACATACAAATTTTCACAAACGTCCCACCATTCGAAGATCCACGGATGTATGTTTAAAACCCTGCTTAGGGTTATCACTTCACCCTTCGATGTTGGTTGTTTAATTCCGTCCCGATACCTGTATAGATGTAGGTACGGACCCAAAGGGGAAGGACCTTCTAAATGAAACCCACGATCAGGGAGCAGGAACACAAATACGACAACGAACAACAAAACCCAAAAGAAAGAAAAAAAAGACCTACAAAGAAATCACCCTGTATATTGTATTAATTTTAAATATTTGAAGAGTTTTACCTTTCTATAAACTGAAAGGTCTTTTACAAAACAATTCCCTCAAGGTGACTACTAGGGAAATATTACCTAAAAATAAAAAGACATTTGTAAGATTTTTAGCGCAACGAGGTTTTAACGAACAGAAGTTACCTAAAATGGTTAGCACCAGAACGTAATCCGTCCAATTTGACGATTGATCGCATATAAATAATCAAGCGATCGTTCTGTTGAATGTGAGATTTATTCCGCTAAAGCGAATTAATATTTAAAACCAATTTCTAATTTATATCTCGCCCATTCAACTTCTAGTACCAAAAACCAGCCATTTTGTTACTTCACTCTACTATTGAGCAGGGAGCTCAAACGCGCAGGAGCGACTTCACGATAAACCGAAAGAAAGGGAAAACCAGTGACAACCAAACAACGGAGAAGCTTGGTTTTAAACAGTGACCATCAAACAAATAATGGGTTGTGAATTTCAACGTTATAATTCCCCCCACAACTCCCAGTCGCGAAAACCCTTTCGCGGCTTAGCATAACCTAGCCTTGCTAAAATCTAACTTGCCCAAAATAAATTGAAAGAACAACCCACCAGGATGAAAAATACCATGACCCAAAAAAAACATGACACCAACAATGGACACCAAAAGGGTGATCCAAAAAAATCCAAAAAAATCCAAAAAAAAAACAACAAAGGACAAACACAAATTGGAGGTGGAGATAAGGAAAGAACAGAGGAACAAAAGGTTCCACCCCGAAGCATGAACAATGGTCGGGCAAGCAGGGTTCACTGCAAAGACGCGCTTCACACACGGTACTGGGCACAGTGGTATTCCACGTCGGGAAGGGACCACTGAGCAACTCCCAGTGCCCGAGGCTTGGCAACGACTCACAACAAAACCTACCAGCACGAACCACTGAACATGGCCAGCAAAAAGAACTGAACAGAGAGCCGTCGACATACTCTCTGCTCGCACCCAAGAGAGGGTAGTGTAGAGGAAAAAAGAAGGAAAAGAAAACAGAGTGAAAAAGAAGGGCTCGCCCGGACACATGTGAAGTGGGCAGATGGCAGAGCCACCGAGGAGCACAACTTCACACATGATGCGGGGCACTGCCAGTTCCAACGTCGTGGAGACTGAACAGCGCCAAACCCCCGCATCCGAGGTTCGGAAGCACTACTCAGCAACACTAACCATCCGGACACCACACTCGTACCGTTTGAGACAGAGAACAAGAGAAGAAGAGACTGGGGGTTAAAAAGGGAGTTCAGCCCAAAGAAACCCAAAAGAACCACGGTCTTGGGGATCCAGCCCAAGCCGTGCTATTGCAAATATGGAGTCAAAATCGGCATAAGAAAGAAGGAGAAGGAGAAAGGAGAAGAGAAATTGTCAAATCCGGTATACAAAAAAAATAGTTTGGCTAAGCCAAAACAAAAGTCGAAATTGCTATATCAAGAATCTTGGTATAAAAGCCAAAAATAGATACCTGCAAAACAAAGATCTAAATAAAAACTAATAAGCCCTAACAAGTCGACAGATATTAGGTCTGTGGAACCCAAACCACCAAATGGTTCCCCCAAAAAAAAAACAACCAAATGACCCTAATCTCCGACATGATTCGGAACATACTCTTTCAAATCTTTGGCATGAAATTTACCGGCTTCCCTACCAAGTTCATCAGCTAAAATATAAGTCCAAGGAGACACCTTTTTGTGAATGGTAAAAGGACCAATATAACGAGGAGCAAGTTTGTGTGAAAAATATTTACTCGCATCAGAAAGAGCAAAATTTTTCCTTAAAACTTTATCACCAATAACAAATTGAGTATCTCGCTTACGTAGATCATAGTAACGTTTATTGCGATCAAAAGAAGTTTTTATTTTATTACGCACTACCTCAAAAACTCCCTGCAATTTATCAGGAATAACAGTAGCAGACGAACGATCAACTTGCAGATCTTGAACTTTATCAGATATTTTATGATCAGTGCCTTTTAAAATATGTTCCCTACCAAAAGTTAAGAAATAGGGAGTATAACCAGTAGTTTCGTGACGACCAGTTCTAAGGGCACACCCAATCTTTGTTAATTCATCTGCCCAAGAACGCTGATTCTCTTTAACATAGGAACGAATCATAGTTTTAACATTTCTGTTCGCTCTTTCTGTGGGATTTGATTGCGGGTGATAATGCGCATTAAAACGAATTTTTACTGAATAGTTACTACAAAGAGTGCGAAACTCACGACCAGTAAACTGGGCTCCATTGTCTACCAACACCAATCTAGGTACTCCAAAAACTAAGAAGACTTCATCTTCAATTCTCGAACAAACCATCTTCGCTGAACTATTCCGAAGAGGAAATAGCAAACAAAATTTACTAAAATAGTCCACGATGACTAAGACATATGAATAACCTTTTGTACTCCTCGGGAGAGGACCAATCAAATCTATACTGACCATCTGCCAAGGGCGATCAACAATTGGTTGCGGAACTAACAGTCCAGCAGGAGGTCTTAAATCTGGTTTACATTTTTGACAAATTTGACAAGTTTTAATATATCGAGCTACATCGGCTTGCATTTTTGGCCAATAATATTTGGGAGTTAATCTATGATAGGTTTTATATACTCCACCATGACCGGAAGTAGGATGATCATGTGCCTGACGAAGAATAGCAAGTCTATTTTCTTTCGGTACAACAAGTTTCCAAACGGTATCAGAATCATTTTCGGTTTTCATAGATTTATATAAACCTTCATTAATAATACGCCATTGAGAAAACTTAGCAGGTTTAGCCCGAATCCTATCAACCATACTATTATACCACTTATCGGTTGAAACTATAACAGGCTCATTACTTGACTCAATACTGTCAAGAATCGGTACGGAACGTGATAACGCATCAGGTACCAAATGGTCTTTACCTTTACGATGGACCACCTCAAAGTCATATTCTTGGAGTCTCAAAGACCACCTAGCCAAACGACCTGTCGGGTTTTTTAAATTATGTAACCACACCAAAGAATAGTGATCGGTGATCACCGTGAAACGACGGCCTTCTAAATATGGTCTAAGTTTTTCTACGGCCCATAAAACTCCTAAACATTCCCTCTCAGTCGTAGAATAATTTCGCTCTTGACGAGTGAGAGAACGACTAAGGTAACATATTACACTTTCTTCACCATCAATCTGTTGCGTCAAGACAGCACCTAAACCAAAACCACTACTATCGGTTTGAACAGTAAATGGCAACTCAAAATCTGGACAACGTAAAATAGGTGCCCTAACCAAAGCTTCTTTCAAAGTCCGCAAACTACATTCACACTCAGATGACCAATAAAATTTGACACCTTTCTTAAGAAGGGTTGTCAACGGCAGAATGATATCAGAAAACTGTGGTACAAAACGACGGTACCATGAAGTCAAACCTATCAGACTTCTAACTTCAGTCACATTCCGAGGAGGCTGAATATTCATAATGGCCTGAACTTTCTCAGGATCCACATGAATTCCCTTCTGACTAACTACATAACCTAAGTATCGTAGCTCAGGAACACAAAATTTGCACTTATCCGAACTTAAAGTGATACCAGCCAAAGACAATCGATTAAAAACCTCTCTTAATATTTCAATATGTTTTTCAAAACTATCTGTAACGATGACTATATCGTCCAGATACACCAAAACATATGGTTCCAAAGATGGACCAAGAACATTATCAATGAACCTTTTCCAAGTCGCAGGGGCATTATGTAACCCAAAAGGCATACGAGTAAACTGGAAAAGGCCACGATTGGGGATTGTAAAAGCCGTATATTTACGGGAATCCTCAGACAAAGGAATTTGCCAATAGGCAGACTTAACATCCAACGATGACAAAAATTTGGCATTTCGAAGTTTATCCAAAGTAGCACTAACATAGGGAATAGGATAAGCATCCTTCTCAGTCACACGATTAAGACGACGAAAATCTATGCAAAATCTGTAGGTCCCATCTTTCTTTTTGACCATTAGGACTGGGTTGGACCAGCCACTAGAAGACGGTTCAATGACACCTAAGCTCAACATACGATCAAGTTCTTCATCGATAAGACGTTGCATAAACGGACTAACCGGATAATATCTCTGCTTAATCGGTTCAGAATTTGTACGAATAACATGCTCAACCCTAGACGTACAACCTAACATCTCACTTGGAAGTGCTTTAGACTCATTCAAAATTTTCTCTAACTCCAATTTCTGTTCAAAACTAAGTGTAGAATTACTAAGATGCATAACCTCAATAGATTCTAGTTCAACAGACGAATTGTCAGAATCTTTTACAAATCGCCAACTGCCTTGTCTCAAATTGGGAACAATACCCATAAGGTTCCAAAAGTCAATACCCAAAATCAAAGTCTGTGGAAGATCCGGAACTACCAAAATAGAAATAATATGCATTCGATCCTGAAGTTGGATCGGTACATCAACTTGACCAATGCTCTTTACAGTTTGACCATTTGCTACACGACAATCAGTCGCTCCAAACTTAGATAAACCCGCACCAAAACCTAAACTACATAAAAACGACCAACCTGGTTTACCAACTATAGTCCGAGAAGCACCGGAATCTAAAAGACCTAACAAATCATGACCCAAAACTTTTATAGACAAATACGGGCGTTCATCTCCTTCGGCATGAGCAAGGATAAAATTTAATAATACAGTGGTTGCTTGAAAAGAAGACTCGGTACTAACACCACCCATTAATGCCGAATTAAAACCGTTTCCCGAATTATTATCCCTAGGAGAACATTTCTTACAAGAAGTCTTAGTGACCCCCATCTCACCACAACCAAAACAACGTTTAATCAAGGGAGAAGAACATGCAGAACGCATGTGTCCTGTTTTCCTACAATTAAAACACAACCGTGATGAAACATCTGAAGCAGCACTACTGGAATTACTAGCAGTCTCAACAAAAGCTAAATCTGGCTCTAAGTCGGTTTTCCTTCTAGTTGGAGGAACATAACTGTCCGCCCTCAACCTTGAAGCTTCAAGCTGCCTACCAAATTGTAGTAAATCAGAGATAGAATTAATTTCTTTAAACGACAAATGAAATTGGTAAAATGGAGCTAAGTTCTTTAACAGTAATCTTAATTTAATCCCTTCAGAAAATTTTGTTGATAATCGGGAAAATAAATTATCCATAGCTACTAAATAAGTCCCTAGCGGTTCATTAGGACCTTGAGTCCTCCTACGAATTTCTTCTAAAAGCTTATCATCATAATCTAAAGGGAGATATTCCTCTTTCAAAAGTTTAACCAAAGAGTCCCAATCAGATACTTCATTTCTTCTAGACCTATAAAACAAAAGTGCTTGGTCTTTAAAAAGATCCAAAGCAGATGCAAATAACTGGGTCTTTGATACATTCCGAGCAATAGACAACTCATCCACTTGTTGCAAAAAAGCATTTAAAGAAATCTTAGATTCATGTCCTGCAAATTTATCAAGTCCCCATTTAAAGACCGGTACAGACTTCGGCTGACCACATTGAGGATCAGGAGCAGCAAGTGTAGAAGAAGCTGCTGGGTTGCCCGCAGGAGAATTAACAATAGCTTCCCCAACGCTTAAACCTAACCCTAACTGAATAGCTACTTCATCAGTTACCTGTGGTACTGAAGCTTTATCGTGAATATCGCTCATTAATCCAAGAATGGATTGAATGAACTCGGCCCGCTTTGATGCAGAAGCCTCATCTTTGGCTTTCATGGCCGCAGCCCTACCTAATAGGTGACTTAACCTACTTTGCAATTTTTTATACGGATTAGAATCCACACTATCATCAAATGACTCCAAAGCCGTATTAAGTTCAATAAGAGCTGTAGAAATAGCATCTGAATCTTCTTCAAAAGTAAACGGATGAGCTGGTAACTCAAGTACGGACTGATCTTGTTCCATTTTCATTAACTGTCGAAGAGACTTTCGCATACTATCAACATTAGAGTCAGGAAGACCTCTAATAGCTAACTCATAAGATAGTTCTGATTTACTTAACCTATCTATATGGATCTTCCGTTCCATAATGAACTAATTAATAATCAAGGCTAACAAAACAAATAACCAATTTATAATAAGATTAATAATCCATACTAATCAAATAACTTGTAACAAGAATACAACAAATTACAAAATACAATCCTGGAGTTGGTTCTTTATCCTAAATTACTAAATACTTAATCTATCAGGCAAGCTATATTCCCCAAAAATATCCTAACATGCAAGAACAACAAATGGTTTTAACAAAATGGAATTTCCAACAAAAGGCCTCACGCATGGGCGCGAATTTACTATAACCTACAGAAACACAAAGGCTATTTTTATATAAAGAAATACTTAACCAACCAAAATGTAGCTGTGCTGGAAGTATCAGCTTGATCCAAATAACACTGCTTTAGTTTTTGCCAGCTAGCCCCCAATAAGTCGGAGAGGGGCGGGGTAATACAAAATATAAAAGATAAAAAAACAAGCGCCACTTCGTTTAAAACAATGCTTATTACTAAAGCTTCAAGCTTATCAGACAAACGAAGAAATAGATCTCCTACTAAAATATGGGCAACTTCCACAATTTTGGCCGTACCGTACATATATACTTACAAATGATGAACTGAAAAGCAATATTAAAATCACACAAACAAATGAATAATAAATAAATAAAACACACGTAGTGAAATGTAAACTTTCTAAGTAGGGCTTTATTTAAACTATTGGCAGTTTTTAAAAGTTAACTTTAAATGCAATTTTAATGCTTAATAGAGAGAAAAAAAAGGTGAATGGTGATCTGTATCACAGTTGGTTGTACTTAAATCTACCCTACAATTCCACTAGTCGAGATCTCGTTTCTTAACATTAACATGCATGACGAAATTGTAAATACATTAAATAAATATAGATATATATAACTAAAACACAGACATAAAATACATACAAATTTTCACAAACGTCCCACCATTCGAAGATCCACGGATGTATGTTTAAAACCCTGCTTAGGGTTATCACTTCACCCTTCGATGTTGGTTGTTTAATTCCGTCCCGATACCTGTATAGATGTAGGTACGGACCCAAAGGGGAAGGACCTTCTAAATGAAACCCACGATCAGGGAGCAGGAACACAAATACGACAACGAACAACAAAACCCAAAAGAAAGAAAAAAAAGACCTACAAAGAAATCACCCTGTATATTGTATTAATTTTAAATATTTGAAGAGTTTTACCTTTCTATAAACTGAAAGGTCTTTTACAAAACAATTCCCTCAAGGTGACTACTAGGGAAATATTACCTAAAAATAAAAAGACATTTGTAAGATTTTTAGCGCAACGAGGTTTTAACGAACAGAAGTTACCTAAAATGGTTAGCACCAGAACGTAATCCGTCCAATTTGACGATTGATCGCATATAAATAATCAAGCGATCGTTCTGTTGAATGTGAGATTTATTCCGCTAAAGCGAATTAATATTTAAAACCAATTTCTAATTTATATCTCGCCCATTCAACTTCTAGTACCAAAAACCAGCCATTTTGTTACTTCACTCTACTATTGAGCAGGGAGCTCAAACGCGCAGGAGCGACTTCACGATAAACCGAAAGAAAGGGAAAACCAGTGACAACCAAACAACGGAGAAGCTTGGTTTTAAACAGTGACCATCAAACAAATAATGGGTTGTGAATTTCAACGTTATAGCATAATAACATCTATTCGCAGCTGCCAGTCGCGCTTTGATTTTTTACCAGTTGTCATTTTTGCATTTATATTTGATCCTGATTGATGATACTGCTGTGTTGACAGCGGGAACCAGCGTAGATGAAGCAACTAATAAGTTCCAGCAAGCTAGCAACCAGATTTGTATTATTATATTATTATTATTATAATCAAAATCCCTGATACCAATTGGTGTAGGGTAACCATATCTGTATTAGGGTCAAAAATTGGAAATCTAAGTTGAATGAAGCCAAATTAGTTCATATTAACTTTACCAATAAAAGCTTAAGACGTTCCCTTTAATTAATCTGAGTGGTAATGGGGTACCATATACAAATACAGCGAAATATAGACAAATGTATTGGTTACTGGGACACAATTCCAAACTGTCAATACACAATAAAACTATGCTTTATAACTAGGTTTTAAAATCAGTCTGGACTTATGATATACAACTGCGGGGTTGTGCAGTATAAAATGTATACAAACTCTCCAGAATAAAGTGCTGAAAAACATAGTAAATGCTCCCGTGGTAGTACATACGAAATAGTGACATACATCGCGATCTTAGTGTTCAGTATGTTGCCAGTGAAATTCACAGATTTACTGCTGATCATGCATCTCGTCTATATCAACACGTCACCCTGAAGCGATTCAGCTGCTTGACAATCAGAACCTCGTACGAAGGATGAAAAGGACTAGCTTTTCGAATGAGTGTAGTGTACAGTGTTCAAAAGCAGCGTACAGTGCGTGAGGGCATATAGTGACCTAGGACAGACTTAAATATAGAACATCGTTGGATGAACTATACATGTTAAAAATATTAGTGTAAGCTTTCAACATAAAATTAATGGTTGGTTTTGCTAAACCAGTTTTATTATTATTAACACTTATGTGTTTATCAATAAAAACAAAATATTTGATTCAAGATAAGTCAGAGTCAGTGAATTCAAATAAATTGACTGACTCTGCCAAATCGATGTTCGTGAGCTTTGGCAATACAATTTGAATAGACGCTTGAAAGCTGGGGTTACAAGTTACAAGTTCCACCTGGATTTAGTTGGATATTCCCGATGACTTTTTCATACATATATTATATATATATATCGTCTTGGCGTATTCCGGTGTCCGAATTTTAATTCTATCCTTGGTGTTTTGAAGTGTAATCGTGATCATGTGTCGAAGCTTCTTTGGTATACTGAACTCTTCCAAAGTCTTAAAAAACTTGTTCCTAATGACAGCTTCAAATCAAAGAATAAACAATCCATCGTAATGTGGAGTGGTCTCTATTATACTTTTAACAACAAATACATGATCGGTAGTAGATTTTTGCCTGCCGAAATTCGCACTGGTAGTTGCCAATTATCTATCTATATATTTAAAACGCTAGGCTTATTTTTGTTCCAGTTCGTTTGAGAGTTCTACTGGGCCGATTTACGTAATTCTTTTTTTATATTGAACCTTTCATTTTGTATATTAGTGAACGCTACTTAATATCTGCATTTCATTAAGTTTTATATTTTTAAATAAATAAATGTAAAACATTTATTTTGATACACAAGAGAACGAATATCTACTTGCAGCGCCCTCTCAATTCCCAGCATTGATAGCTTTTGGAACTATTCACGATAATAAAAGAGATCAAAAGGCTTTCAATGTCGTATACCGAAAATTTGGCTGGGCACGAAAATCAGCTCGTAGAACAAAACTGTCTAACCTACCTACCATCACCAGGAGGCTAAAAAGAAAATGGCCACAAGACCTACGTCATCACAACAACTAACGCTAAAAAAAAATAAATATGGGGTTAAGGCACTTGCCGAACCCCCTCATGCTATAATTTAATTTATAATATTTACTTATTACTCCCATATAGAGTAGATTGTAAATATGCAAAGTTGTTAATGAAAAAAAAAAGTTTGCAGCAAACCCGCATTAGTTGAAACCCGTATTTTCTTTAAACCGCATATGTATTAATAACAAGATGCAATAATAATAATAGTAACTTATATTAGCCTAATATTCTTATAACTAATGAAAATTCTACTACTTAAATGTTTCATTTACTTAGCCTTTGTTAGTTACATATACTGTGTGTTCATAAATAGGTATTTGTTCTTGGAATTTATTCCTGTAAATACTTTACATTAAATAATACATTTAAATGATACATTTAAAACACAAGGCTGATTTTTCTTCCCGTTCGTTTGAGAGCTCCACTGGGCCGATTTACGTGATTCTTTTTTATATTGAAGCTTCTGCTGTGTAGCATCCAGTTTATTGCGATATTTTGTTTTTGTATTTCACATAAATATGTGGTAGCAGAAGGCACCAACAAATAAAATAGTAATTATGCCGTTATTGTAGGAGAGTTTAAACCGTTGCAAGTGGTATCCTGTTTTTATATTACAGGACTTACAACTGGTCCAGCGAAACCTCAAATTATTTCCACGAAAGCCCAGGGTTGCACGGAACTCGCATTGGGAATCAGCTTGTATTTTGACATTTGCCATTTCAATGAAAATATTTCCATGGAAAGTTATCAAAAAATAATTTCCGGGCCAACATTATTTTTTAGTCATGTTTTTGAAATATGTACTAATAGACGTTTTCAAGAATATTTTAAACAAGATTGATTTTTGATTTTAGTATCATTTCGTAACATTTAGAATATCCGTATGTATGTATTATGTAGAATAAACCAGAGGGGAGGGGTAAGCCAGAGAGGAAGATATGTCGGAAGAGAGGAGGGTAAGCTGCGAGAGAGCAGTGCAGGCTTAGAATTTTCAACTGGTTATGTTTGGTTGCGGTTATTTAAATAATCACTCACGAAAACCCGAAGAATTGTAATCAAACAACGAATGTTGTATATACGGAAATCCTTTTGACTGTCATGTCTTGATGAGGTTTCCCTAGTATCTTTTATGTATGATGTCAGCCAGTTTAATATTCAATAATGTAATATTTAAAAAGGATAGTTGGCGAAAGTTTTCACATTTGGTTCTATCATCTTTTAGTTAATTGGTTCAAATTGAAAACGCTGTTTTCAAACAAAATTTGGAAATACTGACCATACTTAGCACATCCTAATCGAAGTTTGGTTGCAATCCGGGTTGTTGGTTGTTCACCGTGCACCGCACAGTCAAGTCAAAAATTAAAATATCGAATCTAAGTGAACCCGTGCCACGCTTAGAATAGGACACGATATTCATGCTACATCATTATTAATAACCTCAACATCCCACCATAAGGTGGAAACAACATTTATTCAAAACGAGAAGAGATAGATTTAAACATTAATAATTAATGTGTGTTGGGGTTGCTTGATCATAAATCATGTCTTTCTACATAGAACAAGATACTTTTCTATACATAATTTCAGCAGGTTTAGCCATGGTGTAAACCAAAGCTTACGAGATTATTCATAATGCGAACAATAAATTTCGATTTCAAATGAAACAGCCTTTAGTTTTACTTGAACTGCAAATGTTTATGAATAATAATTTGTAATTATTACATTTTATTGACCTAAATTCAACCAACATAAATATCACGGGATATCATCTTTAAGAGCTTTTTAATGAGGTATCATTGAGTAGCTAGAGCCTAAGGTTAAATGGGGAAGGTTAACTTTTATAAGTCATGATTCTTCCTTCCCCCCCCCCCCCGCTTGTTGAAGAACGGTTTGGAGATATTTTCAATACGTCTCTTCAATACATCTTCAATTTCATTATCTCACCTCATTATATCAAGCTCCTGTATAAGTCATAGGCGCGTTCACGTTGGCTTATTTCGTCATATTACTACAATAAAAGATAGTACACAACAGCTCACTGCTGCTTATCATATGACAAGCGCCATTCATAACATAGTATGTAATCTAAAAATGTAAAATGTTCAGTTCTAAAAATAGACAAAGCTTTTGCAACCTTTGCTATAAACTGAAACCCTAAACATCAAAACAATTCTGCTAAATGTTTTTTTGCATTTGCGCAATATTACCGCATTAAATTTATGTTCTTTTTTCTGGGCTCATTTAGTCTGTTGGTTCCCCAATTCGTTGTTAAACTCGCCACAGAGGTAGGGAATAATCCGGGCCATTATTCACGGACAACTAGTTCTAATTCTTGGATACCACAAAACTTTTTGCTTCGCAAAAACCAAGAGGCCATAATTTTCCCTGAATGCATACACGCGTCTGTAAGTTTCCAATTAGCAAATAAACCTTTACAAAATAAAATTACCAAAAAGTACGCTGTTAAAAAATGAAGTAGATTTTTAACCACAAAATTTTTTATCCTCTAAAAGAGTGTAGTTATACAAAAGTTAATTAGGTCGATGCGGTAAAAAACTGCAGTTTTAAAAACTCCACTATTAAAAGTGCACGTTCTAAAGGCAACCGAACTCGCTAATACACGAGATACCATCACTGAATGGTAATGCATTTTTTTAAAGGAAATTTCTCATAATAAAATCCGCACATTTGAATTTCATCGTTAATCTGATTAAAGCGCCAGCTCGTTGATTTTATAAATAACTGCGACTAATAGGAATAATTCAATTTGGATTTCAGCAGTGGCGTGCGGTGAGAATTAAGGCTAGGGAAGCAACCACGATTTTAATTATAATATACGTAGGTACATGCGCGGATTAACGGGGGAGGGAGGGGAGAAATTCCTCCAATTTAGAAATAAATATACATAGAATAGAAACAAATAATGTTTGTTCAATTATTATTTACTAAAACAATTATTTTTCCAACCCCCCCCCCCCCAAATAATTCTCTGGATCCGCCCCTGCTAGGTACAATAAAAGAAACAGTGATATAATTATTAAGATTAACAGTTTTTCAAAGAAGAACTTTTACACTTTATACTTATGGAATTTGTTGATTATTATTGTTTATTTTAAGAAACTACTACTATTTATTTATATTGCAACTTCATTTTTCTTTTTTAGTAAAATACTTGGTGCAGGTTTTAATCTTTGTTGCTAAATTTGAATGTTCTGGTTTTGATCTGCCTTTCTCAATACTTTGCAATTTCTCTCCAAAACTGTATGCAGAAAATTATCTAATAATTTACAAACTGAACAACAAAATCATCGCGACTAGAATATATCGGAAGAACTCGAACTTTCCACGGAAACAGCTGAATTTGCAGTCATGTCGATAATGCAATTTTATTTGTATACAGAGCAAACTAAATAGAATTATTTGTCTTTAAAAAAATGACAACTTATATAAATTTACATTACTTAAGTAACATTAAATTTAACACTAAATCGACCAAATAACCAAATTATAATAAATAAACATTTGGCCACGAAGCACACTAAAAATAACGACACCACGCTCGCTAATCAAGGCTAGGAAAAGAGCAATAAGCAACGAAATCAGTGCTTATATGCAGTGTATGTAACACATTTGAATCAGTATTTCCTTTCCGCGCAAGTTTAATGAGCCTAATTTAAAATAGTACTCTAAATAATTATACTTTTTGCTGTACGGAATTGATATTGAGCTTTAAGTTGATTAAATATTACAAATTTAAATAAACGATATCCGATATCATAATGTTATAAAAATATTTTTGTTAGCATTGGATTTTATTTTTAATAAATTTTTAAGGGAAGCATTGCTTCCATTGCTTCCATGGACCGCACGCCACTGGATTTCAGGGTGAAATATTCACATTTTGAATATGGAATGTGCTGAAACGTAATTAAGAAAGAGGGTCACTAAATCGATATCAACTAAAGAAATGAATTTTAAACGACTGAAAATGAAAAATTGATGTTAGAGTCGGTCATGAAACGTGTAGCTTTTTAAAAAGACTAACTGGAAGACGCGATATCTCCTCTACCTGGTACATATCCAGAATAATGCATGCTGCCCTCGGCGGTGTTCTCAATATAAAGTTACAGTTTACTGTCAGTATACAGGGTCCTTCTTAACTTTAGCAGGTGAGTGTTTAGGTAATTTTATAATCAAAAATATAGATAAATGGTGGCTTCAAGAATTTCATTTCAGAGATGGGTGTCAAAAATCCTATACCTTACTCATTATTCCATTATGGCGCAGGAATTTGAAGTGAGTCTTTTTTAGAAAATTGAATGCATAATAAAACGCATGTATCTTCTAAACCTTAATAATTTATAGGTAAATTATTTATTATAATTACATAAAGTAATTATTTTTGTTTCATTTAATGTCTTATTGTCTTACAATGTCTGTACAAAATGATTTGGAACCTAATTTAGAATTGTTAGATTATTATCATAATTCAATTCGGCTTGCATCAGTCTATAAATGACTTGCTTTCATAGAAGTCTCGGAAAAAAACATAGATTAACACAACACAGAATATATACCGCATTCTACTGCAGTGGGGGCCGGTAGTATTGGCATAGAAATCATTAGGTTTTGCTGTCCCGTGATTATTCATTTACTTCGTCACATCATCAATAATTGTTTTGTATCTTCTTTGTTCCATTTGCAATGGAAAAAGTCACTGGTCCATCCGTTACCAAAAAATAAGAATCCGTTTAGTTTTTCTGACTTACGTCCCATAAGTATCCTTCTAACACTCTCTAAAATATTCGAAAAAATCCTGTTATCCCAGCTTAACCGACAGTTTACAAATCGTAATGTGCTTCTACTTACACAGTCTGGGTTTCGTCCAGGGTGTGTATGTGCCACAGCGTTAATGGAGGTTACTGATGAGATTCTTCGATCTGTTGATTCGGGTAGGGTAACTACGTTAGTGATGCTTGACTACTGAAATAGTTCTTCAGGACTCCATCCTCGGCCCTACTCTATACTCAGTTTATAGTTGTTTTTTATTCAATGACCTAAGACACTGTAGTTATCATATGTATGCTGACGATAGTCAGATATATCGCTCGTTTTTACCTTCTGAGCTCGAATATAATGCCAATCTTATAAACTGTGGTTTATCAAGATTAGTTTTAAATTCCGAAAAGCATTGTTTAAGTATAAATACTTCCAAGCCTGCTGTAATGATATTTGGTAGCCGAAATCAATCTCTCAAATGCGATTTCTATCAACTTAACCAATCAAAATTTCAAAGTTGTGCAAATACACAAAAATCTTGGTGTTTATGTCGACAAAGATTTACGTGTTACTACCCATATCACAAAATTAATTCAAAATTCTTACTCTACCTTAAAACTTTTATTTTTATATCGTCACGTCTTGAATCAAAAGCTCAAACTCTCACTGTATAATTCGTTAGTACTTTTTAACTATTTTAACTATTGTGATGTTTTATTTCATAGGTTTTTAAGAGCCGCTGATAGCCGTCGATTTCAAAAAGTACCAAATTCTTGTTTAAGTTTTATGTACGGCATTCACAGGCACGAACGTGTTTCACACGCGTTAAAGTGGGCGGCCTGGTTGTGCATGGCTGACAGACGGAATCTCCATTTGGCGTGTTTTTTCCATAAGTTATAACTACAGCTTCAACTCCATAGTACTTGTGCCATAAAATCAGTTATATGACTGATGTTCATAATTTAAATACCAGGCATAGAAAATTATTATCTATTCCGACTCATAAATTAGAAATGTTTAAAATATCCTTTTCATATGTGGGACATTTATTTTCTGTATGATAATTTAGCATCTTTAGAGATTAATTAATAGTAAATAATAATAGGTAATGTCTTAAATAAGTTCAGTTTTGAATTCTTTCTAAGAACCTAAAATGTATTTACGAAATATGAAAGAATGTGTACTCATAAATTAGTTACCCTTCTGACCCTACATCTGGTCTTTGTGGTTTTTGTCTCACCATTCGAAGCTAGAGAAAACACATATTCAAAATCTTGTTTATTGTTTCCAGCCTTACTTTGTGGAACTCCATAATCATGAAATAAATAAAGATTATTAACAGTTTCACAGTTTTATTAAAATACAACCTGACAATATTGTTTCGACAGCTATGCTGTCATTATCAAAGGTAATATAATTATAAACAAACACGTCGCTAAGGTAGATACAAAAATAGGTAACTAGATAAAATAATAATAATAATCAGAATTAAATATCTAATACTTCCAGTAACGGAGAATTACTGAGCTCAAGTTGTTCATTCATTAAAGGTACCCTGAGTTTGTGTTTGTATATCTCAAAGGCTTCTAAAATGTCTAATTTGCGTTTGTTATTACAAAAATGTAGGAATTTAATATTATTTTGAGGAGTCATTGTGTGATTTTGTTCTAAAAGGTGTTTGGCGTAATTCCATTTTTCAAGATGTTTATTTTTGTAATGACGTACGTGTTATTTATATCTTATGTCAAAATTTCGAAGTGTTTGTGCAATATATACCGAACTACAAAAAGAACAATTTAAACGGTAAATGCTCGATTTCATGATATCATGTGTTCTGTCTTTAGCATTAAATAAAAATGAAAAAGTGTTAGTTTTAAATGTTATTTTATAATTGTTGGTTTTTCTTAGTATATGTGCAATTTTTTCTGATATTTTGCCAAAATATGGTATAGATATGTAATTTGTGTCTTCTGTTTGATTGTCAATGGGATATATTCTTTTGATAGCTAACCTATAATCTTTTTGTTTAATTAAAGTGTCAATCATGTTCGGATTATAATGATTTGCATCTGCTAGTTGTTTAATGGTTGATATCTCTTTGCTAAAATCTGATTTTGTTAGTGGAATAGTTAAAGCTCTGTGTACTAATGATCTGTAGGCTGCTATTTTATGTGTATTATGGTGACAAGATTCATTTGCTATTGTTATGCCTGTTTGTGTTGGTTTGTCTTCGTTAATCTTGATATTTAAGTCTAGAAAGTTTATAGCCCTGTTTTGTTCTGTTTCTAGTGTAAATTTTATATTAGGGTGGATACTGTTAATAAGAATTAAAAATTCATTGATAACCTCAAAAGAACTGTCAAAACAAGCTAAAATGTCATCAATTAACGAAACCAGAAGATAATGTGTTTAGAGAGGTTTAATTCAAATATTCGATCTTCAAACTTGTCCATAAATATGTTAGCTAATAGAGGACTTAGAGAATTCCCCATAGGTAAACCATCCTTTTGTAAATAAATTATGTTATTAAAAGTGAAATAATTTTGACTTATACAAAGGTCAAATAATTGAATTAACTCTAACCTTTTGACTAATTCTATATTACTATTGATCAAGTAACTATCTAATAAAGGAATACATTCTTGTGGGGGTAGAGAACATGTTGCAAATATCAAAACTAACAAGTTTTGAATGTGGTGGAAAATGCATGTTTTGCAGCTTATCTACTAATTCTAATGAATTTCTAACAGTATTCGAGTATTTCGATTTGTAACCTATCGTGTTAATAATCTGGTTCAGTTTTTTGGATAAAATGTGATTAGGTGCATTGATGTATGATACAACTGGTCTTATTGGCATATTCTGTTTATGTGTTTTGACTAGTCCATATAGTTTAGGTATTTGTGGGTTTTTATTAATGATTTGTTGCTTTTCTAATTCTGAAAAGCAGATATTGCAGTTTTCTAAACCTTGTTTTATTTCTTTTTGGAATTTTGTGGTTGGGTTTTTGTTTAAAGTTTCTAAATTTTCTTTATTAATAAATTCATTAACTTTTTGTACGTAAATATCTTTTGAAAGAATTACCAAAGTGTTACCCTTATCTGCTTTAGCAGAAATTAGATTGTTCTCTGTGATTTTCTGTTTTATAGATTGAAGAAGTAGTATGTTAGATGTGTTGTACATTTTGTCCTGTTTCAAAGACATCTCTTTTAACAAATTCGAAATTTGGAATTTTGCATAGTTATTATGATCTTTCTTAAGTATAGTTTCGCATTCAACGGCCAAAATTTCTTTAATTTTGTTGGTAAATTTTGGAAAAGGACAAAATTTGAAACCTTTGTTAAGAAATTGTGTTTCTCTGTCATTGAATGTTATATTCGACAAGTTTATGAAACGAGGATAAAAGTTTGCAGTGTTCTGACAATTAAGGTTATTTTGTAGTGTACGTTTTTGTTGTACAAGTCGATGAAGTTTATTTTTCTGTGTGGTGTATTTTTTGAATTTAATGTGACTGACGGTTTCTCTGATGTCAAAATCTAAGATGTCAAATTGGATATTGTGTAATTTATGAGTAAGTTCTGTATGGAGTACCATTATATTGCAATGTGCATATTGTCTCTTATATTAAACCATTTCTTCGATTCTTCTTTGAGCCATCTTCTTTTGGCATTCCTAATCACTTTTTCGGTAATCGGTAAAAACCTATGAAAGGTGCAAAGTTCTTATGGATTGTATATTTGAAACTAGAGGGAGATGAATACATTTACAGTACCTCCGTGTACCTGGTCCTGTTAGCATTCGGCTAAAGGGCGCCCGATGCGATAAGCATCTGTTTCAGGTCATCATGCTCGTGGTAGTACACTGAAGGTCTTCACTCCCGAAGACGGCAATCATCCAGAAGCAACGTCGGACGGCACGGGGGAATCCCAATCCCCCCGTAAGTACTGCTAATTTCCATGTAAAAGGTAAGCGACTAATGTGTTGTAATTATCTCTTCATGTGTGCCTTAATCCGGCTCTGTGGTATTTTACGTTTTGGTCTCAAAATGGAATATGAACTGCTGCTAGTGAAGCGTAACCGACCATTCCCGCCTTGAGCAAGCAGACACACGACCCGAAAGGACCTGTCAAACGCAACATTCAGACTTGGGATTAACTTTGATTTGTGAGAATTAGAATTCTTTAAAATAAATGTACCAAAAGAATATTTAACAAAATTTAAATCATTATTGAATTAGGCCTTGGCCTACACATATATCATTACATTTGTTTATAATAAAATACCGGATCACATAAAATCTGTTCATTTCAACAGTTTCAAAAAGCGTTTGAATATTATGCTGAGGAATGGTGGGATTGCATTTTGACATATTTAGTGTATATTTTAAGTTTTATTTTCAAATTGGCTTGTTGCTGAAGCTAGGCTTGTCTTATAGCCATTCGATCGCTGGCCTGAGTGTTTTATTGTAAGGCAAGGCTGATCAATATTATTATTCCGGAGTAATTGAAAGATCAGACGACCCTTTAGGTCGGTGAGACAGAGCTAATAGGCAAATCTGATTAAAAAACAAAAAATGTATACAAAGACAAATATATCGGTAAATCGGGTATTCAGTGTACTTGTGCACACCCCCAACATTTCTTGTTATGAAACTACAACTTTAGCCAACTTCTGTTTAATATAATTCTGTACAGAGGCCAGCTATATCAAAGGTTGGACGCTAAGAAAAGCATAGTTAGCGGAAAACTATTTTTGAAACTAACTAACTTTGAAAACCTACTCTTCAAGATTATAGTATGGTATGTAGTCCTTACTTGTTGAATGAGATGTTTAAATTGGAATTTATTGGGCATTGAACCGTACAAAGTTTACAAATTTGCATTTTTATCGAAGATTTTCTTAGTTTCAGAATTCATTCGTTTTATTGTATTACTACCTAGGCTGTGGTATGAAAAATGTCAATCTAACAAGAATACTGCATTTTCTATAGTATACATACTTTATGTGAACTTATTAACATTTGCAACAATTTAGGTATGATTGAAGTAGTTTTATACTTACTTCGTACAAAGCAACTCATACAAGCAGCTCTGGTACTTTGTATTATTGTTTTGATCGTAGGTAATTTCTGAACTGAAAATATATTTTAATTTTGTAAAGTAGCAATTTTCTATTAATCGTTAAATCCATTTTCGATAACGTTTAAGATCCGTAATTACAGTCTATTTATGTACTTTATGTGATAAATCACTTTGGGAAGTTTGAGTGAAGTTAACTGATGTAAAATGCATTGCTTGAAAACTATTGATGTAAAATATCTCTAAAGATAAATTGTGTAAATTGCAAGCTAGAAGCTACATATTCAAGATTTACAGCGGCTATAATTTAAATCCTTCAAAATAGGTGTTTATTATATAAGGGGGGCGAAATTACAGATTCTAGCGCGTTGTATGATTTGAGAGCTAAAGTCTGAAATTTTTCCGTGTATAATGTAATACTGTTTTCTATAACCTAATAACTGCTATAAAATATTAAAAAGAACTTAAATTTAATTAAAATCGTGCAAAATGAGAAAACATAATCAATTTTAGAATAGCAGGCTAACACATTTTGCTTTTACTCCGTGTATCTAGAGAAAAGGTGTTTTTAAAAATGTGACGTTTTGGGGAGGTAGAAAATGCCAACATTTCATATAGAAAAAGATTCAAATATTTGCTATCTATGAAAATTACAAAAGTTCTTGGTTTCGAACCTGTAATTCTCTAAAATTTAGACACCTTTGAAAGATTTAATATAAAATGTAAAATGCAAAGGAAATCAAGTTTAATTTGTTAAAACTTTTTGTTAATTTAAAACTGATTAATGACGTACACCAAAGTAGCGGATAACTTAACGACCCTGTCTACGCGAGTTCATCATACGCCACACCCTTCTATTCGTTGGAATCATGTCCCTTACATAAATCCCATCCACTCCCCTTATTTTTACCTTCCCAAAACGCGTGACAAGATAAGGCCCAAACCTTCAAATCTATAAATCCATCGAAAGAAAGACTGAAAGCAGGCCATCAGTCCCTGGACCTCCTAAAAGCATCAGGTTATCAGGGCAGTAACCGAAGAGCAAAATGAAGAGAGGGTGCTAAGAATCACTGGGTTGAACCAGGCTGCCATATGATGATAATGTGGATAACTTCTTACAATGCGAGATCAATATCAATTAGCGACATACGTAAAGAATTAGAATATGAATAAACAAATATAAAATTGGACGTACTAGACATAAGCGAAACAAGAAGAAAAGGTGAAGAATATACAATACTACCGCCTAGATCTCAATTAATTAACAAAGGAAATGTATATAGTATACAGGTATTTAAGCTTCTTAATTCATCCAAAAATATTCCCCCTATCTACAAACATACAAAGCTATATCGGAGAGAATGGCATACATTGTTATAAAGATCAATAACAAGATCAATAATAAACAGATAGAAAAGTGGGAAGATTTTACGATGAAATCAGAATAGCATTCCAAGAATCACTGTCCAGGTATGGATTACTTATAGGAGATCTCAACGTTTAATTAGGAATAAACGAAGAAGACAAGGAACCCCTTATTGGAGAGTATGACTGTTAGGCCAGGAAAATTTGGTCGAAAAATGACAAAACTTCTCCAAGTCCCAATAAGTCAGATTTTTGTATACGGTTTTATTTTGAGATTGTAAACAATCTATCAAAAGTTTTGATGCATATCTCGTGAGGCAGATTTTGTCAGACAAAGGACGAAAGATTTACTTTTTTCCAATTATCTCGAAAACTAACAGGTTTTCGGAAAAAGCGGTTATTATAACAATTGTTGCTCGTAAAATGTACTACAAAAAAGGTTCTATAACTTTTCTTTTGATAACTAACTCTTTCATTGATATATGAGTAGTAGATACTGATACAAATTTGCACTTGACTATTTGTGTTATACATTTGTAAAATGTAAAAGCTGCATAAAAAATTTGGCTTGTTGGGACTTTTTAAGAACTTCAAGTCTAATTTTCCTGGCCTATATGATGAACGCAATCCTAAAGACCAAACATGCATACATTTTATGAATTAATACAACCATCACTCGATGAATTCCTTTTCAAAAAAGAAACCTACGGCTAATTTCATGCCAAATCAACTAGTGCTATGTGCTTCAATGTCTCAGATTTGTTCAAAAATTTTTAAAATAATTTATTGTCATTTCATATGATTCTATGCAATACGTATGGAATGACAAGAAAGTATTTTTTCCAAATTTTTTGGATTAGAAATGGCCGAAGTAGAAGTTTTTGAAAATTCCGATTTTTTGCAAATTCTACTATCTGACACTCTACATCATCTAACTAAACTTGTCATAACTCTCTTATTTTTTGTGTTGTTGGGCTCATACAGGTGTCAGGTTAAAACTAGTTCTTATATACTTGGTATAGGTAAAAAATAAAAAGGGTGCTTTTTGTAGTTTTGGAAAAATTTTTTTTTGAAAAACCTATTTTCGGAGCCTGCTACCTTTCTACTGTGCAATGTATTTGCACGTTGATTTATTCTGAAAGATCTACAAACTAGCTTCAATCTGACTCCTAAATGAGGTAGATAACTAAGAAAATAAGGGAGTTATGGCAATTTTAGTTAAATAATACAGAGTGTCGTGTAGCAGTATTTCCATTTGAAATTCTGCTAAGCAAACTGCATCATTTAACTGAAATTGTCATAACTTCCTTATTGTTTGAGTTATCTGACTCATTCAGGTGTCAGATTAAGGCTAGTTTTTGGATCTTTCAGAGTATTTTCAGTACTTTTCAGAGAAACGTGCAAAAACATTGCACAATAAGAAAATAGCAGGATCTGAAGGTAAATTTTTTCAAAAATACCGTTTTTTTCCAAAGCTAGAAAAACGCCCATTTTATTTTTTAACCATACCAAGTAAGATAATTTAAAAAAATAATTTCAAAGAGGTGTTAATTGTAGCACAGGAACAAAGTCAGAATTTGTAAAAACAGTAAAATTTGCGTTCACAGCCTGCTACTTTTCTAGTGTGCAATGACCTTGCACGTTTCTTAGTATACCCTGAAATATCCAAGAACTAAGTAGCTTTAATCTGACACCTGGATGAGCCAGATAACTGTAGAAATAAGAGACTTATGACAATTTTAGTTAGATGATGTAGTGTCGGGTAGCAGAATTTACATCAAAATCGAAATTTTTAGAAGTTTCTTTTTCGGCCAAATTTTATCCAAAAAATCTGAAAAAATTAATTTGTCAATGTTAGTTTGTTGTACAAAGTCATTTCATATGTATCTATGCAAGATGCAAAGTCTGAGATATCGAAACACGGTCGAAAGAAACCGCGGATTAACCCCAACGGTAACATTAAAAACGAAATATATCCTAAAATAAATATATAGTTCAAGACACTTCAGTATTAAACAGATTTGAATTGCAGTAATCGCTTAATTAAAATAAAAACTGAGAACTGCAGGAAGTGTCAAGAGTCCCTTCGAACATCATTAGATAACAAACTAAAATCAGTATCACTGCACGAGAATAATTTCAATAACATAGACTCACATGCTAAAAATGTTTCCGAAATGGTGAAGGAAAGCTTACGAGAGGCAAAACAACACAAACTAAAAATAATCATAATAGATATAGTATATACTACATACACAAAACCTGATAGAGAAACGAAGAAAACTAAATATGCAAAATAAAAGATGATGAATGAATTATTGATTTAAATAAATAGATTAGAAGAAATATAAGAGAACATATAATGAAGGAACAAATAACCTTAATTAACAACGTTATAGAGAAAACAAAAATATGAAACACCTAAGGCCGAGTCTCGGGAGAAGACAAATAACTCCTTTGTTAAATAATAAAGGGAAAGAAATCTCTGGTAGAAGAGATACTGAAAAAATAGAAATGTTCTACACCGATTTATACCAAACACGAGAGAGAAACTATTCAGGTAATGTGAAAATATTGTCTACCGAAGTGTTACGAAATGTAGGATCTGAAGATGTGCTTTAAATTACATTCAAAGCAATAATAAAACTACTTAAAGATATAAAACACAAACCACCCGATGAAGATGAAGTAACAAATGACATGATCCTAGAAGAACCAGAAACACTTATTCGTATTTTAGTGACACTTTTCAATGAATTCCTCCGTCAAGGTAAGATAGCGACTGAATGAAAAAAATCTAGAAACATAATCCAATTCAAGAAAGACGATAAAAGAAAAATATAAAACTATCGACCTATCAGCCTCTTTTCGCCTCTCTACAAACTACTAATGAAAATAACAACAAAGCGTTTGGCTCGATAAAGCTTAAATACGAAATGCAAGATATGCGTAACTGCAGGATTGATAGTAGATACATACAAATAATGACTGACCCAATCCAGTGCAACACACTATGTAAGCGAATAAGAAAAAACAAGGACAGTAACACTAAACAGAGAAGCACGTTATCTTCTAAACAGTTTAAACAATTGGACCACAATAAAACAAAAGTGATGTATAATGGAGACGGCGTTGTCACAATCAATAGTAAAGAAGTAGAAAAGAGAATACATATACCTACGGAAAAGTTCCTGTTAGAAAAGGAAAACCAAACAGAAGAAATGAAGAGAAGAATGAAACTAGCATGGTCAGCATACGGCGAGCTTTGTTTTATTTTAACAAATAGAAAGCATCCCTACCCATTTAAAATCCAACGTGTTCGATTCCTGTATTTTACCAGTCATGACATACGGTGCACATAATTGGAAAAATTGCAGGAAAAAAATCGAAGAAGAAGAAAAGCGAAAGAACATCTTGCGAACGACTCAGCGAGTTATGGAAAGGCCAATGCTTGGATCTTCTTGAAATATTGGAAAACAAACGAATGGATAAGGTTAGCGACATAGCTGAGGTGATAGAAAAGGTAGCGAAGCTAGAAAGAAAATTTACATGGGCACGTAGCAAGAGAAAATTCAGAATCACACATGTGGCACACACAGTGGCGGAGCGGAACAAATCAATCGTTCCCTAGAGGTAATACGAACATAAACAACCCAGAGGTCGCCTCATGTATATGAGATGTGTAGATGACCAGAGCAAAACCGACATGGAGAAACGATTTAGTTGGTGCGTATATCTAAATGTGAATGTAAAACGCTATAAAGAAGAAGAAGAATGGCATACATAATTATGTACCTGCTAGTACCCAACCATGAAACATCTTGAATAAATAACATAATATGCAGTAACAGAAGAATAAGGCTCTAAAGATTTCGTTTTCTGTAATATATTGTTTTATTTTTAATCATTTCAATGTTTGCTATCTGATTGGATTTTATTTACAATTAAAGTAGTATCCAATTTGTTTACAATATATGGCCCGTTATTTAGAATTTCATCAACTTATTAAGGATTGTCGAAATGAGATATTTTCTTCGTTTCTTAATTACATATAGCAGTCTTTATTTAAAGCATTATTATTTAAAAATCCAGTTTTTTTTACAAAAAGCGTGCTTTTCTTATTCGGATCTGTCCTTCGATCGATGGACCTAAACTCAACAAGGATGGGTACAAAAGATTTATAATTTATAGATACCAACTATATTTATACATTGTACTTGGTAAAGTGTAAGTAGCTAAAGACAGTATGTACATTTTCCTAGCGTTAATAACGTACAACAATTTGTGACTCGTTGAGAAAATACGTAAAGCTATAATACAAAGGATAAATTTCTGAAATCCTTATTTTTAAGAAAAAGAGCAAAACACATGTTCTGTTCAAACATAATTAAGGTGAAAATGGAATTTAAAACCAATAACCGCATAAGTATTTAAAACTTTTTAAATAAAATTTTTACCACAGTTATCAAAACCAAATCTTTGAAGATAGGTAGAAGTTGGAAATAGAGAGAAAAAGATAGCTACAGCAGTTGCATATGATTTGCGTCTTTATTTTGATTGGAGTATTAGAATCGTTTATGTTTAAAGATTAATATATGTAAGTGCTATTGTGTTTAAGTTTGGTGCTACTGTAATAGCAATAGATGTTTTATTATGTTTCATTAACTTTTTTTTGCACTAGCGATAGAATATGGCTTGTAAAATATTGCTAGCGTCAGGTGCTACATAGAAATTTAATTCGTCGAGATTTATCTTAGTGTCTGTAGGTCTGTAGTTACAGAACTAATTTCGACCGATCAATCCAAAATTTACTGAATTTATCCTTTATCATTCAATCGATTGACGCTAATAATTATGCAAAGGTTCATAAAAAAGCACAGATAGTGCAGATGAGACATTTTATTCAAGTTCAATTCAATTTTTGAAGAGTAATTATTACTAGATTTGTAGACTGTGGTTACTGTATCAATAAAAGTACTATCATGGAGAAATCTTTACTTGTTGTGTTAACATTCCTTCAGACTAATATAATATAGTTTTGTGTGCACACTATCGGAGGGAACAGCCCAAGTTGTTGATCTTAGCAAATAATTCATTATTATAAATTTTTCGTAGACTCCTAAACAGAAGTTTTTTGAATTCGCATCAAGCAGTCTTTTACTCCAAATCGCAAAAAAATATTCATAGATATAATGGTTCTTCTTTTCTGATTAAATCCAGGATCAAGGAAATCAATGATGTTCGCTATGTAGGTATTAGAGATTTTCAGAGTATAACTAGAATTTGTTGATTTAAAGAATAACTTAAAGGAGTAGATGCTGGGAAGAATTCACCAAAAAGTATTCGTCTCGAATTATAAAACGTATTTGTGCATACTGTTTGTGAAAGTTTGTATTGAATCACTATTCCCTTAAATAAGAAAATATCAGATATGTCCTATATAAGATATATTTAATAAAGATATGCTTCCAAACTAAGAACCTTGCACTTTGCCCTTACCCACTCATCAAATCTTAGTGCCTATCTAGGTAGGTATATGAAGTTTTTCATTTAAAAAGATATGAGAAAATTTAATTGAAATAGTACCGATTATTACATAATTTATTTTATCTTTGACATAACTATCACTATATTAAACAATCAAAAAATTTTAGAAGAAAATTTCAATAAGTACTCTAAGCACTAAGAATTGAGTCTTATTTCACTTCAACTTTAACAACCTTTCTGAATGTTATTACATGTTATTGCATATTACAATACTCGACCTGTTAAATAAACCTTTGAAGTTCTTAATTAAAATATTTTAAATTTGATTTAGTAGATTTAATTACTAATATACACATTGTTTCACTACATTCATTATATGCATGTATGCTGTAATAACATTCAATACAAATAGCGTATACGAACAAGGAATAACAAACAGTTTCAATATCGATTTCTGCTATAATTAAAGACTGTCACAGGCAGATTTTACGTAATGCTGCTTAATGTTAGCAAAATATGTCAGTATACTCCCACGAAAATTTAAAATACACATCCCTGAATTTGAAATTAAAAATTTAGTATGTTCTAAACAATTATTCACTTTAATTATTTCTTTTGTTGTAAACGATATGAATGGTAAAAAAGACGTTTTTATAATACCTAATAAAACATTATAAAATTAGAATATAAAAGTGAACTTAAGAATATAAAAAAATAGAATATTGCATTTAAGCTCAAAACTGTTGCAAGTGAAGTTCACACAGAAATATTAACCGCACTAACCAACAGCTATTGGCTTACTTTTTTATAATTTATATGATAACGCTAAATATGGAATAACCAAAAAAACAATTCCACCCTGTTAAATGGTTTAAAATTTTCATGAAATATTTATTAATCTACAACATAACCAATTACGCATGGCTATAGGAATGATGTACGCAGTAACGAAAATTTCCTAACCTCACGGTTGCTGTATTTACTTTTATAAACATTTCATATTTACCGGTAATATAAAAAGGTAAAAAATATTGCTACTTTCTTTAATATAAACTTTTTAATAGTGCCATATTTTCCTAGCAATCACTACTCATCGGACATCTAGCACTAGATATCCGTCTATAGTTTTAAGAGTCCATTTTTTAACCACATTTTAAATATTCCATCATTTCCCCAGAAATATAAATTTATTTCACAATTAGTTTGTTACATTAATCTTATTTACGAGCTGTGAAAACATCGAAAACACAATTTAAAGCCAGAAAACTTACTGAGGCTGAAGCGTGCTCAATAGGACGCTAGTTTGCTACGTGTGTGAGATTTAACTACAGAGAAGTTTCCTACAGGAAAACCAACGCGTCACTGACGGAAAAGCTCTCAAAGCTGAACCGAGCCCTTGTTGCCTAGCAACATCCGACACGCCCTCTGTCGGAGATATCCAGGGGTCATCTTCGAAGCTGCATCTTCAAGTTAACTCACGTGCTGCTGCAGAAGCTTTCGAGTTTATGCTTCGTTTGCACTAACAAGTACCTCAGCATGCCAATCTAAATTCGGCAACGGGAAGCCTCAAGCCCTACAATTTTCTAGCAGGCTCTCAAAGCGTTTAATTGAGTGAAATTTTAAATTGCGCTCCGCGAGCAAATCGACGTTTTTGGTACGACGCAATAAAAGACAGATAAGTCGACGAACTGTTAAAGTATTTCGCGCGAAATAGAGTTGCTGCTCCTAATACACCACAATTGTCCATAAATTTGACAAAGTTTGTCAGCTGCACGAAATCGCTTGCCTTCCATTAATCCTGGGGAATTCTAGGATATAATCACATTATACACCCGTTCACTTGGGATTTCTCCTTCGTTTTGTAAAGTTCGTTGGCTAACTACAAAAATTTGTACATCGAATAAACTTACTCGTAGGATATAATTTAATTTGTTTTAACATCAACGTGTATGATATTGTACTAATCTGATTAGCAAAAACAGTGTATCGTATACATAAAATTATGAAATTGTTGTAAATGTTTATTTATCTTAAATATGGACTACAATTAAAAAGAATATCTAAAGCACTGAATATGCTGAAATAGAAATTTATTAATTTTGGTTAATAATTTTGAAGGGTGAAAATTAAAATCAGTCTCTTAATCAATACTCTACCAAAAGCATACATCTTCGTAGACAATTCTCACATATTTAACTATTTAGTAATATAGTTCAGCACATACGACGCCAAGTAAGACAGTACCAAACAGCACTTACAGAATTAAATTTATCTATAATGGCCTTTTAAGTTGGAACATTAAGGAGGCCCCTTTCAATTAAATTATGTTTAAATGCGTTAAACTTCCGAGTAGAAAATGTAGGGTAATGCAGTAGTTCAGCAACTTTAGTATCTCAAATACAAGTGACCACGTAGATATTACTAAATCTAGTAATTGCGATACACAAGCCTATTTAAAGAAGAAAGTAGAAAGGTAAAGTTAAGAAGTAGTGCCTCTACTATTTTTATGTTTTTTTAAGTTATGTATCAGAATTATAAAACTATTTAGCCACGACAAAATTTAGTGGCAATTTTTAGACTATATTAATCGTATGAATGTATACTGTGATGGTTTTGTAGTCATCACATTGAGACTCTTTTATTACTCTTAATTTATAATGAATATTTTTGTGTATATCACAGACTGTACATAAAATAATATTGGTTCTGGGACGTTGTTTTATTTTCCACAATTAATAAGTCTTATTTTGTTATTCCCTTTTGAATAATTTAAAATATTAGTTAAACTTTAAACAAGCCAATGCCATCTCCCCGTACCTTAGTAAATATTAAAGAACATTACCTCAAAAGTTGGACAAACAAAATTAAAATATCACTCTATTTTAATATCCAAGTAATACTTTTCTTTTATAAAATTTATTGATGATGATTAATTTTTATAATTATATTTTAGACATGCAAATAATCAACTTGCTTATGGTTTACAATATATGACGGATAAGACTTGCTTTACCAGACAATCCTAAAACTAACCTGTGAGTTAATCACTAATTTTCGCTTTATTTAGTAAGAAAAGGATATTATAATACTTCATTTCTTTAACCACTTTCTCTTCTAGCTTTTATGCAAAATTCGCAGTCTACTGCTTATGGCAAAACTTCTAATTGTGGCCAAACCAAATTAGTCCTAGCTATCGGTTGGATGCGCCTTACCAATGATAAGAGTTTCTTTAATTCTTCTTAGTACCTTTTTCTTTTCTCATTAATTTAACCAAATGAAATGAAATCGCAATAACACTTAAATTCTTCCATAATATTTATATTTTATTATGTCATCCTCTAATTCATTTACACGATAGTTATCACAATTCTTGTATATTGAGATGATATGGAATCATCTGATTGAAAATTTACTTGACGATTTGATCGTAAACACAAATAAAATTATTTCATGCAATAAAATAAAATAAAATGATAGGCATGCTAGGATATTAGGTTTATTTAATCTAAAAACTGCATGTTAGATCACAGATAGATTTATTAATTTTTTAAATAGAAATTATAGAAGGATAAATTTCATGCAGACGTAACCTCAATTTTTACATAAAAAGTCTGAATTCATAAAAAGGATATGAATCATTCAGATTGTTCTCATAGTAATACATGTTTTATGCAACCTAAGTCACATGTTAGGATGTTTTTTTTTCCATTTTTCTAAAAGACTTTATTTTCTTGATTAGATCTGAATTTAACGATGGGTAACATTGGGAAAATTTTTCTGTTTCCCATGCAACTGATTCAGTTTCGGGATTATATTTCACTAAAACTATGTAAATTAGGTCAATAAATGTAATTACTACATTAGCACATTAAACTTACAATCTCCTGAATTCCAATAAAATGTTTTTATCTTAATGAAGGTTTCGGCTTTGCTGATATGCTTCGATTTTTCCAAATATTGATTTTAATATAACATTTATCACCGTTGTTTGAACACAAGCATTTGGAGGACTGTATGCTGGACAAGTTTGACTATAATTTAATTTCATTTATGTTGTTATTTGTATGGATCTTGTATGAGCATCGTTGAATGTCTAAAATCGAAAAAACAGATTTTACATTTGAGTTTTTCTTCTATTGTAAATATGTTCTTATGTAAATTTTATATGTATCAGTTACCTACTATAGTTATGTATTCATTATTTGTTAACGATTGAGCTGCAGATCATGTGTATCCATGTAATTAAGTTTTAATGTGATTTTTTCATTGTCAATCGTTTTTGTTAATTTTCTCAGTTATGATAAATTTTAGACTACGTAGAAGTGTCTTGTGTTGTTTTAATCGTTATTTTGGCAGCTACATTTCTATCTTTTTAGATTTAAGATTAGTGTTAATTACAAACAGCTGTTTCTGTGAGTGACGTCATGATAAAATTTTGAAGTGCGATTGTTTTAAAAATTTGACATAGTCGCCAATTGTTTTGCTAAAATATATAAAAAGGCCAGGAAAAATTAACAATTTGAGTCGATAAAACGTTTTGGTTGAATCCACGCTCGACTCAAGATCAAAAATCTGTAAAATAAAGTGAGGTTAACTGATAATCATATGTTTGTTTGTCAACAAACGAAAATTCAACAAAGTGTAATGAATAGTTACCTGAATATTTAAAACAAGGATTTATTTTCGTTCTTCGACAATTGTATGGAATTGTGAACGATTTATTATTAAATTAAATCAAGAAAATTTTGTTTCCATTATTGATTTGGATAATCGACTTGCGTTCATTTAAAAATCAGCTGTGTGAGTAAATGCAGTATTGCCAATTGTAAAATGATTGAAGTGGATCTCGACATACTTTATATACAAGGTTGGTCAAAATAAAAGGATTTGGCTAATTTTTCATATAACAAAATCATAAAGACAATCTTAATAAATTCAGAATTTATTTTTCTCATTTTAAAAGTTTTTCAATAACAAAATTCTACCAAATAAACAATTTATTTACAATTTATTAACAATTTTGTTTATAAAAATTTAATTGTCACAAGATAAATTTATTTTAACAATTGTAAATATTTTAAATTGATAACATTAATTGATGTCAGTTTGCTCAAATGGAGAACAGTTAGAACCCCATGTCAGGTTAATAACGATTAATTTACACATTTGAGTAAGCTCAAGGAAGATTTTCCTATACTTTTTACTGTTCTGTTTTAAATTTTTTTTACTTTCTTTTTTGAATTAGATTTTTTTTAAATTTTCATTAATAAAAATAAAGACTGTGTTTTCAATTTATCTATGTGTTTATTTAATGTGTATGCAAGCATCCATTTCTTTTTCTTTTCACATATAGAGTTTAGTTTGCTGTTGTCCAGTGGCGGAAGTCCAAGTGTCTTGGTAGTAAGTTCATTTATTCCAGGTATAAGAATCAATAAGATTTTATTATTTTATTTATTTCATGCTCTATCCAATTAAAAGTCAGCCCATTGGAAAAAAGAAAAAATATTGGGGTTATATTTTTTTATTTATTAAATAACACTGCATATGTTAATGGCAACCAACGCAAAATTATATTTTATTTATTAAATTTCACCTCAATATTTTTATAAAAATCTGCTAATTTCCCATTTTCACCAAATTTTAATAACAACTTCTTATAAACTTTCCAAACACTTTTCTTATTATTTTTATATTCAACTTATTTCTATTATTCCGTTTGCAAGCTAAACCTTTTACTTGACCCCCACCCCTTTTATCGTCTAGTAAATTAAATTGGTTTTACACTGTCTATTTTTGGAAACCTTCTTAAGTAAATTTAAATTAAGATTAACTTGAGCAGAGCTATCTTATTTAATTAATGGTGTTGTATAGTAATAACCAAGCCCAACCAACTGGGTGCTGAATGGGTAGTTAATTGCACAATTTCGTGTAGTCGAATGTATAGGTATAAAATTACGGTAGGTTACGGTACGGTTAGGTATACATGCGACTACACGAAATTGTGCGCTTAACTACCCATTCAGCAACCATGTGGTTGCCCTTGGTAATAACTATAACTACGTAATATTTATAACTACATAACAAGATTTTTTTGTTGCAGCTAATGCACCCTGCTTTCTAGTGTATAGGTATAAAATTACGGTAGGTTACGGTACGGTTAGGTATACATGCGACTACACGAAATTGTGCGCTTAACTACCCATTCAGCAACCATGTGGTTGCCCTTGGTAATAACTATAACTACATAATATTTATAACTACATAACAAGATTTTTTTGTTGCAGCTAATGCACCCTGCTTTCTAGGGTAGGCATAAATGAATAAAACAATGAAAGTAATACATGAAATGAAATAAATTATGGATGAACATATTTTCATGATATTTAATGAGTGATTAGAAAATATAAGCATTACTATGCACAACAATGTTAGTGCACAACTTCCAAAGGAATTGACTTTTTAAGACAAATTTTAATTAATATAATTTAAATAGGTTTTATTTTCTTAAAGAAACACTTTATAACATATTAAATAAAAAAAGGATAAATTTTAAACTTGAATTTTCTCTTAATTTTGGTAAATTTTCTTGGTCAGCTGACGATTATCTATCGTTACATGATTTTTGTAGATAAATAAGTATTAAAACAATTTGAAGGTTTGTTTTGACCTGAAACAAACAAGGTGAATGTTAGTGAAGATGTATGCAAAGATTTATTACCTTACCTGCAAGTAATTACTTATCAATATTAAAAAGTCTGTGGATTTCTATATTTTATTATGATGTTGTCAAGTAGTTCCTTGCACACAACTAATACATATAGGTAAATGTGGAGATGATTTCTAATAGAAGATCTATGGGTTTAAAGAAACACATATTTCTGCGTTTTACTTTGATGATCTGAGAACATGTAATTTAGTAGTTATTTATAATTTAGGATGTCTAACAAGTTGTGATTATTGTTCAATATGATATAAGGATAGAATTTGTAACAAGAAAAGGAGATAACAAAGTGTTTTTAAGCATTTATTTCAAATTTTAATAAAATTTCAATGCATTGTAAAATTGATTTGGTTTACTTTCTCTCCTGAGTTTATTTTTAAGTGTATTGCATATCATTAAATAGAGGAATTTTTTTCTATCTATTTATATTATTTTTTTAAACAACTTAGTTAATTATAAATAACAGTATGGTTATGTACATTCAGTTACAATTTTACTCAATTGTTCTACACTAAGATTTATTAGAATTTACTAGAAAAGTAACTAAGTTTTCTTTTGTTTCTTGAAAACATAAATTGAGCTGGAAATCTGGTGACAGGCTTTCTGAAAAATTTAGTTGTCCAAGTCACGCGTTTATGTGCAGAAGCAAAATATAAAAAAGTTGAAGGTTATGAAGAGTAGAAAGGTAAAAGTTAACTAAACGTCAAAAATTGTACATCATTATAGTTTTGGAATTTAAGTAGTGCAAATAATAATAAACAATTTGGTTAATTAGTGAATTAAATTTTTTTGTGCAAAGAGATTTTTTTTATGGTAAAGATTGATAATGGTTATTGGAATTGGAATGGAATTTGGAAATTAATCATCTTATAAATTTAAATGGATTTACTTCATGTCCGAAATACAGCTGGTTTATATTATAATTTCAACTGTATTTAACAATACAAGGCTTTTTCATGAAAAGGGGTGAATTTTTGTGGCATTTCAACCATTTTGATGTTGAATCATATGGAAGCAGGAAATTTTACAGATTACTACTAGTTTTAGTCGGTAATTTTAAAAGGCGCCAATAATTTGATTTTTGTAACTAATGTAAGGTATTTATCCTAATTTAGTAATATAAGTAATAATTATTTTTTTGTGGTGTTAAATAAATTCTATCATTTAAATATTTTTTTAAAAAGGTAACCTTTGGTTTATTTATTTTATTTGTTTGTGTAGTTAATAATGTTTTATAGATCCATATTTATTCATAGCCCTATTGGAGAGACCCGACTGGTAGAGTCTCAATTGTGACCAGGGAGTAGGATCACCATTAATTTAATTTAATAATAGCCGGAGCATTTTTTATGGTAAAGGTAGGTGGTTTATATTTTGCATATATCTTCATTGTGCTTTTACCGCAGTCAATAAAAAAAATCAGTTTAAACAATTTAATTTTTTTATGCACAACATTTAATCTTCAACTATAGAACGACGGTATAGATATTATTATATTAGTACAGGCCCCCCTCGCATAACATATTAATATGTAAGCATATATATTTCAATATAAAATACATGTTATCAAATCACTTATTTCAAGACAAGACAACCGGGACATTTGATTCGGGAACTTTTTAAAAATATCGTACAATTTTTTGAAACCAGATT